>OY728147.1:1541079244-1541704244 GCA_963277665.1 Viscum album
GAATTCATTGTTAGATTACCAAATACTTCTTGAGGTAACAATGTGATCTGGGTTATTATTGATCGATTGACTAAATCTTCTCATTTTCATCCAATTAGAGATACTCTATCTCTAGATCAACTTTCTCGATGGTATATTAAAAAAAATAGTCATGTTACATGGATTTACTCTATCCATTGTATATGATTGTGATCTCAAGTTTATTTATAACTTTTGGAAAGGCCTTTAGAAGTCATTGGGTACTGAATTAAATTTTAGTAAAGCTTTTTATCCTCAATTAGATGGGAAGTCAGAATGAACAATTCAAACTTTGGAGGATTTTCTGCGTGCTTGTTCAATGTATTGGTAGGGAAATTGGGATCAACCACTTTCTTTGGTTGTGTTTTCTTATAATAACAGTTTTCATTCTAGTATACAGATATCACCATTTGAGGCATTATATGGAAATTTTTGTCAAACTCTATATTTTTTTGATGAAGTTGGTGAAAGGAAGTTGATGGGACTATAATTTTTAAAGAAAATGGCAAAGAAATTTTAGTTGATTTAGAGACACATGAGGACAGAAAAGAGTAGGCAGAAAAGTTATGTGGATAACCAGAGGAAGGATATTTAGTTTGAGGTAGGTGATCATGTCTTTCTCAAAGTTTATCCATGGAAAAGTGTGATGTGTTTTGGTAAAAAGGGGAAACTGAGTCCAAAGTTCATTAGACCCTATAAAATACTTAATAAATTTAGATCATTTGCCTACATAGTGGATTTACCTATTATTTTATCTTAGTTACAATACTTTTTTCATGTTTCAATGTTAAGAAAGTATATTCTAGATCCATATCATGTTTTGAGTCTAGAAGTAGTTTAGTTGTAAGAGAATATTTATTATGAGGAACAACCAATCCATATTATTAATCACAAAGAGAAAGTTTTGTAGAATAAGGCGATTCATTAGTTTAAGTTTTTGTATAAAAAAACATATGGTTGTATAAGAAACATGGTAATCTGAAAATTTTATGAGGGGTAAATATCCCCACTTATTTGATAAGTGAATAAAAATTACAAGGATGTAATTTCCAAAAGGGGGAAGGATCTCAGGAAATTATAGAATAATAATTTTTAATATATATTAATATTTATGAATATTTAAAAATTATATATTAATTTTACTTTAAAGGGTATATTATTTTTGATAGTGTACTCGACACACGATAATGGGTTTCACTGAAATCCAACATTGCTCACAACATTGAGTTATACTAAAAAATAATATATTGTTAATATTATTTTTTTAAATGGTAGTTATTGCCAATCCATTATATTGGATTGAATGAATATAACAAAATATACTATGTTTACAAAACTTTAATAAATAATCTTATATTCTTCTAATAAATTTTAGAGGCTTAAAATGATAATAAATCCAATTTTAATCATAAAATGCTATAATTTTTTTAAAAGGTAGTTTTACTGCCTTTTGATGGAGGACCCTTTTAAATATAGTTTTTTCACTTTTATATGTTCTATTTGAGAAAATAAACTTATGATTTGGAATAATGACATCAAAATTTACTTTGGTTTAATTTTTGGTATTTTTCTGATAATATTCATTTTTTTAATGAATAATGAAAAATACTGCATTTTAATTCATAACTGCATTTTCATTTAATTTATGTATATTGTTAGATTATCTTTTTACATGTTTTTAAGGTATTATTATATGAAGTTTTTATCATTTAATCCAATTTATTTCACTGGATTCAAATTCAAATTAAAATTAAATATAAAAACAATGTGAACTTTTGAACGTTTTACTTAAAAAACTCGTTTTCTCAATTCGTCAATGAGATTAGTGTTTAACATAATTTAACCCCTTATGTGGATTTAATTTTTAAAATTGGAAATACATGGTTGTAATAATTATGAATAATTTGGTCTAATAGGTTCAAAATAATTTTTGTGAATAGTAACTTTATTATTTTATTTATCGCGATTAAAGGTAAATAGGGTAATTAAAGGTAAAATTATTATTATAATTACCCTATCACTTGTACTAATCTTATTTTATAATTTATTATTTACCATGAACTTACTTTGGCCGAAATGGGGACCTTTTTAAGCCACTTGGGTGTGATTATGATATTTATGGCATTTAATTAAAAGTAAAGGCAAATATGTCATTAATATGTTCCTTCTTACAAAATTTTTTTTAATATGGTTATATATAAGTGATATGTTCTACTATGAGTAGTAATTAAAAATTTAAAAATATTTACTAAATCGTGCTAATTTATTTATAATTTTTAAGAATTAAATAATTAAATTTAATTATGATACAAAGATGATGTAGAAATAGAATTATTAAAGAAAGAATGAAATAAATGATATTAATAATATTAAAAAAAATAAAATTTGAAATATTTTATGTCATAAAAAAATTTGAATTAATTTTACATGTTATAGATTATTTCATGAATTTTTTCGAAGTAATCAAGTTATGATTATTTTAAAAAGTCAAGTAATGAATAGTGTCAAAATTGACATAATTCATAACATAAAATATAAAATATCTAATTAAATGATATAAAATATATAAAAATACATTATTAGACCAAAAAAGTTTATATAAGTCTAAAAATGTCATTAATGACTCATTAGTTGGTCTTTTGGCATGTTTTGGTATTTTAACTCTCAAAGTGTAAATTACTTGATAAAACGGTAAGAGTTAAAAAGGTTAAAACAAAAAATATTGATTAAAAATTATCAAAAAATTCTCTAATTCTCATTTTATGATTTCATTTAAACCCATAATCATCCTATATTATAACTAAATGATTTTTGACTCATTTAGAATCTAAATTAAATTTATATTAATTTAATACTTTTTATAATTCCAAGGGTTCCCCTCCCCTCTCCTATAAAAAGGCACACATTACTCTCTATTACTCACACTTACAAAACCATTTTGTTCAGAAAATATCTTCCCAAACCTATTCCTAGAATCCATACCCACATTATTTAGGCCTTATTTTAGGTAAAAATCCTTTCTTAGAGGTGTTAATGTGTCGAGAAAGGTGATCTTCTGAAGGAAAGGTAATGTTTTTATTTAAGTGTTTCTATTTTATTTCTTCTTCCACTTCCTTAAAATATTCATATTCTAAGATAAAATAATAACTCTAGTGTCTTTAATATACTAGTATTTTATCATGATAATATCATCACCTAAATCTATATCCACTTCCATTAAATGGGGATGGAATTAATCATTTGTGCGTATGTGTGAACTATCACCCCCGTGAACCGATCTAATTTATTTTTCATAACTATCTATCATGACTGGTTATAATAATTTAATTAATGTTCATATGTGATATTAATTACATATTAATCATTCTAATATAATAATATATCAATTATATTCTTACTTTACATGTGCATAAAAATGATAACGATGTTCATGTGTACGTGTGAACTATCACCTCCACGAAGCGATGTGACTCATTTTTATTCATTACATCACTTGTATGATATATATATATATATGTATGTATATTTTTATGATTAATATGATATTAATTATTTTATTATAATTGTGGAAATAAAAAATAATACTTAAATTCTTTTTATAATGATCAATGAAAAATTGAAAACGTTACTCATGTGTACGTACGACTCATCGTCTCCATGATTATAACATTGTTCATTTTTAATAACCACACTTTATGGTTTTATTTAGTGGTATAATTTATGCATAATAATTATAATAATTTCATGAATATTATTCTATATATGAATTACAAATTACAACATGGACTATTGACACCGTACCAAGTTCATTTTCAACTCAAGTATCAGATATCGACAAAACATATGTTGTGAACTTAAATCATTATGTAATTGTTATAACATGGTAATAAGTGATATAAAAGGAATAATAAAAATTAAAAAGGTCCTCAATAATGTATAAATTAACCCAAGTTTATTATTCATGAATATAAAGAACATAAGAGATGATTCGGACTCAAGTTAAGGGACTTCATCTCAATCTCCTTTCATTGAGGTGTATTTCAATGTTATACACCACATTATTTTATAAGGTGTATAATCAACCCCTTTGACTTTTAATTAATTACAATGTTTTCAAAAATAATCTTTTTATATGAAGCGTTTTACTTTCTTTACAAAATTTCAAAAGGTATGTTCTTTTTAATGTATTAGGTGACAATGACTTCTTCACTACTATCACTTTTATTTGATATTTGGATTCCTTTATAAGTCTTGATGTTTTTAAAAGGAAAAGAAATACCTTATTCCCTTTTTTGGTGTTTTGGTATTGAAAATAGTTTTTTCAGTGGATTTAATATTTCAATATCTTAAAATTATTTCTTGTGATTGAAAATTAAATTTTATGAGTGAAATGTTGATAACTACAATATTTTATGTGCAATGATTATATAATGATACTTGGACATTTGAAAAGTGGTTACGTGATAAACCAAAGATGGGTGGTTATGTGATAAACCAAAGATGGGTGGTTTCAGGATAAACCAAATACAGGTGGTTACTTTATGACCTCTAAGGAATTGGGTAGGTAAGTCAGTCATATGGCTATTTCATTTAGTGATATGTGTATAAGTTGGCCATATGGTTATTCCATTTAAGTATGATAATGTCCCAAGTTACCTTTATATGTTATATATTTCTTTATATGGGTTATAAGGTAATATTTTAATTACAAAAAGGTTAAGAAATGATCTTATATTTGGTGGATTGTATTTAATACTTCTTAAAGTCAAAAAGTATTACTTTATGATAAAGTACTCATGGTATACATGTTTTCACAGGACTAATAGTTTTCCTTCTTTGTGTATCCCTTACTGAGATGTTTATTCTCATACCAAATTTTTAAAGGTTTTTCACAGTATTTAAAGAATAATAGAGTCAAGTATGAAATCAAGGAAAAAATTTTATGTTTAAACATGAAATGAAACCATGTTTCTTTTTAAACATTATTTTTTTGTTTTATAAAAAACATATAGTGAGTAGATGTGTCTACTTTGTAATATTTAAGTTATTATGTATGAGTTACAGCCTATTCTCTAAATCTATAAACATGAAAAGATCCTAAATGTTAAATAAAGTCAAATTATTGACTTAACTCAAGATTAAGATATGTTTAAGGCTAGGGCCTTATATTATAGTATTCTAGTAGTGATGGAATATAACATTAGTAATGATGAAAGGGTAATGGTGTGTGGTCAAAATTAATAAGAGCAGTGTGAAATTTACATATGGTAACTGGTTTAAAAAAATTGAATAATTATGAATAGACAAGACTTAACTGGTTGAATCTAGAATAGAAAAAATGAAATATGCAGGATTTCAATGGTTTTTTGGTGTGGTGGTGTTATATTTAGCAATGGAAGTGTGAGGTAAAAATATTATAGTGTTCCTGATAAGATGTAGATTATGAATTATTGATGTAAAACCTTTATGTTGGGTTTGTGTGTTGTCTATATGTGTGAGTATATATATATATATATATATGCTTGTATTTTCATTTTATTTCTAAACATACCTCACCCACCTCAAGTACTACGTATTGACGCCCAAATGTTTTTGGGGTTGTTTTCCCTAATATCTTAAATAGTGAGGGAATATATAAATTATTACCCATTATCCTTACTCTTCCTTAAACAGTAGTACATGGAAATGATACCTAGTTGGTGGTGAGTACTGACCATGGATGGAGCAGTTGGTGGCGATGATGGGTGATGAAAGGCTGAGATGTGTGGTGGAGGCCATGCATGGTGAGAGGAGGGAATGTGGTTGATTTCCTTCATATTAATGATATTCTACTTCCCTATATATAAGGTTATGTCTGGATGTGATGATAATTTTATTGATTATGTGTAAAATATATGTGATATGTGGATATAAATAGATGATGGCATGGGATATTGGGCCTATGGGATGCTGGGGTAGGTAGGGGTGTGACCTGGCCCGCTTTAGAGGAAACTTGATACATAGTAATGAGATAACATAGAAGGAATGGGAGTATAGTATATTTAACATAGGATTATAAGAGAGGAAACTCAGTGGGGAATTGGATGTGGGGAACCTTATTGATGTTATCTCGATATTATCTTATTATTCTCTTCTGTTATTTACTGATTGAGTCATGGTGTGGTTTGGATGGATAGTTAACTTATTTAGGTTCATGTTGGTTTTGTTGTTTGTTCACTGGTGTATTAGTATTCTATTTTCACACTTTCATGGGAGACCCTAAGTATGATCTAACTGAGTATGTATGTTATGCTCACCCTATGTATATAAACAATTTTTTAAGTTTTTAGGAGAGTTTCAGGAACATATTTTGGAGTTACTAGTTTGGAGATCATAGATGTTGTGGTTAGTTTTCTTTTTGTTATTTACTTAGGAGATATTATTTTTATTGTATAATATAAATTATGGAATGTTTTTATTTTTTATATATTATGTGATGAGGTTTTTTGGTAGTGGTTAATCTTCTCTCTCTATATTTTACATATATTGAGGGTAATGCCTCACATTTGTATGTTTTAAACCCTCTATTCTAGTCTCCAACCTAGATCCTAAGAGAGGTAGGACTCAAAGGTCACTATTTTTCTTTACTACTAACTAGTAGGTGTACCGGTGAAGGGTGGGTCGTGTCACATCACATACTAAAAACTGAGAAAATATGCTCATATTATCATCAATCTCTACAAAAATAATCATTTAGTCATTTTTGACCTATAGGAATAAACCAAACATCCTTATAATGGGTGATTTAGTCAAAATGACCTAAAGTTTATTTTTCCATTTAAATTGTTAAATAAGTTCGAAATGTGCATCACATACTCAAAGATAATAAAAACACTTTGATTACTTCCAAACTCTACGACAGTAGTCATTGATTAATTTTTATTATATAGGAATTAAGGTATTTAGAATAACATAAATTTTATTTTTCATTTTCAGTGTTAAATTAGGTCAAAACATGTGTCACATGCTCAAAAATGACCAAACACACTCAAATTATCATGAAACTCTATGAAAATAATCATTGATTCATTTTTGATAAGGTGGAATTAATTTAACATCATTATGATATGTGAAGTGGATGGTATGACTAAAAATGTGTGTTTTAAATATAAAAATGATATTTTCGTTCAAAACATGTGTCACATACTCAAAACTAAGCAAACAATCTCGAATTGTCATGAAACACTAGGAAAATGATCTTCGATTCATTTTTGACATATAGGAATGAATTACATGTCATTCTGATGTAAAGTGTAATTAGAATGACCTAAAGTGTATCTTTCATTTTAAGTGTTAAAAAAGTTCAAAATGTGATTTGTATACTCAAAACTAGTCAAACATGTACGTAATGTTATCAAACTCTATGACAAGGATCAATGATTCATTTGTGGCATGTAAAAAATCAATTGCATGTCATTCCAACGTGTAGTGAATATGGTTTGACCGAATGTGTATTTTTAAATTTAAAATATATTTAAATTTATTAATTTTTATTAATAAAAATAATTTTGTTTATTATTAATTATATATAGGTTTATCATTTCAATTAGAGTTTCATTTTTTAAGTTTTTTAAAAGTCTGAAGATTGTTGATTCATTGACACACTCTATAGAACGTGTTTTGTATTTATAAAATTTGTAAATTCATGTACATTTGTTTCCAAATAATTATATTTTTATATTATATGAATTGGTTCATTTTTAGTATGTCTTTAATATTTATTATGATGGTAATTGTGTTAATTCTAGTATGTTTTATATATGTCTTGGTATGTTTTAGTTTTGAGGATGTTGCACCACTCAACATGGTTGTAGCAGTCTATCATGGAATTTCTCTACTCTGAAAAGGATCTGAGAAAAGTAGCATTTATCATTGCTAAAAAATGTTGATAAATGACTCATTTTTGAATGGTGAGAAATTACAAAGAAATTGTTTTCTCTTTTTTTATAAAGGGAATCCCCAAGAGTGGCCTTTTCGAACCCTCCACCCAAGGAACCCCCCTCCTCATGAATGGATCACTCCAGAGAGATCCTCAACTGGGAAGGATTTTTTTCCAACCAAGATAGAAGAATGTCCCATGGGGTGAAAACTAGATCAACAATGGTTTGACACAGAAATCCGCCAGCTAGGTGTATTGCACCCATCTACCCACTCGATGCAGCACCAGTTGACCCGGCAAGGCGAATGGACCAGCGGAGGCAAAAATCCCCCCAAGAGCAGTCTCCCAGGATTCAAACCTTGTACCTTTAAAGATACATCATTTCTATGGCCCTTCTCCATTACTACTACACCACCACCGAAGCGGCACAAAGAAATTCCTTTTTAGCTATGCTTTTTTGGCATTAAGAAATGACTACCCATTTATTAAAGCAGGCTTTGTCAGTGATTTTTTAACAGTGAGAAAGGTATTTTTAGCATAGAAAATGGGGTAATCTATTTTAGAGTATACACATATCATATATTTCTATTTATAATTTTATATTAATGTACGAGAAATGTGTTGAGTGAATTATATCATTTCTATTTCATTTTTAAATGTTTCTGTTAATACCCAAAACACAATATTTTTTAAAATAATTGGGTTAAGGGTGTTAACACTACCACATATTGACCCATTAGCAGTGTGAAAATGGTATTTAATAACACACACAAAAAATGTCCTAAGCGTCGTTAAAAGGGGACCCCTTTATCAGTGATTTTGTTAGTGCTGATAAGGGGGGGCTTTATCAAAGCTTGAAATAGTGCTGATAAAGGTTATACTACAGAAGTGTGTTGTTTGAATTACAGTACACTTTAACATAAACCTATATATGGAAAATAAAAAAAAAATTATTGAAAAAAAAAATTACACCAAAATACATAAAAAAAACTATATTATATACATTTCAAATAATACTTTCTATAATTACATTAGTAATGTTTATCACAAAAATTCAAAAAATCAACGTTTCATTGTCTTTGGCACCCGACCCCCTCTCAAAAAAGTACGATCGTGGTATTAGTTACAGAACAAAATACCCAAACTCAAGAAAAATAATCTGTAAGTATAAGAAAAAAAATCTTATGTTAGTAATACTATAAATAAATTAATTAAACATAATATGAAACAATAAATGAATAAAATGTTTATTTTAAATAAAATACATACTTAGAGTCATATTGGTCAAACCGTGTGTTGGATTGAGGTGGGGTTTACTCATACACATCACAAATGAATTACGGATGTTTTTACTAAATTATTTAAACAATATGAATACATTTTCTCAGTTTTGAGTATGTAACTTGTCTTTTTTACTAAAATATTGTTATAAACTGGAAACACACACTTTGATTCATACTAATCACATTGTGTGTTGGTTTGACATGAGACTAGTTCTTGCCCATATAAGTGATTTGTGAACCATTTAACTAAAGTATCAAGACAATTTGAGAATTTTTTCTCTATTTTTAGTGAGTGGAAAAAGTTTTGAACTAAAATGTCAATTTTAGAATGATAATGGACACTTTGAGTCATACCGGGAACTTAGTGCATCATATTGAAGTTAATCAGATTCCTACACATCAAAAATGACTTATATATCATTATAATAACGTATCAAAACAATCTGAATGGTTTTTCTCAATTTTGAGAATACCACTTGTATTTTTTACTAAAATGTCAATTTTAAATAAAAAGACACACTTAGAGTCATACTGGTCACACCTTGTATTGGATTGAGGTTCGGATGTTTCCTACACATCATAAATAACTTATGGATCATTTTTATAAGTTATAAAAACAATCCAAATATGTTTTCTTAGTTTTGATTATGCCTCTTTTCTTTTTTACTAAAATGTCATTTTGAACTGAAAAAATGTACTTTGAGCCATACCGGTCACATTGTTCATCTGTTTGATGTGATATTGATTCCTAAATGTCATAAATGACATAGAAATAGTTTTCCTAAATTATCAAGACAATCATAGAACATTTTCTCAGTTTTCAATGAGTGACCCATGTTTTGAACTAAAATATCAATTTTTAACTCATAATGAATACTTTGAGTCATATTAGGCATGTCGTGAATTGGATTAAGGCGTGGCTCAATCATACATGTCAAAAATGACTTAAGGATTGTTTTACTAAAGTATCAAAACAATCCAAATTTTTTATAGGTTTTCAATATGTCGCTTGTCATTCTACTAAAATGTAAATTTTAAATAAAAAAGAACACTTAGAGTCATACTAGTCATGCCATGCATTGGATTGAGGTGAGGATGATACTTACACACCAAAAATGACTTATGGATTATTTTCTTAAACTATCAAAAAAATATGAATGTGTTTGATCGGTTTTGAGTATGTCACTTTTGTCTTATACTAAAATATCATTTTAAACCAAAAACACACACTTTGAGTCATACTGATCACATCATGTGGCAGTTTTTTCAAACTCATTCCCTAATGTAAAAAAATACCTATGAATCATTTTCCTAAATTATCAACATAATTGGAGCATGTTTTCTTGGTTTTCAATGGGTGGCTCATGTTTTGAACTAAAATATCAATTTTAAACTGATAACAAACACTTTGAATCATACCAGGAACATTGTGTATCAGATTGAGGTGGGGATGATTCTTACTTATCAAAAATGAATTATGGATCATTTTTATAAAGTATCAAAATAGTCTAAATATTTATCCTTGGTTTTGAGTATGTCACTTATGATTTTTACTAAAATGTCATTTTAAACTGAAAATATTCACTTTAATTCACACACATAAAAATGACTTAAGATTCATTTTCCTAAATTATCAAAATAATCAAACAATGCTTTCTCAGATTTCATTGAGTGACACATGCTTTGAACTAAATGTTAATTTTAAACTTATAACTGACACTTTAAGGCATACTGGTCACATCATGTGTATTTTTGATGTGAGACTAATTCCATCACATAAAAAATGACTTATAAAACATTTTATTAAATTATCAACATAATAAAAGTGTTTTTCTTGGTTTTTAGTGAGTAACACTTGTTTTTAACTAGAATGACAATTTTAAACAGATAATGGACACTTTGAGTCATATCTGGAACACTGTGTATCAGACTGTGGTGTGGCTGATTCCTACATGTCACAAATGACTTATGGATAGTTTTCCTAGAGTATCAAAATAATATGAATGTGTTTTATAATTTTTTAGTATGTCACTTGTCTTTTTTTCTGAAATGAAAATTTTAAATAAAAATGCACACTTTGAGACATACAGATCACACCATGCCTTAGATTGAGGTTCAGATGATTCATATATGTTAGAAATTACTTATGGATCATTTTTCAAAAGTATCAAAATAATATAAATGAGTTTTTTTGGTTTTGAGTATGTCACTTTTTTTTACTAAAATTTAATTTTAAACTAAAAATGGGTTCTTTGAGTCATATCGATCATATCGTGTGTCAGTTTGATGTGATACTAATTCTTACATGTCACAAATTACATATAAATCGTTTTTTAAAATTATAAATAAAATCCAAGTGTATTTTCTAAGTTTCTAGTGAGTAACATATGTTTTGAACTAAAATGTCAATTTTAAACTGATAACAGACAATTTGAGTCATACTGGGAGCACCGTGTATAGTATTGAGATAAAATTGATTCATACTTGTCAAAAATTACTTATGGGTAGTTTTCCTAAAGAATAAAAACAATTTGAATGTGTTTTATTAGTTTGGAGTATGTCACTTGGCTTTTTTACTAAAATCTAAAAATTAAATAAAAAGACACACTTGGATTCATACTGTTAACACCGTGCATCAGAGTGAGGTTTGGTTGATTCCTAAACATCACAAATAATATATGGATCATTTTCCGAAAGTATCAAAATAATCTGAATGTGTTTTCTTGGTTTTTATTATGTCACTTTTTTTTACTAAAATGTCATTTTAAACTAAAAACACACACTTTGAGTCATACCGATCACATTGTGTGTCTGTTTGATGTGTGACTGATTCCTACATGTCAAAAATGACTTATGAATATATTTTCTAAATTATCAAGACAATCAGAATTCATTTTCTTAGTTTTCAATGCGTAAAACATGTTTTGAGCTAAAATTCCAATTTTAAACTCATAACAGACACTTTGAGTCATATCAAGCAAGCTCTGTATTGGATTGGGGCATAGATCATTCATACATGTCAAAATTGACTTTTGTATTATTTTACTAAAGTATCAAAACAATCCAAATTTTTTTTTATTGGTTTTATGTATGTCACTTTTCTTTCTACTAAAATGTAAATTTAAACTTAAAAGGCACACTTAGAGTCATACCGGTTATTCCATGCATCTGATTAAAGTGAGGATAATTATTACACATCAAAAATTACTTATGGATTATTTTCCTAGAATATAAAAACAATATGAATGTGTTTTCTTAGTTTTGAGTATGTCACTTATATATTTTACTAAAATGTCATTTTAAACTAAAAACACGCACTTTGAGTCATACCGATCACATCATCTAGTGGTTTTATGTGAGACTGATTTCCTAATGTCAAAAATGACCTATGAATTGTTTTCCTAAATTATTAACACAATTGGAGAATGTTTTCATAGTTTTTAGTGAGCGACGCATATTTTGAACTAAAATGTCAATTTTAAACTGATAATGAACACTTTGAATCATACCATGCACATCATGTATTAGATTGAGATGGGGATGATTTCTAAATTTAAAAAATGACTTATGGATCATTTTCCTAAAGTACCATAGAAATCTAAATTTTTTTCATAGTTTTGAGTATGCCACTAGTGTTTTTTACTAAAATGTCATGTTAAACTAAAAATATGCACTTTGAGTCATGCTGGTCACATAGTGTGTCGGTATGACATGAGAATAATTCAGATACTTCCAAAAATGACCTCAAAATAATTTTCCTAAATTATTAAAATAATAGAACCATGCTTTCTAAATTTTCAATGAGTGACACACACTTTGAACTAAAATGTTAATTTTAAATTGATAACAGACACTGTGAGTTATATCAGAAACACCCTATATTATATTGAGGTTTGGTTGATTCTTATATGTCACAAATGACTTATGGATAGTTTTCCAAGAGTATAAAAATAATATGAATGTGTTTTCTTATTTTTGAGTATGTAACTTGTCTTTTTTACACAAATGAAAATTTTAAATAAAAATACAATCTTATAGTCATATATATTACACGGTGTATTATATTGTGGTTCAAATGATTCAAATATGTCATAAATTAATTATGGATCATTTTACAAAAGTATCAAAATAATCTTAATGAGTTTTCTTGGTTTTGAGTATGTCACTTTTGTTTTTTACTAAAATTTCATTTTAAACTGAATACATGTTCTTTGAGTCATACATGTCACGTCATGTGTTAGTTTTATGTGATAATAATTATTACATGTCACAAATTACTTAAAAATCATTTTTCTAAATTATCAGGAGAATTTGAGTTTGTTTTCTTAGTTTTCAGTGAGTAATACATGTTTTAAACTAAAATGACCATTTTGAACTAATAACAGAAACTTTGAGTCATACTGGGAACACTGTGTATAGGAATGAGTTGAAGTTGATTCATACTTATCAAAAATGACTTATGGATAGTTTTCATAAAGCATCAAAACAATTTGAATGTGTTTCATTAGTTTTGAGTATGTCACTTATCTTATTTACTAAAATGTAAACTTTAAATAAAAAGATATTCTTGGAGTCAAACCAGTCACACCATGTGTAGGAGTTAGGTGTGGTTGATTCATACACATCACAAATGATTTATGGATCATTTTCCAAAAGTATAAAAATAATCTGAATGTGTTTTCTCAGTTTTTAGTATGTCACTTTTTTTTACTAAAATATCATTTCAAACTAAAAACACACACTTTGAGTCATACCGTTCACATTGTGTGTCAATTTGATGTGTAACTAATTCCTAAATGTCACAAATGACTTATGAATAGATTTTATGAATTATAAAGACAATAAGAATGCATTTTATTGGTTTTCAATGAGTGACACATGTGTTGAAATAAAATGTCAATCTTAAACTCATAACAGGAACTTTGAGTCATATCATGCATGAAATGTATTGCATTGAGGTGTAGCTCATTCATACACATCAAAATGACATATGGATTGTTTTCCTAAAGTATCAAAACAATCCAAATGTTTTTATTGGTTTTCAGTATGTCACTTTTCTTTCTAATAAAATGTCAATTTTAAATAAAAAGTCACTCTTAGAGTCACACTGGTCATTACATGCATCAGATTGAGGTGAGGATAATTCTTACACATCAAAAATGACTTATGGATTTTTTTTTCATAAACCATCAAAACAATCGGAATGTTTTTTATCAGTTTTGAGTATGTCACATCTATCTTTTACTAAAATGTCATTTTAAACTGAAAACATGCACTTTGAGTCATATCGATCACATCATCTGCATATTTGATGTGAGACTGATTCCCTAATGTAAAAATGACCTATGAATCGCTTTCTCAAATTATCAACACAATTGGAGCCTATTTTCTTGGTTTTCAGGGAGGGATGTGTGTTTTGAACTAAACTATCAATTTTAAACTGATAAAGATCACTTCAAATCATACTAGGCATAGCGTGTATTGAATTAAACTGGGGATGATTCCTATATATCAAATATGACTTATGTGTCATTTTCCTAAAGTATCAAAACAATCTGAATATTTCTTCTCAATTTTGAGTATGTCACTTGTGTTTTTTACTAAAATATCATTTTAAACTGAAAATATGCACTTTTAGTCATACCAGTCACATCGTGTGTCATTTTGACATGAGAATAATTCATACACATCAAAAAATGACTTAAGAATCATTTCCCAAAATTATAAAAATAATTGAACCATGCTTTCTTAGTTTTCAGTGAGTGAAACACGCTTTGAACTAAAATGTGAATTTTAAAATGATAACTGACACTTTAAGTCATACTGGACAAATCATGTGTTGTTTTGATGTGAGATTGATTCTCACACATAAAAATGACCTATGAATAATTTTATTAAATTTTCAACATAATCAAAGTGTGTTTTTGTAAAGAATCGCAAATTTCAAGGAAATTCTTTTCTTAATTTCTTTGAAATTTTACGAGTATGAGGTTTCTGACGGAGCCTGATTCCAAGGTCCAGTGAGCCCAGAATCAATTTCTGAAGTTTAGCTCGGGTACGTTCAGTGAACGAACAAGCGGGTTTTTCTAACTTTTGAACTGGTGCTTGGAATTGAAATCTGAAGGTACCGATGAACTCGCAGCACTGGTAATTACTTAAGAAGACCCTTTCTGGAGTTGCGTTTGCTCGGGAGGAGTTGTTAAAAAAAGAGTGAGGAATAAAAATATAATTGTTTTACAATTTTATTTTTATTTCTTGCTAAGTGGTTTAAGTGTTGTGTCACAAAACTTTTTCCCTCTCTTATGTGGTTTAACTCCTAGGTGTGGGAGTTGGAGTGGGACCCGTTGGGTTGCTAACTTCTCTTGGGAGAATAAAGGATAGGTGGGGCCCACACGATCCCCACCCCCTCACTTTTTCCATAACTCCTTACCTCCCTCTTTAATTTTGTAAAATCATTTTAAATTGAGTAACCTTCCACTTCCTCTCTCTCTCCCTCTTAACTCTCGCCAACACATACCTTAATTAATTAATTGAACCTATTCAATTAATTAACTAAGTGTTTGAATTTTGAAAAATTGAAATTACTTGTTTAATAAAACAATAGCATGAACCTAATATTTTACTTTGACACATTTTGTGTTGGGAGAAAAGGGAAAGAGATCTTGTGTAAAAGAAGGAGGAAGTTACTATTGGGTGGAAGAACATCATCCTCTCCGTGAAGAACGGTTCTTCTCTGAAGAAGAACATTGACCCCTCAACATAGAACGACTCGACGATCACGGTTCTTCATCCTCTTTTTCCTCCACGGCAAGAAAGGAGACACCGACGTGGGGAACTCGCCAACAACGACTCACCTTATATTCTTCCTTCGCAAAAAGAGAGTAGATGACACTTCCTCGGGTGCACACTGATGGCGACGGAAGCGAGGAACACCAGCGACCATCGTCATCTTCATCTCCTCCCTTGAGATGACGACGACGAGATGACGTCCACCCTCTGCGATATCGTCAATAAACGACGAACAACACGAGGTAGGGGGTTTTCGTATTTTGTTTTTATGTGAATTATACCCTCATCAATGATTAAACGCATGTGTTTAAATGTTTTCCATTTGATAACACCAAACGCGGAGGGCGCGGGCCGAACAAACACGGCCCGACAACCCTCCGCAGATTGTTGTTGGTGCGCGAATCGATGGGCGATGATGGAACAGACCGCAAAGACCATTTGAGGTCTTTGTAGTAAAGTACGGGACCCGAGATGACCACTGGCAAAGACGGCGGCCGAAACAGACCACCGGAGCGTGTTCGGTGGTCCACGGAAAGCGGCGGCGGCACGCCGCCGCAGGAGACCATCGCGGCTTAATTTCCACGCCATTTTGGTCAACCGGGGGGGGAAGCACCCCCCCTCCTCTCTTCGCTGGCCACACGGGCCGCGCCAGAGCCAGGCCAACCAACCGCGCCAGCCGGACCGGCCACACCGGGCCGGACCGCCCGTGCCGGGTCGGGCCGCCCGCGCTGGGCCGGACCCACGTGCTGGGTCGGGCCGCACCGGATGGGTCGGGTCGGGCCGCGCCCAATGGGCCGGACCCGGACCCGGGTCGGGTCGACCCGGTTTGGGCCGACCCAGGGGGTATCGGGCCGGGTCAAACCGGGCCCGAACCCCCTATTTTCGGACAGTTCCGTTCAAATGCCCATAACTTGGGTTACGGACCTCCGAACGACGCACCGTCAGTTGAAATGGGATCCTTGGATCGATAAGGTCGTTTCGGTATATTACACTTAAGGTTTAGGAAAACTTTGGGTATGTCTGGGTTGGTTCGAACCCGAAACCAACCGGGCACGCGGAGCAGAAACGCTTATAACTTGAGCTCCGGATGTCCGATTGACGTGCCGTTGACTTTGTTGGATTCCTCCTGATGAGACGGAAATTTTTTTATACTTCACCTAAGGTTTAGATTCATTTGGTTTAAGGCCGGGTTGGATTGTACCCAAAATCCAACCGGGCCCCTGGAACAGGAAAGCCGATAACTTTCAGACCGGACGACCGTTTGACGAACCATCAGTGGCGTTGGTAATCACGTTGAGAAACAGTCCATATGATTATACCCTATTAGAGTTTGGGGTACTGTTGAGATCTGGCTGGGTTGGTTCGTACACGAAACCAACCGGGCCCCTGGGATGAAAAGGCTAATAACTCACAGACCGGGTGTCCGATTGACCTGTCGTCTGTTGCGTTGATACCCCTATGACGAGGCGGTCCTTTGAGATACTTCTTCGTGGGACTTTGTGATACTTGGAGTATCGACATGTAGCTCGTGGAGCGGACCCTACCGGAGACGAGCGTATAGAGTACGGAGACCGTGTAGCCGGATGAGACCTGACGACTGCTTGACCGACTCGACATGGAGTGAGTCAACTAGCCCAGTGGACGGAGCACTACTGTGTTTGGGTGAAGACCCATGGCGGATGGAGCACTGCTATGTTTGGGTGCAGACTCGTGGTACTCAACAGAAGGTGTACCTCTGTATGCTATTAGGGGGGTTCACTACTGTGTTTGGGTGGCAGACCCCGGCGGGAAGCACTACTGTGTTTGGGTAGCTGACCCGCAGTACTCGACAGGAGGAGTACCTCAGCAGTCTTAGGTTACTGAGCAGTACCTCAGAGACCTGACAGGATCAGTGTACTCGTCAGAGACGGAGCTCTTCAGTAGTTTCAGTTTCGATAATGAAAATCCTGGTTTGAGCTGAGTCTATGACCTTTGTGTTTACCTCATGATTGAGATGGGTCACTTGATAACTTAGGTATATGTATGGGCATATACTTAGGTAGTGGTTATCCGTTGATTTCAAAACCTTTGTGTTTCCTCATGATTGAGATAGGTTACTTGATAACTTAGGTATAAGTATGGGATTATACCTAAGTAAAGGTTATCTGTTGATATCCTTCTTTTTGGTTATCCTTGCTGGATTTAGTGAGACCTTGAGGCTCTCGGGGTCCCTACTGAGTATCGTATACTCACCCCTTCACGGTATATGCCCGCACCTCGTTGTGTTGGTTGCAGATGACGGGCAGCGCTAACAGAGGTCGAGTGTTCGAGGACTGGACGGTACCCGGAGGTGGACCTCACGACGGGTCAGTATCCAGAGGTGGACTTCACGACGATACGATACTCGGAGGAGGTTGACGGGCGAGAGCATTGTGGAGGCTATCTGTACCTACCCTTCAGGTTAGATCCATGGTGGACGATCCAGGAGCTGTGCTATCTGTACCTACCCTTCAGGTAGGATCTGAGGTGGACAACCTAGGAGCTTCTTCTATTTTTCTAGCTACTTGTCTTTTCTGTTGTACTTTCATTTAGTTGTAGTTATACTTTCAGTTGGGTTTGTATTCTAGCACATTTACTTTTTAGCACTTTCTTTTGTACTTAGTGTATTACTCCCGCTTGTACTCTGTGGTGTTTTATTTACTTTTATAAAGGAAATGCCTTCCTAGTTATCGGGATTTACGCCTTTGGTGCTAGTCGTTAGCCCCTAGCCTATGGAAGGAGGGCTTGGGGTAGTCATGGCATGGGCCCTGAGGACGGGTCGTGACAAATTGGTATCAAAGGTGTCGGTTCTACCGCAGAACTTATAGCTCTAATTTTCCTTTTCTGTGAAGCAATAGTGTTAAGGGTACCGGGTGTGGTTTTCAGTTCAGGGAGTCCAGTGTTGGTGCGGGCGGCCGAAAAATCCATAAACCAGGCCCCTGATTTCATATTTCTGACTCAGTGCACGAAAACACTAATTGTGTGTGTGTTTCCAAAGGTTTTCCCTTAAAACAGCTCAAACCAGGTCAGCTCACCAGGTATAAATTGTTTGACTGTGTCATGCCTGTTTCTTTTAGGATGCCTTATCACGAACGACCAGCTAGAGCTCTGAGAGATATACGTACTGACAGCCTACCGAGTGATGAGGCTTCGGTATAGGGCCCTATTACAGTTGAGGCACCAGTGCAGGCACCAGTGTTACTACCATACGTTGGGCCACCGATGCCACCAGCCCCAACAGCAGGTGATGCATGTCTCTTGAGCACGCTTCACAAGTTCCAACGCCAGAGGCCACCCAGGTTCCGGGGAGAGAGGGACCCACAGGTGGCTCAGGATTGGATGGAGGCTGTGGTGAGAGATTTAAGGATAGTAGGTACACAAGCGGACTTCATGGTGATCTTTGCTGTCAGCATCCTTCTGGCAGCATCAGGCAGATGGTGGATCCAGATGCTCTAGTTTTGTGATGAGATTACCTTCACATGGGGAGACTTAGAGACCTTTTCAGGGTAGATTTTATACCATTGATTCTACACTCCGAGCGTGTTCAGGAGCTGCTGCCTTTGCCACATGATTTTCCATCAGTAGCTGAGTCATCTGTAGGCAGTAGACAGATGATGCAGAGGTCCAAGAGGACCAGACCAGCAGATGGGCGACCTCAGGATACAGGTTTGTTTGTGCGAGGCACACGAAATAGAGCCATACATAAGAGTAGCAAGAAGTGTTATGCATGCGGCAGGAAGGGTCACATGGCACGTGACTGTCCGACTTCCCGCAAATTTGATCCACAGGCATTGGAGGAGCCACCGAGACGAAAGCAGCGACGGGTGTTTGTGCAACATCCGAGCGGTGGACAAGGAAGTAGAGCTCCGGAAGCAGGTGGACTAGAGCGGAACTAGTGGATTCCTTTTTTTCTTGGTACTTCTAGTTCCAAGTTTTTGTTGTAGTTGTGTCTTTTTACTATGATATTAAATAATAAAAGAAACTTATCTTATTGACACTTGCTTTCCTATCCTTTTGTTTGGTTGATACAGAGAGGTCCCGGTTAAAACTGTTGACTTGACCCTCACTTTCTAGATTTCTACTCGAGGAGACCCAGTGACCTCACACTGATGCCGAAAGTGTGACTCGACCCTTAGAGGGGAGAGTGACGGTTGGATCTCTTGGTAGTAACGTCGAGGCCTTACGACGTCATCCATGGCATGAATGCATCATTCATTTCTGGATTGACTGTATTAGGCATTGGGCGTGGTTCATACAGGGGATGAGACCGAGTTTCTCTTTTCGGTGAAGGAGAAACCTTAGCAGATCTTACAGATCGTAGGCAAAGAAGGGTGGTCATTGACCGACTTGTCACGTCGGCAAACTTCCTACTGACCAGAGATGGTACGAGTTACGATGGGGAAAGTGCACATCATTCAGGAGCGGATGAAGACTGCACAGTGCAGTAAGAAACAGGAAACTGGTGCCAGTCTCAGGGACTCGGGCGTGTAAAATGTTTCAAGAAGAAGGAATGATAAGGACAGATGAATCTGCAGAGCATACATGGAAAGCAAAGCTAGGAGAGCAGCGTGAGGTGGTGTACAATTTGACATGTTACAACCACCCGCCTTTGTTGTCCCTGCCAGGCTCAGGGAGCTGGAGGGCAGGGGAAGAGAGTAGCTGCATGCGGTCAAGGAGAGTGACCCAATGGCTCTAAGAATGATTCAAGGGATAGTATGTGTCCACTACTAGCTTCCATAGCAGTAGACGTTGATACGAATCATTCCTTCCTTCCATGAATCTTGTCCCAAACCTGGAGTTTCCGGTAAGCCATAGACTTGACCCTCACGTCTGGAGATACCTTTGGGAGGAGACTCGATAATCACACTTACACTGACAGTGTGATATGACCCTTGAGGTGAGAGTTTTGGTTGGAGTCTATTGGTGGTAGCGTCGAGGCCTTACGACGTTGGTCTGAGTATGGATTAGATCTATAGTTCATACACAAATTGACGGTATTAGGCAAAAAGGTTGTGGTCTGTCTACAATGTCGGGATGGTTTTTCCTTGGTCGGCGAAAAGGAAACCCCAGGCAACATAGGATAAACCCATGCATAGGAGGGTTTGTCCGATCATTCTTGGGTCGACCAACCTTACCCTCGTGGCAGAAGGAGTTTTGAGTTTCATTTCTAATCAGGAAATGGAGGCATCTAGAGTTCAAGGATGGCGATCACGTCCTTATATGGGTCTCACCTTGACGAGGTTTACAGAGATTTGGTCGTGGCTACAAGTTATCTCCGAGGTTCAACGGACCTTTCTGGGTCCTCCGCAGGGTAGGCAAGGTGGTTTACCGCTTGACCTTTCCACCTCAGTTGCACCAGGTGCATGATGTCATCCATGTATCTTAGCTGAGGAGATACGTGCATGATCCTTCACACATCATCGACCTCAGGAAGTAGGACGTCGATGGCAAGGCAACATTCACGGAGGTTCCAGTGGGGATCGAGGATCGACAGGAGCAGATCCTACGTAGACGGTCAATTCCCTGGGTGCTCTTTCACTGGCAGTACGGGAACCTCCAGGTGAGCACATGGGAGCGGAAGGCTCAGATGTGTTCTCAGTACCACTTTTGTTTCCCTAGTTTGTGTTATAGCTTTATGGGGACATAAATCCCTGAGGTGGTAGTAATGTAAAGACCCGAAAATTTCAAGGAAATTTTTTTCTTAATTTTTTTGGAATTTTACGAGTATGCAGTTTCTGACGGCGCCTGATTCCGAGGTCCGGTGTGCCCGGAATCAATTTCCGAAGTTTAGCTCGGGTACGTTCAGTGAACGAACGAGCGGGTTTTTCTAACTTTTGAACCGGTGCTCGGAATTGAAATCTGAGGGCACTGATGAACTCGCAACACCGGTAATTGCTTAAGAAGACCCTTTCTCAAGTTGCGTTTGCTCGGGAGGAGTTGTTAAAAAAAAGAGTGAGGAATAAAAATATAATTATTTTACAATTTTATTTTTATTTCTTGCTAAGTGGTTTAAGTGTTGTGTCACAAAACTTTTTCCCTCTCTTATGTGGTTTAACTTCTAGGTGTGGGAGTTATAGTGGGACATGTTGGGTTTCTAACTTCCCTTGGGAGAATAAAGAAGAGGTGGGGCCCACACGAGCCCCACCCCTTCACTTTTTCCATAACTCCTCACCTCCCTCTTTAATTCTGTAAACTCGTCTTAAATTGGGTAACCTTCCACTTCCTCTCTCTCTCTCTCTTAACTCTCGCCAACACATACCTTAATTAATTAATTGAACCTATTCAATTAATTAACTAAGTGTTTGAATTTTGAAAAATTGAAATTACTTGTGTTAATAAAATAATAGCATGAACCTATTATTTTACTTTGACACATTTTGTGTTGGGAGAAAAGGGAAAGATATCTTGTGTAAAATAAGGAGGAAGTTCCTCTTGGGTGGAAGAACATCATCCTCTTCATGAAGAAAGGTTCTTCTCCGACGAAAAACATTGACCCCTCAATATAGAACGACTCGACGATCATGGTTCTTCATCCTCTCCTTCCTCCACGGCAAGGGAGGAGACACCGACGTGGGGAACTCGCCAACAACGACTCACCTTATATTCTTCCTTCGCAACAAGAGAGGAGACGAAACTTCCTCAGGGGCACACCGACGGCGACGGAAGCGAGGAACGCCAGTGACCATCGTCATCTTCATCTCCTCCCTTGGGACGACGACGACGAGTCGACATCCACCCTCTTGCGATATCGTCAACAAACGACGAACGACACGAGGTAGGGGGTTTTCATATTTTGTTTTTATGTGAATTATACCCTCATAAATGATTAAAATCATGTGTTTAAATGTGTTCCATTTGATAACACTTAACGCGGAGGGCGCGGGCCGAACAAACACGGCCTGACAACCCTCTGCAGATTGTTGTTGGTGCGCGAATCGATGGGCGATGATGGAACGGGCCGCAAAGACAATTTTAGGTCTTCGCAGTAAAGTATGGGACCCGAGATGACCACTGGCGAAGACGGCGGGCGAAAAGAACCACCGGAGCACATCCGGTGGTCCCTAGAAAGCGGCGGTGGCGCACCGCCGGAGGAGACCGTCGTGGCTCAGCCGCGGCGGACCGGAACGGCTAATCTGTTTCAGGTTTAGGGGGAGGCGCGGCTTAATTGTTGTGCCGTTTCGGTCAACCGGGGGGGACAGCACCCCCCCCCCCTCCGCTCTTCGCTGGCCATGCAGGCCGCGCCCGAACCAGGCCCACGGGCCGCGCCTTCTGGACCGGCCACACTGGGCTGGACCGCCCGTGCCGGGCCAGGCCGCCCGCGCTGGACCGGACCCCCGTGCTGGGCCGGTCCGTGCCAGCTGGGCTGGGCCGCGCCATCCAGTCCGTGCCACGCCCAATGGGTCAGACCCAAACCCGGTTCGGGCCGACCTAGGGGGTATCGGGCCAGGTCGGACCGGGCTCGAACCCCCAAACTTCAGATAGTTCCGTTCAGACGCCCATAACTTGGGCTACAGACCTCCGAATGACGCACCGTCTGTTGCGATGAGATACTTGGATTGAGACGGTCGTTTTGGTATATTAAAAATAAGGTTTTGGAGAAATTTGTGTACGTCCAGGTTGGTTCGAACCCGAAACCAACCGGGCCCGCGGAGCAGAAACACTTATAACTTGAGCTCCGGACGTCCGATTGACGTGTCGTCAACTTTTTTGGATTCCTATTGATGAGACGGAACTTTTGGAATACTTCACCTAACTTTTGGATGTAGTTGGAGTAAGGCCGGGTTGGATTGTACCTGAAATCCAACCGGGCCCCTAGAACGAAAAAGCCGATAACTTTCAGACCGGACGACCGTTTGACGAACCGTTAGTGGCGTTGGTAATCACGTTGAGAAAAAGTACCTATGAGTATACCCTATGAGAGTTCGGGGTACTGTTGAGATGCGGCCGGGTTGGTTCGTACACGAAACCAACCGGGCCCCTGGGATAAAAAAGCTAATAACTCACAGACCGGGCATCTGATTGACCTCTCGTCTGTTATGTTGAGACCCCTATGACGAGGAGGTCCTTTGAGATACTTATTCGTTGGAATTTGTGATACTTGGAGTATCAACCTGTAGCTCGTGGAGTGGACCCTACTGGAGACGAGCGTATGGAGTACAGAGACCGTGTAGCCGGCTGAGACCTGACGACTGCTTGACCGACTCGACTTGGAGTGAGTCGACTAGCCCAATGGATGGAGCACTACTGTGTTTGGGTGCAGACCCATGGAGGATGGATCACTGTTGTGTTTGGGTGCAGACACGCGGTACTCAATAGAAGGAGTACCTCTGCAGGCTATTAGGGGGGGTGCACTACTGTGTTTGGGTGGCAGACCCCGGCGGGAAGCACTACTGTGTTTGGGTGGCTGACCCGCAGTACTCAACCGAAGGAGTACCTCAGTATTCTTAGGTTAGTGAGCAGTACCTCGGAGACGTGACAGGATCACTGTACTCGTCAGAGACGGAGCTCTTCAGCAGTTACGGTTTCGATAATGTAAATCCTGGTTTGAGGTGAGTCTATGACCTTTGTGTTTACCTCATGATTGAGATGGGTCATTTGATAACTTAGGTATATGTATGGGCATATACCTAGGTAGTGGTTATCTGTTGATTCCATAACCTTTATGTTTCCTAATGATTGAGATGGGTTACTTGATAACTTAGGTATAAGTATGGGCTTATACCTAAGTAAGGGTTATCTGTTTAGATCCTTCTTTGTGGTTATCCTTGTTGGATTTACTGAGACCTTGAGGGTCTCAAGGTCCATACTGAGTATCGTATACTCACCCCTGCATAGTCTATGCCCGCACCTCGTTTTGTTGGTTGCAGACGACGGGAAGCACTGACAGAGGCCGAGTGTTCGAGGACTGGACGGTACCTGGAGGTGGACCTCACGACGAGTTAGTATCCGGAGGTGGAATTCACGACGAGACGATACTCGGATGAGGTTGATGGGTGAGAGCGTTGTGGAGGCTATCTGTACATACCCTTCAGGTAGGATCTGTGGTTGATGATCCAGGAGCTGCGCTATTTGTACCTACCCTTCAGGTAGGATCCGAAGTGGACGACCTAGGAGCTGCTTCTATTCTTCCAGTTGCTTGTCTTTTCTGTTGTAATTTCGTTCAATTGTAGTTGTACTTTCAGTTGGGTTTGTATTCTGGCCCATTAACTTTTCATTACTTTCTTTTGTACTTAGTGTATTACTTTTGCTTGTACTCTGTGGTATTTTGTTTACTTTTATAAAGGCAATTCCTTCCCAGTTATCAGGATTTACGCCTTTGGTGCTAGTAAACAGCCCCTGGCCTATGGAAGGCGGGCTTGAGGTAGTCAAGGTACGGGCCCCAAGGACGGGTCATGATAGTTTTCTTGGTTTTCAATGAGTAACATGTGTTTTGAACTAAAATGTTGATTTTAAACTGATAGTGGACACTTTGAGTATTAGCGGTCACACCGTATATCGGATTGAGGTGTGGCTGATTCCTATTCATCATAAATAACTTATGGATGGTTTTCCTAGAGTATCAAAACAATATGAATGTGTTTTATCATTTTTGAGTATGTCACTTATCTTTTTTACTAAAATGAAAATTTTTAATAAAAATACACACTTTGAGTCATACAGATCACACCATGCATCAGATTAAGGTTCAGATGATTCCTATATATCAAAAATTAATTATGAATCATTTTCCAAAAGTATCAAAAAAATATGAATGAGTTTTCTTGGTTTTGAGTATGTTACCTTTTTTACTAAAATTTCATTTTAAACTGAATATAGGTTCCTTGAGTCATACTTATCGCATCGTGTATCAGTTTGATGTGATAATAATTCTTACATGTCACAAATTACTTATAAATCATTTTTCTAAATTATCAAGATAATTTCAGTGTGTTTTCTTAGTTTTTAGTGAGTAACACACGTTTTGAACAAAAATATCAATTTTAAACTGATAACAGACACTTTGATTCATACTGGAAACACCGTGAATAAGTTTGAGTTTAATTTGATTCATACTTGTCAAAAATAAATTATGGATAGTTTTCTTAAAGCATAAAAACAATTTGAATGTGTTTTATTAGTTTTGAGTATGTCACTTGGATTTTTTACTAAAATTTCAACATTAAATAAAAAGACACACGTTGAGTCATATCGGTCAAATAGTGCATCAGAGAGAGGTGTGGTAGATTCTTACACATCAAAAATGATTTATGGATCATTTTCCAAAAGTATCAAAAAAATCTGAATGTGTTTTCACAGTTTTTAGTACGTTGCTTTTTTTTCTAAAATGTCATTTTAAATTGAAAACACACTCTTTGAGTCATATCGGTCACATTGTGTGTCGATTTGATGTGAGACTGATTCCTACATGTCAAAAATTACTTATGAATAGTTTTCCTAAATTTTTAAGAAAATTAGAGTAAATTTTCTTGGTTTTCAATGGGTAACACACATTTCAAACTAAAATGTCAATTTTAAACTCATAAAGGACACTTTGAGTCATATTAGGCACGTCATGTATTGGATTGAGGTGTGGCTCATTCATACATGTCAAAAATGACTTATAGATTGTTTTCCTAAATTATCAAAACAATCCAAAAAATTTTATTGGTTTTCAGTATGTCACTTGTATTTCTACTAAAACATCAATTTTAAATAAAAATGAACACTTAGAGTCATATTGGTCATTCGATGCAACATATTGAGGTGAGTATAATTCTTACACATCAAAAATAACTTATGGAATGTTTTCTTAAACTATCAAAACAATATAAATGTGTTTGATTAGTTTTTAGTATATCACTTCTATCTTTTACTAAAATGTCATTTCAAACTAAAAACATGCACTTTGAGGTATACTGATCACATCATGTGGTAGTTTGACATGATACTGATTCCCTAAATTCAAAAATGACATATGAATCATTTTTCTAATTTATCGATATAATTAGAGTGTTTTTTCTTGGTTTTCAGTGATTGACTCATGTTTTTAACTAAAATGTCAATTTAAAACTCATAATGAATGATTTGAATCATACTAGGGACACCATGTATCGGATTGAGGTGTGGATGAATCCTACATATCAAAAATGAATTGTGGATCATTTTCCTAAAGTATGAAAACAATATGAATTTTTTTTCTCGGTTTTGTGTATATCACATGTCTTTTTTACTAAAATGTCATTTTAAACTAAAAATATGCACTTGAAGTCAAACTAGTCACATTGTATGTTGGTTTGACATGAGAATAATTCATACACATCAGAAAATGACTTATGAATCATTTTTTAAATTATCAAAATAATTGAACCACGATTTCTCGGTTTTTAGTGTGTGACACATGCTTTAAACTAAAATGTCAACTTTAAACTGATAACTGAAACTTTAAGTCATACCGGTTACATCATGTGTCGATTTTATGTGAGACTAATTCCTATACATAAAAAATGATTTATGAATCATTTTCTTAAATTATCAACATAATGAAATCATTTTTTATTGGGTTTTAGTGAGGGACACGTGTTTTGAACTAAAATCTCAATTTTAAACTGATAACGGATACTTCGAGTCATATAGGATGCACCGTGTATCAGATTAATGTGTGGATGATTCCTATATGTCACAAATTACTTATGGATAGTTTTCCAAGAGTATCAAAATAATATGAATGTGTTTTCTCATTTTTGAGTATGTAACTTTTCTTTTTTACTAAAATGACAATTTTAAATAAAAATACACCCTTTGAGTCATATAGATCACACCCTACCTTAGATTGAGGTTAAAATGATTCCTATATGTTAAAAATGACTTATGGATCATTTTTTAAAAGTATCAAAGTAATATAATTGATTATTCTTGTTTTTGAGTATGTCACTTTTGTTTTTTACTAAAATTCCATTTTAAACTAAATACATGTGCTTTGGGTCATACCAGTCACATCATGTGTTAGTTTTATGTGATACTAATTCTTACATGTCACAAATTACTTATAAATAATTTTTCAATATTATCCAGATAATATCAGTTTTTTTCTTACATTTCAGTGAGTAACATATTTTTTGAACAAAAATGTCAATTTTAAACTGATAACATAAACTTTAAGTCATACTGGGAACACCATATATAATATTGAGTTGAAGTTGATTCATAATTTTCAAAAATGACTTATGGGTAGTTTTCCTAAAGCATCAAAAAAATTAATGTGTTTTATTATTTTTGAGTATGTCACTTGGCTTTTTTTCTAAAATGGAAACTTTAAATAAAAAGATGCACTTTGAGTCATACCAGTCACACTACGCATAAAAGTGAGGTGTGGTTGATTCCTAAACATCACAAATGATTTATGGATCATTTTATTAAAGTATCAAAATAATATGAAGGTGTTTTCTCAATTTTTAGTATGTCACTTTTTTTACTAAAATGTCATTTTAAACTAAAAACATGCACTTTGAGTCATACCAGTCACATTCTGTGTCGGTTTTATGTGCGACTAATTCCTAAATGTCACAAAATACTTATGAATAGTTTTCCTAAATTATCAAGATAATCATAGTTAATTTTATCAAATTTCAATGAGTGGCACACGTTTTGAACTAAAATGTCAATTTTAAACTCATAACAGACACTTTGAGTCATATCAGGCATGTCGTGTATTGGATTGAGTTGTGGCTGATTCATACATGTCAAAAATGACTTATGGATTGTTTTCATAAAGTATTAAAATAATCCGAATTTTTTTTATTGGTTTTCAGTATGTCACATGCCTTTCTACTAAAATGTTAATTTTAAATAAAAAGGCACACTTAGAGTCATACTGATCATTCCATGCATCGAATTGAGGTGAGGATAATTCTTACAAATCAAAAATTACTTAAGGATTTTTTTCATAAACTATCAAAACAATCTGAATGTGCTTTCTCAGTTTTGAGTATGCCACTTATGCCTTTTACTAAAATGTCATTTTAAACCAAAAACTACATTTTGAGTCATACTGATCACTTAATGTGGCTTTTTTGATGTGAGACTAATTCCCTAATGTAAAAAATAACCTATAAATCATTTTCCTAAATTATCAACCCAATCGAAGCCTATTTTCTTGGTTTTTAGTGAGCGACACATGTTTTGAACTAAAATTAAAATTCTAAACTGATAACACTTTGAATCATACTAGGTACACCATGTATCGGATTGAGGTGGGGATGATTATTACATATCAAAAATGACTTATGGGTAATTTTCCTAAAGTATCAAAACAACATGAATTTTTTTCTCAGTTTTGAGTATGCCACTTGTGTTTTTTACTAAACTGTCATTTTAAACTGAAAATATGAAATTTAAGTTATACCACACACATCGTGTGTCAGTTTCACATGAGAATAATTCATACACATCAAAAAATGACTTAATAATCATTTTCCTAAATTATCAAAATAATTGAACCATGCTTTCTTAGTTTTCATTGAGTGACACATGCTTTGAACTATAATGTCAATTTTAAATTGATAATTGACACTTTAAGTCACACTGGTCACATTATGTGTCATTTTGATGTGAGACTGATTCCTATATATAAAAAATGACTTATGAATCATTTTCTTAAATTATCAATATAATCAAAGCATTTTTTTCTTTGTTTTCAGTGAGTTACACATGTTTTGAACTAAAATGTCGATTTTAAATTGATAACAGACACTTTGAGTCATATCAGGCACATCGTGTATCATATTTAGTTGTGGATTCTTCCTACATGTCACAAATGACTTATGAACAGTTTTAAGAGAGTATCCAAACAATATGAATGTGTTTTCTCATTTTTGATTATGTCACGTTTCTTTTTCTCTAAAATGAAAATTTTAAATAAAAATACACACTTTTAGTCATATAGATCGCACATTACATCAGATTGAGGTTAAAATGATTCCTATATGTTAGAAATAACTTATTGATCATTTTCATAATGCATCAAAACAATCTGAATGAGTTTTATTGGTTTTGAATATGCCACTTTTTTACTAAAATTTCATTTTAAACTGAATATAGGTTCATTGAGTCATATTGGTCACATCATGTGTTAGTTTAATTTGAGGCTAATTCTTAAATGTCACAAATTACTTAAAAATCATTTTTATAAATTGTCAAGATAATATGAGTGTGTTATCTTAGTTTTTAGTGAGTAACATAATTTTTGAACTAAAATGTCAATTTAAAATTGATAACAGACACTCTGAGTCATACTGTGAATACCATGTATAGTATTGAGTTGATTTTGATTCAAACTTGTCAAAAATTAATTATGGATAGTTTTCTTAAAGCATCAAGATAATTTGAATTTGTTTTATTATTTTTGTTTATGTCACTTGGCTTTTTTACTAAAATGACAACTTTAAATAAAAAGACACACTGGGAGTTATACTGGTCACATCATGCGTCAGAATGAGGTGTGTTTGATTCCTACACATCATAAATGATTTATGGATCTTTTTTCTAAAGTATCAAAACATTATGAATTTGTTTTCTCAGTTTTTAGTATGCTTATTTTTTTACTAAAATATCATTTTAAATTGGAAACACGCACTTTGAGTCATACCGGTCATATTGTTGGTCATTTTGACATAATATTGATTCATACATGCCAAAAATGACTTATAAATAGTTTTCCCAAATTATCAAGACAATCTGGGTGCATTTTTTCAGTTTTTTTTAGTGAAACATATTTTGAGCTAAAATGTAAATTTTAAACTCATAACGAACACTTTGAGTCATATCAGGAAGGTTGTGTATTGGATTGAGGCATGGATCATTCTTACATGTCAAAAATAACTTATGGATTGTTTTTCTAAAGTATAAAAACAATCCAAATGTTTTTTATTGGTTTTTAGTATGTCACATGCCTTTCTACTAAAATGTAAATTTTAAATAAAAAGGCCCACATAGAGTCATACTAGTCATTCCACGCAATAGATTGAGGTGAGAATAATTCTTCCACATAAAAAATAACTTATGTATTGTTTTACTAAACTATCAAAACAATCTGAATGTGTTTTCTTATTTTTGAGTATATCCCTTCTATCTTTTACTAAAATGTCATATTAAACTAAAAACATGCACTTTGATTCATACTAATCAAATCTTATGGAATTTTGATGTGAGATTGATTATCTAATTTAAATAATGAATTATGAATAATTTTCCTAAATTATCAACACAATTGGAGCTTGTTTTCTTGGTTTTTAGTGAGTTACACGTCTTTTGAACTAAAATGTCAATTTTAAACTAATAACAAAAAATTTCAACCATACCAGGCACAGTGTGTATCAGATTGAGGTGGGGATGATTCCTACATATCAAAAATGAATTATGGGTAATTTTCCTAAAGTATAAAAACAATCTGAATGTTTCTTCTTGGTTTCAATAATGTAACTTGTTTTTTTTTACTAAAATGTCATTTTAAACTAAAAATATGCACCTCAAGTCATAACAATCACATCTTGTGTCAATTTGACATGAGAATAATTTATACACATCAAAAAATGACTTAAGAATCATTTTCCTAAGTTATAAAAATAATCCAACTATGCTTTCTCAGTATTTAGTGAGTGCCACATGCTTTGAACTAAAATGTCAATTTTAAAATTATAATTGACACTTTAAGTCATACTGGTCACATCATGTGTCGTTTTGATGTAAGACCGATTCCTACACATAAAAAATGGAATATGAATCATTTCATTAAATTATCAACATAATCAAATAATTTTTATTGGTTTTCAGTGAGTGACACATGTTTTGAGTGAAAATGTCAACTTTAAACTGATAATAGACACTTCGGGTTATATCTAGAACATCATGTATTAGATTGAGGTGTGTTTGATTCCTACATGTCACAAATGGATTATGGATAGTTTTACTAGAGTATCAAAACAATATTAATGTGTTTTCTCATTTTTGAGTATGTCACTTATCTTTTTTACTAAAATAAAAATACCCACTTTGAGTTGTGCGGATAGCACCATGCATCAGATTGAGGTTAAAAAGACTCTTATATGTCAAAAATAACTTATGGATCATTTTCCAAAAGTATTAAAATAATTTGAATGAGTTTTCTTAGTTTTGAGTATGTCTCTTTTGTTTTTTACTAAAATTTCATTTCAAACTAAATACAGGTGCTTTGAGTCATACTGGTCACATCGTGTGTCGGTTTGATGTGAGACTAATTCTTACATGTCAAAAATTACTTATAAATAATTTTTATAAATTATCAATAGAATCTGTGTGTGTTTACTTATTTTTTAGTGAGTAACACACATTTTGAACTAAAATGTCAATTTTAAACTTATAAGATACACTTTGAGTAATACAGTGAATATCATGTATAGTATTGAGTTGAAGTTGATTAAAAAATTTCAAAAATGAATTATGGATATTTTTTCTAAAGCATAAAGATAATTTTAATTTGTTTTAATAGTTTTGAGTCACTTGGATTTTTTACTAAAATGTCAACTTTAAATAAAAAGACACATTGGGAGTTATACCGATCACATCATGTGTTGGAGTGAGGTGTGGTTGATTCCTACACATCATAAATGATTTATGGATCATTTTTCTGAAGTATCAAAATAATATGAATTTGTTTTCTTAGTTTTCATTATGCTACTTTTTTTTACTAAAATGTCATTTTAAATTGGAAACATGCACTTTGAGTCATATCGGTCACATTGTGAGTCGGTTCGACATAATATTGATTCCTACTTTCCAAAAATTACTTATGAATAGTTTTTCTAAATTATCAAGACAATATGAGTGCATTTTCTCATTTTTCATTGAGTGACACATGTTTTGAGCTAAAAAGTCAAGTTTAAACTCATAATGGACACTTTGAGTCATATCAGGAACTTCATTTATTGGATTGAGGTATGGATCATTCATACATTTTAAAAATGACTTATATATTGTTTTCAAAAAGTATCAAAACAATACAAATGTTTTTTATTGGTTTTTAGTATGTCACTTATCTTTATACTAAAATATCAATTTTAAATAAAAAGGCACACTTAGAGTCATATTGGTCATTCCATGCATCAGATCTAGGTGAGGATAATTCTTCCACATCAAAAATAACTTATGGATTGTTTTCCTAAACTATCAAAACAATCTAAATGTGCTTGCTCAGTTTTGAGTATGTCCCTTCTATCTTTTACTAAAATGTAATTTTAATCTAAAAACCCGCACTTTGAGTCATACTGATCACATCATGTTGAGGTTTGACTTGAGATTGATTAACTAATTTTAAAAATTAACTATGAATCATTTTCCTTAATTATTAACACAATTGGAGCATGTTTTCTTGGTTTTTAGTGAGTGACACATCTTTTGAACTAAAATGTCAATTTTAAACTGGTAATGAACACTTTCAATCATACCAGGCACAGTGTGTATCTAATTGATGTGGGGATGGTTCCTAAATATCAAAAATTAATTATGGGTCATTTTACTAAAGTATCAAAACAATCTGCATGTTTCTTCTTGGTTTTGAGAATGTAACTTTTTTTACTAAAATGTCATTTTAAACTAAAAATATGCACTTTAAGTCATACTGATCACATCGTGTGTCAATTTGACATGAGAATAATTCATACACATCAAAAAATGACATAATAATATTTTTCATAAATTATCAAAATAATCCAACCATGCTTTCTCAGTTTTTAGCGAGTGACACAAGCTTTGAACTAAAATGTCAATTTTAAATTGATAACTGACACTTTAAGTCATACTTGTCACATCATGTGTCGTTTTGATGTAAGACTGATTTCTACAAATAAAAAAATTACATATAAATAATTTTATTAAATTATCAACATAATAATATCATTTTTTTCTTGGTTTTCAGTGATTGATACATGTTTTGAGTGAAAATGTCAATTTTAAACTGATAACGGATTCTTTGGGTCATATCGAGAACAACGTGTATTAGATTGAGGTGTTGATGATTCCTACATGTCACAAATGACTTATGGATAGTTTTACTATATTATCAAAATAATATGAATGTGTTTTATCATTTTTTATTATGTCAATTTTCTTTTTTACTAAAATAAAAATTTTAAATAAAAATAACCACTTTGATTCATATAGATAGCATCATGCATCAGATTAAGGTTAAAATTATTCATGTATGTCAAAAAAAGACTTATGGATCATTTTCCAAAAATTATCAAAACAATTTTAATGAGTTTTCTTAATTTTGAGTGTGCCACTTTTTTTAACTAAAGATTCATTTTAAACTGAATACATGTGATCTGAGTCATACTGGTCACATCGTGTGTCAGTTTGATGTGAGACTAATTCTTAAATGTCAAAAATTTCTTATAAATTTTTTTTATAAATTATTAAGATAATTTGAGTGTGTTTTCTTAGTTTTTATTGAGTAACACATGTTTTGAAATAAAATTTCAATTTTAAACAGATAACAAACTCTTTTAGTCATAATAGGAACACCATGTATAGGATTTAGTTGAAGTTGATTTATAATGTTCAAAAATAACTTATGGATAGTTTTCCTAAAGCATCAAAACAATTTGAATGTGTTTTATTAGTTTTGAGTATGTCACTTGTCTTTTTTACAAAAATGTAAAATCGAAATAAAAAGTCACACTTGGAGTCATACTGGTCACACCATGCATTTAAGATAGGTGTTGTTGATTCCTACACATCACAAATGATTTATGGATCATTTTCCTAACATATCAAAACAATATGGATGTGTTTTCTTGGTTTTTAGTATGCTGCTTTATTTTACTGAAATGTCATTTTAAACTAGAAACATGCACTTTGAGTCATATCGATCATATTGTATATCAATTTCACATGAGATTGATTCATACATGTCACAAATTACCAATTAATAGTTTTCCTAAATTATCAATACAATCTAAGGGAATTTTCTTAGTTTTCACTGAGTGACACTTGTTTTGAGCTAAAATGTCAATTTTAAACTCATAATAGACACTTTCAGTCATATCAGGCATATCGTGTATTGGATTGAGGTGTGACTTCTTCATACATGTCAAAAATTACTCTTAAATTATCAAAAAAATCCAATTCTTTTTTATTAGTTTTCAGCATGTCACTTGTCTTTCTACTAAAATTTAAATTTTAAATAAAAAGGAACACTTAGTGTTATATTGGTCACTCCATGCATCGGATTTAGTAGAGGATAATTATTACACTTCAAAAATGAATCATGGATTATTTTACAAAAATATAAAAACAATTTGAATATTTTTTCTCCATTTTGAGTATGTCACTTATATCTTTTACTAAAATATAATTTTAAACTCAAAACATGCATTTTGAGTCATACTGATCACATCAGGTGGCGGATTGATGTGAGACTGATTGGATAATTTCAAAATGAATTATGAATAATTTTTCAAAATTATCAACATAATTGGATCCTTTTTTCTTAGTTTTTAGTGAGTGAAACATGTTTTGAACTAAAATATCAATTTTCAACTGATAATGAACACATTAAATAATATCAGGCACACCATGTATCATATTAAGGTGGGGATGATTCCTACATATCAAAAATTAATTATGGATCATTTTACTAAATTATTAAAACAATATGAAAGTTTTTTCTTATTTTTGAGTATTTCACTTGTGTTCTTACTAAAATTTCATTTTAAACTATAAATATGAACTTTAAGTCATACCGATCACATTGTGTATCGGTTTGACATGAGAGTAATTCATACACAACAAATAATGACTTAATAATATTCTTCCTAAATTATCAAAATAATCAAACCATGTTTTTTTATTTTTCAGAGAGTGACATATGCTTTGAACTAAAATTTCAATTTTAAACTCATAACTGACAGTTTAGGTAATACTAGTCACATCAGGTGTCGTTTTGATGTGAGACTAATTCCTGCACATAAAAAATGACTTATGAATCATTTTATTAAATTATCAACATAATCAAAGGGTTTTTTCTTAGTTTTCTTTGAGTGACACATGTTTTGAACTAAAATATCAATTTTAAACTGATAACAGACACTTTCAGTCATATCAGGCACATCGTGTATCAGATTAAGGTGTGGTTGATTCCTACATGTCACAAATGACTTATGGATACTTTTCCTAGAGTATCAAAACAATATGAATGTGTTTTCAAGTTTTTGAGTATTTTACTTGTCTTTTTTATTAAAATGATAATTTTAAATAAAAATACACACTATGAGTCATATAGATCGTAATGTGAATCAGATTGAGGTTCGGATGGTTCCTATATGTCAGAAATGACTTATAAATAATTTTACAAAATTATTAAAACAATCTGAATGAGTTTTCTTGGTTTTGAGCATTTCACTTTTGTTTTTTACTAAAATTTTATTTTACACTAAATACATGAGCTTTGAGTCATACCAGTCATATCGTGTATCAGTTTTATGTGTGACTAATTCTTACATGTCACAAATTACTTATAAATAATTTTTCTAAATTATCAAGAGAATTTGGTTCTATTTTCTTAATTTTCAGTGAGTAACACATGTTTTTAACTAAAATGATAATTTTAAACTGATAATAGACACTTTGAGTCATACTGGTAACACCATGTATAGGATTGAGTTGAATTTGGTCAATACTTGTCAAAAATGATTTATGGATAGTTTTCCTAAAGTATAAAAACAATTTTAATTTGTTTTATTGGTTTTGAGTATGTCAATTGGATTTTTTACTAAAATATCAACTTTAAAGAAAAAGACACACTTGGATTCATATCGGTCACACCGTGCATCGGAGTGAGATGTAGTTGATTCCTACACATAAAAAATTATTTATGGATTATTTTCCTAATGTATCAAAACAATCTGAATGTGTTTTCTCAGTTTTCAGTATGTAACTTTTTTTACTAAAATGTCATTTTAAACTAGAAACACACACTTTGGGTCATATTAGTAACATAATGTGTCGGTTTGACATGAGGCTGATTCCAACATGTCACAAATAACTTATGAATAGTTTTCCTAAATTATCAAGATAGTCTGAGTGTGTTTTCTTGGTTCTCATTAAGTAACACTTGTTTTGAGTTAATATGTCTATTTTACACTAATAACAGCCACTTTGAGTCATATTGGGCACACTGGGTTTCCGATTGAGCTGCATCTAACTTCTATATGTAAATAATGACTTATGGATCATTTTCATAAAGCATCAAAATAATAAAAATGTGTTTTATCAGTTTCTAATCTATCACATATCCTTTTTACTAAAGTTAATGTCAAATTTATATAAAAATACACACTTGGAGTCATATGGGTCATATCGTATATTAGATTGAGGTAAGGCTATTTCATAAATTTCACAAATGAATTGTAGATTATTATCATAAAGTATCAATACAATTTTAATTTTTTTCTCAATTTTGAGTATATGATGTGTATTTTGAACTAAAATGTAAATTATAAACAAAAAACTTATAGTTAGAGTCAAACTGAACACACTATATATCATATTGAGGTGTTTATGACTGAGTATGTGATTTATGTTTTTCTTTAAACTATCTAAAATAAGCCAAAAAATAGAGAACATGTTCTATTTGGATGGAAGAGGAAACTCAATGTTTCCTAAAACAATTCACATTTCTGGTAGCATGGGGTTTTCTCTTCCATACAAAAGGAACATGTTCTCTCCTTTCTAGCTTGTTTCAAATATTTGAAAGAAAAATATGGATTTCCAAAAGATCTATAAAAAAAATAAGTATTAGAAAAAAATTATAAGGAAATTAACATAAAATAGTATATATAATTATGATAAAATTTAATAAATAGGGAGTTAGAATTCACCTTTTTATGATGTATGTATACATTCTTGAACAATTTCTTTATTTCCATTATCTCAGTTATAGCCTCAATGACCAATATCTTGCGATAATGATCATATTTTAACAAACTAACCCAACTAGAGAAAATTAATTCACCTGTATAACAAAATAGATCTTATGTTAGTAAAACTATAAAGAAATAAAGTAAAAATAAATATGAAATAATACTTTAATAAAATGTCCATTTTAAACTAAAATCAAACAATTTGAGTCATATCAGGTACAATGTGTATCATATTGAGTTGAGTTTTATTTCTACACATCAAAAATGACTTATGGATCAATGTTCTAAAGTATCAAAACAATTTGATTGTGTTTTTCAATTTTGAGTATGTCACTTTTCTTTTTTACTAAAATGTCATTTTAAACTAAAAACACTCACTCTTAGTCATACTGGTCACATTGTGTGTCATTTTGATGTCAGATTGATTCATACACATTACAAATGACTTCTGAATCATTTTCTTAAATTATCAAAACAATATAATCATATTTTATTGGTTTTTAGTGAGTGACATGTGTTTTGAACTAAAATGTCAATTTTAGACTACTAAAGGACACTTTGAGTCATATCAAGCACACCATATTTAGGATTGAGTTTTGACTAATCTCTACAAATCACAAATGACTTATGAATCATTTTTCTAATGTATAGAAACAATATAAATGTTTTTTCTCGGTTTTGAGTATTTCACTTGTCCTTTTTACTAAAATTATTGTCAATTTTAAATAAAAAAGACACACTTTGAGTCAAAATAGTCACACCATGCATCATATTGAGATGATACAGAAGATTCATTAAGAGGGATGTAAGAGTAACTTATATTATTCATTAGATATCAGTTTCTAGTTTTATATTTCTATAGGAAATTGGAGGTTGTTGGGATGAATTGAGGGACTTCCAAGATTATCATATATTGGTGCTACTTATTCACCATTTGGGATGAACTATAAGTGGGTGAGACCACTTTTACATGTGTGATTATGTAATTATCATGAAATTAATTATTATAAGTGATCTAAATGGTTGACTTGACCAAAGTAATTTTAATACTTGTAACTTTTGAAGAAATGAAAATGCAACAGTGTTTTACCTGGAATGTTGAATGCATTGGATAATAAAAATAAAATTGAATCATCATGAGTGTGTCATCCTTATTGAGTGCATGATTATAGTACATGATTGAATCATCCCTATTGAGGAATTAATTTCTTCACGATATCTTTTAAAATTAACAAAAGAAATATTATATTAAAATGATAAATAAATTAACTAAAAAAAGTGATAAATGGTGATAATATCAACTAAATAAGTATTAGGAAGTCACATATTCATGATATATGTGTACATTCTAACACCAAGTATGCTACCCTTTCATTTCTAAAAATCTATTTCCTATTTTGAATATGAAGAATTTTTAAATTCTTTGTAGTACTAGAAAAATATAAATACACAAAGTATTAATAAATAATTTAAATAAAATTGAATTTATATTTGTAAATAAAACTTTAGGGATGCGAGTTTTTTGATTTTATATGATATCTTTCAAAATTTTGCAAACATAAGAACCATAATATTTTCCATTGGTTTGTTTTGGACACTATAGAAACATTGAAAAAAATAACTAATTTGTTTTGATATATGTTTTTAATATATGTTTTGATAGTGAAATATTATTATATATACCCTAATACTCTTATAGAATTTGATAGGCTCCTTGTGCTCATGGACTTTCCTCATTCCATGATTTAGAAAATATTTAAACACCACCCTATCAAAACATAATTCTCATTAAAACATAATGTAAAATATATAACTTTATGTTTAGTTATAAAATGTTTCATGTATTGTATTACAAATTGAAAAACCATGTGTGATTGGTTTGTTGGGTATCCATGAATTGAATCCAGAAAATGAATCTTTGGAGTATCCGAATTGAATGTAATGAGTAACCAATGTTTACTAAATACAAAAAATTAATAAGTAATGAAAGGAAGTAAAATATATTTTATATGATTAAATTGTATAGTTTTACCCCTACATCCTTTATAATAAGAAGAGTCTGTTGTATGTAATTTTTCTTCCAAACACTGTGGAAAATGTTTCCTCTATTACATCAATTTTATTTGATTCCAATGATATTTCTAATGTATAAGTTATTTGAGGACTAATGATTCCATATTTATATTTATAGGTATTTCCCTTCAAATATTATTGATATATACACCTCAAAAAAATTGAATTGTATTTAGTCATAATTAACATAGTATATCAGCTATTGTAAAAAAAATAATGAAAACACACCTCATGTATATATTTGTAACTAAGACTCCTAGACATTCATACTTGAGGATTTTATTTACATTATAAAGATAAATATAGTCTGTAACAGAATCTTCATACATTTTTTCTTCAAAATCAACTATGAAATTACTACCACTTTGTAACCATGTATCTTCATGAACCTTTAATGTTAGTAAATGAGGAAGTTTAATGGGTGGGGTAAAGATAATTTATGAAGATATTTTTTATTGGTTGTTTTATCTTTTATATAATTTTGATTTGACATTCTGTTTCACCCCCTTCCCTTTGTCCATCTGTAATAACATTCATCAGTGCATACCTTTTTCCATTAATTGTTAAAGTTTTTGCATAAAAAAAATTGAAATGAATAATTCCTTATCAACATGTTTTTTAAAGATATAACTTCCATAATATGAATTTTCTAATATATTTCTCAACTATATGAATATTTTCATCATCAAGTGGAATAGTTAGCTCAATGCTCATCTCTTGAGTGATGTTAATCAACACTCTCACATGTCCTATTGTAATTTGTATATTGTGTATAATATTTTCATGTCTATTGTACATGATACCCATCACAATAAGGTGATGGTTGGATGTTGATAGATATAAATCTCAATCATTTTCACACCGTTGAATATCAATATAAGAAATTTATCATATTCTTCCTGATTCACATTTCATAGAAACTATTATGAAAATATTGATTACCTCTTATTAGACAACTCTTTTAGGGGAATGGATCACCTCAAAACTGGGGGGTTGGTGGACCTTCATGTAGTGGTTGTTCTTATGATGTTTCTTCTCTTTGATTCCTTCTAATTAAATTTTATAATAACTTTGTATTCTAATTAAATTTTCATTCAAGAGAAACTAATCATTCTTACAACTCTTTAATTTTATTATCTCTATACCACTTTTCATTTTTTTCTCAAAATATGTTCAGTGTGACACCCCAAAACCCGCACCTCTGACATTTCTATACTATTCTAGATGCTTCAAATACATTAATCGTAGTTGTTAATTGGTGGAACTGATAATTATTCTTATGTCTAAGTTGGATAAAAAATATATGAAAATAAATAATCATTATTATGTAATATTGATTTAAAGAAAAAAAAATTAATATGTCATACTTATACATGATCTTTACACTTTTTATGTGTTTTCATCTAATAGTATCCCTTCTTTATTTACATGTTTCTCTTTCCATAGGATATGACATCGGATGGAGGTGGATTTGGATTTCGATTCATCAATCTTCATATAATTAGAGTAACATAATTATATTTTTGTTTCATGTCACATAAAAGTATTTCTATAGACTTAAAAAATGTACCATTTTTTTCAAGTGAAGTATACCCCATCCTTGCTTTATGGTAGGGGTATGTTATATTTTTTTTTGATTATCTATTTTCATAACTCAATTATTATTTCATAAATTAACAACTCTTAATCAAAGTTATTAATTTAGGTATTTTCAAATAACGTATTATCATTCATAATGTACCTGAAAATATGTCTCCTCGCGATGGCCAATAAATGAGTCTATTTCTTCATGAATTATCAAGTGTGTATACATTTGCAGTGGGTGCGGGTTTGTTTTCCCTTCAGCATCTTTGAGATGAAAATTCATACGAATTGCGTGAAAGCCTCTTTGAGCCTTTCCAATAAGAATTGATGAAAATTTCATTCAAGAATAATCTATTATAAATGCACTCTAAAAGAGATAACAAAGAGTAAGTCAATATTTCATTATTTTGTTTTTTAGTAAAATAAATAATGTATATCCTAATGTTACCTTAATATATTCCCAAATCAGTGTATTAAGCATGGGTACAGCATTGTTTCATAAATTTATATCAATCGGAATGCACTAGTGAGTGGATATCCTAATGTAACCACTGAACATGACCTTGTTGGTGTTAAAAACCTAGCCATGTTCATTCCATCCAACCTCAAACTTGATGTCTTTGTTTCTCACCATAATAATTTTTTCTAACACCATAATGCTATGGAACTCTAGTTTTTTTGGGACATTAGTTGTTCATCATATACCATTTCCTTGGGTTCAACCTCATCAATAAGTTATTCTTCTAGATTAGTAGTATTAGAATGTCCAAGAGGTTTTTGTTCCTAAACATTGGGAGCACCAACAGGTTGATAAACCAGTTTTTCTTTAGGATTTAGAGCATTGGAACGTATAGAAGTCATTATCTACAGAAGTGTATGAACATTTAATTTATATTATGTAAATTCAGAAGTGAATAAATAATAATATAAGGTAACAAAATGTATATTTCAAAAAAAATATTACCTGATTATTGAACTCTCTTTTTTTAAAAGGTTGAAGGTATTTTACCCCTCTATCAAGTATCCAAATATCTTCATTCTATTCCCCTATGACATACAAGACCCCATATACATTGTAACCACTGTGAAATGATTGTGTAATCCCAATGAAAGGGTCATCCTTGGTTGAATTTTCATCTGACCCTTCAGTGGTTTTGGTCAATAATAGAATAATTGACCACTTTTGGTTTGTGGGATCTAAAAAATTTAAAAAAATTACTACATGTAATGACATTATAAACATTTCATCTTTGTACCCTTCATTAATAAAATCCACTTTTATGAATCATAATTCATATATTTTAATTGCACTCTTGTTATCAAACCACTTTCATTAAAAAATTGTCACTTAGAATGTTGTATAATTCAACTCCCATATTTTTTTGATTATATCAAGGTATGACATATTCACATAAATTGTATTTTTATCCTTGGTACTAGATACATGCATCATTTTAGCAATAAGTGTAACTCCACTATTTTTCATGGTACTGCATTCATCATATTTATTTGTATAGAACATATAACCATTAATAACATAAACATTATAATATAATACATGGAAAATTAGTCCTCTATCTAGATATTGAAGTCATTCTGAAATTGAATCTAGATTTTCTACTAACTCTTTAAAAATATGGTATCAAAACCACCCTACAAACTTTTATTATGTGTATTTGATATCCATCTTTTAGCCCTTTATGGATTCAAATGCCTAAAAATTTCTTTTTGGGTTTCATAATATGGGGAAACCTCTAAAATAGTATGAAAATATAAATGTGGGCCTACTAATTATCTATAATAGTGATTGTGAAAAAATCTATTCCATAAATTCATTCACCATAAGCTTCCCAATGTGATAATATTTTGGTAGACAAATCCATTCTACATTGGATGGGTAGTCAGTATAGAATTCAATGGATTCCTCAACAATATATTACTCTAAAATACAACCTTATGTCCGACTTTGATTCTTGATATACACTTTCAAAATATTCATATACTGTTCAATGGGGTATATCCATCTATAATGTACAAAACCACATAGTCAAATATCTCTTACCAAGTGAACCATGAAGTGAACAATCATATCAAAGAATGTCAGTAGGAAGAAAATTTCCAATTCACATAATATTATAGAAATTTTATTTTCCATAGATATAAATTTAATTGGGTATATAACTTTGTTGCATGTATACTTGAAAAATAAATAGATGCTTTTTAATTTATGATGGACATTCTTGATAAAAATTAAATATAAAGCTATAGGTATTAGATCTTTCATCAAAACATGAAAGACATGTGATTTTAGTCTTGTTTACTTTAAATAAGTGATTGATGTGATATTCTTGATATTTGATGAATGACCCTCGATAGCCTTTACATCATTCAAGAAGTTTCAAAACTAACATCTCTCCTTCCTGGAAAGAGTGTGAGTAGCTGGAGGAGGAAAAGTCCATTTTTCACCCTTCATTGGCACTAACTCTTCTCATATTCCCATTTCAATCATGTCCAACCTAGCCTTAATTTCATCCTTTTTTTCTAGGATCATTTAGTGATGTTCCAATGACATTATCACATATATTTTTTTCAACATGCATAACATCAATAAAATGATTGACGTACAAATAATTCTAGTATGTTAATTAAAAAAATGATCCTTTTTCCAACTGATTTTCATAAGATTTTTTGAAAAAGGTTTACCAAAATAAATTTCCATATGTTTTAATTTCTTAAATAGTTTATCTCCTATTAGTGAAGTTGGTGTTGTATATTATTCTGAACTCCCATCGAATTATTTCATCCAAGATCAGTACTTATGTCACTAGGTTAAAAGTCTATGATGTCCTTTAAACATAGTCTTTGATTAATGTTTCAACCTAATTGATTATGTAATTCGTTCACTAATGGGGCATCCTTGAGTTCCTTTAATGATATATCTTGATAAATATCCATAATAAGGAAAGTCAATTATCGTCTTGTATGACATGAATCTCAATGTTAAATATTAATTTATCTAATAATCAAACAATATAACACCTAAATACCATAATAATTTCAAGTTTCGATCGATGGATCCAAATAAACATCAATATCATTTCTTAGTTATTTTGTTCTAGATATAAGTAGAGATAACATAATGTATTTTCATTTAATGAATAACCATGGTGGAAAGTTATAATTTACCAACATAACCAGCCATGTATTGTGAGTGTTTCTTTGAAAACCAAAAGGATTCACTCCATCTATAGATAGCTTAATATTAAGGTTTCTCGGGTCATTTCCAAATTTAGGATACTCGTGATAAATTCTCTTACACTGAGGAGAGTCTATAGGGTGATGAATTTTCCCATATTTATTTCTTTAATTTTCATGCTACGTCAATTTCCTTATAGTATCCTCACTTACATATAGGTTTCTAAACCTTTGAATGATTGGAAAGTACCATACAAATTTCATAAAACCTGATTCATCTTTCTTGTATCAAGAAGCACCACACTTTTGTCATTATTTAAGTGATTTTTCATCCTTGTGAAATAATATATAGTCATTTTGATAGGCATATATTCTTTAAAATATCATATCCATTGAATGTGTCATTATTTTAGTGTCATATGTTCAGCTAGTAAGTTCATTATTTTCTAGTTTTATATCATTCAAGAGAGCAGGTAGTCCAATAAAACTATCATCACTCTATCTATTTATATATTTTAAATTATATAGATTTAGTAGGGATGAAAATTTTATATATTTAGTACAACCAGCATACAATGACATCTTTTCACAACTCTTCAACTTCTCAAAACAATTTTGGATATTCAGTAAGTTCATCTTCAACTATCATTATAATTTCCTCAATATGATCATCATCATCATTAACACTTGTAATCACATCCTCGATACATTCTTATTCATTGTCCACAACTATAATCATATCAGATGATTCATAAAACACAATGCCATCCCATTCACTAGCTACATTCACTTTTTCCCCATGTTTAGTCCAATATTTATAACTTTGATCCATTTCATGACAGATCAAGTGCTCTTCAAACTCTTATGGACTAATTATTCTTCAATAAAAATATTATAAACTTGTAAAAAGTATTCGAGACGGGATATATGCATGATCTTTTGTAAACTTGATGAAATATTTCACCCCATATTCATACACTTTTTTTATATGATTCGAATCCATACATTTTCGATTCCTATCCATCAAATTTTATTCAGTAATATTAATAGTCAAAAAAATACAAAAAAGGGGCCTTTCAAATAAGGGGAACCTAATATTTTAATGTTTCAAATCATTTCATCATGCATTGAAGGAACTGGCTAATTGAATATAATAAAAAAATTACTTCACTGAATTCATCCACAATTATCACTGGTACCTAGTATGGGATGACTACTGCTTATAGTAGTTCAATAAACATAGTTTCATATCCAAAAGAGATGGGAGATGAGTCTTAAGGAATAAAATTAAATAATAACTATTTAGGAGATGAATCTGATGAGGATAACAGTTGTCTCCATAAATAAAAATGTTCCCAGATTAGGGAGTTAGCGAAGCACCGGATAACATTTCTTAGTTTTTTTTTCTGATGTTGAAAAAAGTAGCAGCAACGGTCTGATCCCACGACCAAAAATATAAGCAAGGTAAGTTCTCATGTTTTATCAGCGCTAATTATAAAAGCACTGATAAAAGGGGGAATTTTATCAGTGCTAGAAAAAAAAAAGCGCTGATAAATCTACCCTTTATCAGTGCTAACATTAGTGATGATAAAGTCTACCCTTTATCAGCGTTGATAAAAAGTACTGATAAAAAGGAGACTTTATCAGCGCTAAAAATAGCACTGATAAAAAAATTTAATATAAAATATAACTAATTTATAGAAAAATATTTTAATTAAATTCAAAAACAATGTTTATATGTATACATTAAATAGATCACGCATGTTTATTATGTTTATTATGTTTATGTTTTATTTATGTTTATTATGTTTATTAGTTTTAGTTATATCTTTATTATATATTTATTATACTATATGTTTATAATATTATAAATAAATACTTTTTAACATTTATATATACAAATACTTATTAAATATATATATATATATATATTTAAATAAATTTATGTTTCTAAATGAATGTGCCAATTGATGTGTACGTTCATATTCTCATGAATATGTTCATTTTTTACCCTAATATTGGATGTATATACTGTAGTATTATATATACTTGGTGTATTCATTCATTTCCTATATATATGAAGCTTTATCTTCTCATAAATACTTAAAATCTCAATAAATATATTTAAATAAACAATAAATGTATATATTATATTTGAAAATATAAATATTTAGTTATATATAATTTTTAAATATATTATATATAATTATAATTATATATAACTAATTAAATATAAATACATTTAAATAATTATAAAATTATAAAATATTTTTTTTAAATGATAAATATATATTTATGAATACCTTTTGTAACGACCCAAAGTTTTCAATGGAAATTTCCTTCTTATAATTATTTCATATAATCTCATGAAATCACAACATGATGAACTACTAAGTTCTATGTGACCTTTAAACATAATTTTGTCACTTCTATGTCTGTAATTTTGAAATTTTGACATACACTATTGCGATCAGTAAGTTATTTGGAGTCCAAAAGGAAAACATAATTTTTAGTGAATAGTAACCTACCCTTATGAATAGTAACATACCATTATAAATAGTGATATACCATAACGAATAGTAACCTTAACTATGAGATTATATAAATAATATTCAAGTAAAAGTATGATATACCAATATCTTGGAATAAGAAAATAAATGTTTTAAAATTGCTATTTTTCGAGAAAATTGTGATTTTAATTAAATATTAAATTAATCATATTTAGAAAATTATTTTTGAAAATGGAATTAATTTTTGGATTCTACACGTCGAGAAATGGTTAGGTTGAATTTTTGGTATTTTTTTAAAATACTTGAATTTTTATGAACAGTAAAATATGATAATTTACGATAAATTCAAAATACATGAATTATGATGTCATCAGCAGATGCATGGCTAATGTAAGGACATTATCTCGAACTCACATGCACACATTACTATTTTTGTTCATTGATTCATCACAATTTATGGTCTTGAGGGAAATTAATAAACTAATGGTTACAAAATTATGAAAATCCTCCTATCCTCCAATATAAAAAAACCACTCCACTCCCTCTTCTCTACACTCCTCTCAAGCCTTGTCCCTTGCCAATATTCTTCCCAAATATATTACCAATATCCTACCTCATGTATAACAGCCCCTAGTCTCTTCAAAATACTAAAACCACTCTCCTTAAGTTGTTCTTAAAGGAGATAAACTCAAGAGGTAAATTCCTCTTTCCAATTATTTTATTTCTTTAAAGTTCTTTTATTTTCTTGTTTCCTTCCTCACATCCCTTAACCCAAATGGTATAATAACTCTAGTAACATACATGTACTGGAATTTTGTTATTATAATGGGATATTTCATTATCATCTCTTTTTTCCCCATATTTTATTTGAAAGAAATGAAAACACCGTTTGAGATGTGTTAATTTAGCACATTCAAGGACAACAGTTTATCAATTTCTATAATCATATTTAATTCTGATCATGAAAAAAAAATTGTTATGGTTGAACCAGATTATTATATATGTAATATATCCTAGTTAAGGTTCTTTAATACTTTTTGTACATATGGTATTTTGTTATAGAGAAAAACATGTTCATTGTAATCAAACCCACCGATTAACCAAATCGGTTATCACTAAGGTTTTATATAATAATTAATCTTCACTACCGATTACCAAATTAATTTTTATAACCATTTAATCTCATGTATGTTCACTAATAACATAAAACTTCAATTCTGGACAACCAATTTCATCTTACATGTTTATCCGAACATGAATATAAGTGAAACGATCATTAAAACCAAGTAATCTAACAGACCCGAATAATGAAATTGAAACTCATAACCAATAAAAATGGTTATAAATAAAATAAAAATGATAATACACATATAAAATAGGTTCTTTAGTTATTAATTAATAAAACTAATTTTTATAATTCAGGTTATTGAGTTCAATCAAAGATCACCATCGGATTTAAGGCAAGGGATCCTTTCCATTTCACTTTTATTCAAGATTGTCTTCTACGTTATGCCATTTTATGTGTAATTCCTAGTGATGGGGTATAATTTCTCACCTCTCCCATACTTACCTCATGATTTATAAGTTATTATAAAACTCTTTTCCCTCTCATAACTCCCTCTTAGGTACACCCGACACTATTCCAATAATCAGTAACGAATTCTACCCAAACCTCATTTGTTCTTTCGGGTCGCCTTATCTTTCTTTATATCAAAATGGATTTATCTTATCTTTTTATGTGTATCTTATAAATTCTGTTTAGTTTTACAAAATTCATTTATCATGACACTCTCTTCACTCTCTTTTGGGGATATACATGTTTTTAAAAGATTCCCTCCTTAGTATTTCTCGATAAGAAAACTTGTTTTAAGGGAAATTCTTGAATTATTGCCCGATTTCAAGTACATAATGTCCTCTATTTTAAGCCACAATTATCTTTTTAAAATCAGTATTTTTATTATTAAAACCTTTTGGTTCACTTATGGTTTTATATAAAATATTTTTCCCTTTCCAATTTTGAAAGCTCTATAGTATTTTTCTTAAAACCGTACAGAAATATTTTAATTCTAATGTATCTCAAATACATTTACTATATGTTGCATCTTCTGTTTTACATAACTTATCATTTTATATGACTATTTTACCATATGAACGTCCATTTATATTATAATCCCTTTCTTTCATGGACACTTTCAGGATACACCCATTGGTTATGTCTTATTTCATGATTGTGGTACCCAATTCTTTCCATGGATAACTCTTAGGTTTATGTAATATTAATTATGTATGATTATTTATGTGGAAAAAATATTCATGAAATGTAATATGGGTGAACCTAGATAGATCTCCAATTCATTTGTTAAAGTTAAGTCTCATGAGATTCTATGTGAAACAGTATTGGCGGTTAGCCTTGACTCGTACTACAATGGGAAATGGGAGTGGTGGTTAGCCTTGACCCATAATACTATGAGAAATGGGATTGGAGGTTAGCCTTGAATCATACTAAAGGCATGTTTTATGTTTCTGTCACATTTATATGATTCCATGTGTATATGATCCCATGTTTATATGTTATGATTCCATATGTTCCATGCTTTTGATATCATTATGTCGTACCTCCTAACTCATGTACTTAATATTTATTCTTATGTTAATTTCCTTACAGGAATTTTTAGCTCATCCCTTTGTTCATGTGTTCCCTAGGGTACCCTATTCATTTGTAAGGTCTCAAATGAAGTTAGGAGATCTTTATGGAGATTAAATAAAGAAGTGTTTTTTAGCCCCATGTTTTATGTTTTATGTACATAGTCATCCAAGAAACTAGACTTAACAGTCCTTGGCTAATACTCTAATGTATAATTATTCTTAAAATCATGTTACATTATGTGTAAAAGACTAGGTTCACTATAGTTGGTTTCATAGGTTGGTCTAGTTATTTTTGGGGATTAGGAATAGAGAACCTTATTGAGAACCTTAAGGATGATAAGAAGTATAAGAAAACATCCCTAAATTTTGGTTAGTATATAGTAAGTTTTTTATAAAGAAAATACATCCATGTCTGGATACAAACAGGTATAGGCAGATCTGGCACAGATGTACCTAGGAGTGAAAACTCCGACAAGAAGTTTAAAGCTTGATCTGGGGTATCCTGGTACATGACATTGGGCCTTGTTTCACTCTTGTAATTGACACTCCGAGGGGATATTATTTGGTAAATTCATAAGCTTAGTATGAACCGTTATTAATGGAACAAAAAGGATCCCATATAAATATATGTTAGGAGATAGATCGTGAATAACATTGATTGAGGCCTATAAACAGATAAGTTAAGGAGATAAATGTAATTTTTAAGTTATCAGTTTAATTTAATTGGTTTCCCCCTTATGTCATTCCCATCCCCAAATTTTTTTCTTTTTATTCTATCCAATGGATAGAAATAAGATGAGTCAGGTTAACAACCAATGTGAAGGAAAATTTGATAACTGCCAAAATAAGATCCCTCATCAAATGTGTGCTCAAGAAGGACATATCGTCAGTATGCCAAACCAGTTATCAAAAATCATGATCGACAATTGGTACTTGGTTGAATGCCCAATGGATTAATGAAAGAGTAAGATGAAATCTCATGAAGGTTCATCTAATAAAGGTGATAAGGGAAGTAAGATCCAATTTCTTTTGTGCAACGAGTGTGGAAATATGCACCAAGGGGAATGTCACAAAGTGAATGGGAGATGTTTTAAGCGTATAAATATTGCACACAAAGTAGCCAATTATCATGAAAAAATTAATAATGTGATGAATGGAAACAAAATTCCATCTAAGTCATTGTACATAGTTCTATGTCGTAGATGTGGAGAAGTTGGACATTATCCAACATGATGCTCTATTGCAAGGGCCGAGAAGCATGATGAGCATCAACAATCTCTATGATCAAGGGCACACTAAAGGTCCTATTCTAAGGTATATGATGATAAATAAATTACATGTAACCACTACTTCAAAGTATTGTATGACATATGTATTTTAATTCATGTCCTATTAGTATATCTTTAATGTTTTCTAAGAACATTGATTCCCTGCCTAAAATGATATTATATCATTAGAGAAAAATTCTATGAGTATTGTATCGAATGTTTAATTTTATGGGAATTTAGTTCCTGGAAATATTATAAGTATCCCTTTGGTGGAATATGAGGAAAAATAAAAACATGATAGACTACACCTCGAGGAAGCTGAAAATCCATGAGCAAAACTATCTGACGCATGATCTGGAGTTGGCGGTTATGATTTTTACAGCACTATCTCTATGGGGAGAAGTGTGAGATATATACTAATCACAAGAGTCTCAAATATATATTAATGTAGAAATATCTTAAATTGCACCAAATAATATGGATAGAGTTCATCAAGGATTGTGACAGCTCAATCCACTACCATCCTGGTATGGAAAATAAGGCGACGCATGCTCTAAGTAGAAAGGATCTTTCATATTTATCAATGATGATAATTGAAAATGATATGATCTTCTTAGATTTACAGAGTATGGATACAGGAATCATTAAGAGACTAACATCATTAATCCTTTCTCAAATGATTGCTCAACCATCCCTCATGGATAAAATAAAGGATGTTCAAAGAAAAGATGTAGAAATTCTTAAAAGGGTGGAAGCTATCAGAAATAGGAAATCCACCGATTTCAAAATTGACAATGACAGATTTGTATGATTTGGGTCATGATTATGTGTACCATCTGATCTAGAGTTAAATAATGATCTTTTGAATGATGCACATATCTCAACCATCTCTATCCACCCAGGGAGCACAAAGAGGTATTGAGATCTCACTAGTGGAAATATGGGATTTAAAGTCGACATAATAACATCAGTTTTTTAAAAACCGACGTGAATAGTATGTGAGGGAAATTTATGGTGTCGGTTTTTAGTAAAACCATTTTCAACAACAATTATTCCATGATATTTAGCGTCGACTTTCATGAAACTGACGCATAAAATTTTAAAAAACATGTTTTGGCGTCGATTTTGAAGAAAACTGACGCCAATAACAATAATAAAAAATTTCGGCATCGGTTTTGAGGAAAACTGACGCTGAAAATTTAAAAAAAAAGTTTTTTGCGTCGGTTTTCTTGAAAACCGACGCCATAAGGTATCTTTTCAGCGTCGGTTTTCTCCGAAACCGATGCCAAAACTATAAAAAAGGATTATTGGCGTCGGTTTTGAGAATAACCGATGTCGAATGTTTTTTTTTAAATTTTCGGCGTCAGTTTTTATAAAAACTGACGCCAAAGGTCTTTTAAAATTATTCGGGGGTCTGAAACCCTCATTTTGTTCGATCGTCGAAATCGAGTCCCACTGCGGTGCCTTGGACTCCCGACGACCTCTGAAGCTCGTTTTTGATCTTGGAAGGCCATTGTTGAAGGTTTTGTGTCGTTTGCACGATTTCGGTTTGCGTTCTTCCTTTTTATCTCTTGTTTCATCTTCCATTGTTTATCATTTCGGGTTTTCATGATTATTTCAGGTTTGCATGATTATTTCAGGATAAATTATTTCGGGTTTGCATGATTTTGGGTTTCCGTTCTTCTTACATAACCCTATTTTACGCGATTTTCAATATTGGTTTGATTTTAGTTGTTGTTTATCATTTTTTTATTTGTATTATCATTGTTGGTATATATTTTATAGTGTTTGTTTTTTTAAGTCATTATACTGAGCGCAGTTTGGATTGAACATCTCCATTCGGGTTGAAATTCAAATTTTCTAAGCTTTTTTTTAATTTTATAGATAAATCATTTATCATTCAGTTTTGTTATTGATTTTCTTTAATTATTAGTTTATATTTTGTTTTAAATGTGTTAGGACATGTTTAAATATTCTTTCAACAAACATTCTTAAATATCCTATCAACAAATTGTATTTTTTACATCGACTCCAATCAAATTTCACCCAATACACTTATTGCATCCTTTAAATTAATGTACTCTTCAATATTTTTTACACATACAACATCGAAATATTGTAACTATGTAAAATGAACTAATAAATTTTAAAAGAATGATATTATAATTAAATTATAATATAAATATAAAACACATGTATATAATATGAAAATAAACTGTTTACTCTATTTGTAAACGTGTTTCATATCTGATGTCTTTTATCTGATTATCAATAGTTTTTATTAAATATGTTTTTGTTTGAAATTTATCCGATATATATTTAAATTTTTATATGTTTTAATATATTAATCAATTATATTTTGATATCAGGTATTAATGGATCGTAATTGGATTCATTTATGAAAAACCACTAGTGAATATGAAAAAGGCATTGATAATTTTTTGGAATTTGGTAAACGAAATCTTCAAAATATTGATTTGATTTTCTGTCCATGTGTGAATTGTGTAAATATTAGAAAGTTAAACTCCAAATAAATCAAGGATCATCTCATTTGTTATGGTTTTAGCCTTAATTATACACGTTGGATCTTTCATGGTGAAAGAACTGAAAATTCAACATCCAATGTTGAAGACGATTTTCATAATGAGGAAGAGGATCGTATTGAAGAATTAATTCATGTTTTAGGTGTTGAAATCATCGAAAAAACACCAACTATTGAACGATTGTATGGAGATTCTAAGAAACCATTATTCCCAGGTTGTAGTAAATATACAGTGTTATCAGCAGTTTTGAGATTAGTTAACTTAAAAGAAAAAAATCGGTGGAGTGATAAAAGACAGTGTACATGGGACATTGAAGATTTTTGAAAATTGATCATCCTTATCGTAGATTAAAAAAATCATTTAACGGTTTACAAGAATACAACCTTCCCCTTTGACCATTGTCAGCTGAAGAATATTATGACATAGTAAGATATTGATTCGACATTTGGAAAGAGAAAAAGTTCTGGTTTTCAAAAACATATCTAGAAGAAGCAATCTATTTTTTTCGAACTACCTTATTGGAGATTTTTAGAGATAAAACATAACATTGATGTTATGCATGTTGAGAAAAAAATATGTGACAGTTTGATTGGAACATTGTTAGACATAAAAGGAAAGACAAAAGATGGATTACATGCTAGATCGGACTTGATATTAATGAGAATACATTTGGATTTAGCTCCCACTGTGAAAGGAAACAGAACATATTTACCTCTAGCTTGTCACACATTAAGCAAGATTGAAAAGATGAATTTTTGTCAGTGTCTTCATGGTATTAATGTACCCAGTGTTTTTTCTTCAAATGTGAATAATTTTGTGTCATTGAAGTATTGTAAATTAATAGGTATGAAATCTCATGATTGCCATGTGTTGATGCAACAAATTATACTAGTAGCAGTGCGTGGTATATTACCGAAAGCTATCAGAAAGACAATCATCAGGTTATGTAATTTCCTCAAATCCATTTGTAGCAAAGTCGTTGATCCAAATTTGTTAGATGTGTTGGAGAATGAAGCAACTCTTATTCTCTGTCAACTAGAAATGTATTTCCCACCCACATTTTTTTATATAATGGTTCATCTATTGATTCATTTGGTGCGTGAGATAAGAATATGTGGGCCTGTTTATTTAAGATGGATGTATCCTTTTGAAAGATATATGAAAATTTTGAAAGGATATGTTAAAAATACTAATCAACCAGAGGCCTCTATTGTTCAAAAATATGTATCAGAAGAGGTGATTGAGTTCTGTACTAATTATTTGAATGAGGTGGAGCATATTGGTCTCCCTGTATCTCGACATATGACAGTTGATAGTGAAGGTAGAGGGGTTTTTGGCTTAAAGGTAAAGTTCATTCCATGTGATGAAGTGATGCAGGAACATTTATACATTTTGAACAACACAGATGAGGTTCAACCATATATATCCTCACATATTGCTGAATTAAAGTTACGATATCAGAAAAGAAATGAAAAGTGGTTGATTATTGAGCATAAGAAGACATTTGTTTCTTGATTTAAAGAGAAAGTCACCCCAGATATATCTGTATCAGAAACATTGAAGTGGTTAGCAGGGGGACCATCTCTTAATGTGATCACATGGTCTGGTTTTGATATCAATGGATACACATTTTACAAAAAAAACCTGGATGACAAGAGTACCATTCAGAATAGTGGTGTGATGGTTTTCGCTGAACCAGTGCATTTTTCAAGTGCCAAATATAAAAACCCAATTTCTGCATCAACGTCATATTTTGGAGTTATTGAAGACATATGGGAAATTGATTATATTAAATTTAGAGTCACTATTTTAAGTGTAATTGGGTTGATAGTAACAGTTACATGAAACATGATGAATATGGGTTTAAACTGGTTGATTTGAAAATATTTACTTACAATGAGGAACCATTTATCATGGAGACACATGAAAAAACAAGTATTTTATGTCATTGATCCGTCTAATGATCAGTGGTCAGTTGTTTTTTCAAGGAAAAAGATACCATTTGGGTGATGAGGATGATTCTGATGATGTTAGTGATTTACATGAGCCTTATTCATCTATTACGCAATTTCCAGATGATTATAATGAGTATAAGACAGACATAGTGCATGCAGTACGTACTTTTCATGATGAAGGCATGTGGGAAAACACTAAATTAGTCTCCTAATTTTTCTGGTAAATATTTATATTTTGTGTCCATTTTTGAAACTTACAAATGCATGCCTCTATTTTCACATACTTATTTGTGTATTCCTTGTTTCTAATTATTCATTTTTCTAATGATATGCAGGTACACAAAATTTCATTACACTTTCTAGTAGAAATGTCAGATACATATATAGAGGAGCAGTTACCGAGGTATATCTATTTTGACATATTATTAAATATTCAGTAATATACTTATTTAATGAAATAAAACTGTTAATTTACAAAAAAATCATTGGACTACTGATGTGTCCTCGGCGGAGGAGACTTCTGCTGTTACTACTCAGAAATCAAGTTCTCAAGTTGGTAAACGCGGTATTACACATTTACCAAAACTATCACTTGCTCGTGATGATAACAAAGTACAAATCTATTTTGATGATAATAATAATACAGTTGGCCCAAATGCAGTTCAGTTTGTCAGTTATATAGTGATGCAGATCCATTGCAGGATTAGTATTTTATATACCGATTGGAAGTCAGTGGATAGGACGGCGAAGCAACAACTTTGGTATGCCGTGACGGTAAAATATCTTAATTTATTTCTTTTATCTCATTTTTTGAATATTATATATTTTAAATGACATATTTAATTTATTCAATTATAGATGACATTCAATTTTGAAGAAACGAAACAAATTAAGAAAAGATATATCTCTTTAGTGGTGGTTTGATGGAGAGATTTTAAAACCAAACTGAAAAAAAATTATTTTTTTGGAAAGAGAAGGTTTGAAAGCCCATGTCTTAAGTATCCGTATATATATGAAGAAACATGGAAGTGATTTGTTGACAGTCGTCAGGAAGAGAAATTTCAGGTATGGTAATTGTTTTATATTTTAAAATTTATGCTATATTTTTCTTATTACTTAGTAGTTTATTTTTATATAACAGGCCTCTAGGAGATCTCATCAGGAGATCCAGTTGAAAAACGTATACCCTCATACTTTATCATGTGGAGGGTATTCGTATTTAGAGCAGAAAATTATTGAAGAAAAAATTGAAGCATTAAGAGCTCGATCAAGTAGTGGTTCAGAATAGGTACAGTTTGGGCCTCCATCTCCTCCCACTCGCCATGAGAAATGGAAACGAGAAAGAAGAAGAAAAAATGAACAATATCTTACAATGTAAGCTCATCAAGTGGCTGATAAAATTTTAAGTAAATATTATTTATTTGTTAACAATTTTTCTATTTTATAATTTATAAACACTAATATAACCTTTTTATTTTTCATTTCAGGATGAACTTCAGGAGCAAGAGACATAGGGCTCTTTTATCCCTGAGGGTAGGATGGACATCCTAGCCAGTGCTTTGAGAAAGGCAGAACACCCCGGCCGTGTTATAGGATATCAGGCGGGTGTTAGTATTCGAAAGGTTTTTGGTAAGAGTAATCAATCAAAAGACCCAGAAATAGAATCCTTAAAAGAAGAGCTGAAAGATATGAAACAGTCTATGGGTGATCAAATTCAAGCAGCAGTGTAGAAGGCTTTATTAGAACACTTGTCAAGACAATCACAGTCTGCGCATCCTTCTTAGGTATATTATTTATTTGTCATCAATTTTTCTATTTTATAAATTATAATCACTAATATAATTTTTTTCATTTTTCAGCCTTCCCAGTCTGCTCACTTGGACTACCCTGCCCCATCTGCTTACCCTGCCCCATATACACAGCCTTCCGAGGTATATTATTTATTTGTCATCAATTTTTCGATTTTATAAATTATAAACACTAATATAACTTTTTCATTTTTCAGAATTCTCAGCCTACTCACCCGGACTACCCTACCCCATCTGCTTACCCTGCCCCGTCTGCGCAACCTTTCGAGGTATATTATTTTATTTTAATCAATTTTTCTATTTTATAAATTTTAAACACTAATATTAATTTTTCATTTTTCTGCCTTCTCAGCCTCCTCATTCGGACTACCCTTCCCCACCAGCATACTTTGATCCTCCACCTCCTCCCTCAGATCAAGCCTTATATTGTGAGTTGTTTGCCGGAGATCCTCATGTACATATTTTTTCATTAGGACAGGTGAATTTTTTGGGGGACTCAGTACATCATCAGCCTCTGCAGATGGGTCAGGTTAGAGTATCAGTACTTGTTTTTATAGATCCTAATACTCTACTATCATTTCCCACCGTGGATATCACCAGTGTTGGGGAATGTATGGGCCATTTTTTACTTTGGCCAACTGCCCTTCTTCGTTATATTTCACTTGAGGTATCAATTTTTTTAAATATTAATTACAAATTATTCAAAATTACATATAATGTTTTCTAACATTTAACTTATATAGGAATATCTTAAAGCAAAAGAAACCGCAAAAATGCAACAAAATGTTCAGGAACAGTTGGCTGTAGATACTTCTAATATTTCTTATGGGTTAAAAAGATTATCTGAGTCCTCTTCTTCCTTGAATTTTATCTATGAGTTTCGGATGACGCCCGATATATGTGTAAGAAATTATAGATTGAAATTATTGAAAGGAGATATCATGAATTTAGTTAATTTTGAAGAGATTATGCAGAGTGTGGTGTAGTTTTTTATCATGTAAGTAAATTGATGTTTGAATTTCTATTTCTTTAATAAAACATTGTTATGTTATTGACTAACTATATTTTCTTTTTAAATTAGATATCTACACAAGATTCTTTTAATAAAGGAAACAAAATGAATTTACGCTTTATAGATCCAGAGTACATTTCCTCGGAAGCCAAATATGTGAATAATCATGAAAGAGTTCAATATATATCCGAGAGATTAACACAGAAATAGATTTAGTGCTAGTTTTTTCCATTTCTTGATAAGTAAGAACATCAACATTTTTATGAACTAATGATCATTATAGTATCATTATTTGTGAACTTTTTGTATTGTAGGGGGCATTGAATGTTAGGCGTATTTTGCCCAAGTGAATGTACCTTATATTGGTTTTTCTCTTTATTAGGAGGAGTGCATAAACCATTTATCACCTTATTAAACAGGTAAGTTTTTTTATTTTTTATAAGCTCATTTTGTTTAATTTACATTGTTTAGACAAGTATTATTAGTTCATATATAAAAAAATGCAGATCATGGAAACATTTTAACAAGGAATACATGTCAAAAAAGAAACTAATGGAAATCAAATATGTGGAAGTACAGGTAATTAGTTTTTATATTTTTGTTATATATTGTTTTTTTTAGTTAAATGTTTTATAACTATAGTGTCATCGTCAAAATGGACATGTTGAATGTGGTTATTATATTCTACAATTCATGTACGAGATAATCACAAATGGGCAAACTACTGATTTTCATAAGGTTAGTTGTATTAATTTTTTATATATTTTTTTCCATATTATTCTATTTTTTAATTTCATATCGTTCAATATTATTGTAGCCATTCAATGATTCACAGCCTTATTCCGAATCCGATATGACCCATATTCAATCTACTTTTGCAAACTATTTGTTAAGTATGATTAAGATTTGAGGTATGTATATTCTAATATTTATAAATAATAATACATATGGGTTCAAAAACATAACTCTTTTAATATATTAGGTGTATGAACCTACTAATAATCAAATGAATACTTCAATAATAACCAACAATGAGCATGACGTAAATGTTGGAGTCGTGGGACTTGCAAATGTCACAAAATTTCTTGAAGTCATTGATTGCAGGTACGTGTATTTTAATTTTACTTTATAATAACAATGTATAGATAATTTTTTTGATTAACTAGATATAAGCATTGAAGTTATACGAGGCATTGGATGATAAATACTATTTAATTGTTTTTTATACTGTGTTATTTTTACATGGGTTTTGAATTTTTTTGGAAGTGTAATTGGAAATATTTTATAAAAAAAATTATTTATGGCGTCAGTTATTTAAATAACTGACTCTGAAAGATTAAAAAAAATTTACTCCGGCATCTGTTTTAGATAAAACTGACGCGGTAAGATGGTTCGACCGGGTCTTCGGCGTCGGATTTAGATAAAACCGACGCCGAAAATCCTGTCTAAAATTAGTTTCGGCATCGGTTTTATGTAAAACCGATGCCAAAACTCTTACAGAAATTATTTTCGGCGTCGGTTTTTCAAAAACGGATGCCGAAAACTATATTTTTTACATCGCCTTTATAGAAGTCGGTTTAAAACCGACATCAAAAATTAAAAAAAATGACGTTAATTTATGTTTTTCCACTAGTGTCTCTAAGAAAAAATTTGGTGGGACAATATGAACAGAGAGATTACTGAATATACATCAAAGTTCCTGGTATGTCATCAAGTGAAGGCTGAGAGGCAAAAGTCTAAGGGTATGATGAAAACACTACACATACCAGCATGGAAGTGGGAGAACATTACCATGGACTTTTTCACTAGACTTCCAAGGAAATATAGAGGAAATAATGCTATATGGGTCATTGTGGATCATCTTTCAAAGACATCTCACTTTATAGAAATCTGAGAGGACTTCTCATTGGATCAAATTGCATGAATTTACATCAAAGAAGTGGTAAGGCTGCATGGAGTACCACTATCTACTGTATCTGATCATGATCTGAGATTCACCATGACGTTCTAGAAAAGTCTCTAACATGCTCTAAGAACTGAACTGGACTTCAGTACGGCCTATCATCCCCAATTTGATGGCCAATATGAGTGGAATATTCAAACATTGGAAGATATTTTGAGATCATGTTCTATGGAATTCAAAGGAGGATGGTACCAACATCTTTCATTAGTTGAATTCTCCTACAATAACATTTTCCACTCTACCATCCAAATGGAACCATAAAAAGCTATTTATGAAAAAGGTGAAGAACACCAGTGTGTTGGGATGAAGTCGGTGAGCGTAAGCTGCTAAGACCTGAAATGGTTGAATAAATAGTAGAGAAGGCGAAAACCATTTAGTTGCACATCAAGGCAGCCCAAAGTCAACAAAAAAGTTATGTAGACAATCATTAACGATACATTGATTTCAATGTTGGATACATGGTATTTCTCTATATATCTCACTGAAAGAATATCTTGAGATTTGGGAAGAAAGGAAAACTATGTATTAGGTATATCGGCCCCTTCAAGATCCTTGATCGAGTCAAAGTTGTGGCCTATCGACTGGAACTTACACCTACCATGTCGAAAGTACATGATATCTTCCATGTATCCCTTTTAAGGAAGTACATACCAGATCCTTCACATGTACTCTCTTTATATGTGGTATAGTTGGAGGATGATCTTTCTTATGAGGAGCAGCCGGTGAAGATCTTGTATCATAGAGACGAAGTTCTTTGCAAAAAGACTACTCATCTGTTCAAGGTACTATGCCAAAACCATAAGTATGAAGAGGAAACATGGTAACTGGAGGAGGAAATGAAGGTAAAGTACTCGCACCTATTTACGGCTTATAATGTAAAACAAAATTTTAAGGGTAAGATTTCATAAGGGGGAAGAATGTAACGACCCAAAGTTTTCAATGGAAATTTTCTTATTATAATTATGTCATATAATCTTATAAAATCGCAACATGATGAACTACTAAGTGCTATGTAACCTTTAAACATAATTTTTCCACTTCTGTGTTTGGAATTTCGAAAATCTAACATACACGATTACGATCAGTAAGTTATTTGGAGTCTGATGGGAAAAACTTAATTTTTGGTAAATAGTAACCAACCCTTATGAATAGTAACATAACCTTATGAATAGTGATATACCCTAATGAATATTGACCTTACTTATGAGATTATATAAATAATATTTGATTAAAATAAGGATATACAAATATCTTGGAATAAGAAAACCAATGTTTTAAAATTGATATTTTTTTAGAAAATTATGATTTTAATTAAATATTAAATTAATCATATTTATAAAATTATTTTTGAAAAATGGACTTCATTTTTGGATTCTACACATCAATAAATGGTTAGTGTAAATTTTTGGTATTTTTTTAAAATGCTTGAATTTTTTATGAATAGTAAAATACGATAATTTACGAAAAATGTTAAATACATGAATTATGATGTCATCAGCTGATGAATGGATAATGTAAGGCCATTATATTGAACTCACATGCACAAATTATGGTTTTTGGTCATGGAATCATCACTATTTTGGGTCTTGAGGAAAATTAATAAACTAATGGTTAAAAAAATATAAAAACTCTCCTCTCCTCCACAATAAAAAAACCCCCTCACTTCCTCTTCTCTATACTCCTCCCAATCATTTTTACTTTACAATATTCTACCAAAATCTCTCCCAAAGCTCCTCCCCCACATCCAACATCCCCTAGTCTCTTCAAAATACCAAAACCTATCCTCTTAGGAGGTCTTCAAAAGAGATAATCTCAAGAGGTAAATTCCTCTTTCAAATTCTTTTATTTCTTTTAATTTATTTTCTTTTCTTGTTTCTTTCTGAACCTCCCTTCACAAAAATGGTATGATAACTCCAGTAACATACATGTACTAGAATTTTTTTATTCTAATGGGATATTTCATTATCATATCTCCTTTCCCCATATTTTATTTGAAATAATTGAAAACACTGTTTGAGATGTGTTAATTTAGCACATTAAAGGACAAGAGTTTATCAATTTTTGTAATCATGTTTAATTCTGGTCATGAAACAATTTATGTTATGGTTAAACCAGATTATTATATATGTAATATATCCTATTTAAGGTTCTTTAATTCTTTTTGTACAAATGGTATTATGTTATAAATAAAAACATGCTCATTGTAATCAAACCCACTAATTAACCTAAAGGGTTATCACTAAGGTTTTATATAATAATTAATATTCACTTACAATAAAAGAATGAATTTTTATAACCATGTAATATCCTATATGTTCAATAATAACATAAAACATCAATTCTATACAACTAATTTCATCTTATATGTTTATCTGAACATGAATATAAGTGAACCGATCATTAAAACCAAGTGAGCAAACAGACCCGAATAATGAAATTGAACCTCATAACCAATAAAATGGTTATAAATGAACTCAAAATGATATTATACATATATAAGAGTTTTTTTAGTGATTAATTAATAAACTTAATTTTTATAATTCAGGTCATTAAGTTCAAGCAAAGATCACCATAGGATTTAAGGTAAGGGATCCTCTCCATTTCACATTTATTCAAGATTTTCCTCTATGTTATTCCATTTTATATGTAATTACTAGTGATGGGGTATAGTTTATAACCTCTCCCATACTTTACTAATGATTTATAAGTGATTATAAATTCATTTTCACTCTCATAACTCCCTCTTAGGTACACCCGACACTATGCCGATAATCTGTAATGAATTTTACCTGAACCTCCTTTGTTCTTTTGGGATGCCTTATCTTTCTTTATATAAAAATGGAGTTATCTTACACTTTTATTTGAATATTATAAATGTTGTGTATTTATAAAAAATTGATTTATCATGACCCTTTATTCACTCTCTTTAATGGATATACATGTTTTTAAAAGATTCTCTCCTTAGCATTTTTCGATAAGCAAACCTGTTTTAAGGGAACTTCCTAAATTCTTACCCGATTTCAAGTACACTCTATACTCTATTTTAAGCCGCCATTATATTTATAAAATTGGTGTTTTTATTATAAAACCCTTATTGTTTCACTTCTGGTTTTATATAAAATATTTCTCCCTTTCTAATTTTGAAAGCTCTGTAGTATTTTCCATAAAACCGCACAAAAATGTCTTAATGATAATGTATCTCAAATACATTTCCTATATGTTTTCGCTTATATTTGAAATAAATTAACATTTTATATGCCTGTTTTACCTTATTAACTTCCATGTATGTTCTAATCCTTTAATTTTATGGACACTTTCATGATACACCCATTGGTTATGCCTTATTTCATGATTGCGGTGCCCAATTCTTTCCATGGGTAACCCTTATGTTTATGCAAGTTTGATTATGTATAACTATTTATGTGGAAAAAATATTCATGAAATTTAATATGGGTGTTCCTAGATAGTACTCCAATTCATTGGGTAAAGTTAAGTGTAATGCCCCGACCCCAGTTACCCAGAGTCAGTGCATTATTTTAATACATTGGCATGATTACAAGGAATCCAGTCCCAAAGGACCGATCGGTTTAGCAGTCTTGGAAAATAGATTACATACATGAATGTTACATTACACTTCATAACATACAAAACAAAATAAATAATACTTCATGAATGCCATTATTCCATTGGCTTAACCCTGCATATCAATCACAATACACTTCTTGGAATCCTGGGAAAAATAAAAAATATAAAGGGGTGAGCTCAGATGCTCAATAAGGATAACAATATAGCGGAAACTTTCATAAATAAGCATAAACATTTAAGACAATGTATAACTAAAACAAAATCCTTTTAAATTTGAACTTAATCATAATATGACAGAAATAAAATGAAGTAATTCCATTTACTTATTCACATGGATATTCTACTAGTTGAATAATCACATTCAATATCACTATCCACTTTCATAATGATGGAATGCATAAATCCAAACTATCATAACCATGTAGACAAGGCCTCGTGCCAAGACTACAAATAAGATTTTTTCAAGGCCTCATGCCAAGACACTAGTTTGTCTAATGAGAGCTATCGATGCATCGAGGAGCTATAGCGGGCTCCACCCATCACTTACTAAGTCCAATGCATTCTTCATATGAACAGGTTTAAACATAACATAAACATTCGTATTAAAACTAGCAGATGAAATTTCAATACTTTCTCCATAAACCATGAATGTTATAAAAATAACACATCCACAGTCAAACATATCACAAAACCTTCAATACAATATGGAAGTTTTGTATCATAATAAATCAAATTCAAATAAGCTTAAAATCCATCAAAGGATGTTGACATATATGAAATCAAAACTATATGAGATAAATATCTCTTTTTTGAAATCATTTAAAAGTCACACATTTATTAAGGAAGTAATTTAAAATAGATTTTTGAATCAAAGTGTCCCATACCACTATGAAACTTTTGAAAAGAAATATCATTTCAAAAAATTCAGGTCTATATAAATAAATCCTTAAAATCATTTTGAAACATGGAAATTAATTAAAAATATTTAGAAAGATAAATCTTTAAAACATTTAAAATTCTGATCTTGATAAAGAGTACCTTTCACAAATTCTTAAAATATTCATTTTGAAATCATTTAAAAGTCACATAATTATAAAATAAAAAATTTACTTTCAAAATATTCTTATAATTTTGTAAGGGAAGATTCGACGATTTTATAATGGCGGAAAATAGCCGCATCCTCCGTATAAGTTAAAAAAATACATTTTAACCATAATTTTGTCGAAAAGGTTAAAAAGGACCTTGTTTGGAAAACGATGGAAAGATTCCTTTATAAACATATTATAGAAATTCAACATGGGTATAAATTACTTTAACCCATAGTCTATAAAATAGTAACAATGATTTGAAATACATTTTTAAGAAACATGGATGTGGATGATAAAGAGGTCCCAGTAGATAATTACGTATACATAACCTCGGATAATGAAGAGATTGTGAAATAAACCCTTAACAATTTGGTATCTTATGAAATGTACACCCCATGAAAGAGGTATCATACAATGAATATGTAAATACACATAAATTAAAGTGTATTACACAAAGAATACAATTATGGGCAGCACATTCACCACACAAAAGGTGATAGTGTCAATATGGCATGAATCTCATGGGAATAAGGAGTGAGATAAAAAACCCCTACCTTGTACATTTCCTTAGTCGATGGTATGTTAACCTCCTGTATAATAGTTAAAAAAAATTTATTAAATTAAAAAAGAACCATATACATAATTATTATATCATATATGATCTTTTAATATTGCTTTGTTAATAATATTTTAGTATTATCGTCGTTTCGGGTGTTAACTGATTCGTTTGCTTTTATATGATTTGTTACGTAAGCCATGTTTGTTATGTATAGTTTGTATCTTATTCATATACAGAATGATATCAAGTCCTTAAAAATTACTTTTAATCATAAAATGAGAATTATATTTGAATGGATACGATGGGGAATGAATCTCATCGCGTTCGTGGAGACGGTAGTCCGTACGTACACACGAACGCTACTTCCATTTCATTTTTTATTTTAAAAGGAATCAAAACCAAATGATACATAGGTATATTATTATTATAGTATAATATAATATCTTATATTTTTTACTTAATTTCATTAACACCATCCTTTATACATTCCATGTATGGTATGAACGATTCATATCACTCTGAGGGGGCGGTAGTCCGCACTTCATCAAATGAAATTATCGTATATATATATATACAACATGAAACAAATAATGGTATGATATAAAATGGAATTACAGAAGCTTATATATAAAATAAATATCATTAATATCATATTTAATTATAGTTCCATCATAATGGCCACCATGAGAGGCTGTAAGATGTAATTGAACAATCATCGTTTCGTGAGGCGTTAGTTTTCCATCCACAGAAACATTATGCTCTTCATCCATTAGATGGAGGTGTGTGTAAGTGTAGTTTTAATACTTATCATAACAAAATCATAGTATATTTATGATACTGTTTTTGTTACAAAATAAAGTAATAAAAATAGTTTAGCGGTTGGAGAAGTAAAATAAAAGAAAACAATTTAAGAGAAACTGTTACCTTTAATTTGGGTAACTTCCTTTGGTTTGAACCAAAAGGACTTATTTAAGTGCCTTATGCCTAAGTTAAGTATTATAATGGGAGGATAGGGATGTAGGGAGATTATTTGGTCAGAGTTTGGATGATACAAAAGTCTTGAGAGGTGTGAGCAATGGGTTAGAAGTGGTGTCCTTTTATATGGGGGTGGAGGGGCTCTTTAGGAAAGTGTGAAACTATTATTTTATTATATAATTATATTCGGTTTATAATGGTCAAAAAATCATTAAAGATGAATATAAGATTACTAATTGTCGAAATAAAATCATCCAATCAGAATTTGACAAGTTTTGGATATTAGTTTAATCATTATAATCTTATTTATTTAAATGATTTATTAATGAGGTAAATACTGCATCATTATTATGTCATTAACAATTTTATTTATTTGTTGTCTAAAAATTATAAAAAAAACTACCTTGATGTAGTAAATAGTTTTATCTTTCCAATTAATATTTATAGTCTAAAATATTACTTATATAACACCATATAAAAATTAATTACTAAAAGATTTTTGTTAATGTCAATTTTGTCTTTACATTAAATTAATTAATCTAAATTGTCATTATCACACCCAAGTGGCTCAATGGGGTCCCAAAATCGACCCAAAGATGATAATGGTCGTTACTTACTTAACCAATAAGTTTTGGATAAGTTTTATGGTAATTTTGAATTATTATAATATTCTTTTTACCTTGAATTAACTTATTTATCTTTAACCGTGGTAAATAAAAGTTAAAAGTTACTCTTCACCAAAAATTATTTTCATCTTAATGAACCACATTTTACTTCTTGATAACAACCATGTATGTCGGATTTTTGAAATTCAATTCACAGAAGTGGTAAAATTTCATTTAAATTAAAAAGTCATTTTTTTAACTACTACTAAGTGGTCTCACTATTCATCAAAAATTGAAGTTTTTCAGAAAAATACCAAAAATTCAGCCTAATCTATATTTGATATTCCGAATTCAAAAATGATGTCTATTTTTTCAAATTCAAAACATAGAATTAGAATTAATTAATTTTAAAATTAATTCCCGTTATCAAAAGAAATAGCCTGTTTTTTAGAAACAATAACTATCAAAAGATTGATACTTGTTTATGTCCAATTTCAAAGTGAAATTAATTCCAATGACAAAAATTGGATTAAATTGTAAAAATATATTCTAATTACACTTTAAGACCAATTAAAAAGACAATCTAACCATATAAATAAATTATATTAAAACACAGTTTTGAATTAAAATACAATATTTTTCACTATTCATTAGAAAATGAACTTTATCAGAAAAATTTCAAAAATTTACACAAAGTAAATTTTGATATCCCCATTCTAAAGAAAGATTTTATTTGGTCAAATATAATTTATTAAAGTGACCAAAATTAGATTTAATGAGGTTTCTCCATTAAAAGGCGTTAAATCAGCCTTTTAATGTAAATTATGCTTAAAATTAGATTCATTCACATTTTAAGCCTCTAACTTTTATTGGATAAATGTAAATAGATTTAAAAAACATGTATAATAATATTGTAGTTAGTTTTATTCATTCCCACCAATACAACATCTAGGAGTTAACTACCATTTAAAATAATAATATTATATTATTAGTGTGCAATGTAAGATTTCAAAGAAACTCATTGTTGCGTATCAAGTACGCTATCGAACATAGCCACCCATTTAAAGTAAAATTAATATTTAATTCAAAAATATTACTAAATATGAAAATTTCATATTCTTAATTTATTCGGGATGTTACATCATTCCCCCCTTTTGGGAATTGTGTCCTCATAATTTAAAAATTGGGCTCGGGAACTTCATGAAAGCCTCATATCAAAAAAAGAGTCAATAAAACTATCACTTTAAAATAAAGAAAGAGAAGTAAAAAGGTTACCCTATACAAAAGATACTAGGATTCCATGAAAACATGGATATGGAGGAGAAAACAAACCTTCAAGTTCTAATGGAGAGTGATAGAAAACATGTTTAGGAGAAAGTTAACCACCAGAAATTCGCAAACTTGTGATGGGTTAAACGGTTTTTGATTCCCCAGTAGGAAAATTTAACAGACAAGGTTTTTGTTTTAAGTTACTTTTAATTGAGGAATTTATTTATGAGATTAACTAAAAACATAAGGAAATATACTTTCTTTTCATGTAGACATTCATCTTTTACTAGATTTCTAACACAAACTCATATTTTCTCCAAACGATGAGTATTCAGGATGAATTTTTTTTACATTAAAAGTGCTATAATCAACTTCGTGGGAATCAAATAATCCAAAAAAGATGAACTATATATTTCCCTTGTCTTTAGATATTAACTAAAACCAACACGTTTAGTACAAGATCAGATAATCCCCCAAAAGGATAATCTTTTACATAATGAAAAACTACTCTTAATCTCCAAAATTTTTCTAACAAAACCCAAAGTTCAACAAAGACCATTAAATAAAAAGTTGTCCTTAAAATTCTTTAAAGTAATCCAAACTAAGATTGAAACACAAATCTCTGAAGGATTTATTCATATAGTCTTCCAAGATAAATCTTAACATTTATCTCCAAATAACATCAGTTACTCTTAAAATCTCATATTTAAAAGCGATTGACCTAATCAAATATTCTCCATGCTAAATTAATCATTTCCATAGATAACATAATATAAACTTATTATGGATTCATAAAATCATCTAACTAAAAAGAATTATTCAAACTAACCAGGGACTTCACGTAGTCTAGTGGTAGGCGATAAATACCATTCACACTTTGGTTGTGGGTTCGATTCTCATATCTTCGTCCGACATGACGGGTTGTCACACGGTCTGCGTGTTGTCCCGTTTCAAAAACTATATAATTTTATAAAATTCCCAAAAAGAGATAAATTTATAAAAAATAACCATAGCATATATTAACCATGAAGGTTTTCAAATAACTTTTATTTTTCATCACAAAAATACATTAACCTATAATTTCCTCAAATTCAAGGATCATATATACCGAAATGATTCTTTATAACTATATCCACAAAAGAAAAGATAATTATTCCTTGAATAAAATTTTCATATATCAAACTTTAGGGTTACACATACTATAAAAAGTCTTCTAATGTAATTCCCATCATCAAAAGAGCCTTAATACTTATAAGCATTTCACCATCCTAAAATATAGCATAACTCTTGAATCCCTTATATGTTGACTTCTTAGACATTCAACATTCTTCATGATCCATTAACCATTCCTTTTCAACTTATTCTGAAATACTTCTTTACTACAAACAAAATCATGAATCATATCCTAATATTCAATAATATGAAAACATATGTTAAGAAATAATCCATACCTTTCATTGGTCATTGTCAGTTTCTCCATCCTCAATCGGAATGGCATTAGGTATTGGTAAACAAATATTTGTATGATCCTAGTGATCCCATTCCCAAAACATCTTCGTAGGACACCTGTTTGTATAATGACCATGCTCACTACATTTAAAACATTCAATTGATCCCATAGAAATAACTTCTTTCCCTTTCCTAGAGTCAACTGGATGCTTCCTTTTTCCATGGTGGGTTCTTGCTTTATGACCTTCATTCCCACATCAATAGCATATTCCCGTCCCTTTGAATCATTTTCCTAGGTGTTTCTTTCCATATCCTTGACACATAGGTTTTTGAACATACATACCTTTATGATTATTACCTGAAATTCTGTATGGATTTGTTTTTCGAATATACAATGCCTTATAAAAATCACCAAGTTTCATGTTTTCAATAATGACTCCAGATATTTGGTTGATAATAACCACAAGATTTCTCATTGCATCTCCCATTTCATTCAGTTTATCGTTTAGAAAACCATCACCATTTTCTTCACATCCACTATTACATTGGTGTCTGCTAGATCCATCCATTTACGAAAACCAAAAAGGTCAGTGTGAGTATATCAGTAAAATAATCATATAATATATTATTATGAGGGTAAATACTTATTCATGTTATCTTAAACTCATTCAAAATAACTTCAACTCTTTCTAATATGCTAACCATTATGGTTATGTTACTTATGCTTAGATAACACCCTAACCTCTAAAGTTGTCTAAACCAACCACTAATACCAACTGTAATGCCCCGACCCCAGTTACCCAGAGTCGGTGCATTATTTTAATACATTGGAATGATTAAAAGGAATCAAGTCCCAAATGACGGATTGGTTTAGCAGTCCTGGAAAATAGATTACATACATGAATGTTACATTACACTTCATAACATACAAAACAACAAAAAAATCCTTCACGAACGCCATTATTCCATTGGCTTAACCCTGCATATCAATCACAATACACTTCTTGAAATCCTGGGAAAAATAAAACATAGAAAGGGGTGATCTCAGATGCTCACTAAGGATAACAATATAGTGGAAACTTTCATAAATAAGCATAAATATTTAAGGCAATGTATAACTAAAACAAAAGCCTTTTAAATTTGAACTTTAGCATAATATGACAGAAATAAAATGGAGTAATTCCATTTAATTATTCACATGGATATTCTACTAGTAGAAAAATCACATAAAATATCACTATCCACTTTCATAATGATGGAATACATAATGCCAGACTATCATAATCACGTAGCCAAGGCCTTGTGCCAAGACTACAAATAAGATTTTATCAAGGCCTCATGCCAAGACACTAGTTTGTCTCATGAGACCTATCGATGCATCGAGGATCTATAGTGGTATCCACCCTTCACTTACTAATTCCAATGCATTCTTCATATGAATAGGTTTAAACATAACATAAACATTCGTATTAAAACTATCATACTAAATATCAATACTTTCTCCATAAACCATGAATGGTATAGAAATAACACATCTACAGTCAAACATATCACAAAACCTTCAATACAATATGGAAGTTTTGTATCATAATAAATCAAATTAAAATAAGCTTAAAATCCATCAAAGGATGTTGACATAGATGAAATCAAAACTATTTGAGATAAATATCTCTTTTTTTGAAATCATTTAAAAGTCACACATTTATTAAGGAAGTAATTTAAAATAGATTTTTGAATCAAAGTGTACCATACCACTTTGAAACTTTTGAAAAGAAATATCACTTAAAAACATTCATGTCCATATAAATAAATCCTTAAAATCATTTTGAAAACATGGAAATTAATTAAAAATATTTAGAAAGATAAATCATTAAAACATTTAAAATTCTGATCTTGATAAAGAGTACCTTTTACAAATTCTTAAAATATTCATTTTGAAATCATTTAAAAGTCAAATAATTATAAAATAAAAAATTTACTTTCAAAATATTCTTATAATATTGTAAGGTAAGCTTTGACGATTTTATAACGGTGGAAAATAGCCGCACCCACCGTATAAGTTAAAAAAAATACATTCTTACCATAATTTTGTCGAAAAGGTTAAAAATGACCTTATTTGGAAAACGATGGAAAGATTCATTTATAAACTTCTTATAAAAATTCAACAAGGGTATAAATGACTTTAACCCATAGTCTATAAAATAGTAACAATGATCTGAAATACATTTTTAAGAAACATGGATGTGGATGATAAAGAGGTCCCAGTAGATAATTACGTATAAATAACCTCGGATAATGAAGAGATTGTGAAATAAACCCTTACCAATTTGGTAACTTACGAAACGTACACCCCATGAAAGAGTTATCATACAATGAATATGAAAATAAACATAAATTAAAGTGTATTACACAAAGAATACAATTATGGTCATCACATTCAACACACAAAAGGTAATAGTGTCAATATGGCATGAATCTCACGAGAATAAGGAGTGAGATGAAAACCCCTTACCTTGTACTTTTCCTTAGTCGATGGTATGTTAACCTCCTGTATAATAGTTAAAAAAATTATTAAATTATACAAGAACCATATACATAATTATGATATCATATATGATCTTTTAATATTGCTTTGTTAATAATATTTTAGTATTATCGTCGTTTCGGGTGTTAACTGATTTGTTTTCCTTTATATGCTTTGTTACGTAAGTCATGTTTTTTATGGATAGGTTGTATATTATTTATATCCATAATGATATCAAGTCCTTAAAATTTACTTTTAATCATAAAATTAGAATTATACTTGAATGGATACGATGGGGAATGAATCTCATCGCATTCGTGGAGACAGTAGTCCGTACGTACGCACGAACGCTACTTCCATTTCATTTTTCATTTTAAAAGGAATCAAAACCAAATGATACATTGGTATATTATTATTACAGTATAATATAATATCTTATATGTGTTACTTAAGTTCATTAACACCATCCTTTATACGTTTCATGTATGGTATGAATAAGTCATATCACTTTGAGGGGGCGGTAGTCCGCACTTCCTCAAATGAAATTATCGTATATATATATATACAACATGAAACGAATAATGGTATGCTATAAAATGGAATTACAGAATATTATATATAAAATAAATATCATTAATATAATATTTAATTATAGTGCCATTATAATGGCCCCCATGAGAGGCGGTAAGATGAAATTGAACAATCATCGTTTCGTGAGGCGTTAGTTTGTCATCCACAGAAACTTTATATTCTTCATCCATTAGATGGAGATGTGTGTAAGTGTAGTTTGAATACTTCTCATAAAAACATCCTAGTATATTGAGGATACTGGTTTTGTTACAAAATAAAGGAATAAAAAGAGTTTAGGGGTTGGAGAAGTAAAATAAAAGAAAACAATTTAAGAGAAACGGTTACCTTTAATTTAGGTAACTTCCTTTGGTTTGAACCAAATTTACTTCTTGAAGTGCCTTATTCCAAAGTTAAGGCTTCTAGGGGGTAGTAGAGGGATGTAGGGATATTACTTGGGAAGAGGTTGGGCGAGCCAAAAGGCTTTAGATGTGTGAGGAATTGGTTAGAAGTGTTGTCCTTTTATAAGGGGGAGGAGGGGCTCTTTAGGAAAGTGTGAAACTATTATTTTATTATATAATTATATTGGGTTTCTAATGATCCAAAAATCATTAAAGATGAATATAAGATGACTCATGGTCTAAATAAAATCATCCAATCAGAATTGGACATGTTTTGGATATTATTTTAATCATTATAATCTTATTTATTTAAATGATTTATTAATGAGGTAAATACTGCTTCATTATTATGTCATTAACAATTTAATTTATTTGTTGTCTAAAAATTATAAAAAAAATACCATGATGTAGGAAATCTTTTTATCTTTACAATTAATATTTATAGTCGAAAATATTAATTATATAAAACCATATAAAAATTAATTACTAAAAGATTTTTGTTAATGTCAATTTTGTCTTTACATTAAATTAATTAATCTAAATTGTCATTATCACGCCCAAGTGGCTCAATGGGGTCCCAAAATCGACCAAAAGATTCCCATGGTCGTCAATGACTCATCCAATAAGGTTTGGACAATTTTTAAGGTAATTTTGAATTATTATAATATTTTTTTACCTTGAATTAACTTATTTACCTTTAACCATGGTAAATAAAAGTCAAAAGTTACTGTTCACCAAAAATTATTTTCATCTTAATGAGCCACATTTTACTTATTGATAACAACCATGTATGTCGGATTTTTGAAATTCAATTCACAGAAGTGGTAAAATTTCATTTAAATGAAAAATTCAGTTTTTTTAACTAGCACTAAGTGGTTTCATTATTCATCAAAAATTGAAGTTTTTCAAAAAAATACCAAAAATTAATCCTAATCTATATTTGATATTCTGAATTCAAAAATTATGTCTATTTTTCCAAATTCAAAACATATAATTGGCATTAATTAATTTTAAAATTAATTCCTATTATCAAAACAAATAGCCTGTTTTTAAGAAACAATAACTACCAAAGATTGATACTTGTTTATGTCCAATTTCAAAGTGAAATTAATTCCAATGACCGACATTGGATTAAATGGTAAAAATATATTCTAATTAAACTTTAAAACCAATTAAAAATATAATCTAACCATATAAATAAATTAGATTAAAACACAGTTTTGAATTAAAATACAATATTTCCACTATTCATTAGAAAATAAACTTTATCAGAAAAATTCCAAAAATTTACACAAAGTAAATTTTGATGTCCCAATTATAAAGAAAGATTTTATTTGGTCAAATATAATGTATTAAAGTGACCAAAAATTATATTTAATGAGGTTTCTCCATTAAAAGGCGTTAAATCGGCCTTTTAATGTAAATTGTGCTTAAAATTAGATTCATTCACATTTTTAGCCTCTAAATTTTATTGGATAAATGTAAATAGATTTAAAAAACATGTATAATCATATTGTAGTTAGTTTTATTCGTTCCCTCCAATACAACAGCTAGGAGTTAACTACCATTTAAAATAATAATTTTATATTATTAGTGTGCAATGTAAGATTTCAAAGAAACCCGTTGTTGCGTATCAGGTACGCTATCGAACATAGAAACCCATTTAAAGTAAAATTAATATTTAATTCACAAATATTAATAAATATGAAAATGTCATATTCTTCATTTATCTGGGATGTTACATTAAGTCTCATGAGATGCTATGTTAAACAGTATTGGCGGTTCGCCTTGACCTGTACTACTATGGGAAACGGGATTGGCAGTTAGCCTTGATCCATACTACTATAGGAAATGGGATTGGCGGTTAGACTTGACTCGTACTAAAGACATGTTTTGTGTTTATTCCATATTTATATGATTCCATATTTATATGATCCCAGGTTTATATGTTATGATTCTATATGTTCCATGCTTTTGATATCATTATGTCATACCTTCTAACTCATGTGCATAAGCTTTATTCTTATGTTCATTCCCTTACTGGGATTTTTAGCTCATCCCTTTATTCATGTGTTCACCAGGGTACCCTATGTAGATTTAAGGGCTCAAAGTAAGTTAGGAGCTCTTTATGGAGATTAAATAAAGAAGTTTTTTTTAGCCCCATGTTTTATGTTTTATGTTTTATGTACCTAGTCTTCCAATACACTAGACTTAACAATCCTTGGCTTGTACTTTTATGTATAATTATGCTTAAAATCATGTTATGTTGTGTATAAAATACTAGGGTCGCTAAACATTTTGAATATATTTATTTATAAATATATATATTTAATGAATATATACACACACACAGACATATATATATATATAAATACTTATGAAATTAAAATTAAAATTAATATATAAATTTATATTTATATATTTATATATATTTAATTGTAATTTAAATTATAAAATTATATATATATATTTAATTATTTTTTATACACAAACAAAAACTTAAATATATATATATAATTATAATTTAAATTATTAAATTGTAATAAATATATTAATTATATATATTTATAAAATTATAAATGTAATAAATATATTTGTTATAATTTTATAATTAAAAATAAATGGTATGTTTTATAAGTGCTAATTAAAAAGCACTGATAAAACATACATTTATCAGCGTTTTTTTAGCACTGATAAAGGCATGTTTTATCAGCGCTTTTAATTGTAGCGTTGATAAAACATACTTTTATCATTACTTTTTAGTGCTGATAAAGATTGGCCTTTATCCGTGCTAAAAAGTGCTTATAATGGAATGTTTTATGAGTACTTTCAATTGTAGTGTTGATAAAACATACTTTTATCAATGCTTTTTATCAAGAGCTGATAAAACTGTCGTCGAGTTTTATAAATAAACACTAACTTTCTCCTCCTTCCTCGCACCCCTCAAGATCTCAAGGAAGCCGATCCCTACCACCACCACCACTGCCTCTCCTCCCACCTCTCCTCCCTCCTCTCCTGCCTCCTCCTCATCCTTGGCTTCTGACTCCACCACCACAAACCAAGATTCTCTGTGTGGCTCTCCTTCATCGCGCTTCTCCTCCGCCTGTGGCTCTCCTCCGTCATGCCTCTCCTTCACAGCGTCTCTCCTCTGCCATTTCCCCTCCTCTACTACACCTATCCCCTATCACGCCTCTCCTACATTGTGAACGCACCTCCACCACATGCTAAACTGAACCTTCACGGTTAGTTTTATCCTCTTTCTCATTGGGTTCACTTATTACAGTTTGATATTGATTGTGATGTTGTGAATTGTACGGGCTAAACACCCCACTAAAAATTAGGGTTGTTGGTGGTCCTTGTTTGTTCACTAAATAACAATATGATATATTATATCATCAATTAATTCTTCATTCATGGTATTCTATGTAATGTCTCATGACTATTATCCTTCAAGAGTTTTGATTTATATGTTTTATGACCCATAAGGATTTATTTTCAACATCCTTCCAAAAAGTGAGACCTCTCAAATGTGATATTCAATATAGGGAATTAGATTTATCTTTAATTATAAATGATCTAAAATTATCTTCTATTTTAGTTATATTTGGTAAAATTCAATTTACCTATACCATATTTTGAATTGGTTGCTTAGAAAATATTCAATTCAATGTGGTTTTTCATCATGGTTATTTCAAAAAATTTAAAAAAATTCCATACATTCAAAAATAAAAATTTTATCAACAAATCCTATTTTTTTATTACTCTTATGTATTTTTCATGATTATATTATTAAATATTCATTTGAAAATTAAATTTCTTCAAAGTGTTTCCACTTATTTTATAGAAACAATTTTGTATTTTTTATGTTATTATTATAAAAATTATTTTAAAAAGTAAAATTATTCAAATTATTTCAACTTCATTTACTAAAAACATTATAAATTTCTAAATTTTCCATTATAAATGAATTTTTTTAAATGAAAATTTTTTCAATGTATTTTTACTTCATTTATTTAGTACATTATGTATTTTTCAAGTTTGAATTATTAATGATTTTATTAAAACTAAACATTTATAAAGTATTTTTAATTATCATTTTTAAAAATTTGTGTCTATTTAATAACTTTTTATTAGGAACTGTTTATAATAATGTTTTCAATAGTAATCTATTTCCCTTCAAAAAAAATAAATATAATTTCCACTTCAATGTTTTAAAAAGTTATTGTGAAATGGTTTGTATTTTCACTTATATTTATCGTCTTAGGATTGTTTTCTATGTAGTGATATTTTAGTCACAATTTATATGTTATTATGATAGGATTTATTTTGTAAAATGAGAATTATAGTATTCTATGATTTCTTATGTTTGTGTTATGTGATTTGTTTTGAATTATTTGAGAAAAAAATTATTTTTCAATTTCAAGAATTCTTCCCACTCTTTCTCCTTTATCTCCCCCATCCCTCTTCTCTTATCTATTTCCCATAGGTTTCTCTTTCTCCCAGGAACTGAAATTTATTTTTCATGAAGATTTAGGGCTTTAGGCTTTTTGAGTGTTTTTCATGGAAGGTGACAAGTTGTGTATTGGTTACCATTCGGTTTAAAGTAACTCTTTATTTTATCTTCCTTTATTTTATAATTCATGGAATGTGTATACTTTATAAATTTATTTTCAATTAAAGTATAGAAATTTATTGGCTCTTGGGTGAAATTATAAATTTATTTCTTAAATTATATGGTTGGCATAAGGGGTTTTTCATAATAATTTCATTTACTATTTTTAAATTAGATTAATTATCATAAAAAACGTATTTTAAAAGGTTCATAAGGCCATTTAAATGTTTTTTATATTAAATTTAGGTCTTATTCACTTTTTGGTTTTTCAAATGAATTTTCTATGTGCTTGGAGAATTTTTTGGAAAGAAAAAGGGATTTTTTTTCAAGTGCTTCCAAAATCATTGAAATGATGAGACTTAAAATAAGGGGGTGAGACTCTACATACTAAGTTGGTTTTCATGTGAAGACTCGTTTTTTTACTTTAAAAATTAAATGGTTTATTTATCATGTGACCCTAAATTATTTCCCCTATACTTGTTTCACCAGTGATGGGTTGGTCAGTCCATAAGGTAGATGGGAGGAACAATGAAAACTAGTGACAAGATCTAGATAGGGGGTGTCATGAGACATATAAGGCATGAAGCCATCAATGATTTTCATTGGCTAGACAGAGGTAAGTGACAATGGCATCAAGTGATTTTTTTAGGGGTTCAATTTTAAAATGATTTAAGTGTTTTTAAATTTTTCTTAAAAAAATGTGTGTGTTAAACATACCCTTTTTGGTTTTAAATTTCATTAAAATGGTTTTAAAAAATTGGGGGTTTGAGAAAGGATGTTTGGAACTAATTGGTTTATTTTAAAAAGGGTTTGTTATTTTAAATATGAATTTGTTTAAATGGTATGTTATTTAATGGTATTTCAACTGTTATTTTATAAATAGTTTTCAAAGGATATTTAAAGTCTATAACTTTTTTATCATTGGTTAATTTTTATATCAAAGTTGTGTGTATTTATTTTGTTTAATATTAATATCACCAAATCAAATAGAATGGATATGAATCAAGAATGGATGAATTTCAATAGTGTGACAAAAGAGTATGAATTTGGAGTGAAAGAGTTCATCAAGTTTGCAAAAGATTATGCATATGATCCTTCTCAAATTCTTTGTCTCTATTTACGCTGTTTTTATTCAAGACAAGTTACTCTAGAGGAGTTAGAAGTACACTTGATCTGTCATGGAATGGATTGAAGTTATAAATGTTGAAATAAACACAGGGAAAATAAAACGTAGCTAGTGATTGGGATAACATTGTGTTTTATGGATCCTTTGATATGATTACAAGTGTGGAAAATGAAGAACACTGAATCAAGGATGTGATTACAGATGTTCATGATGATGAAGATCGTATTAAGGAAATGACAAGGACAGTTGAATATGAACTTTTTGATTTCCCAAAATTGTTTGAGAAGTTAATGAGTGGTGCAAAGATGCCATTGTATCATGGTTGCACTAAATATATAGCATTTTCATCTGTACTAAAGTTGTATAATTTGAAATTAGGAAATGGATAGAGTGACGTTAGTTTTACAGAATTAATTTCTCTCTTGAATGACATGCTCCCAAAAGATAATGAACTCATGATCTGAACATACGATGTCAAAAAAATACTACACTTGATGGGTATGATCTTTGAAAGAATATACACCTGCCTAAATGATTGTATACTGTTTTTCAAGGACCTCAAATCACTTAGACAATGACCAAAGTGTGGTGCTTATTAATACAAGAAAGATGAATTTCTTTCAATGAAATTTTCATGGTACTTTCCAATAATTCCAAGGTTTATACACATATATGGAAGTGAGGAGACTGTAGGGAAATTGACGTGGCACTCAGACAGAATAAATAAATATGGAAAACTATGGAACTCAGCAGACTCTCCTCGGTGGAAGATAATTGATCATGAGTATCCTAACTTTGGAAACAAGTTGATAAACCTTAGTCTTGTGTTATCTATAGATGGATTGAATCCTTTTGGTTTTCAAAGAATCACTCACATTACATGGCCATTTATGTTGGTAAATTATAACTTTCAACTTGGTTATGCATGAAATGAAAATACATCATGTTATCTATGCTTATATCAGGACCAAAACAATCAGGTAATGATATTGATGTTTATTTGGATCCATTGATCTAGGATTTGAAATTATTGTGGGATTTAGGTGTTACGATATATGATACTTACAGAAATGAATATTTCACATTGAGAGCCATGTTGTATAGGATGATAAATGGATTTCCTACTTATGGGAATTTTTCAGGATAAAGCATTAAAAAAACTCTTAGGTGTCCCCTCTATAAAAAAGTTACATAATCAATTAGGTTTAAATATTCATCGAAAACTGTGTTTCTAAGTCATCAAAGATTTCTACCCTGATGACATAAGTACCGATCATGGAAAACAACATTTGATGGAATTTCAGAAAAACTTACACCACTGTCTCCACTAACAGGTGATCAACTGTTTGAGAAAGTTAAATATGTGGACACTGATTTTGGTAAATCATTTTTGAAAAACCTTCTGAAAACCAGTTGGAAAAATAAATTAGTTTTTTTTAATTATTATACTATAATTGTTTGTATGTCAGAAATTTTCTTGATGTTATGCATATTGAAAAAAATGAATGTGATAGTGTCATCAGCATGTTGCTAAATGCACCCGATAAAACAAAGTTTGTAATTAAGGCTAAGTTGTACATGGTTGATATAGAAATATGAGAAGATTTGGCACCAGTGAATGGTGAAAAAAATTATTCCTCCTACTCCTTACACTCATTCTGGGTAGGAGAGATATCGGTTTTGCAACTTCTGGAATGACGTAAAGGTTCCATAAGGGTTTTCATCAAATATCAATAACATCGTTTTAATGCATGATTTAAAGTTAAAAGGTCTGAAATCACATTACTACCATGTTTTGATGAAAGATATAATTCTTATAGATTTGCATTTCATTTTTCCAAAGAATCTTCATCATACATTAACTAATATTTTTTTCTTCTTCAAAGTTATATCTAGAAAAGTTATAGACCCGGAAAAATTGACGAATATGGAAAGAGAAATTTTCGTCATATTATGTGAATTGGAAATTTTTTTCCTACCAAAGTTCTTTGATATGATGGTTTATTTTATGGTTCACTTGGTGAGAGATATTCGACTATGTGGTCCTTTAAAATATAGATTGATGTACCCCATTGAATGATATATGAAAATTTTGAAAGGGTATGTAAAAAATCAAAGTCAACCAGAGGGTTGTATTGGAGAGCAGTATATTGTTGAGGAAACCATTGAATTCTGTACTGAATACTTGTGTGGTGTGAAAATCATTGGTCTAACGAAATCTCATCACACTGGGTGACTTGCTAGTGAAGGAATTTCTGAAAATGAGGTTGTCACAATCAATATTACAAAACGGGAGTAGGCTCAACTTTACATTTTACAAAACAATTTGGATGTTAACCTATATGTTGAAACCCAAAAAGAAATTATTAGGAATTAGAATCCATCAAGGGATGAAAATGGATTTTAAATAAACATAATCAACAGTTTATAGGATGGTTTCGAGACCATATTTTTAAGGAGTCAAATGAAAATCCAGACTCAATTTCAGAACGACTTCGATGCCTAGCCAGAGGACCTAGTATATACGTAGTATCTTACAATGCTTATGTAATTAATAATTATACATTCTATACTAATGAAAATGATGAATAAAGTACCAGATAGAATGGTATAGTTACACTTATGGCTGAATTGATGCATGTTTTTGGTGTTAAGGACAGCAATCCAATTTACATGAATATGTCATATTTTGGGATCAGCAAAAAAATATAGGAGTAGTATTATACGACATTCTAAGTGAATATTTTTCAACTTAAGTAGGTTGATAATAGAATTTTTGTTAAAATAGATGAGCTGGGATTTATGAGAGTTAATTTTAGTAAGGTTACAAAGACGATCCATTTATAATGGCATCATAGGTAGTACAAGTATTTTATATTCCAGATCCCACAAACCCAAACTAGTCAATTGTTCTGTTATCAACTAAAACCACAGAAGAGTCAAATGAAAATTCAACAGAGGATAACCCTTTCATTGGGACATTGTAATAATTTCGCAGTGGTCCTAGTGTATATGGAATTTTTTATGTTAAAGAAGACTATAATGAAGGTATTTGGATAGTCTATGGATGGTTCAAATCCCCTCAACCTTTAAAAAAGAGATTTCAATAATCAGGTTATATTTTTTTCTAATATATATCATGTTGCTTTATGTTAATATTTATTCACTGCTAATTTTATGTTATCTAAATTAAATTTTAAACCAATTTTTCAGATAATGAATTCTTCATGTGATGATACTCTCAATCCTCAGGCACAACAGGTTTCTCAACCTATTGATGCTCGCAGTGCAGACGAACAATAGGTTTCTCAAACTGTTGCCTTGTGTTAATATATGTTTGCTACTGCTTTTATGTTATCTAAATTAAATATTAAACCAATTTTAAAGATAATGATTTTTTCATGTGATGATGCTCCCAATCCCTAGGCACAACAGGTTTCTCAACCTGTTGTTGCTCACAGTGAAGAAGAACAATGGGTTTCTCAACCGGTTGATGCTCCTAGTGCAGAGGTACAACCACCATCTGCACATGCCAATGCTAGCCCTCAGGAGCCATAGGAACATATTGATGATGGTGGATCTGAGGAAATTAAATGTGACGAAACACTGGTGATGTAGAAAAAACAAGAGAGCCGTATTTTTACGGTATTATCAAAAATCATTAAGGCTAAAGATAAAGGCATCAAATATGAGATTGGATGGAATAAATGGGGTCAACATGTTAATCCCAACAAGGCCATGTTCAGTAGTTACATTAGAATAATCACTCAGAAATGCGTGAAGATTGATGTAACATCATGGAACCATGTTGTGGATGAGATTAAGACACTGATGTGGGGAAATATTATGGTAACATTATGATATAGTTTTATTTATTTACAAAAAATTAAATAATGAAACATTGACTTACACTTCATCATCTCTTAAAGAGTGAATTTATAGCAGATGACACGCATAAAGACTATGTATTTACAGTTTCTGGAAGGATTCATAGGGTTTTTCACACACTTTTAATGAAATATCATCTTAAATATGCTGAAGGGAAAATAAAACACACCCACATCTTATTTATGCACACCTTATAACCTAAGAATCATGGGATATGTTTACTAGACATCGTGTGAAGTAGTCTATTCAAGTAAACTGTATCTGGTAATACATTGTTTGATGGTATGTGTATTAATCACTTTGATTGAGAGTGTTTTATTTATGAAATAGCAATTGAGTGCTGAAAATAAACAACGGGCATCAAACCAGTGTACCCCTACCATAAAGCAATGATGGGGTACGCATCACTTGAAAAAAAATTGGTACATATTTTAAATATACCATAATAATTTTATGTCACATAAAACAACACAAAAACTATGTTATTTTGTTTATATGTATCTTGAAGAGTCCAAATCCAAAGCCAATTCCATCACACACCATGTGCAATGGAAGGAGGCATGTGTAACAAAAGATGGAAAACTAATACATGAAAACACACAAAAAGTGTGGGAAACTTGTGTAATTATGACATAATAAATATTTGTTTTTATTTAAATCGCTATTACATAACAATGATTACTTATTTTCCTATATTTTTTATCTGACATAGTCATAAGAATCAACAAAACCCATGCCAGATGCAGACATACTTTCAGTGGCCTTGAAGCAGCAAGAAAAGTATGGTCGCGTCAGAGGTGTGGGTATTGGGGTGGCACCCTGAACATATTTTTAGAAAAAAACAAGAAGAGGATCAAACTAATGAAATGAAAAAGATGATAGAAACATTATCTATGTTTCAATAATAATTATAATACAAGAGAGAGATGATAGTATGTTTGATGGTGGGAGTAAAATTGAAGAAACAACTCAAGAACAACTCGTGTGTGAAGATCCCTCCCCACCCCCACTAGTTTTTAGGTGAGTCATTCCCCTAAAAAACAATTCTTAACTAAGGTAGTCAATTTTCTAATAATTGTTTCTATGAAATGTGAATTAGATAGACACTAGATTGATACCTTTCTTGTATTGATATTCTACAGGGTAAAAATGATTGTGATTTATATCTATCAACGACCACCCATCGCCTTGTAGCGAGGGATAAAGTGTTCAATATCCATAATGACATACTACACAACAGACCACTTCTAACAGGTCATGTCAGTGTGTCAGTTATAGTATCCTTAGAGTAGAGCATCGAGCTACCTGTTTCAATTGATGATGCAGATGTTCATATGGTCAAACAATATTTTATAACATTCATATAATAGATGTCACATCTTGTAAAAAACATGTCGACAATGAGGTATTCATTTCCAATTTAATTTTCAAGCTAAACCTTAAATATTTAATGAAATAATTTCTGAACCGATGCATGTTATTACAGATGGAAAAAAGGGAAGGGGTGAAAGAAAATACTGGTTCAAAACTATCTAAAGGATCAACCAACCGATCAAAATGATATACCCAAAGAACATTAACCCCCACCCCCACCCCCCACCCTCGTTCTATATCCATATTTATTATCATTGAAGGCTCGTGTGGATATAAAGTTTAAATATGGTGGTAATCACAAAATTGATTTTGAAGAAAATATATACGAAGGGGAAGATCCATACTTTATTGTTGTTGAGATTGCAACAGAAATCCTCTACAATGAATGGTTAGGGGGGCTCAATTGTAAATGTTTACATGAGGTATTTTTTCATGATTTGATTTTCCCAAAGATGACATTATATGATAATTATGACTAAATACATTTCATATTTTTTACAGTCATATACATGAAAAACAATTGAAGGGATTTCTCTATGAAAAAAATTTGGACTTGTTAGTCCTCACGTCACCTCTACAACACTAACAGATATAAATTCTGATAAAGAGGGTGAAATAGTGGTAGGATTTCTCAAATCGTTTAACAAAAAAATTATGGATGACAGACTCTTCTTAATACCAACGATGTAGGGGTAAAACTGTACAATTTAATCATATCAAATATATTTTAATTTCTTTCATTACTTATTCCTTTTTGTGTTTTTAGGCAGCATTGGATGCTCATTGATTTCAATTTTGATACTCTAAATATTTATTTCTTTGATTAAATGCATGGATATCTAACAAACTAACCAAAAATGATGGCGTTTATCAATTTTTAATACACTACATCCAACATTTTAGAACTAAAAATCTAGTTATATAGTTTATATTATATTTTAATGAGGATTCTGTTATGATAGGGAAGTGTATGACTATCATCTACATCATGGAATGAGGCAAGTAGAAAAGGACCAGAAACATGAAAAGTACTATGACTGGATAAAAATCAGGGTATATATAATAAGATTTCACGATCCAAACACATATAAAAAAATTACTTATTTTTTCCAATGTTCCTACAGTGCCAAAAACAAAGAAATGATAAAGACTGTGGTTATTATGTTTGTAAATTTATGAAAGAGATTTTATTCCATGAACAAACTATCATGTCTAAAGAGTTATTTTTGAAGATAATTACTATTTCATTTAAAATACTTATTAATCCTTTGTGTATTTATATTTTTCCAGTACTACCATGACTGTCGAAAACAGTCATATTCACAAGATGATATAGATATGCTTATAAATTAATGGGAAGCATACCTGATAGAAGAAAGTACAAAAATATATTTAAGATGGTAAACTTCTCAAATAATTTCGACTTTAATAATATTTTTTGTCTTATATTTCTCTTTGTTTGATAGACCACAAAATATAATGAGTATCCAAAAGGGGTTTCCCCATTCATTGAGTTTTTTATGATGTATTGATACATAAAGGGAAAATAATTTTACTCCACTCTTCTATTTTTCAATAATGAGAAGTGTTTTTCTCCAAAAAACATCAATTCAATCTGCAACATTGGCAGTTCCCCTCTTTAGTCAACCTAGTGAAGAACCAACTATCGAATATTCATTCATAAGTCCTAAATATATGACAGTTGGTTCTTCACTGGGTTGACTAAATTTATGCTACATAACGAGGATATTATTCCATGTCAACCATCTAGGGATCAAAGATTTTTCCATAATCCTTCTAAACTGGGTAGACAGATCATATTGAGCAGGTCATGTCTCTTTTTTAGGTTTTAGAGGCAAGGGTGAATTTATTTTTGGTAGAGATAATATTTTCATTGTTTTTCATGTGTCTTTTAATGATTTAATCCCTTCCAATTAATCAATTTGAGCTTATTTGTATCATTTTAGTGTTTTGGTGAATTATGGGCTTAATGTGTAAATTGGTTAATTCTGGAAATTTAACAGTTTTTTGGAGCTTCAATTTTTTAGGCATAACTGTAACAATTTTGATCCAAATTGAGTGATTTTTTTAGGATTTTATTGTTCTTCATTTACAAATTTTTCTTCTGGACCAAGGTCCAATTCAATAGACAATGGCCAAGAAAAATTAATCATGTGGAAAAAGTTTTTTGGCCAATAGAATGGACCCCACATTAATGATTGAATCGTATCTCAGACTAAATAATTCCAAATGAAGTGGTTCTAGATGAAATAGAAAGATGAATCCTCTTCTCATTTACACATTAAATTTCATGAATAAATTTAGTCATTAAGACTTCCTTTAAATGCTTCCAAAAGAAGTAAGTTGAAGCGTCACCTCAGAAAGAAAATGTTGTTGTTAGTAATTTGAATATATCTTTTGGTACACTTGTCCAAATTCGCTAAGATTTTGAGGAAGCATGAAAAATAAATAGTGGAATAAAATTTATGAAGGAAAATTCATAATATTCATCCATTTAAAATGAGAAACATACTCGAACTTTTGGTGGAATACTTTTTGAGGGAAGTATTCTACCCCACAAGCCTATAAATAAGAGTGTTCAATTTCATTCAAAGGGGATGAAGAAGGTGCTTGAGGGGCTATTTTGGAGGATTAGAATATTTATGTGCTTTTTATTTTATCTTTTATTTTTTCTTCATTCCATTATTCTCTTTTCTTCCCCTATCAACTCTATTACCCTTCACATGGAGGGGTATAACCTTTGAGTGATTGGGGAAGGGAAATTTCACTTTTTTAATGTAGAAGTTTTGTGCTTAAATGTAAAACCCTATTTTTATTTTGAATGATTTCTTTTCTCAATGTCTCTGAATTCTCTTAATGTGGTCATGTTTTGAGTTTGGATTATTAATCATTAATAGATTTGGTTGAAGACTTTTAATCTCTCTCCACCTAGTGAAATTTGTCTCGATCAAGAAGATTGTGTTAGGTGGTGAGTTTCCAGAGATCGTTGGCACCTGTGTAGAACTAGTAAACTTTTATAGAGTTCTTAGGATCAACAATTCTCGATTGGGACTTTCCTTGGTTGTTTAGGATTTGTTTATGAACTTACATGCACCTAGGAGTGAGTTCCATTTCTTTCTTCAACCAAGGGTGATTGATAACTCGATTGAGGAGTCTTTTATTTATCATTCAATAGGAAGAGAGGGGGAATAATCTTTATTACTGTGATGAAATTTCAAAATGTGGTCATACCCTGACCTCATCACTCTTTAATCCATTAGTGTTAAATATTTATATTTAATTGCTTGCTTTATTTTTTAATTCAAAAAATTTCAAAAACAACCACTTATTCTTTCTTTAATTTAAGTGAAAAATGTAATTGTTGTGCACTCCTCTCTAGAGACAACCTAGGTTGCCCAAATTACTGCATTTTAACTTAGGTAATATTGGTTTTTATTACACCCCATGATAATCATGTATCGATTTTCAAGAAGAAAAATGTACTTAAAATTTGTTCTAATACTTTAGGAAAACGATCCATGAGTCATTTTTGATGTGTTGGAATCAACAAAACATCAATCCGACAAATAATGTCATCATTATGACTCTAAATGTGTCTTCATTTAAAATTGACATTAATTCAAGTAAAAAAACACAACTGACATACTGAAAACTGAGGAAATGAATTCCAATTGTTTTGATATTTTAGGAAAACAATCTATCAGTCATTTTTGATGTGTAGGAATCAACTTCACCCCAATAAGACTCATGGTGTCACCGTTATGACTCCAAATGTGACTTTTTAATTAAAAATTACATTAATTCAACTAAAAACCACAACTGACTTACTGAAAACCAAGAAATAGAATTCTTATTGTTTTGATACTTTAGGATAATGATCTATGAGTCACTTGTGAAATGTAGGAATCAACCCCACCTCAATCTGATGAACGGTGTGACCGATATGACTAAAAGTGTTTGCTATCAGTTTAAAATTGACATTTTAGTTCAAAACATGTCACTCAATGAAAACAAAGCAAAAGAACTCCAATTTTCTTCCAAATTAAGTACAACAATTTGTAATTCCTTTATGACGTGTATGAAGCAGTATTACATAAAACTGACACACGATGTGACCGATATGACTCAAATTTCATGTTTTCAGTTTCAAATGACATTTTAGTAAAAAAACACAACTGACATACTGAAAACCAAGGAAATACATTCCGATTGTTTTGATAATTTAGGAAAATTATCCATCAGTCATTTGTGATGTGTAGGAATCAACCCCACCTCAATAAGACACATGGTGTGTAACGACCCAAACTTTCATTAATGGAAATCCCTCTTGATCTAATTAAATTTCCCTTTATATAAAATGTTTATATAAAATGTCAACTTCTTTGGTTTTATGTTTTTGGATTTTAAAATACTGTTAAGAATTTTGACCATTGCTAATATAGTTGTTGAATAGTAATCACATGATTAGTATAAATATAGGGCTTTAACAAATCCAATTTACTCAGACAAAAGAAGCGATGGCCTCAACTAGTAGACGTGCCCCATACGAAGCCCATTTGTCAGAGCTCCGAAAGGAGGTTGCATATTTGGGCTTCACTCTTGACCAAGCCCAAGATGATCTTGAATATGTTAAGCTCAAGCAGGACCGCCTATGAGATAAGTGGAAGTTGATAGAGATTACCACCCGAGCAATGTTATCCGTGCCACCCTAAGAGTCTGTCAACACCGCACACCATACTCTTCGGCCTTAAGCTGGTGTTATAAGGGGTTATGTAACAATACCTTAGCATTATGTTTATGTACATTATTTTTTTATATAATAATGAATATACTTTTATTTTATTATTGTTACCTTGTAAATAGTTTTTAAAGAACAAATAGTATTTTAGTTAATGTTCAACTAAGAAATCTATTTTGATGAATTGATATATTTTTCAATTAAATAATATTTTAATAAAATATTATTATTATTATTATTAAATTAATTTTTATTAAATATAAATGATCGTATAATTTTAGGAATGGAATTGAAATTTTTATTAAGGTTTGAAAGCCATTTTGTGAAAACCCGTGAATTTTCGATAAATGTCAGTTTTTATTTTAAAAGTGGAAATTAAAAAAAATATTTAGATAAAATGAATATTATTTCTGGAATCAGGATGTTGAAATTATCCAACAGTTAATTTTTCATAATTTTCTAAGACAGCCAAATTTTTGGGTAAAAATTAAATACTGTTTAAATATATAATGTGTTTTATGACATCATAATGACCCAATAGTGATGTAATAAAATACTATAAACTTTATGTTAGGACAATATATTTTTTACCATTAAAATAATGTGATTTTGGGTTTTTTGGATTTATTTTACAAAGCTTTAGTGGACCCTTCAAAACTTATTAAACATTTTGTCTTTTTAAATTGTTTTTCTTGGGAGTCTGACTCACCTCCAAATAAGAAACCCCATTATTTTAAGAAGTTTGTAATTTTTCCTTATAAAATATTTTTTTCCCACTTTCCTTTTCTAAAAACCATGGTCAAAAACTATAGGTTGTTTTGTGGTGTGGATTAGTTTAATGTGAGGTGTCCTAAACCTAAATAATAAAGAATTCCCTCATTTTTCCTATATAAACCCACCCAATATCCCACTTCCTCCTCACTAAAAGCCTTTTAATTTCGTCCAAAATCTTCACTCCTCTCTCTATAATCCTCCCAAGGTGACCCAAGCTCCCAATAATCTCCTCTCAATCCTCTCTCAAGCCTTTGGAAGCACACTTCCAAGTAAGGGTTTTTCTTACTTTCTCGTTTTTTTCCAATATTCTTTAAATTGTTATGCCCTTTTAATTTCAATTATAAATGTTGGGGTATGGTTTTTTACCTTCCCCATACTACCCTCTTTATGTTTTAATGATTGGATACCCCTTTCTATCTCATTAAATTCCTCCCATGTACACTTGTTACTATGCTGAAATTGTGAAAGGAATTTCTCTCTCCTCATTTACATTCAACCAATTCTTTTGTATCATGAATCTAAATTCCATTAAATTTGTTAGGACATGTATATATATAACCCCCTTACTGTACATGTCATGTAAATATGATGATACACCCCTTTCTCTCTCATTAACCATTTTTATGAGTTCTTATGTCACGCTGTTATGCTGCCGAAATTGCACGGCGCTTTTCCAAGCCAAAGTCATTGTATAGTGAATACCATGCCCATTTCTCTATCAAGGGTATTCACCATTATTAAAATTTACTTATTATTTAAAGAGTTTAAATTATTTATTCCACATTTTTTTATCATGGAAGAAATTGTTATGTTTAATGATTCAATGTTTTATGATCCATGTGGCACACTTATGCATATAGTGAAATGTTTAAGAAGGGTGCACCCTGATAGCGCTCCAATGAATTGGGTAAAGTATAGTATCATGATACATGATGTGAAATGGTTGTTTACTCATTCTAATTCAAGTGAAGTGAGGGTTTACTCGTGCTTCATGTGCAATGAGGGTTTACTCATGCTTCATGTGCAATGAGCCTTGGCTCATGCTAATTCCATGTTAAGTGTTGTTGCCACATTTCCATGTTATGATTATCATGATTTGTCATGCCTTTATGTTTATACTTCTCTTTTTCTCTATTTATATGCCTATTTTCTAACATGTATTTTATTCCTCGTGTTATTCAATGATTATTCCCTTAATGGGCTTTATAGCTCACCCTTTTCTTATGCATGTCCTCAGGTTATCCCATGTAATGCTAAGTACGAAGGAATTTAGTGGTTCTGTAAAGGAAGTTTTCAATAAAGATGTTGTTTTTCATGTTTTAAGTTGTTATGTAATGATCCTAATCTCCAACGACACTAGACCTATCAATCTTCTATGTTGTATCAAATGAATTTTATGTAATAAATTATGTTTAATTGTGTAATAAAAGAACAGGGTTCTCATAGTTGGTATCATAGGATAGGTTTAGTTATTTTTGGGATTAGGATTAGAAATCCCTAGTAAAGACTTAGAGACAAAACTAAGTATAATAAAAACATCCCTAATTTTTTGTGAGTATTGATTAAGTGGTTTATCAAGTAAATACATCCCTGTTTGGATACGAGAAGGTAGAGGCGGCTCTGGAACAGATGTATCCTAGGGGTAAAACCCAAAAACACTACTTTGAGCTAGAATCGAACAAATAATGGTGCACAAAAATAGTCATTGCTGAAATCTTGGTTATGACACTCCTAGGGGATCTACTTTGGTAAATTCACAAGCTTAGTATGAACCATTATTAAGGGACAAAAAAATTCCCTAAGAATATATGTTAGAAAGTAGATCATGGATAACATAGACTACAACCAATAGATTCATATGTTAAGGAAATAAAAGTTATTTATAAGTCATCATTTTTTTCCTTGGATTACCCTTAATGTGTTACCCCTAAATTTCCTTTTATTCCATCCAATGGTCGGTAATAGGAGGACTTGGGCTAACAACCGATGTGAAGATCAATGTGATGATTGTACTAATGAGATGCCCAATCCAATGGGAGTAGGAATCGCGAACTTTGTCATGCTTCTCTCTCAGCTAACTCAATATTTGAATAGAAACATGGGTAAAGAGGAAATTTCAGCCCACCCTAAGAAAGAACAAGTCACTATAGAGAGCTTCATGAGACAAAGGCCTCCTACTTTTAATGGATCATTTGATCCCTCAATCACTGAATAATGGATCAACTCCATTGAAAAGATCTTATACATCCTTCAATGTTCTAAACAAGAGAATATTATACTGGCTACTTATCATATGAAGGGTTAATCTGATCAATAGTTTATGTTGATCAAAAGTACGAAGCCTGAGGAGGAGATCAAGGCGTTGGAATGGAAGGATTTTTGGAAGATGTTTTTCGATAAATATTTTTCGCGCACCCTCCGGCTTAAAATGGAAAGGAACTTCCTTGCCCTCAAGAAAAAAGATGAAGAATCTGTTGGAGTGTACAAGGAAAACTTCACAAGGCTTTCATGATATTCTTCTGGCTTTGTCGTTACCCCTGAGTGCAAGGTTGACCTCTTCTTTGGTGGGCTGAAACCTAGCCTGCAGAAAGCGTTGGCAATCTGTTACTTCGACAGCTATGAAGAAATTTTCTGATGTGCCCTCAAGGTTGAAATAGAGATCGAATAATCTCAGGGGTATCATGGGGATAAGAAGTGTAAGGTGGACTTCAATGATGGTGGTCCGATGGATAAATCCAACGGTGCTAAGAAGATCCAACACCCCACTTTCCAAAAGTGCGGAAAGAAGCACCCTAGAAATTGCTTGAAGGGTATGAGCAAATGCTTTAGGTGTGGAAGAGAAGGGCATCTGGCTATTAACTGTCGGAAAGAAAAACCTGCAGCTGAAATAGAGGAGAGGAATGATCCATTTGAACCTCAACGCATTGTTCACTGCTACAACTACAAAGAACCCGGGCATCTTGCAAATCAGTGCCCTAAGCCAAGGGTTTTCGAAGGCAACCAACAATCTTCAAGGTAGAAAGGGTGAGATTTTTCCATCATTATTGCTAAAGTGAACCCCAAAAACATAGTGGTGACAGGTATGGTAGTTATTCATTCAAGAATAGTGAATGTAATTTTTGATTTAGGTTCTACGCATTCTTTTATATCTCAAAAGTTTAGTATAACAATCCCAGCACCACCACAAATCATGTAAGTGAAGATGTCGGTGAGTACGTAAAATGGGGCAATCATTGCATCCCATGAATATAACTCCTCCCCTATCATAATCTGTGGATTAAACTTCCTGGAGAACCTCGTCATACTCCCTCTAGTGGAATTTGATGTGATTTTTGGAATGGATTGGATTTATTTTATAGAGCTAACATAATTTATTGGGAGAGGGAAATCACTCTCCATATGGATAATCAACCCCTGATTCTATACAAGTGCAAGGAGGAACATGAATCTTATTTAGCTCCATCATCTCAAGTGTGGATATTACTGCCCTATGAGAACGTGTATCTAGCTCAGATGATTGAGTCAAAGGAAGCAACCATCCTTGAAGACATGCCTATTGTGATGGAATTCATTGAAGTGTTTCCTGAGGAATTGTTTGGTCTTCCTCCTAGAAGAGATGTTGAATTATCAATTGATCTTATACCTGGGGAATTTGAAATATCCAAGAATCCATATAGAATGGCTGTTGTGGAGCTTGAGGAGCTGAAAGAAACAACTACAGGAGAATCTGGATAAATGGTTTATACGCCCAAGTGCTTCACCATGGGGTGCACCAGTCTTCTTTGTCAAGAAGAAGGATGGGGAAATGCGCCTTTGCATCGATTATCGTGAGGTTAAAAAAATCACGATAAAGAACAAGTATCCTCTCCCGTGAATTGATGACTTGTTCGATCAGCTGCATGGAGAAAAATACTTCTCCAAGGTGGATTTGCGGTCGGGATATTATCAAGTAAGGGTGAAGAAGGAAGATATCCCCAAGACTTCTTTTCGTATAATATATGGGCACTATGAATTCATAGTAATACCTTTCGGTCCCACTAATGCTCCATAAATCTTCATGGACTTGATGAATAGAGTCTTTAGAGATTACCTCGACAAATTTGTGGTAGTATTAAAGATGATATTCTGATATACTCCAAAACCAAGGAGGATCATGAGGAGCATCTAAGAACTATACTAGAGACCTTGTGGAAGGAGAAGCTCTATGAAAAGTACAGAAAGTGTGAGTTCTGGTTGAAGGAGGTCTCATTATTGGTCCATATCATCACAAGAAATGGGATATATGTGGATCCCTCCAAAATAGTTGCAATTGAGAGATGGATAAGGCAAACATCGGTAACGGATATCCGTAGATTCTTGGGGTTAACTGGATATTATCAATGATTTGTGAGAAATTTCTCATGATTTTCCAACCCTCTAACCAAGATAACTCGGAAGGGCGTAATGTTTTCTTAGAGTGATGAATGTGAATAAAGCTTCAATAAGTTGAAAAGGAGTCTTATCACTTCACTCGTTCTCACTTTACCCACAAGTGGAGAAATTTTTTTGGTATTCATTGGTTATTTGAAGAAGGGCCTGGGATGTGTGTTGATGCAAAATGACAAAGTCATTGTCTATGCTTCAAGGCAATTGAAATTTCATGAACATAACTATCCAACACATGACCTAGAGTTGGCTGTAGTGATCTTCGCTTTAAAAATTTGGTGGCATTATCTATTTGGGGAGAAGTGTAAAATATATACGGACCACAAAAGCCTCGAGTATATATTCACACAAAAAGAGTTGAACATGCACCAACAAAGATGGTTATATATGATAAAAGACTATGATTGATCAATCCATTACCACCCTGGGAAAGCGAACAAGGTGGTGGATTCCTTAATTAGAAAGGACCCAACTATTCTATCATTGATGAGAATTGAAAATAATCCAATCTTCTTAGATTTGATGAAGATGGACATGGGAATCATAAAGAAGGGAACATTATCAATCCTTTCAAAAATGATTGCTCAACTGTCACTTTTGTAAAGGTTAAAGGATGCTCAAAAGGATGATGTGGGAATTCAAGAAAAAGTTGAAGCTATCGGAAAATGGAAATCCTCAGAGTTTAATTTTAATGAAGAAGGAATTGGGAGATTTGGGGAAAGACTATCTGTTCCATAAAGTTTGGAGCTGAAGAAGGAACTTTTGGATGATGAACATAGTTCAAATTTCTCTATTCACCCAAGAAACACAAAGATGTATCGAGATATCTAAGAGAATTATTGGTGGGATAATATGAATAAGGATATCGTTGAATATACATCAAAGTTTCTAGTGTGTCAGCAAGTGAAGGCGGAGAGGCAAAAGTCTAAGGGGATGATGCAACCATTGCCCATACCAGAGTTGAAATGGGAGAACATCACCATGGACTTTGTCATTGGACTTCCGAATACATACAAAGGTAGAAATGTAATCTGTGTTGTTTTGGATCATCTTAAAAAGGTTTCACACTTCATTTCTATTCAGGATGATTTCTCATTGGATCAACTGGCAAGGATATATATCAGGGAAGTGGTAAGGTTGCATGGAGTACCACTATCTATTGTGTCCGATCGAGATCCAAGATTCACCTCTAAGTTTTGGAATAGTCTTCAACATGCTCTGAATACTGAACTGAACTTCAGTACGACCTATCATCCTCAAACTGATGGCCAATACGAGGGGACTATCTAAACACTTGAGGACATGTTGAGAGCGTGCTCAATGTACTTTAAAAGAGGATGGGATAAACATCTTCCTCTAGTTGAGTTCTCTTATAATAATAATTTTCACTCGAGCATCCAAATGGCACCATATGAAGCACTTTATGGGAAAAGGTGCAGAACACCAGAATGTTGGGATGAGGTCAATGAGTGTAAGCTTCTTGGACCAGAAATGGTCGAAGAAATGGTGGAGAAGGTGAAAACCATTCAGCAGCATATCAAGACAGCCCAGAGTCGATAGAAGAGTTATGTAGATAACTGTCGATGAGACCTTGATTTTAAATTTGAAGATATGGTATTTCTACACATATCTCCATGGAAGAAGGTTATGAGGTTTGTAAAGAAAGGGAAGTTAAGTCCAAGGTACATCGGCCCCTTTGAGATTCTTGATCGTGTAGGGGTTGTGGCCTATCGACTAGCACTTCCTCCTACCATGGCCAAAGTACATGATGTCTTTCATGTATACCTATTAAGGAAGTACATACCGGACCCTTCACATGTACTCTCTTTAGAGGTGGTACAGTTAGAGGATGATATTTCATTTGAGGATCAACCAGTGATGATCTTAGATCGTAGAGAAAAAGTTCTACAAAATAAGACAATGCCCCTCGTCAAGGTGTTGTGGAGAAACTACAAGTTTAAAGAAGTGACGTGGGAATCGGAGGAAATGATGAAGTAGAGTTACCCAAATCTATTTTAGTGTGGGAAAAGGAAATTTTGAGAGTGAAATTTCATAAGGGGGGGAAGATTGTAATGACACAAACTTTCATTAATGGAAACCCCTCTTGATCTAATTAAATGTCCCTTTATGTAAAATATTTACATAAAATGTCAAATTCTTTGGTTTTATGTTTTTGGAATTTAAAATACTATTAATAATTTTGACCATTGATAATATAGCTGTTGAATAGTGATCACATGATTAGTATAAATATAGGGCTTTAAAAAATCCAATTTACTCAGACAAAAGAAGCGATGACCTCATCCAGTAGATGTGCCCTATTCGAAGCCCATTTTTCAGAGCTCATAAATGAGGTTGCATCTTTGGGCTTCACTCTTGACCAATTCCAAACCAAGCTTGAATATGTTAAGCTCGAGCAGGACCTCCTACGAGAGAAGTGTAAATTGATATAGATTACCACCCGAGCAATGTTATCCGAGCCACCCCAAGAGTTTGTCACCATCGCACACCTTACTCTTCGGCCTTATGTGGGTGTTATAAGGGGATATGTAGCAAGACCTTATCACTATGGTTATGTACATTATTTTTTTATATAATAATGAATATACTTTCATTTTATTATTGTTACCTTGTAAATAGTTTTTAAAGCACAAATAGTATTTTTAGTTAATGTTCAACTAAGAAATCTATTTTGATGAATTAATGGATTTTTGAATTAAATAATATTTTAATAAAATATTATTATTATTATTAAATTAATTTTTATTAAATATAAATGATCGTATAATTTTATGAATGCAGTTGTAATTTTTATTAAGGATTGAAAGCCATTTTTTGTCAAAACCCATGAATTTTTTATAAATGTCATTTTTTATTTTAAAAGTGAAAAGTAACATATTTTGAAAATTATTTAGATAAAATTAATATTATTTCTGGAATTAGGACGTCGAAATTATCCAACGGTGAATTTTTCATAATTTTCTGAGACAGTAAAAGTTTTGGGTAAAAATTAAATATCATTTAAATATATAATGTGTTTTATGACATCATAATGACCCAATAGTGATGTAATAAAATACTATAAAATTTATTTTCGTCTAATATATGTTTTACCACTAAAATAATTTGATTTTGGGTTTGATTGATTTATTTTAAAAATCTTTAGTGGACCCTTCAATACTTATTAAACATTTTGTCTTTTTAAATTGTTTTCCTTGGGAGTGTGACTCACCCCATTATTTTAAGAAGTTATGAATTTGGCCTTATAAAATATTGTTTTCCACTTCCCTTTTCCAAAAACCATGGGCAAAAACTATGGGATGGTTTGTGTTTTGGATTATTTTAATGTGAGGTGTCCCAAACCTAAATAATAAAGAATCCCCTCTCCTTTCCTATATAAACTCACCCAAGATCCCACTTCCTCCTCACTCAAAGACTTTGGAGTTCATCAAACCTATTCCCTTCTCTCTCTAGAATCCTCCCAAGGTTCCCCAAGCTCCCAAGAAGCATCTCTCAATCCTCTCTCAAGCCTTTGGAAGCACACTTCCAAGTAAGGGTTTTTCTTCCTTTCTCATTTTTATCCAATATTCTTTAAATTGTTATGCCCTTTTAATTTCAATTATAAATGTTGGGGTATGGTTTCGCACCTCCCCCATAATTCCCTCTTTATGTTTTAATGATGGGAGACCCCTTTCTATCTCATTAAATTCCTCTCATGTACACCAGTTACTATGCCAAAATTCTGAAAGGAATTTCTCTCTCCTCATTTACATTCACGCAATTATTTTGTATCATGAACTTAAATTCCATTACATTTGTTGGGAAATGTATCTATATGACCCCCTTACTTTCCATGTCATTTAAATATGATGATACACTCCTTTATCTCTCATCAAATATTTTTATGTGTTATTATGTCACGTCGTTATGCTTCCGAAATTGCAACGCATTTTTTCAAGCCAAAGTCATTATGTAGTGAATACCATGCTCATTTATCTATCAAGGGTATTCACCTTTATACACATTTACTTATTGTTTAAAGAGTTTCAAGTATGTATTCCACATTAGTTTATCGTGGAATAAATGATTATGTTGAATGATTCAATGTTTTATGATCCATGTGGCACACTTATGCATGAAGTGAAATGTTTAAGAAGGGTGTGTCGGGATAACGCTCAAATGAATTGGGTAAAGTATAGTATCATGATACTTCATGTGTAATAGGTGTTTAATAATTATAATTAAATTTTAATGAGGGTTTAATAGTTCTTCATGTGCAATGAGGGTTTACTCATGCTCTGTGTGCAATGAGCCTTGGCTCATACTAATTCCATGTTAAGTGTTGTTGCCACATTTCCAGGTTATGATTATCATGCTTTATCATGCTTGTATGTTTATACTTCTCTTGTGCTCTATTTATATGCATATTGTCTAACATGTATTGTATTTCTCATGTTATTATATGATTATTCCCTTACTGGGCTTTATAGATTGCCCTTTTCTTATGCATGTCCTCAGGTTATCCCATGCAATGCTAAGTGCGAGGGAATGTAGTGGTCATGTAAAGGAACTTTTCGATAAAGATGTTGTTTTTCATGTTTTAAGTTGTTATGTAATGATCTTAATCCCCAAAGACACTAGACCTATCGATCTTCTATGTTGTATCAAATGAAGTTTATGTAATAAATTATGTTTAATTGTGTAATAAAAAATCAGTTTTGTCATACGATTGTAACCTGTATAACTCCAAATGTGTCTTGTTATTTAAAATTGACATTAATTCAAGTAAAAAACACAACTGACATACTAAAAACCAAGAAAATGCATTCAGATTTTTTTTGATACTTTAAGAAAATAATCCATGAGTCATTTGTGACATGTAGGAATCAACCACACCTCAATCTGATGCACAGTGTGATCAGTATGACTAAAAGTGTCTGTTACGAGTTTAGAATTGACATTTTAGTTCAAAACATGTCACTCACTAAAAACAAAGAAAATGAACTCCGATTTTCTTCTAAATTAATTAAAGCAATTCATAAGTCCTTTGTGACATGTATCGAGTAGTCTCACATCAAACAAATGCACAATGTGACTATTATGACTCAAATTGCATTTTTTCGCTATGAAATGACATTTTAGTAAAAAAAACACAACTGGCATACTGAAAACTAAGAAAATGCATTCTGATTGTTTTGATACTTTAGGAAAATGATCTATCAGTCATTTTTGACATGTAGGAATCAATCTAACCTCAATCTGATGCATGGTGTCACCGATATGACTCCAAATGTGTCTTGTTATTTAAAATTAACATTAATTCAAGTAAAAAAACACAACTAACATACTGAAAACTGAGAAAATGCATTCGGATTGTTTTGATATTTTAGAAAAATGATCCATGAGTCATTTTTGAAGTGTAGAAATCCACTCCATATCAATCTGATAAATGGTGTGACAAGTATGACTAAATGTGTCCGCTATCAATTTAAAATTGACATTTTAACTCAAAACGTGCCACTCACTGAAAACCAATAAAACACACTCTGATTTTCTTCAAAATTAAGGACAAAACTTTTTAAGTCCTTTGTGATGTGTATGAATTATTCTCACATCAAATCGGTGCATTATACAACCGGTATGTCTCAAATTTCATGTTTTCAGTTTGAAATGACATTTTAGTAAAAAAACACAACTGACATATTGAAAAATCAAGAAATTCATTCCAGTTGTTTTGATACTTTAGGAAAATGATCCATCAGTAATTTATAACATGTAGTAATCAACCTCACCTCAATAAGATGCACGGTGTGACCAGTATAACTCCAAATATGTCTTGTTAACATTAATTCAAGTAAAAAAACAAATTTGACATACTAAAAACCATGCAAATACATTCGGATTATTTTGATACTTTAGGAAAAAAAATCATGAGTCAGTTGTGACGTGTAGGATTCAACCCCACCTTAATCTGACGCACCGTGTGATCAGTATGACTAAAAGTGTCTATTATGAGTTTAAAATTGACATTTTAGTTCAAAACATGTCACTCACTAAAAATAAATAAAAAATGATTCAATTGTCTTAAAAATTAAGGACAGTTATTTGTATGTCCTTTTTAATGTGTATCAAGTAGTTTCATATCAAACTAATGCACGATGCGACCGGTATGACTCAAATTTCATATTTTTGGTTTGAAATGACATTTTAGTAAAAAACACAACTGACATACTGAAAACCAAGGAAATGCATTCCGATTGTTTTGATACTTTAGTAAAACAATCTATCAGTAATTTTTGACTTTTAGGAATCAACCGAACCACAACCCAATGCATGGTGTCACCGATATGACTCCAAATGTGTCTTGTTATTTAAAATTGATATTAATTCAAGTAAAAAAACACAACTAACATACTGAAAACTGATAAAACGCATTAAGATTGTTTTGATATTTTGGGAAAATGATCTATGTGTTAGTTTTGATGTGTAGGAATCAACCCCACCTCAATATGATAAACAGTGTGACTGGTATAACTAAAAGTGTCCGCTGTCAGTTTAAATTGACATTTTAACTCAAAACATGTCACTCACTAAAAACTAAGAAAATACACTCTGATTATCTTCCAAATTAAGGAAATGAATTCATAATTCCTTTATGACATTTATTAATCAGTCTCATATCAAATTGACATATGATGCGACTGATATGACTCAAATTGCATGTTTTCAGTTTGAAAAGACATTTAAGTAAAAAAACACAACTAACATACTGAAAAATAAGGAAATTAATTACTATTGTTTTGATACTTTAGTAAAACAATCCATTAATCATTTTTGACATGTAGGAACAACCCCACCTCAATACGATGCACAGTGTGACTGGTATAAATCCCAATGTGTCATTTTTATTAAAAATTGACATTTTTTAATTTATTCTTCATATTAATGTTTAATTTATTTAATTATAGTATTACTAATGTAATATTTATTTTATTATATAGGTGGAACCTTTTTATCAAGTTGGGATGATTTTTTCAGTTACTATTACCATGAGAGGACATTTTTTATAGGGGACCACAAACATCAAAAGACAAAACATTAATGTTTTTAACTATTTGTTGGATATTTGTAAATGTAATTTTATAAAACATTGTTCAAAATATATATAAAAGTGTTTTTTGGTATATACCGTGAGTGAATATTTTTGTATTCATGGTTTCAATTAAATGTATATAGCATTGTTTTACAAACCTTTGTGTGCGCTGCTTGTTTTTTTATCATTTTCATCGTGTATGTGGTTCTTTTGTATATACTATGACTGGTTATTTTTTTGTAGGTTTTTGCTAGTTTGTGCAGGTTATTTTTGTTGGTTTGGTTTTTTTGGTCTGTTTTTTGGGTGCTGTTTATTTTCATCAGCTTTCTGGGTGTGTTGTTATATAAACAGCATTCCCAGACAGGGAAGCCTTTATCATTTCTTTTCTGAGCACTGATAAAGGGGACCCCCCTTAATAGCGGCTCTATTAACAATTCTTTTTTAGCACTGATAAAGGCCTTTTTTAGTGCTAATAAAATATTGTTTTTTGGTAGTGTCCCTATAAGGGGATCCTTGATTGGTGTGATAGTGAGAAGGCTTAACTGTATGGTCTTAAACACACTCATGTTGAGATAGTCAATGCAGTTTCCAACATTGAATGCAAGCCTTCAAATACTTCATGAAAAGAAAAATACTTTTGTTCTGAGGACTAAATTTCAATAGTTCATGGCTTCTTTTGAGGCCAAGGTTACAAGAGTGGGGTTGTGATGGATATCCTATGGGTTGGATGGAGTTAGTGACATTCCCTTTCTATGTTGTTATTATCAAACTATATTATGTAGGTGGTGATATTATGGGTATCTAGGAGGTATCTGAAAGTTAATATGATCATATAAATATAGATACCACCCTTTGTTCTTACACATGTATGTGTTTATAAATATAGATACCACTCATCCCGTTCCATTTATATTAGTACCACTCAAATTTTTTACACATATTTTAAGGAGTGTTTGAAAAGTAAAAGTAAAATGGTAAGTGAGTGCATCAAGACTTTAATCAATAATAGAGGTTAATTTATAAAGAGTAATTGTAAAAGAAAAAGTGTATCGCTTATTTATCGCCCCCTCTCAGTGATAAATTACCACGTTCCTATAATCTTCAATAAGGGATATTCCTTATAAAGGTAAGATTATATTCTATCCTATAATATTCTTCTTCAACTTTTTCTTTTTTACAGTATCCATGTGCATTCCAATCTAGTATTAGGCCATTGAATATTTTTGGTCTATCAATGTTTCTTAGGTTTGTTTGGAGTACATGGTTTTCTTGGAATATACCAAGGTAATACATTATTTCAATTTTATAGTTTCATACTTCATATAATTAACAAAAAAATGCCTAATTTTATATTATTTCTAGGTTGGTTATTTTCTTAAAGTAGTGGTTGAATTATCTTCCTTTGAATCCAAAGTGCTTATCTGTAATCCTTTTGGTAGGCATACACTTCTTACCTCTCATATTCCATTAAAGATAGGCTAAAATCCTTATAGAGTTGAGTGGATTTAAGTAAAATTGAACAATTTTTGTTAGGAATGGCTTATTAATTTATCTCATATGGATTTTAAGGGTTATTTAGAAGTTTTTTAGCCTTTATGATGAGTTATAAGCACACCTTTGATATTTTCATGTTTCTTTTAAATGATGGTAATATTTTGTATTTTCATGCCTTGGAATGCTTTATTGGTATTATTGTTTAGTAAAAATATGCCGCAAAGAATTTTTTTGGTTATGTTCTTTAAAGTGTTATGAACACATATCTGGATATTACATGTGTTGGTTCTTAATTTTTTTTTTATATGCTCCTTAATGTTAGGTACATAGAAAAGAATGGGTATATTCATTTTTAAATTTTATGATCCATCAATCATTTTTCTAAATATTTTATTGACTTTATTTTTTTATCCTTGATGTTGAAACAAAATATCATTAATCATTGAAAAATAAATTGAACTGAATCAGTTGTTGGTAAGTTCAGTTTAGAAAAATGATCAACGATTACAACTTTTGAAGGAAAATTATTAAGAAAATAAATCCATCTATAATCATTAAAACACAAAATGAAACAAAACCAAATAAAAATTAATGATGAATTCATATAAATTTACACATGCATATGTATCACAATTTCAAACCCATATGAGAAATGTTATGATGTTTTCATAATAGAGTAAAAATTCTACTAAATTCATCACATATTGGTCAATGAAAATTATAAACTTTAATAATTGGAAACAAAACCAAATTTACTGAAGAATAATATCAAAATGATAAACTAGTGTTAGTGTAGCAGGTTGGAGTTCAAAAACATGAAAGAGCTGAGAATCACAATGCTTGTTGTGTTGGATTGATTTTGTTATCTATGTTGGAGTCACAGAAAATCATACAAACTATGTACATGAAGTGTAAGTGTAGTAGGCGAAGCTCAGATGATGTGTAGTAGGAAAAACTAAAGTGAGGGGTCATATGGTAGAGGTTCGATCAGTTTTTTTTCATGTGAAGACATATGGTGTGATAGAAATCGATTCAGGTGTGTTGTTTGGATTATGATTAAAATGGAGAAGAAATAATAACATAGCTTAGATCTTGAGAGGATTGATTCGTTGAGAATCTTGAGGAAGAGCAGCGGTGATGATTCGGTTTCACATAATATTGAACGACGTGAGAGAGGAGGACTTTGTTGGGGTTCTATTTAAAAGATTGAGTATGGATTTTATCAGTGCTTTCAAAAAAGCATTGATAAAGCAAAATTCTATCAGCACTAAAATGGTAAGTGCTGATAAAACTAAATCTTTATCAATGCTAACAAAGCGCTGATAAAGATCCAATTTTAATAATATAATAAATATAAATAAAAAATTTAAATTTATATAATCATAAATAAATATCTAAAGAATTACAAATATATATTTATAAATATAATTATAAATAAATATATTTATTATAATTTTATAATTATTTAAATATATATTTAATTATTTTTAATTATAATTATAAATAAATGTATTTAAAATTATTTTTATATAATCAAAAATAATTTATATAATTATATATATTTATATTTAATTGTATATATTTATATAATTATATATATATATATATAATTATATATATATATTAATATATTAATATATATAATTATAAATATAATAAATATATTAATTATTTAAATATATTTATTACAATTTTATAACTAACTAAATGTATATTTAATTATTTATATTTATAATTATAAATAAATATATTTAAAAAATATTTATATATAATTATATATAATTATATATAATTATATATATAATTATATATAATTATATATAATTATATATATATAATGAAGTCAGTCCACTCAGAATCCAAGGCTCCTCACTATATATTAAAAATAAAAAGAAAAGTAATAGACAAGCATTAGAGTGATGGGGTTAGCAAAGGAGACAAACCTTCGCCCAAATGGAAAAGCTACATATCAAAAGGATCAATGTCATCACCATGATCAAATCCAAAGGTTGCACCATCATCAGCGGACATCCACTCAAATTGTGAATTTTTTTATTAAGGAGTGCAGAATACATCTCCATCAGCCTTTTCTGCTCTGGTGTAAGTTGATCCCTGGTAGAATGCCTAGTGGACCGCCCCCGTGATGCAATATAATCATCATGCTCATTCCCTCGACCATGAATTTTGGGATTCCTCCCTCATCTCCATGTTTTTGGAAGACAAGCTCCCTGCTGATTTTTCTCCAATGGTCCGGGATCAAGAGGAGTAGTATTGTCCTCTACAAGAGGGACAAATTTGGAAATAGGAGTCTGGTCCTCTGATAGGACATCAGAAGGTGCATTTTTTCCATATGATTTCTTCTGATAAGGGACTATCTAGAATCCATCAGCATCCACGAGAACTTTCTTTAGAGGATTCATTTGAGAAGTAACATCCACATTTTGCTTCCCTTTGCGGTGACTTAATGAAATCTCCTTATCAACCATGAACTGTTGATCAACCACCCTTTGAATTTTATATTCATTAATTTTATCAACTTCTTGATCATGTCCTTTGATGCCAACACCATCTTTATCAACATTTTCCTCATATTTAAATTTTTCATCCCAAGATTTTTCATTACTCCACTTGCCCTGAGTCCCAACAGAGGATTATAAAACTATCATAACAGTTTCATCACCTACTTTCTCATACTGATCACCCTATCCACCAGCATGAAGATAAGCGGGGGAACCACATCCTGCCTCTACAGTTTCCTAACCCATCTACTGGGGGGAAGCCATAGCCCCACTATCTCTAGCTATTCCATCCAATTTACCCATTTTATTATTTTTAAAACATGATCTTTCCTCATGTCCTCTAACAGAAAAATATGATCACAACTGATGGATTTTATAGTTTGAAGCTCCATGACCAATTCTCTTTTAAATGGAACAAAAATGGGGCATATTCTTATACTCAATGCGCAAACTGAATTCATCCTCATTTTTTGAAAGAAACACTCTATCGACATAAGTAGAGAAAAGGTCAACTTTCACCATGAAGTGAGAAAAATGGTCATACCTTGCCAATTAAGTTTCTTTGTCCGTCCTTATAGGCATTTCAATTGATGAGGCAATGTCATATAAAATTTTGGGATTCCCTAAGATCCAGTTCAATCCATGGACCTTGACCCACAATTGGATATAGGAGCTTCCAACTTCTAATGGGTTGAAACTTCGATCTCATTCACAAAAGTGAATAACAACCGGTTTGAGTGAAATCGAACTCATACCCCATGCTATCGTCTTCAGATCATTCAAAGGAAACAACATATGAAAAAACTCACATTCTAAAGAGATGCGCTTCCAATCGGTAAAACCTGAGATTCATGATATCTGGTCAAACAATTCTTCAATTTTCAAAGGTTTGGAACCTTTGGGAAAAATCAATCATGCAATTAAGGAAAACTTACAAATTTTCAATCGCTCTATGATAGTATCCATATTTTCTTTGACATAAGAAGTCCTACCCTTTCGGCGTAAAACTCCAGTAGCGAAGCCCTTGAAAATTTAGAAATAATGAGAGGAGTCACCCTTCACCACCTTCGATGCATCATACTTCATCCTTCGTGAATCAGGAACAGTGGAAGGAGAGTTCAACACACCGATAGTCGATTTCCAAGAATCCACACAGACAGAAGATGGCGCAGCCTTTAGTGAAACCATTAGATCTGACCTAGAATCATCATGATCCCACACCCTATCATCATCAGGAATAATCTAATCATCACGATCCGACGCAGAAGGGACTAAAATGGATCTGGTGGTGCCAAAAATTGAATCATCTAGTCGCTTTGATCTTGTTCCAGTACCGAAATCCACGAACCGCTTTGAACCAGAACTGACTGCCTCATACATGAGCAGAGCTTGCCGCTTCGATCCATTGTTGGTAGAACCATCCTCAAGCAGATCTCATCTTGACCCTGTTTCGGGAATACCCACAATAATAAAACCATCATTAGTGTTATTGCATGACCCTGAAGTAATATCTCCATATTGTGAACCTCTATATGACTTTAGAATTGCGGCACCACCATGGCCCGCCTCCAAACCAGATATTGTTAATCCTGCCGGTAGACTCCCATGGGAGTCGAACCTATCAAGGCTGAAAGCAGATCACAGCGCCTGGGTCTCCATGCTCAGAATCATTGAAATCTAGATTCCATGGGGAGGAGTTGGGTGCTCCCATATGACCAAAACCCTAGCCGCCATAATTTATAATTACAAATATAATAAATATATTTATATATATATAATTATAATTATAAATATAATAAATATATTTATTATAATTTTATAATTATTTAAATATATTTTTATTTCCTTATTTATAATTATAATTATAAATAAATATATTTAAAAATTATTTATATATAATTATAAATATATATTTATATATTTATATATATATAATTATATATATTAATATTTATTAATATATAAATATATATAATTGAAAATATATTACATATATTTATTATTTAAATATATTTAATATAATTTTATAATTATTTATATATATATTTATTTATAATTATAATTATAAATATATAGTGTAAAAAGCGGTTGGTTAGGTGGGTTATTCCTTGGGGGTCTATGACCAACCTTTCAGGTTTGTGTGTGTGTGCGGTGTGTGTCTATGTTTGAATGTAATTGTACTTCCAAGAACCTAATGCCCCAGCTCAAGAGGGGATTGAGAGGCACTATCAACACATGGATCTTGGGATTGTGAAGCTGGATGGGAATCAAGAAACCCCTGTCAAGGAAACTGCTAATGACATTGGTGCCGTGATGACAGTGGATGGGATGCAGGAAACACCTGGGAGGCAGGAGAACAAATTTGAGCTCGGTAATCGGTTTGCATGCCTGTTAGATGCTGATTTGGTCCTGGATCATGAGCAGGATGCTGAAAGGACTCATGAGGATCAAAATTCTGTTTCTTTAGGTGCTGATGTTGAGTCAAGGGTTGCTAGTGTTGGCACTTGTGATCAAGATCTGGGGACTTTGAGGACATATATTGCTGAGAAGGGCTCTGAAGCAAATACGGACAATGGTTCACTGTTGGACAGCTTAGTTGGAGATTGTAATGTGAAAAAAGGCATGCATGGTGGTTGTGACTCTGTCAACAACCCCCCCTGCCTTAGTTTGATGGATTTCAATAGTCAATCTCAACAGGATCAAGGTGAGAGGGACGGGTATAGGGTGGTGCACATTTCTGGTAAATGGGGGGACTGCTCTGATAGTGATAAAGAAAATGATGGTGGTATGGTTCAGCCCTCCTATACTGATATGGTTCAGGGTTGCAAAAATAGAGTGTCTGTGGTGGAGAAAGTGAAGACTGACCCACCACGAAGAAGGTCGCGGAAAGACTATTCTCACTTGCCAATGCCTATGACTACGAGAGCTTCTAGTGGGAAGGTTGGACGGATTGCAAACTCTTCTAAGGAGCACCTTTATTTGGAGAATCTCAATCTTAGAAGGAAGTATGCCAAGATTCTGAAACATTATGAAAGTTTGGAGTGGGAATCGGCTACTGCGGAAGAAATGGTGTATCAGGGATGTGGCGATGGGTCTGACTTTTATGATATGTAATTGTTGTTCTCACCTTGTTGTGCTTGTCTGATGTACTTTTCTTTTTCTTTTATTTTAAATAAATGGTCGGAGGTTTGCCTCTGACTAAACTTTCGGGTATATATATTTATAATTATATATACATTTATTAATATATAAGTATATATAATTATAAGTATAATTAATATATCTATTATTTAAATTAATTTATTATAATTTTATAATTATTTAAATATATATTAATTTATTTATAATTTTAATTTTAAATAAATATATTAATAATTATTTGTATATATTTATAAATATATTTATATACTTATATATACTTATATACTTATATATACTTATATAATTATATATATAGGAGGGATGCCCCTTCTTTTTTATTAAATTGGGAAACACCTCTTTTTTATCTGGGCAAAGGGAGCTCATTACATGACCTGTAGGCTCAATGAACATTACAGTCCATTACATGATATGACCTGTTGCACAAGGGAACTGGCCCGAAAGCCCATGAACCAAAGACCATCATTGACCCATGCCTATGTCGTTGTTATTGCGTGTTCCCTGGATACTGCCTGAAAGCGTGCTAGTTAGGCACCAACACACCTACAACAACTATTCCAAGGTCTTTCATTGTCCCATCCTTTATCGTAAACTATCCCCTACCTCCTCGCTTGAGACGAATCTCCCGTCGAAGTTAGCCTTCTCTGTCAGGCACATCTCCTCTGCTCGCACCTTCATCCCCATGAGCCACCCCTTGCATCGTCAATCTCCAAGCGCCCATCGATATCGCCGACAACCCATGATATGTGATGTGAATGTTGTTGAGCTGGGCATCCTGATCAAGTTCCATCAGTATCACCATCAATCGTTGCATTAGTGATTGTTCCACATGAGGGGCAGTATTTTTGCGGTTGGAAATCGATCTTGGGTCGCTTGATGTAGTGGTGGAAATCGAGTACCACTCGGACACTGTAATGGGTGTATTTATTAATAAATAAGTATATGTAATTATAAATATAATAAATATATTTATTATTTAAATATATTTATTATAAATTTATAATTATTTAAATATATATTTATTTGTTTATAATTTTATAAATACTTTTTTTAAAACATTATTTATATTTATAATTTTTAATTAACTAAGTACATGTATATATGTATGTATATATATGTGTGTGTACATCTCACATACACGTGCACATATACATACATACATCTGTACACATACAACATCTATATATACATATATGCAAAACACACACACACAACATAATGCATACACATATATGCACATAGAAATTGATATAAATATATAAGTTCAAATATCACATATTAAAAATACATCATTTATATTTATATAATTGTTTAAATTATTAATATATATATATATATCATATTTATATTAATTATATGCATGAATTTTGTAATTAATGTATATTAATAAACATTAATTTTTAAATATATATATATGATAATTATATATATATATATAATATTTTTTATTAAAAAAATTATCAAAGCTTTGATAAAGATTAACATTTATCAGTGCTAAAAAAAGGGCTGATAAAAGATACACTTTTATCATTGATTTTAGATAGCGTTGATAAATATTACTCTTTTATCATCACTTTTTTTTAGTATTGATAAAACTCAACGCTAGCTAAAGCGTAACCTGTGGTATTGTCACCCCATACCAAACTAGTTTGGTGATAACCTGATATGAGAGTACCAAAAACTTGTTTCTGTGATGATAGATTTAAAATAGCTCAACATTTACTGAAATCATATAAAGATGGGTATGATAAATATTGTATCTTTAAAGACCAACTAGGGTATATATATATAAATTGTTTACCTTGTGTGAGACACCCCCTACTCAAAACTTTCATTGTTATTGTTTTATACATGGTTTTATTTAAAAACTAATTTGAGAAAAAGCATGGGTATGAGTGCCACCAAGTACCAATAATCCTTCCAAAGGTATGAAAATATTGGTTACTACAAAGTTAGGGGGCCATTAAGAGACAACCCATGTGAGGGTGGGGACAAGATTAAGTAGCAACGCCATCGTTTTAGGTAGATATTGTTGGGAAATTCCACAATAGAGACGATGAAAACCCATTAATATTTAAATTTTACTTGTATTTACACAACCCTAACACCTGCTACCTTTTTCATATCCTTGAAATCCTTAAAGAAACGAAACAAAAGGATCACAGATAAACACCGTTCTTTGTCTCCTTTCCTTTTAGATTAACCCTTTTGGCATGGGTTGATTAATTGGTGAGCTTTTCAATACAAGGGAACAAAAACTAGTACATAAAGGGATTTGAGAAATTTGAACAGTCGTTTCAAGTTACAAGATTTTGGGGTGGGTAAACATACAATATTAATGAAAAACTCTACCCTCTTCCCTTTGTTTATTTTTCTCTAGGCTTCTGCATGGGGGAAACCACTTTGTTGATTATTTTTTACGTTATTAACCTCCTTAATTAATATATTGTTCCATTTTCTGACCTATATACAAGAAAAGTACGACTTGTAGTTGTCCATTTTATTTTATTTTTTTCTCAAAAAACAAATTAGTTTTGGGTCACGAATTGGCCGCAGGACTAGAAATAAATAAATAAAAATATAAAGATGTGATAGATTTTGGAGTCATAAAAAATGATCTAACGAGGTGTAATATCCATAAATATATGTTTTAAATTGATTAAAATAATTTTTCATAAATGTTATAATTCTTAAATATGAAAACCATTTTGGAGTCTAGAACCATATGATGAGTTATTTTTAATATGTTTTTTCATAAAAAATATTATTAAATAGGTTTAGGTTAAAAAATTAAAAATGTGGTTGTCACCTTTCAAGTTAATCCGAAAGGGGGCAACCGCGATGCTGCCTTTCCACTAAAAAAATTACGGTGTTTGTATTTTTTTTAAAAAAATTGTTTTTTTTTGTTTATATATATATATATAACAAAAAAATTAACAAAATTTATCTTCTATTTAATATCCAGTAGTACTCCCATTATAGAAATCTGGATTCTAACAAAATCCTTCACCCAGGACTCCTTTTTATAAGAGGGATTGCCCTGGAAATCATTCTGCATTTTCAATTTGGGATTCTCGTTCTCCCTTTCCCGCATAGAACATTCTGCACTTCCAATGTGGGATTCAAAACTGTTTCAAATACGTGGATTTGAAATTAAATAAAATATAAAGTATAATACCAATATAAATGAAACTTAAAACATGGATTAAACATATAATAAATAGTTGAAAATAAAAAAATCATAAATCTTTTTGATGAAAAGTAATTTTTAAGCTTTCCAAGCCACCTACTTGAAACTTAAAAATGTTTCAAGTATGTGACTTTGAAAACCTATAAAATATAAACTATAAGACCAATATAAATCAAACCTAAAACATGAATTAAACATACAATAAATAGTTGAAAATAAAAATAATTTCGTAACAAATGTCAATGAAAAATAATTTATGAGCTTTCAAAGCCACCTACTTGAAACTTAAAAATGTTATGTGAATTTGAAACCCCATAAAATATAAACTATAAGAACAATATAGATGAAAATTAAAACATTTATTAAATATATAATATATAGTTAAAAATAAAATTAGTTTAGTAAAAAAAGTCGATGAAAAATAATTTATAAGCTTTCAAAGCCACCTACTTGAAACTCAAAAATGTTTCAAGTATGTGACTTTGAAAGCCTATAAAATATAAAATGTAAGACCAATAAAAATGAAACTTAAAACATGGATTAAAAATATAAGAAATAGTTGAAAATAAAAATAATTTCGTAAAAAATGTTGATGAAAAATAATTTATAAGCCTTCAAAACAACTTACTTGAAACTTAAAAATGCATCAAGTATATAACTTTGAAAGCCTATAAAATATAAACTATAAGACTAATATAAATGAAATTTAACACATGGATTAAACATATAAGAAATATTCAAAAATTAAAAATAATTTTGTAACAAATGTTAATGAAAAATAATTTATAAGCTTTTAAATCCACCTAATTGAAACTTAAAAATGTTTCAAGTATGTGAATTTGAAAGCTTATAAAATATAAACTATAAGACCAATATAAATGAAACTTAAAACATGAAATAAACCTATAAAAATAGTTGAAAATTAATTAGTTAATTAGTAATATGATTATTAATTATATAGTTATTATTTATATAATAATTAATTAGTTAATCAGTTATATAATTATTAATTATTAATTATTAATTATTAATTATTAATTATATGATTAGTTAGTTAATTATTAATATCATTAGAAATTATATAATAATTAATTAATAATATAATTATTAATTATATAATTAATAATTATATTACTAATTAACAAATTAATTAGTTAATTAGTAATATAATTAATAATTATTAATTAGTAATATAATTAATAATTATTAATTATTAATTATTAATTATATAATAATTACTTAGTTAAATAGTGATATAAGTAATAATTAATAATTAATTAGTTAATTAGTAATATAATTATTAATTATTAATTATATAATAATTAATTATTTAATTAGTAATATAATTATTAATTATAATTAATTAGTTAATTAGTAATATAATTATTAATTATAATTATTTATTACTTATTATATGATAATTAATTAGTTAATTCCTAATAATTAATAATTAATAATTATAATGAATAACTATTTTTAATAATTTTATTACTAATTAACTAATTAACAAATATATAATTAATAATTATATTACTAGTTAACAAATTAATTATTATATAATTAACAATTATATTACTAAATAATTATTAATTATATTACTAATTAACTAATTAATTATTACATAATTAATAATTATATTACTAATTAAATAATTAATTATTATATAATTAATAATTATATTAGTAATTAACTAATTAAGTAATTAATTATTATATAATTAATAATTATATTACTAATTAACTAATTAATTATTATAAATAAAAATTATATTACTAATTTACTAATTAATTATTATATACTTAAAAATTATATTACTAAATAACAAATTAATTATTATATAATTAATAATTAATAATTAATAAATAATAAATATAATAAATATTTATAATTAATAATTCTATTACTAATTAACTAATTATCTATTTTATAATTATTAATTATATTACTAATTAACTAATTAATTATTTTATAGTAAATAATTATATTACTAATTAACTACTTAATTATTATATAGTTAATAATTATATAATAAATAATTATATTACCAATTAATTATTATATAATTAATAATGATATTATTAATTAACTAATTAATTATATATTTAATAATTAATCATTAACAATTAATAATTAATAATTATATTACTGATTAACAAATTAATTATTATATAATTAATATTTATATTACCAATTAACTATTTAATTTTCAACTATTTATTATATGTTTAATCTGTGTTTTAAGTTTCATTTATATTCATCTTGTAGTTTATATTTTATAGTCTTTCAAATGATAGATGGAGAGTTTCTCTCTCAACAATAGAGAGCATCTCTCTCTTGAATTTCAAGGGGATTGCTTCAGTAGTCCCACCTCTTTACTACAGCTTTAAAGAAGAAATCATGAGGATGAGCTTGTTGGTCATTTTGAACTTTGTGTTGCTTGCAGTCAGAGTCGTGCCCTTTCCATTTCAGATCATAGTGGATCTGCTCCATGTGATACTGGTGATAGGGGCCCTAAGGTGATGGCTACTAAGGGCGTATTGATGAAAGATTCCTCGATGGTGGCTGCTGAGGCTAATGATGGTGATTTGATGGTGATGGATGGCACTGTGACGATGGTGGTTGGTAACAGTGTGCTACGGGGTGTAAATTTTATGATTCGTGTGGTATAGGAGCCCACAAGAAATAGGGTTTTCCAAGGCAAGAACTGGGTTAACTTCTAGGGAAGTTTATTAGCACGCTTTATGCTCAGTGTTAATCGGCGATCTTGGTTCTTCAATGGTGCTCGCAATATACTTTTCTGGTTGGCGTTGAATCATGGCGATGGTTTGCAGCAACTAGTGCACCGGGCGGTATGGGATCCAAGTGGAGATGTTGGCCAAAGAGGGATTGGTTGTGACTACTCAATGGAAACTTTGATCCTGGTGGCGACCTTGACGGTTGTGGTTTGGAACAGACGGCATCATGCATCCGGTGTTCCCAACGATGGTGTGTCTTCAACCTCGGGACAGTTGTGAGGCTCTTTGTATAGCTATCGGTCGAACATTGGGGTGTGGTAGCTATCCAACCTTGGGCAGTGTGCAGCTATCGGCCAAATTTTTGGGGCGGTTGGTAGATTTGGGAGATGAATTTGATGGTGAGGTGGACCTACAGCTTGGCTAGAACAGGCTGGTGGTGATGGGATGCTCTAACTTTGAGGAGTGATTTACTTGGGATGCGGACTCTGGGTGATGGCCTTGGATACAGGCTTGGTCTGCTGGATTGTCTTTTGAGAGCTATCTCTTGTGTTGTGAATGCTTTATTTTTTTGTAGGGATTTTGCTTAGGTTTTATTATGGCTGCTATTAGGCTGCCAACTTGTGTTGTGTGGCGTTTATGCCACATTTTTATTTCATTTTATTTTCCTTACTTTTCTTAATAATTTTTTGGGACTGAGTACACTTGGATCCCGAATCTTCTTGGTATAGTATTTCAAAGTCATATACTTGAAACATTTTTAAGTCTCAAGTTGGTGGCTTTGAAATCTTATAAATTATTTTTCATCAACATTTGTTATAAAAAAATTTATTTTTGACTATTTATTATATGTTTAATCCATGTTTTAAGTTTAATTTGTATTGGTATTATAGTTTATATTTTATAGGCTTTCAAAGTCACATATTTGAAACATTTTTATGTTTTAAGTAAGTGGTTTTAAAAGATTATAAATTATTTTTCATCAACATTTTTTATAAAATTATTTTTATTTTCAACTATTTATTATATGTTTAATCCATGTTTTACGTTTCATTTATATTGATCTTATAGTTTATATTTTATAGGATTTTAAAGTCTCATACTTGAAACATTTTTAAGTTTCAAGTAGGTGGCTTTGAAAGCGTATAAATTATTTTTCATCAATATTTTTTATGAAATTTTTTTTATTTTAAACTATTTATTATATTTTTAATCCATATTTTAAGTTTCATTTATATTGGTTTTATATTTTATATTTTATAGTCTTTTAAATCCACATACTTGAAACAGTTTTGAATCCCACATCGAAAATGCAGAATGTTCTATGTGGAAAAGGGAGAATGAGAATCCCACATCAAAAATGCAGAATGATTTCCAGGGCAAGCTCTCTTATAAAAGGAATCCCTGAGTGAGAGATTCTATCAAAATCTAGACTACTATAATGGTAGTACTACTGGATATTAAATAAAAGATAAATTCTGCTGAAATTATATATATATATATATATATATATATAAACAAAAAACAAAATAAAAATAAAAATTTTAAAAATAAAAAAATAGAAGAAGAAAAAAAATAGTAGAAAGGTGTTAGCACCACTGTCACCTTTAGTACACATTTTTTTAAAAAAATTAACATAAACCTATTTAATAAAAAAATTGAAAAAAAAATTAAAAAAATCACCATATAATAGTTTCAAATGTGTTTATGAAAAATAAAGTATGCAACTTTGATACAAATAAAGGTTATCTTGGGGTTAGATTTTTTGTCATGTTATTGAAAGAACAATCATTGAATAGTTGAGTTGTTGTCAATCCTAGAAGAACTCTATGATAATTTATTTCCATATATGATTTATTTGAAAGTGGTTTGAGTAATATTGATTATTAATTACTATGACATGGGGTATATGTGTGTGTGTGTGTGTATTAATAACTGATTTAAAATCCTATTGTAGATATGGTGTGATAGTGGCGCATTCATCTATTAGAGAAGATTATCATGTTATTATGCTCAATAGATATGTGAGAGAGGCATGTGAACAAAAAAAATAGTCTTGAAAAGGGAATTCATATGGTGAATGTGTTTAGTGAAAAAGCTTGTTAGCATCTTAAAGTGCTTGGAGTGATTGAGAAAGACTTAGAGAAGTATAAAAAGTTGATTGAAGGAATATTTAGAAGTTTTAAATGAAGAGATCAAGACTGCATTATAGTCAGGAAACCTATGTCTTGGATTTATGTATGTTATAAATGAATTGTTAGAAGCCCTATGATGCCACAGTTAGAGGATGTGGTTATGGTTTTATTCAATTTTTTTATGGTGTTTTTATTTTGTTTTGTTCTGTATAAATGTGGACCGATAAGTGGTTTTGAGGCTTTTATAATTTAATAAAAGGAGGTAACCGTATTACATTAGGTATAATGTCATGGTAGATGAGAAACTCATCAGATAAATCATGTTGAGATATCCTAGTTATGTGTTCATGGCAAAGATCCCGATTGAAGGATAATGATATTTCATTGCTTGGGTTTGTTGTGGATACTGGAGAGGCATATTCAAATTTATTTTTGATAAGGAATTCATGCTGAAAACTATATATACTAACCTAAAGTTAAAAGTGTCCAAGGATATCACTTAATATAGTTCATCACACCATCACATATAAAAACTCATAGTAATGATGAAAATCAAAGAAGATCATTTCAAAGTAGTCATGTTGTTTTGATGTGTTTGTTAAGTCCGTAGAATTGGTATTTGGAACTGAAAGATTTAAACTCGTTTCCATCATGGTTTGTTGTCATTTTAATGTGGGGGTTCATTGTATGATATACCTTGATGATTTATTTAATTACAAACATAGAATCCATTTTTTTAGGAATAATGTTGGAGCTACTAGAGTTTTGGAGGTTGAAATCCATGATGTTGTGAAGGTCAAAATATATTTGACAGTAAAACATTTAAATTTTCAAGTTCTTTTTTTAAAAAATATTTCCAATTTCTTTTATTAAGGTCACTTCACTAAAATGAATGTATGAGTTTTTATATTTGTTGTGGATGAAAAAAATGTTGTGGTTTACCGATAACATAGTTTTTGGGTTTGAATTTCATACTTTGAACCTAGTTGTGATCCTTGAGTGACCATGATTTCAATATTTGATTATTAGTGATTTGGTAGGACCAAGGGAACCATGTCATTTGGGACAAAAAATTTTGGTATAGAAGATTTTCAATTTGATATATGTTTCTATATCTCCTTTGGTTATGGAAAGTTATGGAAATGTTTATATGGACCATAACCTATTTAAATTGGTGACCTCAACCATGAGTTAATGGTGAGGACATGTGCAATAATCTTGAAGACTCTTGTGGATGTGAATCAAACCTAGCCATTCATACTAGATTATGGATGTATAAATGGATCTATTCCTACAAAGAAATGTGAGGATCAATTTTGGAATGACATAGACATATAAGGAAAAGTGATATGAATTAAACAATGTGGAACCATCATGATATTCATTGAAATTATAAAAACTACCAATACTTGGTAGAAGAGAAAGAGAAGAACAAGAATAAGAATATCAACCCATCTATCAGTGAGTTTTTTTATCTTATTCTTGAATAAGGAAATTCCATGTAATTCCTAGTTAGTTTCCCATGTATAGAGACCTTATTGTTACCAAATTTCCTCCCATGGGGACCTCCCTACAACAAACTATCCATGAACCCACATTAAATCCTTATGACACACCCAAGATCCTAAATGATTAAATAAACACTTATTAGAATAATGATTATACCCACATGACATCTCTATCATGACCCAACCACCCTAGGTCATGAACTTGGTCATATTACATCATAGGTATCATGTAATAACTTGGTTTCCTTCCTAGCACATCATAAACTATTACCCATCAGGGTCACTTATCAGACTTATGGTTTTCCCCACATTCCAACATATGTTCTTTCACTATGATTTTTCATCACTCACACACACCTTGGGAAACTTCCTAGGAGTTTATCCATCTTGACACTACTCTTGGACAAGAATACTTAAATGTTGAGGTATAATCATGTAGGATTCCTGAAATAATGGTGCACATTATTGACATAGTTAGTAACATTTAACCTTTTAAGTATCGCTTTTCAAGGGGTGTTTTACTCTCCACCCATTTAAATCACAACATCCTCGTTGTATACCCCACACCTAAAACCCAAGTAGTTCCACTACAATTCTGGTTGGTTATTGGATCTATTACCATTTTTCACATCATGACCTCCCCAGACCATGAATCTAGCCATTTAACTCTATTTTTCTCTTATAATACCTTGGTTGCCCTCCCATCACACAATATGTTATTACCCAACATTGTAACTTATTAGACTAATGGCATTCCCCATAGGCCAACACATATTCTTTCAATGTGATTTGTCCTTACTCACACAAACCCTAGAAAACATCACATGAGGTCACACATCTTGATACTAATCTAGGCCTATAACACTTAACTACATAGTTCTAATCAGGTGATCTTGTGAAAGGAATTGTGCACCTTTTTGGTATGGGTAGTAACATTTAGTCTTTAAATTCTCCTATTTCCATTGGTGTTACAAACACATACTCTTTATGTGTGTTTTTTATTAATCATAGACAACCCCAGAAAACATCCTATGAGGCCACCCATCTTGAAATTACTTAAAGGTTAAAACATTTAACATTAGTGCTAATAAAAAAAAGTGTTTCTTGTTGGCATGGGTTGTACTAATAAATATTTGTAGTTCTTCTTTTTTCAAAGATAATTATTATCTCCCATCATTAAAACATAACATCCTCATTGTGGACCTCACACCTCAAACCAATAGAATCAAATTTTACTTTTTTTATGGGTATTTGATCTATAAACATTTATAATGGATGGGAAGTTGTCAGTATATAAGGGATATATTGTTACCTAATGTTCGTCATCAAGGGACTACCATCAACAAACCATGCCCATAGACACATCGAATACCCATGACACACCAACATGCATGAATTGGTAAGTTATCACTTATCATGCTAATGAATATCCCCATAGACTAATATAGGTTCTATAAAACATTGAAAGATCGTCATAAGAGTTCATAAATCCTAAAAATACTACAGGTCAAGATGTTTATGTAACACCCATGGACAAGAGAAATTTAAAAAGACTAAATGTAACTACCCATGTCAACAAAGTGAACCATTTCTTTTGGGATCCTAACAAATTAAAACTCCATAGTTAAGAATTTTTTGTTTGGAGTAGTGTCAGGATGCATGACCTCCTACCCAGGGTGTGTGTGTGAGGAAAAGGTGCACTGAAATAATATATTATATCCTATGGGGAAATCATTAGTCTAATAAGTGAACCCATTTAGAAATAGCATATGGTGTGTTAAGAAGGAAACTAAGGTATTATGAGAAACCCATGGGATTAGATGACAAAGTTCAAGGGTTTAAATAGGTCATAACTATGATCTTTCTATCCTATGGGTCACCGGTAATGCCTTGGTTACCTTCCTAGAATACCATAGATTATTACCTACTTAGGCCACTTATCAGACTAGTAAATGTCACCATAGGCCAATACATCTTTTTTCAGCGTGATGTGTCCTCACTCGCACACACCTTGGGTAGGAGGTCATCTCTATTGACACTTTTTCGGGCTAAGGATGCTTAAATATGGATTTATATATTAAGTAGGATCCCAAAAATAAAGGTATGCCTTGTTGAAAAGTGCAATAAAATTTATTATTTTAAGTCTCACTTTTCTAAGTGTGTTGCACAATGTTTTCATATGAGAAGTTGTGAGATCATGAATTTTACGTTAACTTCTTTGTAATTATAGATGCTACAATATATATATATATATATTAAAATAATCATGTGTCCCTCAATTATATCAGGGATAGGTGGGAATTTATGAATTTTAAGGAAGATTCACCCTAGTGGTTCACAAGACTTACTTCCTTGTGACTACAAATTAATTTTTGAAATTGTGTTCCACCTATTTCATTTCCATGAAAACCAATGCTGACTAGGGAGATTTCTAAGCACATTAAATCAATATAGGACCTCAACTTCAGTGTTTCCCCATGAGTTCCTCTCATCACTATCATCTCTTCCTTACTCTATACCAACGTAGTGAGAGTTGTGTCAAGGGAGGAGTTACTTCATGAGTTTGTATACTTATAGACATCTCTCTATCTTTCTCCCTTCCTTATCATATGTTGTGTACAATTGATACTTCACAACTAGGCCTTGAAAATGACAATTTTTTGCTTTATTGCGACTATATAATGATGTAGCTAATCCATAACATCTATTTTATAACGTGTGTATGTAGTTTTATCATGATTTTTCTTTCTATAGATAAATATAATGGACTAAATGTAATAAGATAAAATCTAGAATAATAATCTGGAATTGGAAATAGAAATTAGATCACAAGATTCTAAATTTATTATGTTAAATATGCTATTTCATATTTTATGTGGTATCTATTTCAATGTTTTCTTTCAATATATAATATCATAATATCATATTAAAAATGGTTAAGTGATTTAAAGATGAAAAGATAAGAATGATTTAATATAGAATGAGTATATTCTATTTCTATGAATTATTAAAGATGATAAGAACTAGTAAAGCATACTATTAGAATATTTAATTCTACTTTAGTATTGTTAAATGTGTTTTCTGAGTGCTAAAAGATACTTATAATAAATTAAATAATTATTATGGTAAAATAACAAGATCTTTATGGAATTAAATTATATAGTCCAAATTCATTCCAACCATGTTATTATTTAGTATTATTGGTTATAGAATATTAATTATTATTTATTTTTATTACCATTTAATTATTATTTGTTACTTACATTGATTTATTTAAACTGTTTCTTTTTTATCAAAAACCTAGTATGGTTGGAAATGTGAGGAGTTATGTGATATTATTTTATGGTGAAAGTGGAGTGTGTTAATGATGGAATAATAATAATGATGTGATAAGTGATGATATTCATTGTAAGATGATTATATTGGGATGATATTTTTATTATATTTCTATGATTGTTACATGTTTCAGGTTACTCATTTATATTTGGACATATTTATATCTTTTTAAATTAGGAATGGGTGTATCTTTGTTCCTGGAAATATAGAATGCTATTTAAATAATAAAATATTTAAAGGGGAATGGTTAAAGGGATTAAATGATGTTGACATTTTAAATAAAGTCATGTATTTCTAAATAAATTAATGGTCTTGGTTGTGGGTAATGAATATAAGTCACTGACTTGGATAATTGATCTAGGATTAATTATGGATTAGTCTTAAATGAATGATTAGTTATTTATGGATATTGAACCCTTGATTCTTGAATTATTACCTTCATAGTCCTTAGGAATGATAATTGGGTTGTTATGTGAAATTCTAACTATAGAACAAGTCTAAGGATCTAGTAGTAGCCTCAATATCTGTTGTGTGTTTTATATCATTTTGTTTTGTGATTTTTTATGCTCTACCACCTGAGTCGATTGGGGTGTTTGATGCCCTTATGGTACTTGGGTTCCATTTGTTTCCCAACATCTAGGTTTCCTAGGTTACTTGTAATGACCCAAAATTTTATCAATGGAAATTCTATTATTATAATTATGTAATATAGTATAAACCTCATAAAATCACCTAGATAAAACAATAAAAATGTTATAAATAAATAATGAATAGACTAAGAGGTATTTCTAGAAGTTAAGGTACCTATACCGATGAAATAGTAACTTGACCTTTGGAATAGTAATATGAACCTTATTAATATTAAACCGATCAATAAAATAGTAACCTCACCCATTAAAGGATAAATAAAATTTAAGTATCTTATAAACAAAAATGTGATATAATCATATCATAGTATAAGTTAATAAATGTTTTAGAAATTATTATTTTAAGTGTTTAAATTTTTATAAAACATAAAGGTTTATTTTTAATTTTATAATTAATATAATGATTTAAAAAGAAATTTATTTTCATTAAATGTATTCACAAATTCATATTTTGTTATATTATGATTATAAGATAATTTTATAATACCTTGATTAATTTTTCAAAGTGTTATAAAATCAGTTATAATTTTAAAATTGGTATCTTCCAAATAAATGATGATTTTAATTAAATATTAAAATTATCATATTTAGATAATTATTTTCAAAAAATAGATTCAATTTTTTAATTATAAATTCTAAAAATGGTTAAGGTTAAAAAAAATTCTAAAATAGTTAAATTTTTGGTAAATAGTGAAATACGGTAATTTATAGTATAATTAAATAAATAAATTTTTGAGTAATGCTTGAGTCATGGATGCTGAAAGTGACCATTATTTCAAACTCAAATTCACTAATTACTGTATTGATTCACAATAATCCTCACTATTTCTTCTCTTGAGAAAAATAATAAACTAATGAATAAAATAACGAGAAAACACCCCTCTCATTCCCTATAAATACCACCTCTCACCACCTATTCTCCTCACACCTCTCAAGCTTTGATACTTGTAAAAATTTCACAAAAATATATTCCAAACCCCCTACCCCATGTCTATGAGACTTTTTTATTAACAAAATACCGAAACCAATTTCCATAATGAGGTTCTCAAGGAGGAGAGTTCAAGAGGTAAAATCCTCTTTCTTTTATTTTAATTTCTTTTCAAGTTCTTTTCTTTTCTTATTCTCTCCTCACCTACCATTATACAAGTGGCATGTTAACTCCAATAACTCACATATACTATAATTTTATTATTTTTATTGTATAATGCATCATCAATTCTTTCTTTTCCCCTTTTTTGTTCTAAAAAAAATCATCTGTGATGTGTTAATTTATCACATTCAAGGATGACGAGTTTTCAATTTCCTTTATCACATTCAAGGATGGTATTAAAACCATTATTATGGTTGAAAAATATTTTAAAATTTATTTTATATCCCTCTTTATGTTCTGGAACTAACATATATACATAATACTAAATGATAAAACAAAATGTGTTCGTTGTGATCAAAAACCTTCAAAATTAACCTAAATGGTTATCATTAACTAATTATCTATTAATTCATCCCCATACCATATAACTAGATGATTTATAATATCATTAAATCTTCTGGAAGTTCATTAGTAACATATAATTTCAATTCAAGATAAATATTCTCATTTTATGTGATTTTTCATACATGTATACAAGTAACCGATCATGAAAACCAAGGAAATGAATGCTCCCAAATGATAAAATTGTATCTTATAACTAATAAAAAATGTCATGAATTAACTTAATAAAATTATAGTAAATCAAATACATGTATAAAAGGTTTTTAATTAAATAAATAATGGATTTAATTTTATTATATAGGATATTAATATCAAGTTAATAATAGTTTTAGACATAAGGTAAGGGATTCTTTCTGGTCCTCCATTTTTTCATCGGGTCACGATTTCTCTCTATTTACCATAATGTAATTCTTCTTTATTTTTTATATAATTATTATAAATTATTTTTATATGTTCCAAAATCATGTATCCAGATCATATAATTCTTATTTGATGGTAAATACATGTTTTAAAAAGGTTCTCTTCTCAATTCTTCCCGATAAGCAAGACTGATTAAAGGGAACATCCTGATATCTTATCTATTTTCAAGTACATTCCATAATCTATTTTAATCCACCATTATTTTTCTAAAATCACTCATTTTATCATGAAAAACTATCTTGGTTCAATTTTATTTTGATATAAAATATTATTCCTTTTCCTCTTTAAAATCTCTTTAATATTTTCCTTAAACCGCACTAGAATGTTTTATTTCTAAAGTTCCTTAAACACTCTTTTTATATGTTTTTACTCCAGTTTGACATCACTTATAATTATCTATGTCTATTTTCTCTTATGAATGTCTACGTATGATTTAAATCCATTATTTGAGGTACACCATTATGATATTCCCTATTGTTATGCCTTTTAACATGGTTATGATACCCAATTCTTTCCATATGTAACCCTTATATTTTTGTTTGATTCATTATGTATTATTATTCATGTGGCACACACATTCATGATCATGTTATGATGGGTGTGCCTAGATAGGACTCTAATATATTGGGTAATGTTTAGTCTCACGATACGTCATGTTCAATGGTCTTGGTGGTTAACCTTGACTCATGATCCATGTGAAACGGTCTGGGTGGTTAGCCTTGACTCGTGCTCCACGTGCAATGGTCTTGGTGGTTATCCTTGACTCATGATCCTCCATTTTAAATGATCCTTGACTCATTCTTATTTCAAGTTTCATGTTGTTTCCACATCTCATATGTTACCATGATTAAATATGTTATACTCCCTTATGTATATTCATGCCTTTTTATGCCATCATGTTATGCCTTCTAACCCATGTGTTATGATTTATTCATATGATTTTTCCCTTACTAGGATTTTTAGATCATACCTTTTTTCATGTATTCCTCAGGTTATCCTATGAATATGTAAAGTCTCAAAGGGTGTTAGGATCTCATTATTAATATTAAATAAAAATATGTTTTTATTTTGGTTTCATGATGTTTAATTATGTACCTAATCTTCCAAAGTCACTAGACTTTATGATAATTGGTTGTGTTTGATGGTAAATTATTCTTAAAATCATGTAATAATATGTTTAAAAGGATAGGATTATTATAGTTGGTATCAGGGGATAGTCTAGTTATTTTTGGAGATTATGACTAGAGAACTTTAGTAAGAAACCTAGGGATAATTCTATCACCACTGTTAACTTAGATTGAAACCTAGGGAATAACAAGTTAGTATATACTTTTACTTTACTATTTTATCCTTTTATATTCAATGTTTCATTTTTATATGGTTATTAGATAAGTATTAAATCCCCCCTAATTACACATTCTTCTTTAGTTGATGGGTGGAAATAGGAGAAATCGTTCCAACAATCAATGTGATACGCAATGTGACAATTTCCCTAATGAAATGTCAAATATTCTAGGAACGTGTTCTTAAAACTTCATGACAGTACATTCTCAATTGGATCAAGTTATGAATAATAACTTGAATCGTGTGGAACACCCTCCTTCTCTAAAGAAAGATAAATTTTTCATCAAATCCTTCATGTGACAAAGGCCTCCCATGTTTAGTGTATTTTCTAATCCCCTCATCATAGAACAATGGATTAACTCCATTGAAAAGATATTATTTGTCCTCCAGTGCTCAAAAAAAGGGAAAGTTGTACTAGAGGTCTATCGTTTTGATGGGGAAGATTATTAGTGGTAGAAATTTATCAAGAACACAAAGTCTGAGGAGGAAATTGATTCTACAGAATTGGAAGATTTTATCAGAAAAAAATCAATAAATATTTTCCATAAACCCTCCATATTAATATGTAAAGGGAGTTCCTCAAACTAAAGAAAAAGAAAGATGAGTCTATCGGGGCTTATGAGGAAAAACTTCACAAGGCTTGAAAGATACGCCTCCGACTTTATCATGAACATTGAAATCAAGGTAGATTTCTTCTTTATAAGACTAAAGATGAGTCTATGAAAAGTTTTTCTGATTTAATACTTTTAAAATTATGAATATTTTTTTTTGTTCCCTTAAGGTTGAAATGGATATTGGAGACTCTCAGTAGTCTTGTGGGCCTAGTGAAAAAAGAGGAAAATGGAGTCTAAAATGGGTGGATCAACAGATAAATATCATGATGGGAAGAAGACCCAAAATACCACATGTCAAAAGTGCGGGAAGAAGCATCATGGAAACTAATTAAAGGGAACCAAGATATGTTTCAAATGTGGAAGAGAGAGGAATATAACTAATAATTGATGAAGGGATATGAAGAACCCCATTAATGTGGAAGAAGAAAGGAAGGTTTAGATCAACACTTAGCTTGTAGTTTAGTACTTCAACTACAAGTAACATGGGAATTATGTGAGCCATTTCCCTAAGCCAACGATTGTTGGAGGCAATCAATAACAAAAACCTCTAAGGCAGCAAAGAAAGACATGTTAAATCACTACTACTGAGGTGGATCCCAACAATGATGTGGTGATAAGTATGCTTATTATTCATTCAAGAATAGATAAAATACTATTTGATTCTATTTCTACATATTCTTTCATATCTTGAAAGTTTAGTAGAACTATTCAAACACCACCTCAAAATATGGAGGTTGATTTATATGTGAGAAAATAAAATTGGGAAATTATTTCATCCAAAGTTTATAACTCCTCCTTGGTTAATTTTTGTGTACTAAAACTCCCATAAAATCTTGTCATACTACCTTTGGTAGAGTTTGATGCTATATTGGGCATGGATTGACTATATTTATATAAAGAAAACATCAACTATTGGGAAAGGGATATCACTTTTCACATCCCAAAGCATCCTCCAAATCTATACAAGTGTAAAGAGGAATATGAATCTCCTTCAGAATCATCATCTCAATTATGGATATTTTTTCCTTATTAGCAAGCATATCTAGCTTAAATAATTGGGACAAAGGAGAGAACTATACTTGAATACATGCCCATCATGAGGGATTACACTGATGTATTCCCTAAATAATTTTATGGTCTTCCTCCTGACTGATATCTTGAGTTACCAATTGAACTTATTCCTATATATCTTCTTATATCAAAGACACCTTATAGAATAGCCATTTTTTAGCTGGAATAACTGAAGAGGCTGTTACAAGAGAATCTAGACAAGGGTTTTTATACTAAAGTGCTTTAAAGTGGGGTACACTAGTCCTCTTTATCAAGAAGGATGGATCAATGTGCATCTGTATCGATTATCATGGTCTCAATAAAATAATGATAAAGAACATGTATCCCCTTCCATAGATAGTGACTTGTTCAATCATCTGCATGGGTCTAGTTACTTCCCTAAGGTGCACATTTGGTCAGGATATCACCAAATAAAGGTGAAGAAGGAATATATTCCCAAGATTTAATTTTGAATGAGTTAAGAACACTATGAGTTCACAGGGATGCCTTTTGGACTCATAAATTATCCAATAATATTCATGGACTTAATGAATAGAGTCTTTAAAGATTACCTAAAAAAAATTGGTGGTCTTTATCGATGATATTATGATATACACCAAGTGCAAGGAGCATGAGGAGAATTTTAATACTATGATGAAGACTTTGATAAGGGATAAACTCTATGAAAATTACAGTAAATGTGAGTTATAGATGTAGGAAGCATCATTCTTGGGACATTTTATCACTCAAAAGGGAATATCTTTCAACCCTTCTAAGACAATGGTAATCAAAGAGTGGCCTAGACCAACATCTATAATGGAGATCCAAAATTACCTTGGTCTAGCTGGGTATTACTAAATATTTTTGAAGAAATTATCACAATTTTCAATCCCAATAACCAAGATGAATTAGAAGATAGTGAAGTCTGTCTGGACTAGTGAATGTGAAGACTTATTCAAAGAGTTTAAAAAGAATCTAATCATTGCACCAGTGATCACACTACTGACAAGTGGGAACTCTTTATGGTATATAGTGATGCTTCAAATAATGTATTAGGTTGTGTACTGATGAAGAATGATAAATTGATAGCCTACACCTTGAGGCTGTTGAGAATTATTGAGCAAAACTATCCTATGCATGATCTAGAGTTGGCAGCTATGATCTTTGCATTGAAAATCTGGTGGCATTATCTCTATGGGGATAAGTGTGAGATATATATTGATCATAAGATCCTCAAATATATACTGACATGGAAGGATCTTAATATGCACTTGTGAATATGGTTAGATATCATCAAAGATTATGAATTCTCAATCCACTATAATCCCAGTAAATCAAATAAGGTAGCATATTCTCTAAGTAGAAAGGATCATGCATCTTTATCAATGATGAGAATTGAAAAGGATCCAGTCTTCTTATACTTGAAAAATATGGACATGGGAGTCATTAAGGAAGGAACATCATCAATCCTTTCTCAAATGATTGCTCAACCAACCCTTACGTAGAAAATAAAGGATGCTCAAATAAATGATGTAGAAATTTAGAAAAGGGTGTAAGCTATCATAAATGAGAAATCCTTCAAGTTCAATATCGATGTAGATGGATTCATAAGATTTGGGTCACAAATATGTGTAACATCCAATTTAGAGATAAAGAAATATCTTATGAATGACTCACATAGCTCAAACTTCTTTATTCACCCAAGGAGCACCAAGATGTATTGAGATCTATGAGAAAAATATTGGTGGAAAATATGAAGAAGGAGATTGTTGAATATACATCAAAGTGCCTAGTCTTTTATAAAGTGAAGGCTGAAAGGAAAATGTCTAAAGGGGTGATGAAACTTTTTTTCTATACCAACATAGAAATGGGAAAACATTACCATGGAATTTATCATTAGACTTCCAATGACATCCATAGGAACAATGCTATATGGGTTGTTGTGGATCGTCTTACAAAAATATCTCAATTTATCACAATTCAAGAGGACTTCTCACTAGATCAACTTTCATGGATATACATCAGAGAAGTGGTAAAGCTACATAAAGTACCACTATCAATTTTATCTAATTGAGATCTGAGATTCTCCTCCAAGATCTGGAAAAGTATCCAACATGATCTAAACATTGATTTTAACTTCAGTACGGCCTATCATCCTCAAATTGATGTCCAATCTGAGTAGACTATTTAGACACTGGAATTCATGTTAAGAGTGTGTTCTATGTATTTCAAGGGAGGATGTGACAAACATATACCTTTGTTGAGTTCTCCTACAACAATAGTTTCCACTCGATCATCAAAATGGATCCATTTGAAGTCCTTAATGGTAAAAGATGAAAAACAGTGGCATGCTAGGATGAATTTGGTGAACGTAAGTTGCTAGGACCTAAAATGGTCAAATAAATTGTAGAAAATGTAAAAACCATTCAGCTGCATATCCTGGTAGTCCAAAGTCAATAGAAGAGTTATGCAGAAAATCATTGATGAGACTTGGAGTTTAATGTTGGAGACATGGTATTCCTCTATATATCTCCATAGAAGAGGATCATTATATTTGGGAAGAAAGGAAAGTTGATTCCTAGGTACATCGGCCCCTTCGAGATCCTTGATCCTGTTATATCTGTGGCATGTTGACTAGAACTTCCACCTATTATGTCTCAAGTACATGATGTATTCCATGTATCCCTCTTTATAAATTACATACCAAATCCCTCATATGTACTGAATTAAGAGGTGGTATAATTGAAAAATCATTGCTCTTATAAGGAGAATCCAGTTAAGATCTTGGATCATATAGATAAATTTCTACGCAACATGAATACTCACCTGGTCAAAGTAATATGGTATAACCATAAGTACAAAGAGGGAACTTGGGAACCAGAGGAAGTGATTAAGGAGAAGTACCCTCACTTGTTTTCAACTTAGAATGTAAAAGGAAATTTCAAGGGTGAAATTTCATAAGGGGGGAAGAATGTAATGAACCAAAATTTTATCAATAAAAATTTCCTTCTTATAATTATTTCATATCGTATAGACCTCATAAAATCACTTATATACCACAATTCAAACTTTATTAATAAATAATTAATTAAATAAGAGGTATTTCTAGAAATTAAGGAAACAATATCGATGAAATAGTAATTTAACCTTTGGAATACAAATATAACCCTTATGAATAGTAAATAGGCGAATAGAATGGTAACCTCACCCATTAAATTATAAATAAAAATCAAGTATATTATAAATTAAAATATGATATAATTATATCATAGTATAATTTAATAAATGTTTTAGAAATTATTATTTAAGTGTTGATATTGTCATAAAACATAAATGTTTATTTTCATTTTTATAATTAATATAATGATTTAAAAGAAATTTTATTTTCATTAAATTTATTCATAAATTAATATTTTGTTTTCTTATGATTATAATATCATTTTATGAAACCTTTATTGATTTTTCAAAAGTGTTATATAATCAGTTATAATTTTAAATTTGGTATTTTTCAAATAAATAATTATTTTAATTAAAAATTAAAATTAATATTTAGAAAATTATTTTCATAAAATGGAGTCTATTTTTTAATTTTACATTTTTAAAAATGGTTAGGGTGAATTTTTTAGATTTTTCTAAAATAGTTGAATTTTTGTGAATAGTGAAATGCAGTAATTTACATTATCAGTAAATAAATGAATTTTTGAGTCATGATTAAGTCATGGATGATGTAAATGACCATTGGTTCTAAATAACATGAACTGTTTACTATATTTAGTCACAATAATCCTCAATTTTTCTTATTTAGCAAAAAATAATAACCTACGAATAAAAATAATGAGAAAACACCCCCTCCTCCCCTATAAATACCACCCCTCACCACCTCTTCTCCTCACATATCTCAAGATTTGAGACTTTCCCAAATTATCATTAAATATATTCTCAAAAAACTCCCACATATCCATGATCCTTTATTTTTAATGAAATACCAAAACAAATTTCCATATGGAGGTTCTCAAGGAAGGGAATTCAAGAGGTAAAATCCTCTTTCTTTTCTTTTAATTTCTTTTCAAGTTCTTTTCTTTTATTATTATCTCCTCACCACCCCTTATCCAATTGGCATTGTAACTCCATTAATAACATATACTTTAATGTTATTATATTTATGGTATAATTCATCATCAATTATTTCCCCTCCCCTTTAAAATTCTAAAAATGAAAACATCGTCCGTGATGTGTTAATTTATCACATTTAAGGATGATGAGTTTTCAATTTCCTTTAACACCTTAAAGTATGTTCTTAAAACCATTATAATTATTGAAATATATTTTAAAATTTATTTTATAACCCTCTTTATGTTCTAGAACTAACATATATACATAATACTAAATGATAAAACAAAACGAGTTTGTTGTGATCAAAAACCGCCAAAATTAACCTAAACGATTATCATTAACTAATTATCTAATGATTCATAATCATACCATATAACAAAATTATTTATAATATCATTTAATATTTTGTAATTTAATTAATAAAATATAATTTCAATTCTGGACAAATATTATAATTTCACATGATTTTCCATACATGTATACAAGTAACTGACCATGAAAAGCAAGGAAACGAACACTCTTGAATGATAAAATTGTATCTTATAACTCATCAAAAAGGCCATGAATTAACTAAATAAAATTATAATAAATAAAATAAATATATAAAAGGTTATTAATTAATTAATTAATGGATTTAATTTGATTGTCCAAGATATTAAGATCAAGTGCATAATAGTTTCATACATAAGGTAAGAGAATCTTTCTAAACCTCTATTTTTTCATCGGGTCACGCTTTATCTCTCTTTACCCCAGTGTAATTATTCTTTATTTTTTATGTAATTATTCTAAATTATGTTTATATTTTCCAAACTCATTTATATATATCATATCATCCTTATTTGATGAGAAATTCATGTTTTAAAAAGGTTCTCTTCTCAATTAATCCTGATAAGCAAGCTTGATTAGGGAACTTCTCGAATTCTTACCAATTTTCAAGTGCACTTCATAATTTAAACTAATAAATCATTATTTTTCTAAAATAAATAATTTAATAATGAAAAAATATCTTAGTTCAATTCTGGTTTTATATAAAAGATTATGGTTTTTCCTCTTTAAATGCTTTTTAATATTTTTCTTAAACTATGCTAGAATGTTTTATTTCTAAAGTTTCTTAAACAATATTTTTACATGTTTTTACTCCATTTTGACATCACTTATCATGATTTATGCCTATTTTCCCATATAAATTTCCATGTATGATTTAAATCCATTTTTTCATGGACACCATTATGATATTCCCTTTTTTATGCCCTTTGAAATGGTTATAATACCCAATCCTTTTCATGGGTAACCCTTATGTTTATGTTTGATTCCTTATGTATGATTCTTCAAGTGGAAAATATATTCATGAACATGTTATTATGGGTGAACCCAAATAGAACTGAAATTCATTGGGTAATGTTTAGTCACATGATATGTCATGTGCAATGATCTTGGTGATTAACCTTGACTCATGCTTCATGTGCAACAGTCTTGGTGGTCAGCCTTGAATCGTGCTTCATGTGCAATGATCTTGGTGGTTATCCTTGAATCATGCTCATGTATGTGCAATGATCCTTGAATCAAGCTTATGTCATGTTTTATGATGTTTATACATCTCCTATGTTACCATGATTTCATTTTTTTTCTCCCTTATGTATATTCATGCCCTTTTATATCATTATTTTATGCCTTCTAACCCATGTGTTATTCTTTATTCGTATGCTTATTCCCTTAATGGGATTTTTATCTCATACCTTTGTTCATGTGTTCCCTAGGCTATCCTATGCATATTAGGGGCTCAAAGTGTGTTAGATCTCATTATGATGATTAAATAAAAGATGTTTTTATTTTGGTTTTATGATGGTTAATTATGTACCTAATCTTCCAAAGACACTAGACTTTATGATCCTTGGTTGTATTTGATGGTAAATTATGATTAAAATCATATAATAATATATATATAAAAGGATAGTACTATTATATTATAGATGGATGACTACATCCCCTATTTCCCTCTATCCTATGGATATAAACATAGTATATAGACATGTCTGGGCTACGGTGTCTTATGGTTGTAGGATGTGTACCATACAGGTTGTGATGGCTCTTATTTATTACATACATTTATATACATGTTTTATTGTCTTAATTTTATAACATATAATTTTATTATATGTGTGTTTATGCATGATATGTAATGGATTATGGTATAGTATATATTTACATCGGGTTGTGATGACTCTCATCCTTGCTTTATAATTATGAGGATGTGATGGGATATATTTATGACATATTTTCATGGATGTGTGGCATAACTTATGGAGGGGATAGGATCACCAAGTTGTAATTTTTTGGGGTTTTGGGCGACTGGTTCTTTTGGAAGGTGGTAGTGGGGTACCCATCTTATATATATTATTTCATTATTGTGTTACTTATTTATATGCATTAATTTTTTGAGTGTTCATTAGTTATGATGGAAATATAGATTACATTTTTAGGTGATGAGTTTATTTCTCTATTTAATCATTGGATATTTAGTATAATTATTCCACATTTTAATTCAAGGTTTATAGGAAGATCCTATATAGTATAATTTTATTCTTACCCCTATATATATCTATATTTTAGGTCTATGGGAGGTAGTTGGTGATTTATTTAAACATTTATAGCTCATGGATATTGTTTGTGAGTTGCAGGTGATCGTGATTGTTTTCATAGAAGTACTTTATGATTTATTTATTTATTTTTTCATTATATTTCAATCATTTATTTAAATTATTATGTTACACTTTATTTATACTATGGATTCTATTGGTGTTTATTTATCATTTACTATGAATTTTAGGGTAATTCCTCCCACATTTGTATATCGTATACCCTCAGTACTAGTACCCAAAACATGGCCAATTGGAAGAAATCTTTGGGGTCACACCCATATTCACTTTCAATCCAACAAGGGTACCAATGGAAGAGATTTGTAACAGTTTAACTATGGATTCATTATCAAGAAGTATCCTAAAAAGAAATGTGTACCTTGTAACCTCGGTAGTACCAATAAGAATTTTAAGGGATAATTTTATCAGTGGTATTTTATTGTATGTTTCTTGACTAATAAAGCATAATAATCCATATATGGAGTTTAAATACAAGAATAACTTGGAAGGAAAAATAAAACCACATGTGAAGTTTATTTTCCATTCATGTTTCAAATATTATTTCATTTTTTTATGGCCCAAGTGCCTTTTGTGTTTTTGGTTTTGAAATTATTTCTTATATCCATATCAATAAATAGTCATTGTAATGGTAGAAATTATGATTTTTCCTATGTTATAATAGTAGAAAAATCCAAAATATCATAACTACATAAATATGGGTTAGTTATTTTTATACAATGGAAAAAGAGTTGTATGTGTACCATGGATTAGCCACCTCAAAGGATATAAACCAGGTAAATTTGTGTATATTTTTTCATTGTTTATATTTTATATGTGAGTGTTTAGAGTAATAGAAAATTAAAATATCATGATTTGAGATCCAAATAATAATAGTATCAATATTTGGATTTATGTGAAATTAGGAAATAAAATGACTAAATTAAATTGAATTTTTCAAACATTGAATTTATCACACTTCAAATTTATCACACTTTGATTCCCCCACATGTGCATGTCATAGATTCGGAGTCTAATAATCAATATCAATGCTAATTTTTCATTATTAATTTGTTGATTTTATTTAAAAAGTGATATAAAATAATGTTTTTACTTTTTTCAAGAACTTATGGTAAATTTTATATTTTAATATTTTATTTTCATGCTTCCCCTTTGAGGGTTTGTATTATTTTTGATCTAGGAATGCATTTTTTATTCACATTGTTTGAATTTTATTTTTCTTAATTTTATTATCATGGATTATATAATATATAATGTTAATGTTCTAATAATAAATGGTGAAAATTAAATGATCTTAAAAAAGAATATAAATTATTATTATTTAAACATATGTAAATGATATTCTAAAAAAATTCATGATTATGATCTTAGAAATCAAACGGAAATATTATTTTATAGATATTAAAAAAATATATTATTTTATAAATTAACAAAATAATAATAATTAAATTTTCTTAGCATTATTATTTATTTTAACAAATTGAGCATCAAGGATCATATTGAGATTTTATTCACCTTGGGTGAATTTTGACAGAGATATTTTGAGATCCTTGATTTCAGATTTTAAAACTTCAATATCTGGTTGATTTTTTAATTTCAAAACCAAATCATCTTTTTCTTTTAAATGAATATTATTTTCATTTAAAATTTTAATTTTCTCATTATAAACCTATTTATATTTCTTTGAAATATCCTCATATTTTGAAATAATTTATTGAAAAAAAAATCAATTTAATTTTCTTGATAATAAGAGTAAGAAGGGGAGGATGAATGAGAGGAAGAAGAGGAATGATAAGAAGAGTGATAACTAACCTCTTCACCTACCTCAAGATTATCTATGAGGTATTTAGGATTTGATTCGCTTAATTCATAAGTTGAAAGAGTTTCCTCTTTAGAACTCCATGTTGAGACTTTTATATCCTTCTTTCCTTCATTCTTGTATTTAGAATTTTTTTCATTGGACAATATGTCTTGATGTGACCTTAATTTTTGTATCTGAAGAAAGTTACATATATCACATCAAATTGATCTTTATTTTTGTATCATTGGAAGTATTTATTATTTTTATTCGTCTTTTTCAATTTGTTCAAACTTCTCATTAGGCATTCAATCTCAGATTAAATGATGGATTCACTTATAAAAGAATCATCCTCATTAATTTATTTAAAATATATTGTTCTTTTAGTTTCCTTGGCTTCCTTATCTTCTTTATCAACCTTTTGTTTCATCATTATTTCATATGTTATAATGGAGGTAATGATATCTTCGAGCGGCATATTTTGTATGTCCACTTCTTGGATAGTCGTTACTTTGGGAGAACAAAAACTAGGTAAAACCCATAATATTTTCATTAGGAGAATTTATGTGGATAAATCATCATAAAAAGACTTTTTACCATTGAAAATATCTGTAAATCAGGTAAACATATCAGTAATAGATTCATTTGAATGCATGAAAAAAATTTCAAAGTCTTATCTAAAAAAATCCATTTTAGTGTTTTTAACTGTATTCATTCCTTTGTGTGTGACTTCTAAGAGTTTCCAAATTTTAGGGGTGGTTTTTCAAGAATACATATGATTAAATTCATTTTGGTCAATCCCATAACGGAGATCATTCATGAATTTTCCATTAAGTTCAAAATCAGTAATATCTTGAGGAGTCTATTTATCCTCTGATTCTTTTATTGGAGTATAACCATGAATAACCATTTTCCAAATAGGATATACTATGATTATAAGAAATGTAGACATGTGGTTTTTATAATAATAATAATTATAACAATTTAAAAAAGTATCTTTTCCCAAGGAATGTCCTTTAGGTGTATTTTGAAAATAATCGATTTTAAAATGGAACTTTGAAATTGAAATAGATTTTGAAAATCATTTTTTTAACTAGGGATTTGAAATAAATACAAAGTTCTCCTTTGATGCCAAATTTTTATTGAAGAGGGAAAATGTAAATAGAGGTGAATTAGCATTAAAAACAATAAAATCATATGAAAAATACAAATTAAAATTATTTCGATAAGATAAAGTGATTAAAGTGATGAAATCAATTAAGTGATAAATGATAAATTCAATTCGAGTCATAAAGTTAATACCAATGTTAATAAAGTGATTAACAATAGTAGATATATGTTGAATAAAATTTATGAAATTTATGTGTTTCATGATTATAATGATGAAATTTAGAAAATTAAACATTAGAAAAACATAATTGATAAGGATTTTGGAGATAACACGCAATGTTCCTCTACATATCTACCACTAAATTAGAGTGATATTTCTTATTGAGACCATCCCTTGGTTTTAAAAAAAAATAAAAGAACCAACTTCTTTTGTTTTTAATGGATACCTAGGAACTAACTTCTCTTTCCTTTTGATAGTTGTGATAATAAACCACTTCCCTCAGTTTACTGGTTGTGAGAAAATGTCCCTCACTTATGGTTGAGAGAACCTTGATAAGATAATGTGAGAATAGAGGGGTTTTATTAGAATAAATACTTTAAAAACCTAGTCTTTTATATCTCAAGAAATATTGATACGAATTTAGATAAAGAGAGAAAAAATGTGAGAGCCTTTAGATTTGGAAAAGAAGAATGGCTCTTGAGAGGAGGGCTTAGAGAAAGATGGATCTTTAACATTGAATCAAACGAGGAGTTGTTGCACAAGTTTATTGCTATTGCCAAGACATATTAATCCTAAATTTATCCTTAAAAACCTTTGTAAAACTTATTAATTTTGTTAAGGATTAATGAAGTCATTTAAGACTAGAAATAAAGAGATTTTACCACATTAAATGTAGTCCAACCATCGACACAGATTGCACCATGCCCTGGTGAAAAATCTTAATCAGTTCTGCCTCCCAAAATTCCCTACATCATGGGCATGGCCACCAAAAATTGGCCATTATGCCATGCCTTTACACCTTTCATTCATGGCTTGTATAAAATGGGCATAGCTCTGGATGTTTTTCCCTATAGCATCAACAAATGAATCCTCCACTTAGATGAATGAACTTCTAAGAATCTTTTAGCCTAAATTCAAGGCTCCAATACTTCCATTGATAAATTTTTAAGGATACCTCAAGGTTATTATAAGATTATAACAATATTTCATCAATTATAACTTCCAATTACTTAAATTAAATTTTTAGAAATATATATGAGTGTCTGTGATTATGAAAACACCATGAGAGAGAGTGTGGTACAACATACATGATACATCCTGAAGGTTTTTATGTTCTAAAGTAGTATGATAAGGTTTAAAAAAATATAATAATCCATTAATGAATTGAACCAAGATTCTCCTATTTGGAACATCAGGTTTAATGATACAAACAAATAGTTTTGTTTCATCAAGAACATGGATGATTCATATGTATAAAAGTGGGCTAATGAGAGTTTTGTGTAATTATTAATATTTTATGTGGATAACATACTATTTATTGAAAATGATATCTTGAATCTACGCTATAAATATGTGGTTAGGAAAACTATTCTCAATCAAATACATGGGTGAACCAACCAACATACCAGGTATGAAGATCAATAGAGATAGATTAAAGAGGTTTCTTAGATCAAGTCAAAACACATATATTGGTAAATTTCTAAAGTGGTTTAGCATAGAGATCTCCAAGAATGGAAATTTTCTAGTTTTTTATGGATCGAATCATAGGAAGATTAAAAATACATCTAAATAATTATAAATGATAGATATAATTCATTATGTGTCCACTATAGGATCTATCATGTATGCCATTTTGAGTACTCAACCTGATGCCCCTTATACATTGACTGTAACTTGTATATACCAATCAAATCCTTGTAAGACTCGCAATATTCTTGTCAAGAACATCCTTCAGTACATAAGATAAAGTAAATATATGTTATTAGTATTTATAAGTGAGTATGAACTCATTATAAATTATCACAAAGATGTTAGTTACCAATCCAACAAAGAAGATATGAGATCTCAATTTGGTTTCTTGTTTTTTCAAAATGGTGGAGCAATCGATTGGAAGAGTTCTAAACATGCCACCATATCATACTAGACAATAGAGTAAGAGTACATTATTATATCAGATGTCTTTATTGAAGTTATTTGGATCAACAAGTTCATCATTGAACTATGGGTGGTTCCTAACATTGAGGGATAAATCGGGCTTTATTGAGGCAACAACATAGTTATTTATTTGGCCAAGGAATCCTGATCACACCAAAGGATGAAATACATCCTCTTAAAGTAGAATCTCATTTAAGTGATCATTAGAAGGGGTGATGTAAATATATTTTGGGTGGATATAGAAGAAAATTTAGTATATCCTTTTAAAAACCATTAGCATAACATAATCATGAGGTTCATGCAAAATCTGTTAGTATTATATACATGATAGGTTAGATGTAATTGATGTAAAATGTATCATGGTTTTATATGATAAAACTTGATTTATAGTTTAAAATTAAAAATATACATAACCCAAGTATTCAGATGAGGAATAAAATATTAGTAAAGTTGTAAAGAGAAAGGAAGTAATCAATAAAATACATATTCCTCAATCATTAGGAAAGTATTGAAATATACTTGAGAAATATGTGCAATTTTTTAGAATACCTAGTCCGTGAAAATGATGATATTTATCATTGACATTTATAAGAGAGGGATCGTGGACATGATTATTCTTTAAGTGTTTGATGAGGTATTTAAAAATGTAATGTGTATATTAACAAATGTAAATTTCTTTATAAGGTATTTAATTTTTATCACAGGTTATTTGTTTATTATTTATAGTAATTAGAAGCTGAGATTGATTTTTTAAAATGTTAAGTTCCTCTATAAAAATTATATTATAACACACAACCCAAAATATAGGCTTACATTCACACACTACATGACACTGGCATATTACATGGTATTTATAATGATCGTATAACGAAACAATCATGAGATTTATGTTATACATTAATAAAGATAGATAAACCCGATTATATATTCCTATTACCATATGTTTAAGGGTTAAATTTTTTTAATATAATAATATTTCTAAAATTTAACTTAACATTTTCATTATTAATTTTATAGAAATAATTAGATGGTGGTCACTTTAATCTTAGTGGTTGAATAGAATATGTTCATATTCTACTTTTATTTTGATGGTAAGGACCCTAAAACAACAAATATTTACTGAAATTAGTTAATACATAAGTATATTTAATTTCATGAATCTTCTGGTTACTTATATTTTTTTTAAAATAAATATTTTTTCTATATTTTTATGAATTTTTCTTATATCATAAACAAAAGAATCTTCACATCCCATGCTTCAAAAAATTGGAAATGGTATACACTTGGAACATCATTTCAGAAATCATTAATAATTATTGAATATATTGTTGATAATTATTCACTATATTTATTTTATATTATTTTTTAAATTTACAGGTCAAAAATATGGAAGACTTAACTTTTGATACTTTTTTATGAAATATATAAAAGACATCATAACCCAGTAAGAAACCAAAACCCCTGAGAAGGTATATGTATATATTTATATATATAAACTCAAGTACACATCCTAATTAAATTACATCATCTTTTTCTTAAATTTGGTTATTGATATAAATTATAGTACATTCAAGACTCACACTATGTTGAACTTGTATACAATGAAATTAATGAATACTTGGAAGAGTAATCTCAATGTATCTTCAGATTTTGTGCCACAACAAAATAGTACATTTTTTATAAAACTTATTGTTTATAATACTTTATAAAACTTGATTTTTGTGTTATTTTAATAATACTGATCAATAACATTTTTATCAATTGAGTTATATAGTTGGTTTGAAATTTCACTAATATAGATCCTTATTGTTATATTTTTAATACAATTTTTATTGTATTTTTTATCTTGTTACTATTTTATTTATTTACTATTTTTGTTATTTATATATTATTAATATTTTTTCTAGGGATATTGTAATGCAAGCATTGTATTAAAGAAAAAAACCAAAAATATATATATATATATATATATAATCTTCAGATGTGGATAATGAGGGTATTATATAAGATTCTAATATATTATATCTATCATATATTGTATCCATTTTTACTAGATATATATGATTATTATTCAATATAATTGTTATATATACCATTCTCACTAACCTCTTTATTTTATGGTTGTATTAAATAACCACCAAATATATCCTCAAATTTACCAAAGATAGGGATGTTATATAAGACATCATTATTTATTATGGATTATAATCATATTATATGATAAAACTCATCATATATAAATGTTTATATAGTTTTGTATAGTGGATGAGAGACTCAACAAGTAAATAACAAAGATATGATCGTGATGTGTTTATAGTGAATACCCTGATTAAACGTGACTAAAATGATGTTTCTTATATAGATTAATTGTAATTAGGTATCCATATTAAAATTATATTTAAAAAATTAGTGGTTAAGGAATTTTTATTAGAATAAAAACTGGTCGAGGTGGTCACTTAATAAAGTGTGTCATATCACATTATATATGAAATATTATGGAACTGATAAAAATAGAAGACTAAGATGCAGTCATGGTGTGTTGACGTGATTTTTAAGTCATTAACATGAGTGTTTCAATATGAAAAATTTCACTCCATTTATCTCAAAATATTTTAGTTTGATGTCTATTCAATGGAATCATAAAAAAATATTATTTGAAATTCCTTAGGGAGTACTTTAATAATAAATCAAAAAATTGTTTTTATAGTTTGAATGTTGTGGTTGTTGGAATTTTAGAGGAACACCACTAAAACATGACGGTGATTAAATTTGTGTGGTTAGTAAGATATTTATACTTATAAGTTACTTTTTATGGTCATTTTACTCGAAATATCAATATTTTTTTATGAAGAAAACAATGTAGTTATAAGGACTCGACCTTAAACATAACTTATTCTAGTGACTTTTGACTAGATTTTATTTTTATTCATTACAAAATATCTTTTAGGTCTATAGTTTTAGAGAATTGGGGAAAAATATTAAATAAAATTTTAATATTACAAAGTAGATAAGTCTACACACCATCCACTTTTTTTATAAAACAAAAACTATTAAAATGAAACATGGTTTCTTTTCAAGATAAATCTTCAAATACTTTCATCATAGCATCTTCTTTGTCCTTACCAATCTTAAGACCTGTGAAAAACATTTAAAAACTTAGGATGAACACAAAAATATCAATAAGGGAAAATAAGGGGAAGAGTTTACATGTTATCTTGAGAGATATAAATAAGAACATGAGGAATTTCATAAAGGCATGAGAAAGAGGAATATCATAACAATAATAACTTGGATCATAACTTGAAAATGTGGCTATAAAATTTAATTTATAAATTCATAAGGATATCACCAAGTTCCATTCTCAGTGTTTCATATCACCAAGTTCTATCCCCAAGGTGTCATAAAAATTACCAAGGTTATTCACCAAGGTATTTTAAAAATTACCAAGTTTATTCACCAAGGTATCGTAAAACATTCCATCTCTAGAGATTAATTTATTTACCCAATGCATTGGAACGCTATCAAGGTGTACCCTTAATATGTATTTATTTTAATTTTATCCAAATAGATCATAATCAAACATTCATAAATAACCCAAATATAATATAATAAATGGGTTTCATATCAAAATTTTAACGTTTTAAAAAGTTCTTAAAAACATGATAATTATGTCATTTATAACCCACGAAAAGGAAAAGTGGGTTTTATGTATTTCAATTACAGAATAAAATAAATCATTTTTTTATTTTTAATATCCCTAGAAATTAAATATGTTTGGTTAATCACATAAACAAAATAAAATAAGTTCTTGATAAAAAGAGAGAGATTTTGACATGGAAATTCTACAGCATAACAACTATGAAACAAGGTTTTTGAAAACATTAAAAAGAGAGGGGAAAAGTTTATCCCATACATAAATGACTCATAATATATTATTTATAATTAATAAAATATAAATAAGAACATGTTATATAAATTTTAAAGGTATACCACATGAAAGGAAACATGAAAGGAAAGAGAAGTTGAGAATTCCCTTACCACATAAGAGACACTTTAATATATATCATTAAAGAATTACATTATAAAAAACTTTAAATATAATTATAAAAAATAATTCATGATATAATGAGTCAAAGGGTAGTATATACACTTTATAGTAAAATAAAGGTGTATAACATCAAGATATACCCTAAATAAAGGAGATTGAGATGAAGTCCCTTACCTTGAGTCCGACTTGTCTTGTTCGTTCTTTATATTCTTGAATAATAAACTTAAGTTAATTTATAATTTTTTGATAACTTTTTTCATGTTTTATATTCCTTTTATATCACTTATTATCATGTTGTAAAAATTATTTAATGATTTAAGTTCATATGAGACATTTTGTCGATATTCGGTACTTGAGTCAAAAATGCACTTGTTATGATTACAAATTGTCCATATGGTCATAAGTCCATAATATATAGAATTAAATTAATGATTTAGATAACATATAAATATAATATATATATATATATATAGTAATCTATAATAGTTGGATATAAGAAATGAAATGCACCGTTCATAGAGACAATAGGTCGTACGTACGCACGAACACTACTTTCATTTCTTTTTCATATTAAAAGAATGAAAACTAATTACAGTATAATATATATATGTTATTTATGTTACATAGGTTCATTAAATCCATTATGTATATATTCCATGTATATCATGAACGATTCATATCACTTTAAGGGGGAGGTAGTCCACACTTCCTCAAATGAAATTATCGTATTTATACAACAAGAAAAACATAAAGTTATGTTCTAAATGAAAATTAAAAAATAATAGAGATAATATAAATATAATATATATCATACATAAATAAAATTCCATCATAATGGCCACCATGATAGGTTATAGGAGAAAATTGAACAATCATCGTTTCGTGAGGCAGTAGTTCGCCATACATAGAAAGAGTATGTTCTAAATCCATTAGATGTAGGTTTGTATAATTGTAGGTAAAATCCATAGATTAAAAACATCCTATTGTATTTTTGATAATGTAGTTTTTATAAAATAATATAATAAATAAATTTTAGGGGGTGGAGAAATAAAATAAAGGAAATGAGCTTGAGAGAAAATGTTACCTCTAAATCGGGTAACACCTTTTGATTTGAACCAAAATAATTATTTAAGTTGCCTTATTCCTAAGGTAAGACCTCTAAGAGGAAGTTAGGTATTTTTTTATCTTATTTTAGTATAATTTGGATGATACAAGGGTCTTTATAGGTGTGAGTAAGTGGGTAGAGGTGGTGCCCTTTTATAAGAGGGAAGAGGGGCACTTTAGGAAAGTCTTGAAATATTATTTTATTATAAATTGGTTTTTGAATTATAATAGTTCCAAAGTGATATATTTAGAGGCTAAGATGAATATGGTTATAAATACTCTCAAACAATAGGTTTTAGACAAGTTTAGGTCACAAAATTAACCTTATCTTTTAGCTTTAACCCTTAGTTTGTATTTTCATAATATATGGTTACTATATTTACTATAAAATGCCAAGAGAACCAAAAGTGGATAATTAATGAAATTTTTAACATTATATAAGTCATTTGGACTAATATTATATTTTTAGGACTATTATATCATTTAATAAAATAATATTTTTTTTAAAAACTCATTTATGTCAATTTTGATACTATTTAGTAATTGATTTTTGTTAAAGTCATAACAACTTGATTACTTCTAAATAAAGGAATTAAATAATACCTAACATGTCAATGTCATCAAAAAAATTATTTTATTTCATCAAAATTTTCAAATTATATTTATTTTTATATTTATAATATCATTTATTTGAGTATTTCATTAATAAGGTAGACATTGCATCATCATTGTGCCATAAATAAATTTATTTAGTTAATGTCTAAAAATTATTAATATAATATAATTACATTGGAAATATTTTTATATTTCTAATTACTATTTATATTCAAATAGATTATTTATTTAAATAAAATTAAAATTGTTTTAGTTAGAAGATATGTGTTTATGTTATATTTCCTTTTTCTTTAAAATAAATATTATAAAAGGTCATTATCACACCCAAGTGGCTCCATGGGATCCTAAAATTGACACAAGGATGATCATGGTTGGAAATATATCACCCAATAGGATTAAGACATGTTTTAGGATAGTTTTATATTATTATAATATTATTTGTTACCCTTATTTACCTGATTTACCCTTTGACCATGGTAAAAAAATAACTACTGAAGTTACTGTTTATAATCTCCAAAAACAAAGGGGAAATATTTACACAATTTGGGACTTCTAATTACATATATTGAATCCATTTTTCCAAATTAAAAACACATAATTGGCATAAATTTATTTAAAATTAATTCTCATTGTCAAAACGAGAAAGCGGGTTTTTAAGAAGTAAAAACTATCAAAAGATTGACATGTGTTTATGTCCAATTTCAATGTGAAATTACTTCCAATGACCAAAATTGGATTAAATGATAAAAAATAATCTAATTCCACTTTAAAAACAATTAAAAAGACAATATATCTATATAAATAAATTATATGAAAAGGCAGTTTTGAATTAAAATGCAGTATTTTCACTATTCATTAAAATATGGATTTTATCAGAAAAATACCAAAATTTCAACCAAAGTATGTTTTTATGTCCTTATTAAAAAAATAAGTTTATTTTTTCCAATAGAAATTATAAAAGGGACAAAAACAATATTTAAAAAGGTTTCTCTATCAAAAGGCGGTAAAACGACCTTTTAAAAATATTAGAGTATTTTATGCTTAAAATTGGATTAATTATCATTTTAGGCCTCTAAAATTATTAGATAAAAGTAAAAACATTTAAAAAAAATGTGTAATCATATTTTAGTTAGTTTTTTTTTCATTCCTTACAATACAACGGCTAGGCGTTAACTACCATTTAAAATAATAATTTTATTATTTTATTATTTTTCGGTATAACTCCATGTTGTGTGCAACATAAGATTTTGGAGAAACCCATTGTTGTGCATCGATTATGGTTTTGGAAAAAGAATACCCTTTAACATAAAATAAATATATTATTCATAAATATTAATAGATATGAAAATGTATTATTTTATAAATACCTGGGATGTTACATCTTTACCCCTTTTGGAAATTATGTCTACGCAATTTTAAAATTGGGCTCGATAACTTCATTGAAATCCCACATCAGAAAAAGAGTCAAAAAAACTACCACTTTAAAATAATGAAAGAGAAGTACAAAGGTCACCTGAGATAACACATACTAGGATTCCATATAGAAAACATGGATATGGAAGAAAAACTAACCATTTGTTCTAATGGAGTGTGATAGAAAACATGATCAGGAGAAAGTTAAAAATAAGAAAACCACAAGCTTGTGATGGGTTAAACGGTTTTGATTTCCTATTAAGAAAAGTAAACAGACAATGTTTTTGTTTTAAGGTCCTTTTCATAAAGTTTAGGTATTTATTTATGAGCGTGAAAAAGAACATAAGGAAACATACTTGTCAAGTAGAATTTCATCATTTAATAAATATCTACCACAAACTCATCTTTTCTAAAAATGATGAGTATTAAATATGACTTGGTCACACTTGGGCACCAGAATCAACTATCTTGAAACATAAATGACTTGAATCGCCTATTCTACAAAATAGGTAAATCACTTCCATAAATGACGTGAATCACCATAACTCTACAATGAAAACATAGATTCTTCCAAAATAAAATTAAACCATTACTCTATTAAAAATCCCATAGTGTTCTATTTACCTTAATCGTATAACATTCCCAAAACTGTGAACTTCTTCTAAAATAACATTTATTACTTAATCACAAAATAATTTTCCAATCCCATGGTTACCTATTCAATAAAATATATGTCTCCTGAATCAACTTATTCTAATTTCATCAACTCATTTAAATAAAAATAATTAAGTCACACTAACTGGGTACTTCACATAGGTTAGTGGTATACAATAAAGGCCTATCACACATCATTTGTGGGTTCAATTCCTGTAGCCTTGTCCAACATGACAGGTTTTCACACGGTCTACATGTTTTCCCTTTTTCTAAAACTATATAATTCTTATAACATTCCAAAAATATGATAACATCCTCAAAAATAACAATATTATGTTTCAACCAGAATTTTTATCTCATATCTTTCATTTGACATTCAAAAAGTAATAACTCAGAACTACCTGAAAAAAATGTCTCCAAAAATACTATTAATCACCTTGAAATTTTATAACATAAGACTAGTAATGGTTTCTAATAAAATAAAATTAGGATCAACCATAAACTTATAAACCCATAATAAGACATATTAATCTACATAGTTGTCTAAACCCTTCTCTAATACCAACTATAAGGACTTGACCTTAAACGTAACTTATTCTAGTGACTTTTGACTAGAATTTATTTCATTCAATCACAAATATCTTTTAGGTCTAGAGTTTTAGAGAATTAGGACAAAATCTTATATAAACATTCAATATTATAAAGTAAATAATTCTACACTCCATCCATTTTTTTATAAAACAAAAACTATTAAAATGAAACATGGTTTCTTTTCAAGACAAATCTTCAAATACTTTCATCATAGCATCTTCTTTGTCCTTACTAATCTTAAGAACTGTGAAAAACATTTAAAAACATGGGATGAACCCAAAAATCTCAGTAAGGTAAAACAAGGGAAATAGTTTACATGTGATCTTAATAGATATAAATAAGAACATGAGGACTTTCCTAAAGGCATGATAAAGAGGAATATCATAACAATAAGAACTTGGGTCATAACTTGAAAATGTGGCTATAACATTTAATTTAGAAATTTATAAGTGTATCACCAAGGTCCATCCCCAAGGAGTAATATCACCAAGTTCCAACCCTAAGGTTTCATAAAAATTACCAAGGTTATTCACTAAGGTATCGTAAAAATTTCCAGGGTTATTCACCAAGGTATCTGTAACATCCCAACCCAAAAGCCACTAAACTGGTGCTCCAAGCCGGTTCACCACAAGGCCTCAAGCGCGCCTCCACGTACACCAGAGGTTGCCGACTAGAAGCGAGGGCCTAGGGTGTGATAGTGGGGAGACTATTCCCTCATACCAGAGTAAGAAAACAGCAGAAATAAAAAAATATCATACACAGCGGAAAGTAAATGGAGTGTGGGAGCAATAAACAACTGAAATAGAACAAGCAGTAACATTAAAATGTTGTAAAAGCCCAAACAACTATGCAATACAATACAACACTGGTCACCCACCAGGCCGACCATACAAATACAAGTACAAAAGAAACTGAAAGTAAAAGTACAGGGCTCTACTACTAACTTCAAGCCAATCCACGTACCTGATCTCCAGACACTGTCAAACTGCAGCAGCCCGATCAGTAGAACCACTCAAGCAGCTCCGCTGGATCATGCAACATTGGTCCTCAGCCCTATCCACCATGCAACTCATTCTCAACTTGAAAATCAGACATAAGGTCTACACGTACACTGAGGTGCATATGCATGGGTGAGAAATAATCTCATTAGGGAACCCCGACAAGCATTCTATAACTGTGCTGTTAAAAGTGTATACAACAACAATGTGCTCAGCCTAGCTGGAACACAACAAAAGGAAGTAAATGAAATGTGCAACCACAGTTGAACTCAGGGTATCTAATCCCTATCAACTGGGAAAGTGCCACCAAGGATTTCCATATCTATATGTGTACACATGTATAGTCTCATACCTATACATATATAGATAAATATGAATATTCATGATTAATTGATTCAAATAACAAGAACAACATCTGCAGTCGATCCTTGGAACCTTATGCCCGATCTCCTGGATGTCCTATTCAAGGGCATTGAGCTGGACATCGTGCCACTCAAGTCATGTATCAAATGAGTTGATCTCTAGGTCTGCAATCCCATAAACATGTACCTGCTTCGGCCAACACCGGAGATATGCCTTTGAACAAGATAAACAAAACAAGCAACCCTCTAGTTCAACAAAACAAACACAAGAAAGAAGATAACACAACAGGTTACCCTATGGGAAGTACTCACATCCATCCCCTATGGTCCTACCTAACAAGTACCAGCAACCCTATGGCAGTACACTTATCATAACCCCCCTAGTTTGGTCATAAGAATTCATACAGACTCTCTAAGGAAGCACTCACAGTCAATTCCCCTTATAGTCTAAGGTAGTCAAGGACTCTCTGAGGAAGCACACAAGGTCAATTCCCCTTATAGCCCCAAGGCCACGAGACTCTCTGAGGAATATCACCCAGTCAATTCCTATTATAGCCCCAGGTCATTCACAAACTCTATGAGGAAGCTCACCCATCCAATTCCCCCTATAGCCTGGAGTGGTTCACGATAATTCAAAGTAAAAAAAAAAGACTCTCTGAGGAAGATCACTCATTCTATCCCTGTATAGTCTATAATACCCAAAGAATCTCCGAGGAAGCTCACACAGTCTATCCCCGTATATGATATAATTCCCAAATACTCTCTGAGGAAGCTCACTCTTTCTATCCCCTTATAGTCTATAATTCCCAAATACTCTCGGAGGAAGCTCACTCGGTCTATCCCCTTATAGTCCACTACACTAGGTTCTCACAGCCCCGTGTAAGTCAACACATATTAATTATATATGGCCAAAGTAAACCTACATAACTACTTGGCTAACCAGTCTACATCATATCAAGCATGTCATAATACAAACTCTCTACCCTACAGCAACAGGCATGGAAAACAAGCAAGGCGGCCGAAAAGGCTAAGCAGACCAACAATCGTAAACAGAACATGCCTGGGCAACAAATCCAAAGCATAACAATCAAAATTATTCATATCCAATTTACCTCTACACAATCATACAACCATGGAAGGAAAACAACAGGGGTAAAACGGTAAACTCACAATACCTCGTTCAAGGGTATTGGGCATAATTGCACATAATTCTCAAATAATTTCAACAAAAAGGCACAAACCACCTACTCAAGCACACAAGGAATAGTATGAATCCAAAAAAACAATAAATATGCCTCGCGTTAGGCTTAGTAGCCACAAACCAGGAAGCACCTCTTGTAAACACTACATCATCAGCAAACCAAGTCGGACATAAACAAACAGTGAGGGTGGCTCGAACGCCCAACCCAACAATACATCCAAAGCGCAAAGGGATTACCAGTTTGTCATGGGTTATAGGTGACATTAGATCACCATATCTACCCAAACCTGACATAACGACTCAAGGTCGTTCAAATAACAGGCACCCACTGGGTCCCTCAAGTCAAACACTGAGGAAGCATCATACTCGGGATTCTCCAGGTAAACTCGAGAGAAGGAATCCTATGTGGGATACTCAGCGAAGAGAAAGGGATGAATCCAACATGTGATCCTCAAAGTAAGGAAAACATAGGCATTCCATAACATGGGTCCTATCAAAGGAAGAAGAAGAGAGAGATCCTACAAGGGACTCCCTAGTTCAGCACACAAGTAAAGGCATCCCTTAGGGGATCCTTGGAAGTATCTGATCTCATAGACTCATAGGCCAGAAGGAAACGTCTCACAAGGGGAACATACTCTAAATTATAGGTTACGGGAGATATCTCATAGCTAGTCTCCTATTAAAGGTCTCAAATAAGTTGGTTCGAACACCCAACCTATCATCCACGCCAAGTCTCGCTCTTAGGTGTCAACTGAACTTGATAACTGGAGGAAGAACCCCTATGTTTATATAAAAACCCCCCAAAACCCATTTAAATGACCTATAAATTTCAAAAGGATTCCACCATTAGGATCGACGTGGAAAAATGCTCAGAATCGACTACTTGCACGCCCAATTCTGACTTCCAGAGCATAAGATATCCCAAAATTACTAAACTGAAGTAGTACATGGCCAGAACACATGGCCAGACCCATGGGGTCTCCCTGTGTAATAGTAAACGGTGTGTACTTTATTGTACATGGAGTGTACTATTCACAAAAAGTTACACCGTGTGCATTTTCACTAAAACACTTTCCCAAGTACCACTACACGGCGTGTACTTTACTGTACACTGAGTGTACTCCAAAAAAACCATTATTCTGTGTTCTACTCCACACGGCCACCCACTACACGGCGTGTAATCAAAGTACATATCATGTACTTAAGAAAACTTCATCTTCCCCAAATGGATAGAACACACGGTGTGTACCCCTGGGATACATGTCGTGTATTCTGGGTTTTCCGATGGGAAATCCCTGAAAACACCCAAAACGCCCGTTTTCACCCCTGAAACATTAGATCTGGCCTTAAGAGACCACAAGAAAGAAATATAAGGATTTAAAGACTTAAAAAACGTGATTAAGGGGGATCTATGGCAAAAACATAAACGGACCTACCTTAAGGCGGAAACCGGCGAAGCTTTGGTTGATTTCACGACTCACGGTTGCCGCACGCCCACTCAGCGCGTCGAGAGCTTTGAATCGGTACCCCTCTTGGATTCAAACTCTCCCTATTTCTCAATCTCAATATCTCCCATAGGTCATAGCCAAAGGGGTGTAATAGGAGACATGCTCAAGGAGGAGGAGGAAAGAAGAGAAGGAAGAAAAGAAAAGAAAAGGAAAAGAAGAAAAAGGGGCCCGGGCCGACCCCGACGCCCAACATGAGTTTATGCCTTCCCTAGGATAAAATCCCCATTCTAGACTCAATGGCATAGACAGAATCTCAATTAGAAGCTCTGTTTAAAAGTTATTTCTAAACGAACCTATGTGAATAATTTAATATTTAATTTAATAATATTAAATATTAAATATTCTGCCAAAATTCGAGCAGCTCAGATTTCCTCCAAACTCCTGTCCAAGGTTAAAATCCTTATTCCAGGACCAACGGAGCTATTAGAAAAATTATCTGAGATCAGTTGGTAGGATAAAATTACCATTTTACCCCGCATGATCATCCAACAACAAAAATTCAAATTTCTGCTCAAAACTGCAGTCCGGAAAAACACGGGTTCTTACAAACTCCCCACCATAAACCTTATCGTCCCCGAGAAGCCCAGTAAAAGGACCAGTAGCCATGCTCCCAACCTGATCATCTTCACAACAAAGCTACCTGGACTGTCCAACAACCAGCCTTATAGCATTAACAACCACCTTCTACATAGAAGATATTCAACTGCGACCAAACTGGTACTCCCCACCATAGGAATACCCTTGTCGTCATCTTAAAAGAAAACTCTAAGCTCAAAAGCTCCTGTAAAACACCGAAGTTTAACCTAAAAAAGGAGAACCACCCTCAAAGGGCCAATGGTGCACTCCCCACCATATGGATTTCCTTACACCGCTCTGAGAGCACAACGAGAACATGTTTCATCCTCAACAGGGATGAACATTAAGAAATAAAAAGGAGCTCGATGTAGGGTCGAAGATCTCTCAGCATACTCAAGATGAATCAAGATAGCGCATGATCTTCTCTTACAAGAGTACACTAAGATTTCACCGAAGGTGTGTCCCGCTCCCTCTGAGCCACACTAACATCATGCCAAAACCCGACCAGAATTCAAGCACGGGTCAACCATTTCACGATAACCCGAAATTTCACAAAGCCACCTCTACTACATAAGGAAATTTCAACACAACTTCTAGGATCTGAGTCCACAAAAAGTCTTGAAACATCAGTCCTCAGCTCACACCCAGCCACTCACCGATCTAGATTCAAATGATGCCACCTACAACAGTAGCATCAGAAACACTGGTCGACCAGGCCAGGCACCCGAACAGGCCTGCTCGTCAAAACTAGTCACAAAAAACAGACACCTCTAAAAGGAATTGGAAAACGCTGGATAACCTTCTCACACAGGTTTCCCTAGAATGGAACAGACATCGATCTATAAGGGTTCGATTCAAAACCAAGGGTCTCTGTCTCTTTCGCCTAGCCCTACAGAAAAGGTCTCACAACTGGGTCACAAGGTCTAACCACCTGGCCCAAAAGATCCAAAACCTCTCAGAAGATGGTAAAGATCACAACGACCAATGAGAGTCAAAATCGAAACATAGCCTACAAGGGCCCTGATCCTCTCTGAGCATCCTCATAAGAAACTACTCCCCGGTGTTCACAACCCAAGCAGAAGAGAAACTGAACTGACACTCATCGGGTATCCGTATACAGAAATACCACAAGGAGGTCCAGTTCACAAGAAAAGCCTTGGTATCTATCGACATCGTTCTCAATGATCCGACTAGATAACCACAGACCTGAGAAACAACACCCAATAAGGGGTTAAACAGAAAGGCATCACGTGCCATATTGGCCAACTGGGGTCACTGCACCACCTGTGCACAAGGACTGAGTCATCATCCTCACACTAACGCCTCAACATAGATCCACATAACCTACCAAAAGAGTAAAAATTATGTGTAAGAAGACCCAAATGTCTCATTCGTCAATAAAAACACACACTAGTAGGTCTATATGTTGTGAATCCTACGTGCCTAGTATGATGCATGAGACGCCTCTTGCCTTTGCTGGCCAAGAGTCAAAATCTATCCCTGGAATCTTACCAATGGCCAAGATCTATAGATCCATAGTAAATCAAAACACCACACAACATGTGCATCACTCATGGAGAAAATCATATACAACCGTAACATCACAAAATCAGAACAGCAATCCCAAACCCTGGAAACCATGACTTCTTACTGGATTAAGTGTTCTCAATGCACCAGCTCGATATCCATCACAGGTTCCGACAAATTCTTAATACTCATATCTACCGTATCCCAAATTGTAAAGACCAGGAAAGAAAACCTCCTCTGATACAACTTTTTAATGTCCCGACCCAAAATCCACTAAACCGGTGCTCTGAGCCGGTTCACCACAAGGCCTCAAGCGCACCTCCCTATACGCCAGAGGCTGCCAACTAGCAGTGAGAGCCTAGGCTGTGATAGTGGGGAGACTATGCCCTCATACCAGATTAATAAAATAGCACAAATAACAAAATATCATACACAGCAGAAAGTAAACGGAGTGCGGAATCAATAAACAACTGAAATAGAATAAGCAGTAATAATAAAATGTTGTAAAAGCCTGAATAGCTATGCAATACAATACAACACTAGTCACCCACCGGGCCAACCATAAAAATACAAGTACAAAAGCAACTGAAAGTAAAAGTACTGGGCTCTGCTACTAACTCCAAGCCAATCCACATACCTGATCTCCAGACACTATCGAAATGCAGCAGCCCGATCAGTAGAACCACTCGAGCAGCTCCGCTCTATCATGCAACACTGGGCCTCAGCCCTATCCACCATGAAACTCGTGATCAACCTAAAAAGTAGACATAAGGTCTACACGTACACCGAGGTTCACGTGCAGGGGTGAGAAATAATCTCAATAGGGAACCCCGACAAGCAACCTATAATTGTGATGCTAAAAGTGTATGCAGCAATAATGTGATCAGCCTAGATGGAACACAAAAAAAGGAAGTAAACCAAACGTGCAACCACAATTGAACTCAGGGTATGTAATCCCTGTAAACTGGGCAAGTGCCACCATGGATGTCCATATCTATATATGTTCACATGTAAAGTACCATACCTATACACATATATATAAATATGAATTTTCATGATTAAGTGATTCAAATAACAAGAACAAAATCAGCAGTTGATCCTTGGGACCTTAATCCCAATCCCTTGGATGTCTTATTCAAGGGCATTAAGCTGGACTTCATGCCACTCAAGTCGTGTATCAAATGAGTTGATCTCTAGGTCCATAATCCCATAGACATGTACCTGATTTGGCCAACGCCGGAGATATTCCTCTGAACAAGATAAAAAAACAAGCAACCCTCTAGTTCAATAAAACAAACACAAGCAAGCAGATAACACAATAGGTAACCCTCCGGGAAGTACTCACATCCATCCCCTCTGGTCCTACCTAACAAGTACCAGCAACCCTCTGGGTAGTACACTCAGCCTAACCATTCTGGTTTGGTCATAATAATTCATAAAGACTCTCTAAGGAAGCACTCATAGTCAATTACCCTTATAGTCTAAGGTAGTCAAGGACTCTCTAAGGAAGCACACAAGGTCAATTCCCCTTATAGCTCCAAGGTCACGAGACTCTCTGAGGAAGCTCACCCAGTCAATTCCTCTTATAGCCCCAGGTCGTTCACAGACTCTCCGAGGAAGCTCACCCAGTTAATTCCCCCTATAGCCTGGAGTGGTTCATGGTAATTCAAAGTAAAACAAAGACTCTCTGAGGAACCTCACTCAGTCTATGCCCGTATAATCTATAATGCCCAAAGACTCTCTGAGGAAGCTCACTCGGTCTATCCCCATATAGTTTATAATTCCCAAAGACTCTTTGAGGAAGCTCACTCGGTCTATCCCCTTATAGTCTATAATGCCCAAAGACTCTCTAAGGAAGCTCACTCGGTATATCCCCTTATAGTCCACTACACCAGGTTCTCATGGCCCTGTGTAATTAAATTCATAGTAATGCTATATGTCCAAATTAAACCTATAGAACTACTTGGCTAACTAGTCTATAGTATATCAAGCATGTCAGAATACAAACTCTTCACCCTATAACAACAGGCATAGAAAATAAGCAAGGCGGTCGAAAAGGCTAAGCAGGCCAACGGTCGTAAAAATAACATGCATGGGCAACACATCCAAAGCATAGCAATCAAAACTATTCATATCCAATTTACCTCTACACAAGAATACAAGCATGGAAGGAAAACAACAGGGGTAAAATGGTAAACACACAATACCCCGTTCAAGGGTATTAGGCATAATTGCACATAATACTCAAATACTTTCAACAAAAAGGCACAAACCACCCACTCAAGCACACAAGGAATAGTAGGAATCCAAAAAAACAAGAATGATGCCTCGCGTTAGGCTCAGCAGCCACAAACCAGGAAGCACCTTTGGTAAACACTACAGCATCAGCAAACCAAGTCAGACATAAACAAATAGTGAGGGTGGCTCGAACGCCCAACCCAACAATAAATCCAAATCCCAAAGGGATTACCAGTTTGGCACTAATTCTAGGTGACACTAGATTACCATATCTACCCAAAACCGACATAATGACTCAGGGTCTTTCAAACAATAAGCACCCACTGGGTCCCTCAAGTCAAACACTGAGGAATCATCATACTTGGGATTCTCCAAAGGCATCCTATGCAGGATCCTTAGCAAAGAGCAAAGGAGGAATCCTACATGGGATCCTCAAAGGAAGAAAAAAATAGGAATTCCATAACATGGGTCCTGTTAAAGGAATAACAAGAGAGAGATCCTACAAGGGACTCCCTAGGTCGGGACACAAGTAAAGGCATCCCTCAGGGGATCCTTGGAAGTATCCGGTCTCACAGACTCATAGGCTAGAAGGAAACATCTCACAAGGGGAACGTCCTATCAAGCATAGGTTATGAGAGATATCTCATAGCTAATCTCCTATTAAAGGTCTCAACTAAGTTGGTCTGAACACCTAACCTATCATCCACGCCATGTCTCACTCTTAGGTGTCAACTGAACTTGATAACTGGAGGAAGAACCCCTCTCTTTAGATGAAAAACCCCAAACCCCATTTATATGACCTATAAATGTCAAAAGGATTACACCATTATGATATAAGTGGAAAACTGCTTAGAATAGACTACTCACATGCCCAATTCTGACTTCTAGAGCATAAGATATCCCAAAATTACTAAACTGATGTAGTACATGGTCAGAACACATGGCCAGACCCATGGGGTCTGCCTGTGTAATAGTACACGACGTGTAATTTACTGTACATGGAATTTAATATTCACAAAAAGTTACACTGTGTGTTTTTCACTAAAACACATGCCCAAGTACCACTACATGGCGTGTACTTTACTGTACACAGCGTGTACACCAAAAAAAACCATTATTTCGTGTTCTGCTCCACACGGCCACCCACACGGCCACCCACCACACAGCGTGTACTCAAAGTACACGGCGTGTAATTAAGAAAAATTCGTATTCCCCGAATGGAAAGAACACACAACATGTACTCCTGGAATACACACCATGTATTCTGGGTTTTCCGGTAGGAAATCCCTGAAAACACCCAAAACGCTCGTTTTCACCCCCGAAACATTAGATCCGGCCTTAAAAGGCCACAAGCAATAAATATAAGGCTTTAAAGACTTAAAATAAAATTATTAAATAGGATATATGGAGAAAACATAAATAGAACTACCTTTGGGTGGAAACTGCCGAAGCTTCGGTTGATTTCACGGCTCACGGTTGTCGCACGCCGATTCAGCGCGTCGAGAGCTTCGAATCGGTACCCCTCTTGGCTTCCAACTCCCCCTCTTTCTCAATATCCATATCTCCCATAGGTCATGGCCAAAGGGAAATATTATTATACATGTTCAAGTAGGAGGAGGAAAGAAGAGAAGGAAGAAAAGAAAAGAGAAGGAAAAGAAGAAAAGGGGGCTCGGGCCGGCTCGGGCCGGCCCCGGCGCCCGACATGAGTTTATGCCTTCCCTAGGATAAAATCCCCATTCCAGACTCAACGGCGCAGACAGAATCTCAATCTGATGATATTTTCAAAAGTTATTTCCAAAAAAATCTTCGCGAATAATTTAATATTTAATTTAATAATATTAAATATTAAATATTCCGCCAAAATTCGAACAGCTCAGATTTCCTCCAAACTCCTGTCCTAGGGTAAAATCCCTATTCCGGGACCAACGGAGCTGTCAGAAAAATTATCTGAGATCATATAGTAGGGTAAAATGACCATTTTACCCCTCACAAGCATCCAACAACAAAAATTCAAATTTCTGCTCAAAACGGTAGTCCGGAAAAACACAGGTTCTTATAGTATCGTAAAAATTACCAAGGTTATTCACCAAGGTATTGTAAAACTTGTCATCTCTAAGATTAATTTATTTACCCAATACATTACAGTGCTATCAAGGCACACCCTTAATATTTCTCAATTTTCATGTGATCCACATAGATCACAATCAAACATTTTGTAAATAACCCAAAGAGAATAAAAGAAATTGGTTTCATATCAAAATCGTGACATTTTAAGAAGTTCTTAAAAACATGATCATTATTCCATTTATAACCCACAAAAAGGAAAAGTGGGTTTTATATATGTCAATTAAAGAATAAAATAAATAATTTTTATGTATTTTTGAATACCCTTATAAATGAAATAGTTTTGGGTAATCACATAAACAAAATAAAATAAGTTCTTGAGAAAAAGAGAGAGATTTTGAGACGAAAATTCAGCAGCATAATGGCTATGAAACAAGGTTTTAGAAAACATTAAAAAGAAAGGTGACAAGGGTCACCCATCTGTAAATTAATCATAATACATTATAGATACTTAATGAAATGTAAATAAGAACATTTTATATAAATTTGAAAGGTATAACATATAAAAGTGAACTTGAAAGGAAAGAGAGGTTGAGAATTCCCTTACCACATAAGAGACACATGAATACATATCATTAAAGAATTACATTATACAAAACTTTAAATATAATAATAATACACTAATTCATGATATAATTATTCAAAGGGTTGTATATACACCTTATAGAAAAATAAAGGTGCTTTCCATCAAGATATGCCCCAAATAAATTAGATTGAGACGAAGTTCCTTACCTTGTGTCCGACTTGTCTCAATCGTTATTTATATTACTGAATAATAAAGTTAAGTTAATTTATACTTGTTTTAGAAAAATTTTAATGTTTTTTTATTCCTTTTATATCACTTATTACCATGTTATAACAATTACTTAATGATTTAAGTTCATATCGGACATTCTGTTGATATTCGGTACTTGAGTCAAAAATGAACTTGTTTTGATTACGAATTGTCCATATGGTCATAAGTCCATAATATACAGAATTATATTTATGATTTAAATAATATAAAAATTTAATATATATGTTTTTAGATTAATCCATAATAGTTGGAGATAAGAAACAAAATGCACCGTTCATGGAGATTGTAGGTCGTACGTACGCATGAACGCTACTTTCGTTTCTTTGTCATATTAAAAGAATGAAAACTAATCAATATATATGTATATTATAATTAAATTATAATATATATGTTATTTATGTTAGTTAGGTTAAATAAATCCATCCTTTATACATTCCACGTATAGCATGAACGAGTCATATCACTTTGAGGGGGCGGTAGTCCACACTTCCTCAAATGAAATTATCGTATTTATACAACATGAAAAGCATAAAGGTATGTTCTAAATGAAAATTACAGAAGAATAGAGATGATATAAATATAATATATATCATACATAAATACAGTTCCATCATAATGGCCACTGTGATATGTGGTATGAGAAAATTAAACAATCGTCGTTTCGTGAGGTAGTAGTTCACCGTATACAGAAACAGTATGTTCTAAATCCATTAGATGGAGGTGTGTGTAAGTTTAGGTCTAAACCTTAGCATAAAAACATACTAGTATATTTATGATACTGTTTTTTTTATAAAATAATGGAATAAAGAGAGGTTAGGGGGTGGATAAGGAAAATAAAGGAAAGGAGATTGAGAGAAGACGTTAACTCTAAGTCGGGTAACTCATTTTGATTTGAGCCAAAAGGATTCTTTGAGTTTCCTAATGCCAAAGGTAAGGATTATAATAGTAATTTAGGTATTTTGGTATCTTATTTTATCAGAATTTGGATGGTCCAAGTGGCTTGAGTGTTGTGAGTAAGTGGGTAGAGGTGGTGCCCTTTTATAAGAGGTAGGAGGGGCACTTTAGGAAAGTCTTGAAATGTTATTTTATTATAAATTGATTTTAGAATTATAATATATAAAAAGTGATATATTTAGAGAATAAGATGATTATGGGTCTAAATACTCTCAACCAATAGGTTTTAGAAAAGTTTAGGTCACAAAATTAACCATATCTTTTAGCTTTAACCCTTAGTTAAAAATATTTACTTTTACCATATCTTATTGTATTTTCATAATCTATGTTTCATATAGTTACTATAAAATTAAAAAAGAACTAAAAGTGGATCATTAATTAAATATTTAACATTATTAAAGTTATTTGTCCAAATATTATATTTGTAGGACTATTATATCATTTAATAAAATAATATTTGTTTTAAAAATTCATTTATGTCAATTTTGACACTATTTAGTAATTGATTTTTTTTAAAGTCATAACAACTTGATTCCTTAGAAAAAAAGGAATTAACTCATCCCTAAAATTTAAATTTAATCCAAAAAAATTTGTATGACATAAAAATTTTAAAATTACATTTATTTTAATATTTATAATATCATTTATTTGAATATTTTATTAATAAGGTAAAAATTGCATCATCATTGTGTCATAAATAAATTTATTTACTTAATGTATAAAAATTATAAATAAAATACCATGATTTATGAAATATTTTTATCTTTCTAATAACTATTTATATTCAAATATATCATTTATATAAATAAAATTAAAATTGTTTTGGTTAGAAGATACTTGTTTATGTTATATTTCCCTTTTCTTTAAAACAAATATTATAAAAGGTCATTATCACACCCAAGTGGCTCCATGGGGTACTAAAATCACCCCAAGGATTCTCATGGTCGGAAATATATCTTACAATAGGATTAGGACATATTTTAGGGTATTTTTATATTATTATAATATTATTTTTTACCCTTATTTACCTGATTTAACCTTTAACCATGGTAAAAAGAAATAATTACTGAAGTTACTATTCATAATGTCAAAAAATAAAGGGGTCCTATTTACACAATTTGGGACTTCTAATTACAAATATAGAATTCATTTTTACAAATTTAAAATATAGAATTGGTAGAAATTAATTTAAAATTAATTCTCGTTGTCAAAACCAGAAAGATGATTTTTTAAAAGTAAAAACTATCAAAATATTGACATGTGTTTATGTCCATTTTCAAAGTGAAATTACTTACAATGAACAAAATTGGATTAAATTATAAAAGAATAATATAATTTCACTTTAAAACCAATTAAAAGGATAATATATCTATATAAATAAATTAGATGAAAAAAGCAGTTTTGAATTAAAATGCAGTATTTTTCACTATTCATTAAAATATAAATTTTATTAGAAAAATACCAAAATTTCAACCAAAGTAAATTTTTATGTCCCACTTCTAAAGAAGAATTTTATTTTTTCAAATAGAACATATAAAAGGGACAAAATTAAATTTAAAAATGGTTCTCCATCAAAAGGCGGTAAAACGGCCTTTTAAAAAAATTAGAGTATTTTATGCTTAAAATTGGATTCATTCTCATTATAATCCTCTAAAATTTATTATATAAAAGTAAAAACATTTAACAAACATGTTTAATCATATTTTAGTCATTTATTTTCATTAATACCAATATAACGACTAGATGTTAACTGCCATTTAAAATAATAATATTATTATTGTATTATTTTTCGATATAACTCAATGTTGTGTGCAACGTAAGATTTTGGAGAAACCTATTTTTACGCATCAAGTACGCTTTCTGAAAAATCATCCCATTTAACATAAAATGAATATCTTATTCATAAATATTAATAGATATGAAAGTTTATTATTTTATAAATACCTGGGCTCGATAACTTCATTGAAATCCCACATGGGAAAAAGATTCAATAAAACTACCACTTTAAAAGAATTAAATAGAAGTACAAAGGTAACCTGAGAGAACACATACTAGGATTAAATGTAGGAAAACATTGATATTGAAGAAAAACTAACCATCTTGTTCTGATGGAGAGTGATAGAAAACATAATGAGGAGAAAGTTAACAATCAGAAAACTACAAACTTGTTATGGGTTAAACTGTATTTGATTTCCCAATAGAAAAAGAAAATGGAAAATGTTTTTGTTTTAAGGTCCTTTTCATAAATTTAAGAAATTTTTTTACAAGTGTGGAAAATAATATAGGGAAAATTACTTACTTGTCAAGTAGAATTTCATCCTTTAATAAATATCTACCACAAACACATATTTTCTCAAAACAATGAGTATTCAAGATTTTTTGGTCACACCTGATCACTAGAATCAACTTCTAGAGAATCACATAATCCAAAAAAGATGAACTATATATTCTTCCAGTCTTGAAACATTAACCAAAAACAAAACGGTTGGTAAAAGATCATATAATCCCCCAAAATAATAATCATTTATAAGGAGAAGGAAAGCTTTTAATCTCCAAAATTCAATAGTAATACCCAAGTTCTACATAGACCATTCAACAAACAAATGTCCTTAAAATTCTTCAAAATAATACAAACTAAGATTGAAACCAAAAATTCATATGGATTTGATCACATAGTCTTCCAAGATAAATTTTAATATGTATCTCCAAATAAAATCGATCACTCTTGAATTCTCATACCAAAAATTAATTGCCCTAATCACATATTCTCCAAAATAGGTTAATCACCTCCATAAATGACCTGAATGACCATAACTCCACAATGAAAACACATATTCTTCCAAAATAAAATTCAACCATTACTATTTTAAAAATCCCATAGTGTTCTATTTACCTTAATCATATAACATTCCTAAAACTGTGAACATCTTCCAAAATAACATTTATCACTTAATCACCAAATTATTTTCCAATATCATGGTTATCTATTAGATAAAATATATATCTCCAAAATAAATTTATTCTTATTTCATCAACTATTTTTACTAAAAAAATGAATTCATACTAACCAAGGACTTCACGTAGGTCAGTGGTAGGCAATAAAGGCCTATTGTACTTCGGTTGTGGGTTCGATTCCTGCAGCCTTGTGCAACGCAATGGGTTGTCACACATTCTGTGTGTTGTCCCTTTTTCTAAAACTATATAATTCTTATAAAATTAAAAAAATATTATAACATCCTCAAAAATAATCATATTATGTTTCAACCAGAATTTTTATCTCATACCTCTCATTTGACACTCAAAAAGTAATAACTTAGAACTACCTAAAAATGTCTCCAAAAATATTATTAATCACCTTGAAATTTTATAACATAAGACTCAAAAGGTTTATAAGAAAATAAAATTAGGATAAACCATAAAATTATAAACCCATAATAATACATCCTAATCTATAAAGTTTTCTAAACCCTACTCTAATACCAACTATAAGGACCTAGCCTTAAACATAACTTATTCTAGGGACTTTTGACTAGAATTTATTTTAATTCATTCCCAAAGATCTTTTAGGTCTAGAGTTTTAGATAATTAGGACAAAATATTACCTAAACTTTAAATATTACAAAGTACATAAGTCTACATGCCATTCATTTTTTTATAAAATAAAAACTATTAAAATAAAACATCGTTTCCTTTTAAGAAAAATCTTCAAATACTTTCATCATAGCATCTTCTTTATCCTAACTAATCTTAAGACCTGTAAAAAACATTTAAAAAATGGGTTGAGAAAAAAAATCTCATTAAGGTAAAACAATGGAAAATATTTACATGTGATCTTGAGATATATAAATAAGAACATGAGAACTTTTATAAAGGCATGAGAAAGAGGAATATCATAACAATTAGAACTTGGATCATAACTTGAAAATGTGGCTACAACATTTAATTTAGACATTCATAAGCATATCACCATGGTTCATCCCCAAGGTTTCATATCACTAAGGTCTATACCCAAATTTTCATAAAATTTACCAAGGTTTTTCACCAAGGTATCATAAAAATTTCCATGGTTATTCACCAAGGTATCATAAAAATTACCAAGGTTATTTACTAAGGTATTGTAAAACTTTCCATCTCTAGTGATTAATTTCTTTACCCAATGCATTGGAGTGATATCAAGGAACACCCTTAATATGTCTCTATTTTCATGTGATACACATAGATAGTAATCAAACATTTCATAAATAATCCAAAGAGAATAAAAGAAATTGGTTTCATATCAAAATCATGACATTTTAAAAAGTGCTTAAAACGTGATCATTATGTCATTTATAACCCATGAAAAGAAAAGTTGGTTTTAGGTATGCCAATTAAAAAATGAAATAAATTATTTTTATGTATTTGTGAATATCCTTGGAAATGAAATTGGTTTGGTAATCACATAAAAAAATAAGTTCTTGAGGAAAAGAGAGAGATTTTGAGATGAAAATTCTACAGCATAACGGCTATGAAACAAAGTTTTAGAAAATATTAAAAATATAGGATAGAAGTTTCTACTATACATAAATTACTCATAATATAGTATAGATATTGAATAAAATAGAAATAAGAACATGGTATGGAAATTTTAAAGGTATACCACATAAAAGTGAACTTGAAAGGAAAGAGAAGTTGAGAATTACCTTACCACATAAGAGACACTTGAATACATATCATTAAATAATTACATTATAAAAAAACTTTAAATATCATGATAATACACCAATTCATGATATAATGAGTCAAAGTTTTGTATATAAACCTTATAGGAAAATAAAGATCAAGATATTCCCCAAAGAAAGGAGATTGAGACGAAGTCCCTTACCATGAGTCCGACTTGTCTCGTCCATTATTTATCTTCCTAAATAATAAACATAAGTTAATTTATACTTGTTTGATAATGTTTTTAATTTTTTTATTCCTTTTATATCACTTATTACCTTATTATAACAATTACTTAATTATTTAAGTTCATATCGGATGTTTTGTCGATATTCGGTACTTGAGTCAAAAATGAACTTGTTATGATTACAAATTGTCCATATGGTTATAAGTACATAATATCCAGAATGATATTAATGATTTAAATAACATATAAATATAATATATATGTATTTATAATAATCCATAATAGTTGGATATGAGATACAAAATGCACCATTCATGGAGACATTAGGTCGTACGTACGGATGAACGCTGCTTTCATTTCTTTGTCATATTAAAAGAATGAAAACTAATTGATACATTTGTATATTATAATTCTAGTATAATATATATGTTATTTATGTTACTAGGTTCATTAAATCTATCCTTTATACATTCCATGTATATCATGAATGAGTCATATCACTTTCAGGGGGTGGTAGTCCACACTTCCTCAAATGAAATTATCATATTTATACAACATGAAAATCATAAAGGTATGTTATAAATGAAAATTACAAAATCATAAAGATAATATAAATATAATATATATCATACATAAATACAGTTCCATCATAATGGCCACCATTAGAGGTGTTAAGAGAAAATTAAACAATCATCGTTTCGTGAGGCTGTAATGGCTCAGACCCTCCTGGTCCATTAATTTTCCAAATTCTTGTGTTTGGGGTGTCCTGGACACCATCGGTGAGTTAGGAGGGCATTGGTGTTGGTTTTAGGGTTTCACTATGGTGTCACCTATCGGTTCCACTGATCGGTCTCGTAGATCGGTCTCACTGATCAGTGTCACGCCCGAATAGTGCCATCAAGGGGTGTCGGGGTTCTTTCCCCTGTTTCCTGTAACGTCTCTTTTAAGTTTTATTACCTCTATTAAAGTGTTTTAAGACTATTTTAAGGTATGTAAAGGATATATTAAATCCCCTAACAATGGGGATACCCTTGACTTACCAAAATGTGTGTCCTTTTAATTAGTTTCACACCCTTTTCTGTGTTTCCAGTTACGCCCCTGTTATACATTTTTCTCAGTTCAAATGTAATCTATCAACTCTCTATCATGCGATGGTTTATCTCACAATCTCCAAGGGAATTATTAAATCTAAAATACTTCCAATGTGTGCAACCATCCAGCTACGTGGTCAAAACACGATCCGCTTTTCAAGCACTTCGAGATTTCACATCTCGTAACTCTAGGATCGGACTTTTTATCACATGGAGATCTTATTATTACTTGGTCTATTTATTTACCCTTAGTGCTCTTGGAGTCCCTCTTCTAGAGACAAGCCCTACCTGCATGAGATCCCTCTTATTCAGTTCTTCTTGGAGTTTCATGTTGCGTGACCCCAGTTCTTGGCGTAAGGAGAAAACTTCGATCCTTGATCATTCAGTAGTGGTTATTCCTTCATCTCTCTTTATTGTGCATTGTGCAGGGTGGGTATAATGATGTTCCCTTAGAACTTAGATGAAACTAACTTTAACGAAGATAATAAATGGACTTTTAAAGAATTAATGGGTGGGGAAGATGATGATGTTGTTATGTTTTACCTTCATTTTTATGTTGTCAATTGTATGTGCTCATGTCCACTAAAAATCATGGCCATTGGTGGTCCTTCTTATACACTAATGAAGCTCTTTTTTCTGTATGATCTTGTGGTTGAATAAATGTAACATGTAAAATGATTAATCACGTGAACTTTGTTGATTAAATGGATTCCCGATGAATAATAACCCTTGTGTGATCACCTCGGTTAACCAAACGGAAAGAAGGAACTTAATGAATGGTGTTGGCTAAATCTGAAAACTTCCTTGCTTTGTTCTGGTGATATGAATGGTTGTTCTATTTAATAATTTGTGGGGTGATTTAGATGGGAATGGAATATCTTTTTGAGAGGTTTTTGGTTTTTGAATCTAAGGCTGTGTGGATCTGGCAGTAAATGTTCTTGACCCAGTAAGTTGGGGCTTGTTTTGGTTCCATTACTTTGAGGGATCTCATGGGATCCCATTTTGATGTTGTCATTTACAAGAGAACCAAGAGTGAATGCTTAAATGCATACTTAGTTGTTTCCTTTAAGTTGGGGTTTTGGATTATGGTTATTCTTATTAGTTGCCTGGTAGTGAAGGAATATTTAAATGGAATCACTTGAACATGATAACGAGAATGGGTATAATGGGAAACTGTTTTCCAAAAATGGGTTGTTCTCTGGTTGTGGCTGTTGTGTACTTGTGCATGTAGGGGTAGCAGCAAGAGTGGTTGTGTGTGGGCTGGTTGTTGGTTTTGGGACCCTTAGGTTGGGATGAGTGATTGATTATCTATATGTATAAAATTTAGTTCTTGTGTTTCTTATACGCACCCCATCCATGTTGAGCACTCTGTGCCGAACACCCCGATTTCATGGGGGTTTTTTTTTCAACATTCCTATGAGTGGTTGGTTATTAGATCCTTTCTGCTCCCTCTCCCAGGTAGCCCAAGACTCTTCGGGCAGGATATAACGGTCTGAGGTTAATTATAGCCCAAGACTCTTCGGGTAGGCTGTGTTGTGGTGGGTTGGCCTAGGTGTGTGCGGGTAGGTTTGTTTCCCAAGTGTCTTCAGAATGAGTCTCAGGTGTCTGTGGGTAGGAAGTGTGTTTGTGATGGCCTAGGTGTATGTGTGTGGGATGTGTGGTTGTGGTGGCTGAGGTGTCTACGGGTGGGATGTGTGGTTGTGGTGTCCTAGGTGTTTACGGATGGGATAAACGTACAGTTGGGATGGCCCATGTGGTTGTTGTTGGGGGTGGCGGTGGGACTATAGTGGGATTTGTGGGGGGAGGTTTGATGTGTTGGATTTTCTAATTAACCTGTGGGAAATCGATGTGGGGTACCCAAATATCGATGTGCTATTACTATTATTTTACATGTCTTGTGTTATTTGGGGAGTATGCCTTGGTGAGGCTGGTTGGATAGTTTTTCTTGCTAGATGTTTTGGTTACCTCTATTTTTCTCACAAGGTATTAGAATTTCTCCCCAATTGTGCACGAGAGATTTTGGTTTCCCTACTGAGTATACCTATATGCTCACCCTATGTATATAAAACTGCTTTCAGGTTTCCAGGAGAACTTTGAGGACCGTGTTGTACCTTACTAGATCGGGCATCAGGACAGTTTTTGTTGCTGATTTTCTTTTCTTTTGGTTCTTTCCTTCAGAGTTTTCATGTACCTTGTATCAATTTATTTTCAACATGCATATAGGAATGGATTCTTGGTTTTACTTTTATCTTTATTCCTTGGTGTTGCTGGTATTTACCACCTTATCTCCTGATCTTGTTCTACAAAAAGGGTAATGCCTTACATTTATGTGAGATTCTATACCATTGGTGCTAGTTTCCACTTCAGGGCCTATTGAAGGTGGGACTCAAGGGTCATTATCTCTCCTTCACCTTGAAAAAGGAAGGGCAGGGCATCTTGTCATCCTTTCCCTCATCTCGAAGAAGGTGGGTCGTGACAGAATGGTATCAGAGGTTATGGTTGATAGATAGGATGTATTTAGGGGTTAGGCACAGTAAGGATTGTATGGGATTATAGGTAAATAGTGTTAGGCAATTTTGGGGCGTGAAATAGGCCAGGGAAGATTGGCTAGGACACGGGATTTTAGGGCCCCCCATGATCTAACGCAAGGACCATGAGCCTATTGAACGACCAAGTGAGGCTACATTGATTGTAGGGTAGAGACCCTAGGAAAGGTACATGCATCATAATGACTTGTTTTACTTATTAAATTGGGGTTTCTTGGGAAGATTTAAATAAATAATAAATAATACCCTAAGTAAATTCCTTACTACTCAGGCTTAGGAGTTACTTGTTTCTATTTTCAGTTATGGAACCCAGACGTCATCCACGAGTAGTACAGGTAGTAGAGGCCCAGTAGGTTGATCTAGTTGATTAACAGAGGTTTGATTGAGAGTATGAGGACAATCAATGGCTAAAGACGCTTCGTGCCTTCTAGCAGCAGACTCTGGGAAAGTACAAGGGTAACATCTCAGACATGGAGATGAAGAGATGGATTGAGGAGCTGGTGATCGCTTTTAGCTTGATCCGGGCTCCAAAGGAGTACTGGGTTCCTCTGGTAGTGAGATAGATGAAAGGAGAGGCACATCAGTGATGGATGCTTTATCTCAGGGAGAATAAGAAAACTAAGGTTTCATGGAATGACTTTAAGAATGAGTTCTGGGCGGAATTTCTTTCTTCCACGATAAATCCCAAGAAGATGTAGAAGATGCTCTCCCTTTATAAAGAAGTATGTCAGTGAGGGAACTGGGGATCAAGTTCAAGGATCTCATTAGTTTTTCTCTAGACCTCTTCCTGGATGAGGATTTGTGGGAAAGATGCTTAGAGGAGGTGCTCTGACCTTCTCTTCAGTATATTGTTACTCCCTTTACTCTACTGACGTACTTGTAAGTTCAAAAGAAGGTTGAAGTAGTAGAGAGGATGCACACGTTGGGAGGTATGAAACGAGAGGGGAGTCAGTTGAGTTCATCAAAGGGGAATTCTATCAGGAGAAGTCCTCCATCATCAGGACCGTCCAGGTTTCGGTCGGCGGAGAGCAGGCCTTAGCAGCTCCAGTTCCAATCTTCTGATCCTCACTCTTTCTCCACGGGCCTAGGACCAAGGTTCTTTATCTATATAAGTTTTGTAAATCTTTGGAATCAGTTACCTATCTAGGTTTAGTACAGTGGGGGTGGGAAGCTTCAACACCCACCTCAACAGCAGTAGTTTCCAGCCATGCCCTTCCAGTAGTAGGGGTAGCGAGCTCCCACTCTACTAAGGGCAGACGGTGTCGGAGGAGGCCGACCTCAGGGAACTCCTCAGGGAACTCAACCAGGGAATGGTTAAGGAGTTGGTTGACATCTTAGGTGTAGAGGAGTTGGGCGTGGGTAGTTTCACGCCATAGAGGTAGCAGTCCCAGCAGGGCCAAAGGTTGTTTGAGGTACGATCAGTCTATTTAGTACTCTTGCCTATGCCTTGTTTGATTCAGGAGCTTCACACTCATTTGTTGCACCCAGTCTATCACATGCCTTGGGTATAGACATATAGAGACTTTCCATGCCCCTGGTGTTGAGAATGCCAGTTAGAGGTCAGACCAGCCTGTTTGATATTTTTTGAGGATGTAGAATGATATTGGGGCCACATCAGTCAACTGGGGATCTCTTTCTTCTACAAATGCAGCCATACAATGTCTTCCTAGGTATTGAATATCGGTTTTCCATACATATTGTTATCGACTTCCTCTAGAAAAGGATCGTGTTCTCAGATATGGGCAGCCAGCGTGTGGCTCTCCTTGGCAAGCAAAGTTTCTAGGAGGGAAGCCAGCGTGTGGAGCCCCTTCTTTCCTTGTTATCAAAGTTATCAGTAGAATCAATAGACTCGTAGATTGTTGAAGTTATGGGTATTTTCATTGATTTCCTGGATGTCTTCCCCTAAGAGGTTGTGACTCTACCCCCTCGATGTGATGTTGAGTTTAGGATAGAATTATAACCCAGTGCCCGTCCGATTTTGATGGATCCCTATCGGATGGCACCTTATGAATTGCGAGAGTTGTGGATTCAGATTGATGACTTGATGAAGAAGGGTTTTATCTGACCAAGAGCGACTCCATGGGATGCTCTAGTCTTTTTCGCAAAGAAGGAAGGTGGTGGTCTCAGGCTGTGCATAGACTATTGAAGACTGAATCAGGTGATAGTCAAGAACCATTACCCCCTCATGAGGATTGATGACCTTTTTTACCAGTTGAAGGGAGAAGTTTGGTTCTCTAAGATTGACCTGTGGTCTAGATATCACCAGTTGAGGGTGAAGGAGGGTGACATCCTGAAGACTGCTTTCAGGTGCAGATATGGGCACTTCGAGTTTGTGGTCATGTCATTTGGCATTACGAATGCACCAGATATGTTCATGGGATTCATGAACTCTATTTTCTATGAGTGTCTAGACCGGTTCTTGGTTATGTTCATCAATTATATCCTGGTCTAATCAAGATCATAGGAGGTTCACGCCAAGCATCTAAGGACAGTTTTGGAGGTCCTCTGACACCACCAGCTCTACAGGAATTTGTCCAAGTACAAGTTTTGGACATGAGAGGAGCACTTCCTGGGACACATAGTGTCCCAAAAGGGAATATAAGTGGACCCGTTGAAGGTCAAAGTGGTTGTTTCTTGGATAGTACCCAATAACGTGGAAGAGGTTCGTAGTTTTCTAGGACTGGAAGGATACTACCAGAGGTTTGTACCCGACTTCTCTCAAGTTGCAACACCTTTGACAGCCTTCACCAGAAAAGACCAGGCTTTCATATAGAGTGATCAGTGCTAGGAATCTTTCATTTATCTGAAAGGGAAGCTTGTAAGTTCCCCAGTGTTGAGGTTTCTAGAGGAAGGGGTAATGTTTGAAGTTTTTTGTGATGATTTCAGTCTAAGATTGGGGTGTGTGCTGATGCAGCATCATGGAGTGATCTCTTATTGGTCTAAGTAGTTATGCCCTCACAAACGTAACTATGACACCCACAAACTAGAACTTGCAGTGGTTGTGTTCGCACTGAAGTTGTGGCGGCATTACCTCATCGAGGAATGCTTTGTGGTATTCATGTATGACAAAATATTGAGGTACATCTTCTTCTAGTGAGACCTGAACACATCACAGTGAAGGTGGATGGAGTTTCTTCAGGACTACAACTTTGAGATATCCAACACCTCAGAAAAGGGGAACATGGTGGTCGATGCCTTGAGTAGGAATTCATAGAAGGATGTGGTTCGGATGTCAGCAGATGCTTGGAAAGCAATGGAGGAGTTGGATTTTTTACATCTGTATATGAGAGTGGAGGACGATAGAGGTTGTCTGTTTCATATGACAGTGCAATCTTCCTTGGTGTGGTAGGTGGAGGAGTCTCATTGGGTAGACTTAGAGGTTTAAGTGATGTGGGATTTCATTATCTAGTGTGATGCTCCGGAGGAATGGTTGGAGGATAGTTAGAATCGAATGTTATTCCGAGGGAAGTTGTTTGTCCCAGTGGTGATGTGCGAGGGAGTTTTCAGTGAGTGCCATAACTCACCCCTGGTGGTACATCCAGAAGTCTCCAAGATGTACCAAGGATTGAGAGGTTAGTTTTGGTGGCATAGAGTGAAGCGGGCAGTGGCGAAGTTATTCTCGCTCAAATTTTCCCAAGATATGAAGGTAGAACAGTCCTTGTAGTTTAGCTTGGGTTATCGAATCCTCAGAGACCTAAGAAGAAACCTATAGACACGTACATTCTATGGACTATTTTTTGATATGAAGTGGCCAACTTGGGTTGATTTTATATGGATTTAAAGGAACTCTAAGAGACTTAAGTGAATTCAATTTAAAAGAATGAGTTGATCCTGGGTTATCGCTCGGGGTGGATTGGACGTATTTCCTTTTTAATGATTTCAATTTCTTAAATTTGAGATGGGTTCATTTAAGGAGATAAAACAACATCATCACTTACTGGTTTAATGCCTACACCCTTTAATACTAATCACCTATACACTTTAAGGATCAAAGTTTTGAGCACTTCAAGGTAAAGGTTCGTATTAGCACTTGAAGTGTGTGGCCTTAAATTCAACAAGGACGATGGAGTTTAAAAATCATCAAATAAAAATCTCAATTAAAGAAGTGATTATACATTAATGAGGTGATAAATAACATCCAATCCAGCCCCTTTATACTCCCTTGGATCAACCCATAAGTGTGTTATCCCTCCATTGATTCTATGGTTTCAATGGAAGCGGAAAGTAGACTCATGAGGGAGGAAAAGGAGAAGTAAAAAAATGCAATAAAATAACAATCACTCCACCGTTGTGTGATAATATCACAAGGTTTGGTATGAAAAAGTTCACACATTGAACCAAAGGTATCAAAGTGATAAGGATAATAAGAGAATAATAAGAGAATAAGAACTTTTATTAAGAAACAAGGATGAATTAAAACAACTTACATGTGAAGGAAGAACATTACAAAGAGAAATTGGCAGCATAACATTAAGATGAAAACAAGCTAAAAGATTTAAAAACTCCTTCACCACCACTGCCTTAAATAGGAATTTTGGTAGCCTTGGTTTGAACATACAACAGTAAAAATGATCCCACTTGAGTATGGTAGGCCTAGGGTGGTCGAAAGTAAGGGAGAGGAGACTTTTCCACCCTTGACCCGAGGTGGCATCTAGCTTGCTTCCACCGAACAGACGTGCTTATAAATCCTTCTAGATGACCGAATAAGAGTGGTCAATAGAATAATAAAATGTATCCCCGGATGTCTTCTAAACGGATGTAAAATTTGGTCCCATTTGGAGTTGTGGATTCCGAGATATGATCATATTAGTGGGATGTTTTTCTGGGCCACAGAATCTGGCCCAGAATTTTATCTCTAACTTGGGATGCCTAAATGGACACCATGGAATCCTAATTAGCATTGTATCATGAAGAGTGATTTGTTCCTACACATGTCTTATAGCATCCTACGAAATTTGGGGTTCATAGGGCCTGTATGTTGGGCCCCACAATCTCATAAGTGGGATGGTTTCCAATCTGCCTTCTCTAGAATTGCTTCCATTCATCTCCAAATATCTCCATCATCGTTTATGAATCATCCATTGATCCCTGAATGAAAAATGTTCAAATTTAAGTGTATAAAAATTTACAAAAATATCAAATTAAAATATTGATAATTACATTCCTTAGAATCAGATGACTCATTGGGCCTAAATTGGTGTATGTTAGGCATGAAGTGCACAAATGATGAGAATGGATGTTCATAATAAAAATGCACTAACTCAGGCCCATAAGATCAAAAATCAACATTTAATACCATTAAAATGTAATTAAAATATATGTTTTTATTGTATAATCACACCCCCCAACTTGAGATTTTCTAGTCCCGAGCAAATAATTCAATGATTTTATTTGAATTCCTTTCTTCAAACACATTATAACAAACAGTGCTCACAATGTAAACTGCACACAAATATATTTTTATAGCCTATCAAGATAATTTAAAACAAGATGAATTTAAAAGAAGATCCCAATCCCAAGCTCATTCCTTTGATCAAATCCATCACCATACTTCATCCAACTCAATTAGGTGAAATGATGTGTTGTGAATCATAATAGATATGGGGGTTAATTTTCATTCAAGGGGGAAATCATGGAAGCGCTAGGTGGAATCACATTTAATCCTAATATGAGTATTCTTCATTCCTTTTTTTTGGATATTTTTTTTTATTATCTTTTTTTCGCAATATTGCTATAGTAATTGAGATTGCAGTTAATCAAATTAACCCTTGTAGCAAGACTTTGCCGATGACTCCCAAACTCAAAGGCCTTAGGGCACCAAGTGAATCCCACATACTCGGGCATCATCTCTAGTTAACTTAAACAAAAACAAAGTCATATTACCATAAATAGAGATAGATTGAAAAACTCAGGGCTAGACAACTCTGGATTCATGATCCCCAAGTGTCGAAAGCCTCGCATTTTATCAATCCATTGCTCTATACGCAAAAAAAAAATTATTTTTTTTTTGAATACTCATATTATTCCTAAAAATCAAACCAGCCTATGTTATTTTTTATGGGACCCCAAAAATTCAAATTAGTACCCCACAGTCTAGAGGACGTGCATTGTGGCATTTTGATTTAATGGATGAAAATAAAAATGATGAAAATTTTCATTGGACAACCAAACTTCCAAAATCAATGCTTTTAAACTTAATCATGAATTAAATTAAGAGTCAAGGAAGTAAAAGTTATTTTCTATGTATTTTTAATGTGAGAAAATATGTTATTATATGAATGATAAAGGAATTTTACTTCTTTATTTTCATTGTTTTATTTTAAAAAAAACAAACATTTTGTTTCCACACCCCCCAACTTAGAATGAAACCGTCCCTAGTTTCGTAAAAATAAAATTTAGAATGGGGTAGAGGAATAAAAGGGGAGTTCAATAAGGAAATTGAAATATGAGGATCATGCAATGAAGTCACCTGGTGGTTGAAGTTTGAAGTTCTTGTCACTCAAATTTAGTCCTTTGATATCCATGTCACTTTCAAAGTTCCCTAGTGGAAAAAGGAAAACAAACAAACAAAACAAAACGATATATATATATATAAGTAAAATATAAGTATATATATAAAAATTATAGAATAATTAAGCACATTAAGTCGTAGGTCAGTGGTAAGCGCGCGCCCCTGTCTCCCTTCGGTCCCGGGTTCGAGTCCCTGCGGCTTTGCCGGTTGTGACGGGGTTTGCCCCACTGCCTATGGCGTGTCCCCTTTTTTAATTATTATATTATTTTTATTATTTTTATTATTTTTATCTTAACCTATAAAATAATAAAAATACAACAAAATAAACTGGTGATACATTGTCTTCTTTTTAAATTTCTGGGTAAGGTATTACTCAAGGATCACACCACATGACACGGATGAATATGGTTCTCCCCTTTCGTACCCATCCATACTCATAATAGAACAGGTCAAAAGTCTATTTTTTTATTTCTAAATATAAAAATTATTAATTAATCTTATTTGAAAAATAAAGATGATTCAAAAAGATTAGAAACATAAAAACCATGGGTTGCCTCCCGTGCAGCGCTTTGTTTAACGTCGTTAGCCCGACATAGATCCTAAACTTATCAATTTTTTCCTGGTTCATAGATTGGCTCAATTAACTCAACATCTATTTCCTGTTTATTGAATGATTCAATGAATGTTTTTAACCTTTGACCATTGACCTTGAAAATGTGACCACTAGTGGGATCTTGAATCTCTACTGCTTAATGGGGGTATACATGATGCACTATGAAAGGACCTGACCATCTAGACCTTAACTTTCCCGGGTGTAAATGAAGTTTTGAACTATACAAGAGCACAAGTTTTCCCAGTTCAAAATGTTTGACCTTGATATTCCTAGATTGGTAGGCTTGAACTCTAGCTTTATTGATCCTTGAATTTTCAAAAGCCTCCATCCTTAGTTCCTCCAGTTCATTGAGATATAATTTCCTTTTTGTTCCGGCCAATGAGAGGTCATAATCCATTATCTTAATTGCCCAAAAGGCCTTATGTTCAATCTCCACTGGAAAATGGCATGCTTTACCATAAACCAACCTATATGGGGACATTCCTAAAATGGTTTTATATGCGGTTCTATAGGCCCAAAGAGCATCTAAGAGTTTCTCAGACCAATCTTTCCTAGAGGGGTTGACAGTTTTTTCAAGAATTTGATTAATCTCCCTATTCGCTAACTCAGCTTGACCATTGGTTTGAGGATGGTATGCAGTGGACACTTTATGAGAAATACCATACTTAGACATGAGTGAAGAGAATGGTCGGTTGCAGAAATGGGTTCCTCGATCACTAATTATAGCCCTAGGAATTCCAAATCTTGAAAATATGTTCTCTTTCATAAATCGAATCACAACTTGATGATCATTGGACTTAGTGGGAATTACCTCAACCCATTTTGAGACATAATCAACAGCTAAGAGTATGTAGAGGTATCCCTGAGAGTTTGGGAAGGGACCCATGAAGTCAATTCCCCAACAGTCAAATATTTCAACCACTAAGATGGGAGTGAGTGAAATTTGATTCCTTTTTGTGATGGACCCTACTTGTTGACAACTAGGAAAGCTTTGACAAAATGTGTAGGAGTCCCTTGAGAGGGTGGTCCAGAAAAGACCACATTGAAGAATCTTAGCAGATGTTTTCTTAGAGGAAAAGTTACCTCCACATGCCTCACTGTGATAGAATTTAAGGATGGACTCTTGTTCAGATTCTGGAACACACCTCCTAATGACTTGGTCAGGGAAGAACTTATAGAGGTATGGATCATCAAACACATAGTGTATAACATCATAAAGAAATTTCCTTCGAGATTGAGTCCCTAAGAATTTTGGAATGACTCCTGTCACTAAGAAATTTGTTATGTCAGCATACCAAGGGCAGTCACTCACAGAGTATAGGTGTTCATCAGGAAATGAATCAGACATAGAAAGGTGATTTGAGTTGTCTTTTAATTCCATCCTAGAGAGGTGATCAGCTACAACATTTTCAACTCCATTTTTATCCGTGATTGTGAGGTCAAATTCTTGTAAGAGAAGGACCCACCTAATCAGTCTATCCTTAGCATCTTGTTTTTGGAAGAGGTATTTTAGTGCAGAATGGTCAGTGAACACATTGATGGGGGATCCTAAGAGGTAGGACCTAAACTTCTCTAAGGCAAACATAATAGCAAGTAACTCCTTTTCGGTGGTGGTGTGGTTGATTTGGGCATCATTTAAGGATTTGCTTGCATAAGCAATGACATAAGGATTTTTATCACAATGTTGTCCTAACATAGCTCCTACAGCAAAGTCACTGGCATCACACATAAGTTCCAAAGGAAGGTTCCAATTTGGAGATTTCATAATGGTAGGAGATGTGAGAGAGGATTTGAGGGTTGATAATGAACCCTCACAGCTTTCTGTCCAAACAAATGGAGCATCCTTTACTAGGAGAGCACAAAGGGGACGGGATATTGAACTAAAGTCCTTGATGAATCTTCTATAGAAACCATCATGTCCTAAGAAAGACCTCACTTCCTTGATAGATTTGGGTGATGGAAGGTGACGAATGATGTCAACCTTGGCTTTATCAACTTCAATCCCCCTACCTGAGACCAGATGGCCTAAAACTAGTCCCTCTTTAACCATAAAATGTCATTTTTCCCAGTTTAGGACTAGATTCTTTTCTTCACATCTTGACAAGACTCTCTCTACATTCCTCAGACATCCCTCAAATGTATCCCCAAACACAGAGAAGTCATCCATGAAGACCTCTAAAAAATCCCCTACCATGTATGAGAAGATTCCCATCATGCACCGCTGGAAGGTTCCAGGGGAATTGCATAACCCGAAGGGCATGCGTTTGAAAGAAAAGGTTCTGAATGGACATGTGAATGTAGTCTTCCCTTGATCCTCTAGGGAGACCTCAATTTGATTGTACCCTAAGTACCATCTAAGAAACAGTAGAAGGAATGACCTACCACTCTCTCAAGGACTTGGTCAATGAATGGTAAGGGGAAATGGTCCTTCTTGGTGAATGAGTTTAGTTTATTGTAGTCAATGCAGACCCTCCATCCACTACTCACCCTTGTTGGAAGAATCTCTCCATCCTCATTGGTTTTCACTGTGATTCCGGCCTTTTTTGGAACCACTTGGATTGGTCTCACCCAGTAACTCTCAACTATGGGATATATGATACCAGCTTTTAACAATTTCAGATGTTCCTTCCTTACTACCTCCATGAGATTAAGATTGAGTCACTGTTGAGGTTTACGACATGGATTTGAATCAGATTCTAGAACAATCCTATGAGTCCCGATAAGTGGGCTAATCTCAAGAATATCAGAAAGGTTCCAACCAATGGCTTTCTTATACTTCCTAAGGACATCTAGAAGCATCCTCTCATGATTGGATTCAAGAGAAGAAGAAATGACAATAGGATGTGTTTGATTTTCCCCTAGGAAGGCATACTTTAGTGCAGCAGGAAGTTCCTTCAATTCAAGATCAGGTTGGTTCAGAATTTAAGCAGAATATTGGGACATTGGATCAAGATCAATTTCTTTTTTTAGAGTTTCAGATAGGATTGATTCCCCACATGTAGAAGTTTCAGCTACTAGATTGGCTTGATCAGATTTAGGGGAGGAAATTGGAGTGGTCTTCATGAAAGTGGTTTCTTGAAATGTTTCACTTATTTTTAGACATAAGACTTCATCATAAGATCAATTTGAAAATGATTCAAGCCAAGGAGATAAACTTCCTTTATATGAACAAAGGAAATCAATATCATCCTGACTTAAACATTCATCAAATATTCCTTGATGTTCCATGGATGCATTATCAATGCTTCCTATAATGTTTACTTCATGAATGTCCTCGTCATCCCCTATTTGTGAGCTTGCATTATAGATGTTCAAGTCTAGACTCATGTTCCCAAAGGTGATGTTCATGTTCCCATTTCGGACTCGGATAATGGAGTTAATTGTTGCAAGGAAAGGACGACCAAGGATGATTGGGGTTTGTTCCTTATTTCCTAATTTTGGATGGTTGTCAAGGACAATGAAATCAGCAGGTTAGATAAAGTTTTCAACCTTTACCAGAATGTCCTTTAAAATCCCCTTTGGAACCTTAATGTTACGATCAGCAAGTTGAATTGTGACAGATGTGGGTTGGAGTTCTTCTAGGACTAACTAGCATTACATAGCATATGGTATGATATTGACACTAGCACCTAGGTCACACAAGGCCTTGACAACTTTGCTTTATCCTAGTTCAACATTGATGTAAGGGCAACCTGGGTCTTTCAACTTAGGAGGAATGGTCCCTTGAATGGTGGTACTCACATTAGCAGCCAAAAGGACTTGGTTTTTATGTGAAAATTTTGTTTTAAAAGTGCGCAAGTCTTTAAGGTACTTTGAGTAGGTAGGTATGGTTTGGATTGCATAGAGAAGGGGTATGTTCCACTTGACTTGTGAAAATATTTCTCTCAACGTTTCACTCAGTTCAGGCTTGGTTTTCCCCCTCATGCGTTGAGGAAATAGTGCATGTTGTGGGGTTGTTTGTTGAAGAGTTGTTTCCTTGAAAATGTTATCAGTTTCCTCAGTTTTATCTTGTGGTTCATTTGAATTTTCATCCAAGTTTGAATATTCAGGTGGGTTCTGAATTAGTTGTTCAGGTTTCTCAATTGATTTCCCACTTCTTAAAACAGTCACAGCCTTTAGTTGTTCATGAGTTGTTTGAGCACAACTTGACTCTCCCCTTGAAGTTGAGGATGGAACCGCCTGAGTAGGCATGGGTGCCTTTCCAGTTTTGATGGTTTGAATTTCTTGTTTTAGGGAAGATACCTCTGAGTTCATCCTCTCCATTTGTTTGCATAGTTGTTTTAGTAGGCTTTGTGGGACAGTTTGGGTGGGTGCTTGAGTAGGTTGGTTTATCCTAGGGGGATATTTTGGAGGTGGGACGGTTTGTTGAAAATGGACCGGTGGTTATTGGTATTGGATAGGTGGGGTTTGGAACTGGTTATGGGTTTGATAGTTCTGACGGGGGTAAGGATTTTTTCCCTGTGGTTGGCTAGTTTGTTGGTTATCTTTCCAGCGGAAGCCTGGGTGGTCGTTATACCTTGGGTTGAAGGTGTTTTGGTATTGAGGCTTTTGAAAGTTCAAAGCATTTACTTCCGCTGGGGGTCCTCCTAAGAGAACATCTTTGATGGATGGAATGGTTGGGCAGTTTTCTGTCTTATGGTCATGTTTGTCACAAATTGTGAAAGCAGGGTCAACAGTTTGGATTTCATGGACTTTCCTAAGGTCTATCTCATCAACCTTCCTAGAGAGTGCTGCGAGTTTAGTCCTAAGGTTTTCCTCTTCTCTAAGTGTATGAATTCCAGTAGTTCTTTGTGTCTTTTCAGAATAAGGTGAAGTTCGCCATGTTTGGTTTTGTTCAGAAATGCTTTCTAGATACTCGTAAGCATCATTTGGGGCTTTGTTTTTAAAGGTTCCATTACACATCATGTCAATGAATTGTTTGTTCCCCGGACCCAACCCTTCATAGAAAATTCTCACTTGTTCAGGAATAGAAAAACCATGGTGTGGAACCATGTTAATAGTGTATTTGAACCTCTCCCATGTTTCATAGAATGACTCTCCCTCTTTTTCAAAAACGTTTTGGATACTCTTTTTAAGTGCAATTGTTTTGTGGTGGGAAAAGTATTTTTTGTAGAATTCTCTTTGTAGTTGGTCCCAAGAATTTATAGATGATGGTCTCAAATTGTTTAGCCAATTTTTAGCTTGATCCTTTAAAGAAAAAGGAAATATCCTCATCTTAGTTGATTCTAGTTGATGTGGGGGACACATGGTTTCTACAATGTCATTGAACTCCTTAATGTGCAGGTATGGCATCTCGGACTCCATTCCATAGAATGTGGGAAGGTGGTTTAGGACATGGGGTTTAAAGATGTAGTTGGAATCTCTTAGGGAATTGTGTCTAATTCATGAGGGGGCATTGGTCCAGGAAGGTGTGAGGTAGTCATTCATGGTTTGATCAATTTCATTCCCCAAGTTTGGGGCTGCCTCATTTGGGTTTCCATTTTGGTTCCCACCCGGGTTTATGAGTTGGTTTCTTTGAAGACCTTCCATTGAAATTGGCTCAATTTTGGACTCTAGAGTATTAGGAAGATTAGGATCTAATAGAATGAGTCCCCTTGTTGTACTTGACTCCCCAACCCTAGGACTATCCACCCTAACTAGACGGTTTGATTGATCGCGGGTGTAGGCGGACATGCGCCAAAAGAAAAAAAACGAGAAAGGGACAAGATAAGAGAATTTGGATGAGAAAAGAAGAAACGGGGGAGAATAGAATGGGTGTTTAGATGACTTACTTGGGTCCCCGGCAACGGCGCCAAAATTTTATTCTCGCTCAAATTTACCCAAGAGATGAAGGTAGAACGGTCCTTGTATTTTAGCTTGGGTTATCGAATCCTCAGAGACCTAAGAAGAAACCTATAGACACGTACATTCTATGGAATGTTTTTGGATATGAAGTGGCCAACTTGGGTTTATTTTATATGGGTTTAAAGGAACTCTAAGAGACTTAAGTGAATTCAATTTAAAATAATGAGTTGATCCTAGGTTATCGCTCGGGGTGGATTGGACGTATTTCCTTTTTAATGATTTCAATTTCTTAAATTTGAGATGGGTTCATTTAAGGAGATAAAACAACATCATCACTTACTGGTTTAATGCCTACAACCTTTAGTACTAATCACCTATACACTTGAAGGATCAAAGTTTTGATCACTATAAGGTAAAGGTTCGTATTAGCACTTAAAGTGTGTGGCCTTAAATTCAACAAGGACGATGGAGTTTAAAAATCATAAAATAAAAATCTCAATTAAAGAAGTGATTGTACATTAATGAGGTGATAAATAACATCCAATCCATCCCCTTGATACTCCCTTGGATCAACCCATAAGTGGGTTATCCCTCCATTGATTCTATGGTTTCAATGGAAGCGGAAAGTAGACTCATGAGGGAGGAAATGGAGAAGTAAAAAAAACGCAATAAAATAACAATCACTCCACCGTTGTGTGATAATATCACAAGGTTTGGTATGAAAAAGTTCACACATTGAACCAAAGGTATCAAAGTGATAAGGATAATAAGATAATAATAAGAGAATAAGAACTTTTATTAAGAAACAAGGATGAATTAAAACAACTTACATGTGAAGAAAGAACATTACAAAGAGAAATTGGCAGCATAACATTAAGATGAAAACAAGCTAAAAGATTTAAAAACTCCTTCACCACCACTGCCTTAAATAGGAATTTTGGTAGCCTTGGGTTGAACCTACAACAGTAAAAATGATCCCACTTGAGTATGGTAGGCCTAGGGTGGTAGAAAGTAAGGGAGAGGAGACTTTTCCACCCTTGACCCGAGGTGGCATCTAGCTTGCTTCCACCGAACAGACGTGCTTATAAGTCCTTCTAGATGACCGAATAAGAGTGGTCCATAGAATAATAAAATGTATCCCCGGATGTCTTCTAAACGAATGTAAAATTTGGTCCCATTTGGAGTTGTGGATTCCGAGATATGATCATATTAGTGGTATGTTTTTCTGGGCCGCAGAATCTGGCCGAGAATTTTATCTCTAACTTGGGACGCCTAAATGGACAACATGGAATACGAATTAGCATTGTATCATGAATATTGATTTGTTCCTACACATGTCTTATAGCATCCTACGAAATTTGGGGTTCATTGGGCCTGTATGTTGGGCCCTACAATCTCATAAGTGGGATGGTGTACAATCTGCCTTCTCTAGAATTGCTTCCATTCATCTCCAAATATCTCCATCATCGTTTATGAATCATCCATTGATCCCTGAATGAAAAATGTTCAAATTTAAGTGTATAAAAATTTCCAAAAATATCAAATTAAAATATTGATAATTACATTCCTTAGAATCAGATGACTCATTGGGCCTAAATTGGTATATGTTAGGCATGAAGTGCACAAATGATGAGAATGGATGTTCATAATAAAAATGCACTAACTCAGGCCCATAAGATCAAAAATGAACATTTAATACCATTAAAATGTAATTAAAATATATGTTTTTATTGTATAATCACACCCCCCAACTTGAGATTTTCTAGTCCCGAGCAAATAATTCAATGATTTTATTTGAATTCCTTTCTTCAAACACATTATAACAAACAGTGCTCACAATGTAAACTGCACAAAAATATATTTTTATAACCTATCAAGATAATTTAAAACAAGATGAATTTAAAAGAAGATCCCAATCCCAAGCTCATTCCTTTTATCAAATCCATCACCATACTTCATCCAAGTCAATTAGGTGAAATGATGTGTTGTGAATCACAATAGATATGGGGGTTCATTTTCATTCAAGGGAGAAATCATGGAAGCGCTAGGTGGAATCACATTTAATCCTAATATGAGTATTCTTCATTCCTTTTTTTTGGATTTTTTTTTTTATTATTTTTTTTCGCAATATTGCTATAGTAATTGAGATTGCAGTTAATCAAATTAACCCTTGTAGCAAGACTTTGTCGATGACTCCCAAACTCAAAGGCCTTAGGGCACCAAGTGAATCCCACATACTCGGCCATCATCTCGAGTTAACTTAAACAAAAACAAAGTCATATTACCATAAATAGAGATAGATTGAAAAACTCAGGGCTAGACAACTCTGGAGTCACGATCCCCAAGTGTCGAAAGCCTCGCATTTTATCAATCCATTGCTCTATACGCAAAAAAATTATTTTTTATTTTTATTTTTTTTTTATTTTTTTTTTATTTTTATTTTTATTTTTATTTTTTGAATACTCATATTATTCATAAAAATCAAACCAGCCTATGTTATTTTTTATGGGACCCCAAAAATTCAAATTAGTACCCCACAGTCTAGAGGACGTGCATTGTGGCATTTTGATTTAATGGATGAAAATAAAAATGATGAAAATTTTCATTGGACAACCAAACTTCCAAAATCAATGCTTTTAAACTTAATCATGAATTAAATTAAGAGTCAAGGAAGTAAAAGTTATTTTCTATGTATTTTTAATGTGAGAAAATATGTTATTATATGAATGATAAAGGAATTTTACTTCTTTATTTTCATTGTTTTATTTTTAAAAAAACAAACATTTTGTTTCCACACCCCCCAACTTAGAATGAAACTGTCCCTAGTTTCGTAAATATAAAATTTAGAATGGGGTAGAGGAATAAAAGGGGAGTTCAATAAGGAAATTGAAATATGAGGATCATGCAATGAAGTCACTTGGTGGTTGAAGTTTGAAGTTCTTGTCACTCGAATTTAGTCCTTTGATATCCAAGTCACTTGCAAAGTTCCCTAGTGGAAAAAGGAAAACAAACAAACAAAACAAAACAATATATATATATAAGTAAAATATAAGTATATATATAAAAATTATATAATAATTAAGCACATTAAGTCGTAGGTCAGTGGTAAGCGCGCGCCCCTGTCTCCCTTCGGTCCCGGGTTCGAGTCCCTGCGGCTTTGCCGGTTGTGACGGGGTTTGCCCCACTGCCTATGGTGTGTCCCCTTTTTTAATTATTATATTATTTTTATTATTTTTATTATTTTTATCTTAACCTATAAAATAATAAAAATACAACAAAATAAACTGGTGATACATTGTCTTCTTTTTAAATTTCTGGGTAAGGTATTACTCAAGGATCACACCACATGACACGGATGAATATGGTTCTCCCCTTTCGTACCCATCCATACTCATAATAGAACAGGTCAAAAGTCTATTTTTTTATTTCTAAATATAAAAATGATTAATTAATCTTATTTGAAAAATAAATATGATTCAAAAAGATTAGAAACATAAAAACCATGGGTTGCCTCCCGTGCAGCGCTTTGTTTAACGTCGTTAGCCCGACATAGATCCTAAACTTATCAATTTTTTCCTGGTTCATAGATTGGCTCAATTAACTCAACATCTATTTCATGTTTATTGAATGATTCAATGAATGTTTTTAACCTTTGACCATTGACCTTGAAAATGTGACCACTAGTGGGATCTTGAATCTCTACTGCCCCATGGGGGTATACATGATGCACTATGAAAGGACCTGACCATCTAGACCTTAACTTTCCCGGGTGTAAATGAAGTTTTGAACTATACAAGAGCACAAGTTTTCCCAATTCAAAATGTTTGACCTTGATATTCCTAGATTGGTAGGCTTGAACTCTAGCTTTATTGATCCTTGAATTTTCAAAAAGCCTCCATCCTTAGTTCCTCCAGTTCATTGAGATATAATTTCCTTTTTGTTCCGGCTAATGAGAGGTCATAATCCATTTTCTTAAATGCCCAAAAGGCCTTATGTTCAATCTCCACTGGAAAATGGCATGCTTTACCATAAACCAACCTATATGGGGACATTCCTAAAATGGTTTTATGTGCGGTTCTATAGGCCCAAAGAGCATCTAAGAGTTTCTCAGACCAATCTTTCCTAGAGGGGTTGACAGTTTTTTCAAGAATTTGATTAATCTCCCTATTCGCTAACTCAGCTTGACCATTGGTTTGAGGATGGTATGCAGTGGACACTTTATGAGAAATACCATACTTAGACATGAGTGAAGAGAATGGTCGGTTGCAGAAATGGGTTCCTTGATCACTAATTATAGCCCTAGGAATTCCAAATCTTGAAAATATGTTCTCTTTCAGAAATCGAATCACAACTTGATGATCATTGGACTTAGTGGGAATTGCCTCAACCCATTTTGAGACATAATAAACAGCTAAGAGTATGTAGAGGTATCCCTGAGAGTTTGGGAAGGGACCCATGAAGTCAATTCCCCAACAGTCAAATATTTCAACCACTAAGATGGGAGTGAGTGAAATTTGATTCCTTTTTGTGATGGACCCTACTTGTTGACACCTAGGAAAGCTTTGACAAAATGTGTAGGAGTCCCTTGAGAGGGTGGTCCAGAAAAGACCACATTGAAGAATCTTAGCAGATGTTTTCTTAGAGGAAAAGTTACCTCCACATGCCTCACTGTGATAGAATTTAAGGATGGACTCTTGTTCAGATTCTGGAACACACCTCCTAATGACTTGGTCAGGGAAGAACTTATAGAGGTATGGATCATCAAACACATAGTGTATAACATCAGAAAGAAATTTCCTTCGAGATTGAGTCCCTAAGAATTTTGGAATGACTCCTGTCACTAAGAAATTTGCTATGTCAGCATACCAAGGGCAGTCACTCACAGAGTATAGGTGTTCATCAGGAAATGAATAATACATAGAAAGGTGATTTGAGTTGTCTTTTAATTCCATCCTAGAGAGGTGATCAGCTACAACATTTTCAACTCCCTTTTTATCCTTGATTGTGAGGTCAAATTCTTGTAAGAGAAGGACCCACCTAATCAGTCTATCCTTAGCATCTTGTTTTTGGAAGAGGTATTTTAGTGCAGAATGGTCAGTGAACACATTGATGGGGGATCCTAAGAGGTAGGACCTAAACTTCTCTAAGGCAAACATAATATCAAGTAACTCCTTTTCAGTGGTGGTGTGGTTGATTTGGGCATCATTTAAGGATTTTCTTGCATAAGCAATGACATAAGGATTTTTATCACAACGTTGTCCTAACACAGCTCCTAAAGCAAAGTCACTGGCATCACACATAAGTTCGAAAGGAAGGTTCCAATTTGGAGATTTCATAATGGTAGGAGAGGTGAGAGAGGATTTGAGGGTTGGGAATGAACCCTCACAGCTTTCTGTCCAAACAAATGGAGCATCCTTTACTAGGAGAGCACAAAGGGGACGGGATATTGAACTAAAGTCCTTGATGAATCTTCTATAGAAACCATCATTTCCTAAGAAAGACCTCACTTCCTTGATAGTTTTGGGTGATGGAAGGTGACGAATGATGTCAACCTTGGCTTTATCAACTTCAATCCCCCTACCTGAGACCAGATGGCCTAAAACTAGTCCCTCTTTAACCATAAAATGTCATTTTTCCCAGTTTAGGACTAGATTCTTTTCTTCACATCTTGACAAGACTCTCTCTACATTCCTCAGACATCCCTCAAATGTATCCCCAAACACAGAGAAGTCATCCATGAAGACCTCTAAAAAATCCCCTACCATGTATGAGAAGATTCCCATCATGCACCGTTGGAAGGTTCTAGGGGAATTGCATAACCCGAAGGGCATGCGTTTGAAAGAAAAGGTTCTGAATGGACATGTGAATGTAGTCTTCCCTTGATCCTCTAGGGAGACCTCAATTTGATTGTACCCTAAGTACTCATCTAAGAAACAGTAGAAGGCATGACCTGCCACTCTCTCAAGGACTTGGTCAATGAATGGTAAGGGGAAATGGTCCTTCTTGGTGAATGAGTTTAGTTTAATGTAGTCAATGCAAACCCTCCATCCACTACTCACCCTTGTTGGAAGAATCTCTCCATCCTCATTGGTTTTCACTGTGATTCCGGCCTTTTTTGGAACCACTTAGATTGGGCTCACCCACTCACTCTCAACTATGGGATATATGATACCAACTTTTAACAATTTCAGAAGTTCCTTCCTTACTACCTCCATGAGATTAGGATTGAGTCACTGTTGAGGTTTACGACATGGCTTTGAATCAGATTCTAGAACAATCCTATGAGTCCCGATAAGTGGGATAATCTCAGGAATATCAGAAAGGTTCCAACCAATGGCTTTCTTATGCTTTCTAAGGACTTCTAGAAGCATCCTCTCATGATTGGCTTCAAGAGAAGAAGAAATGACAATAGGATGTGTTTGATTTTCCCCTAGGAAGGCATACTTTAGTGCAGCAGGAAGTTCCTTCAATTCAAGATCAGGTTGGTTCAGAATTTCAGCAGAATATTGGGACATTGGATCAAGATCAATTTCTTTTTTTAGAGTTTCAGATAGGATTGATTCCCCACATGTAGAAGTTTCAGCTACTAGATTGGCTTGATTAGATTTAGGGAAGGAAATTGGAGTGGTCTCCATGAAAGTGGTTTCTTGAAATGTTTCACTTATTTTTAGACATAAGACTTCATCATAAGATCAATTTGAAAATGATTCAAGCCAAGGAGATAAACTTCCTTTATATGAACAAAGGAAATCAATATCATCCTGACTTAAACTTTCATAAAATATTCCTTGATGTTCCATGGATTCATTATCAATGCTTCCTATCATGTTTACTTCATGAATGTCCTCTTTATCCCCTATTTGTGAGCTTGCATTATAGATGTTCAAGTCTAGACTCATGTTCCCAAAGGTGATGGTCATGTTCCCATTTCGGACTCGGATAACGGAGTTAATTGTTGCAAGGAAAGGACGACCAAGGATGATTGGGGTTTGTTCCTTATTTCCTAATTTTGGATGGTTGTCAAGGATAATGAAATCAGCAGGGTAGATAAAGTTTTCAACCTTTACCAGAATGTCCTTTAAAATCCCCTTTGGAACCCTAATGCTACGATCAGCAAGTTGAATTGTGACAGATGTGGGTTGGAGTTCTTCTAGGCCTAACTGGCATTACACAGCATATGGGATGATATTGACACTAGCACCTAGGTCACACAAGGCCTTGACAACTTTTCTTTCTCCTAGTTCAACATTGATGTAAGGGCAACCTGGGTCTTTCAACTTAGGAGGAATGGTCCCTTGAATGGTGGTACTCACATTAGCAGCCAAAAGGACTTGGTTTTTATGTGAAAATTTTGTTTTAAAAGTGCGCAAGTCTTTAAGGTACTTTGAGTAGGCAGGTATGGTTTGGATTTCATCGAGAAGGGGTATGTTCCACTTGACTTGTGAAAATATTTCTCTCAACGTTTCACTCAGTTCAGGCTTGGTTTTCCCCCTCATGCGTTGAAGAAATGGTGCATGTTGTGGGGTTGTTTGTTGAAGAGTTGTTTCCTTGAAAATGTTATCAGTTTCCTCAGTTTTATCTTGTGTTTCATTTGAATTTTAATCCAAGTTTGAATCTTCAGGTGGGTTCTGAATTAGTTTTTTAGGTTTCTCAATTGATTTCCCACTTCTTAAAACAGTCACAGCCTTTAGTTGTTCATGAGTTGTTTGAGCACAACTTGACTCTCCCCTTGAAGTTGAGGATGGAACCGCCTGAGTAGGCATGGGTGCCTTTCCAGTTTTGATGGTTTGAAGTTCTTGTTTTAGGGAAGATACCACTGAGTTCATCCTCTCCATTTGTTTGCATAGTTGTTTTAGTAGGCTTTGTGGGACAGTTTGGGTGGGTGCTTGAGTAGGTTGGTTTATCCCAGGGGGATATTTTGGAGGTGGGATAGTTTGTTGAAAATGTACCGGTGGTTATTGGTATTGGATATGTTGGGTTTGGAACTGGTTATGGGTTTGTTAGTTCTGATGGGGGTAAGGATTTTTTCCCTGTGGTTGGCTAGTTTGTTGGTTATCTTTCCAGCGGAATCCAGGGTGGTCGTTATACCTTGGGTTGAAGGTGTTTTGGTATTGAGGCTTTTGAAAGTTCAAAGCATTTACTTCCGCTGGGGGTCCTCCTAAGAGAACATCTTTTATGGATGGAATGGTTGGGCAGTTGTCTGTCTTATGGTCATGTTTGTCACAAATTGTGCAAGCAGGGTCAACAGTTTGGATTTCATGGACTTTCCTAAGGTCTATCTCTTCAACCTTCCTAGAGAGTGCTGTGAGTTTAGCCCTAAGGTTTTCCTCTTCTCTAAGTGTATAAATTCCAGTAGTTTTTTGTGTCTTTTCAGAATAAGGTGAAGTTCCCCATGTTTGGTTTTGTTCAGAAAGGCTTTCTAGATACTCGTAAGCATCATTTGGGGCTTTGTTTTTAAAGGTTCCATTACACATCATGTCAATGAATTGTTTGTTCCCCAGACCCAACCCTTCATAGAAAATTCTCACTTGTTCAGGAATAGAAAAACCATGGTGTGGAACCATGTTTATAGTGTCTTTGAACCTCTCCCATGTTTCATAGAATGACTCTCCCTATTTTTCAAAAAGGTTTTGGATACTCTTTTTATGTGCAATTGTTTTGTGGTGGGAAAAGTATTTTTTGTAGAATTCTCTTTGTAGTTGGTCCCAAGAATTTATAGATTATGGTCTCAAATTTTTTAGCCAATTTTTAGCTTGATCCTTTAAAGAAAAAGGAAATATCCTCATCTTAGCTGATTCTAGTTGATGTGGGGGACACATGGTTTCTACAATGTCATTGAACTCCTTAATGTACAGGTATGGCATCTCGGACTCCATTCCATGGAATGTGGGAAGGTGGTTTAGGACATGGGGTTTAAAGATGTAGTTGGAATCTCCTAGGGAATTGTGTCTAATTCATGAGGGGGCATTGGTCCAGGAATGTGTGAGGTAGTCATTCATGGTTTGATCAATTGCATTCCCCAAGTTTGGGGCTGCCTCATTTGGGTTTCCATTTTGGTTCCCACCCGAGTTTATGAGTTGGTTTCTTTGAAGAACATCCATTGAAATTGGCTCAATTTTTGACTCTAGAGTATTAGGAAGATTAGGATCTAATGGAATGAGTTCCCTTGTTATACTTGACTCCCCAACCCTAGGACTATCCACCCTAACTAGGCGGTTTGATTGATCGCGGGTGTAGGCGGACATGCGCCAAAAGAAAAAAACGAGAAAGGGACAAGATAAGAGAATTTGGATGAGAAAAGAAGAAACGGGGGAGAATAGAATGGGTGTTTAGATTACTTACTTGGGTCCCCGGAAACGGCACCCAAATTTTATTCTCTCTCAAATTTACCCAAGAGATGAAGGTAGAACGGTCCTTGTAGTTTAGCTTGGGTTATCGAATCCTTAGAGACCTAAGAAGAAACCTATAGACACGTACATTATATGGAATGTTTTTGGATATGAGTGGCCAACTTGGGTTTATTTTATATGGGTTTAAAGGAACTCTAAGAGACTTAAGTGAATTCAATTTAAAATAATGAGTTGATCCTAGGTTATCGCTCGGGGTGGATTGGACGTATTTCCTTTTTAATTATTTCAATTTCTTAAATTTGAGATGGGTTCATTTAAGGAGATAAAACAACATCATCACTTACTGGTTTAATGCCTACAACCTTTAATACTAATCACCTATACACTTGAAGGATCAAAGTTTTGATCACTTTAAGGTAAAGGTTCGTATTAGCACTTGAAGTGTGTGGCCTTAAATTCAACAAGGACGATGGAGTTTAAAAACCATCAAATAAAAATCTCAATTAAAGAAGTGATTGTACATTAATGAGGTGATAAATAACATCCAATCCATCCCCTTGCTACTCCCTTGGATCAACCCATAAGTGGGTTATCCCTCCATTGATTCTATGGTTTCAATGGAAGCGGAAAGTAGGCTCATGAGGGAAGAAATGGAGAAGTAAAAAAACGCAATAAAATAACAATCACTCCACCGTTGTGTGATAATATCACAAGGTTTGGTATGAAAAAGTTCACACCTTGAACCAAAATTATCAAAGTGATAATGAGAAGAACATAATAATAAGAGAAGAATAACTTTTATTAAGAAACAAGTATGAATTAAAACAACTTACATGTGAAGGAAGAACATTACAAAGAGAAATTGGCAGCATAACATTAAGATGAAAACAAGCTGAAATATTTAGAAAATCCTTCACCACCACTGCCTTAAATAGGCATTTTGGGAGCCTTGGGTCGAACCTCCAATAGTAAAAAGGATCCCACTTGAGTATGGTAGGCCTAGGGTGGTGGAAAGTAAGGGAGAGGAGACTTTTCCACCCTTGACCCAAGGTGGCAGCCAGCTTGCTTCCACCAAACAGACGCGCTTGTAAGTCCTTCTATATAGCCAAATCAGAGTGTTACATAGAAGAATAAAATGTATCCCCGGATATCTTATAACCGGATGTAAAATTTGGTCCTATTTGGAGTTGTGGATTCCGATATATGATCATATTAGTGGGCTATTTTTCTAGGCCGCAGAATCTGGATCATAATTTTATCTCTAACTTGGGCCGCCTAAATGGACACCATGGAGGCCGAATTAGCATTGGATCCGGAAGAGTTATTTGTTCCTATACATGTCTTCTAGTATCCTATGAAATTTGGGGTTCATTGGGACTGTATGTTGGGCCCCACAGTCTCATAAGTGGGATGATGTCCAATCTGCCTTCTCTAGAATTGCTTCCATTCATCTCCAAATATCTCCATCATCGTTTTATGAATCATCCATTGATCCCTGAATGAAAAATGTTCACATTTAAGTGTAGATAAAGTTCCAAAAATATCAAATTAAAATATTGATAATTACATTCCTTAGAATCAGATGACTCATTGGTCCTAAATTGGTGTATGTTAGGCATGAAGTGCACAAATGATGAGAATGGATGTTCATAATGAAAATGCACTAACTCAGGCCCATAAGATCAAAAATGAACATTTAATACCATTAAAATGTAATTAAAATATATGTTTTTATTGGATAATCACAAAGTTTGTGGAAAAGTGCCTCGTGTCACTACAGGAAAATGGCCATTTTGCGGCGGTTTTTTTGGAAATGGTAGTGGTTTAAACTATCGCCATATTATTTTGTGGCGGTTTCCAAAAACCACTGCTAAATTGTGTGTTGGGATACAACATGCAGCAGTTTCCTCGATTTAGCAGTGGTGTATGGTAAGTATCATAGTGGGTGCATTCTGTGGCGGTTTTTCCCAGCGAAACTAATATTTTTTTAGTGGCGGTTAAAACTACTGCTAAATTATTGTTCGTAGCTGTGATTTTAACCACCGGGGATAGCAAAGTACCTTAATTATAGCGGTGGTTAAAACCTCTGCTAAATATATTATATTTATTTTTTAGTGGTTAAAACTGCCACTAAAGCCAGATTTACAAAAAAAAATGCAGCTGATAATGCAGGACCATTACCAATGCCCTGAAAAAAACCATTCCAATTGATATAACATATAACACGTCATAACCACAACACATCGCTACCACCCCGCATCACAAACACCCCACATCACCACCACCACACATCATAACCACTACACATCACAACCACCATGCATAATTTAGTTTCAATAATGGTTTTTATCATAATTACTAAATTATTATGATGGGTATTCACACAAAAATACAATATTGCATAGGAAACCAATTTAATAGTTCGATGTATATTATTAGTTGTTTTCATATGTGGTGAGGTTATACAAACATACATAGAAAGTTTTATAAAAACCAAAACAACACACTATCTCAAAATAAGTCATAATTGGAAAACCAAGTAAGTGTGACCATATAAGAATAAATAACAAGAATAAGTAAAAATCATGCGATTTCTCTCTTCCCCTTAAAATTAAATTAATCTTGTTCATTATCTTTATTAAGATGATATGTACCATTTAACCAAATAAATACAAAAGCATGATATTTCTAAATCTTAGAACCTGGAGTGGTCTAAGCCATAGTGGTTCTTCTATAATCTTCCATGTATATAATCCATGACCTAGTTCCCATTTCCTAACCATTTTACCCTCACCATGCCCAAGGATACAATGTGGTGAGCTTGGGTTTCCTATTTTGGACAAGTGGTCCTCCGATATTCCATGTCCACCCAAGGGCATTTCAAGATTCTCATGGTGCATAGGAAAACCACTAGGACAACACGCATAGCACCATGTCATCCCCAAGTCATGGTTATATATACCATTTTACACAAGATCATGCCCAACATAAAACTACCTCATTCATATCCAGAAAAGTCATTGCACAAGCCGTGGTGGCCTTGAAAAGGCTAAAACACCACCTCAAACCTCAAAATCACCACAAAACTCTCCCTAAACATCCCCAAGACTTGATAATGAACAAAGGGAAGTTCATAAAGGGTATTTACCATTACACTCCTTCTATTTATTTTTGTTTCCCTATTATTTCTCAATTCTAAGTCAAGGTGGTCATATTTTCCCCAAAATTATAAGAACTATGCGTGGATTGATTCCTATTTTTATGGGATACATAGTGATTCCTAGATCTCCTATATCAAACCCAACCAAAAAAAAATATCAAATCCCCCACTTTATCTTAGTGATTGGGTTTCTTTATTCACATTGGTTTCCATCCATAGGGTTGGCATCAAGACAAGTTCATTTCATTTTAAACATCAGTTTTAACTACATTAAACCTCATATAATAAGGTATTTTTCATATGATCTTAAACTATAGATTATTTTAGTAATTTTCAAATGATGTTAAACTATGTGATGCATGGTCCATCTTGTAATACTTGAAACTTCTTAGAGCAGTCTACCTAGTAAGACCTGTCTTCCTCTACATATTATCCAAATCTACATAAGGATCCTTAGCATGTGGTTCTTTATCCATAAACCTCTATTATGAAAAAAATGACTCTTACCCTAGGAAAGAGCCTAATATGCATAGGGGATTATATAAAAACTATATGTGGATTGATTCATGATGTTTCAATATATGTAATGATGTTGGGTTCTCCTATAATAATCCTTGGTGAAAATTATAATCACACTGGTTATACCCTAAAGGAGAGACCCTTCCTCATTCACATAAATTTGTTTATTTATTTCTCACATAATGGTTCCCATACATCTCATCCTTCTCCTCTTATACATGAGAAAAAAAATTATAGAGGAACTTTTCCAAGAACTATGAATGGATTGATTTCTGTTGTTATAGGATATGTTTTTTATTGTTCATCCTTGGGTAAAAAACCTAATAAATTTAGGAAAAATGAATCATAAAAAATGATTCATGACAAAAAAAAATCAACATATATGGTGCATACCACACTCGAGAAATAAATACATAAAAGTAAATATCATAAATCAATAAAATACATAAAAGGAAACATGAGAAATCAAGAAAATGTTAGGTTATGAAAATGTTTGGTGGCAACTATGTGCCACACATGATACATATACAAACCGACTGTTTCCATATTTGTCCAATATATCAACAAAACAACTAATCACAGTCTGGTGATGAACAAAGCTCGTCACCCTCTCCACCTTCATCTCTACTTCCTGCTACCACCTGAAAGAACATTATATTGAAAATTAAATATTGTTGTATATTTATATTTAAACTTAAAACCAATAAAAGTTTGCAAACTAAATGATTTTGAATTTTTGTGATTTATCTGCTCACCACCAGTCGACGCAATACCACCAGGGGTAGATCCGGTCATCTTTTGATATAAATCAATCAATACTTTCTACAAAGTGGATATCTGAGCCCCCTGGTCATGAACTATGTTTCATAGAGAAACAATTTCTCTCTGAGTATCTCAGGGTATGGATTGACTACAACCAGGAGTAGATGCAGCTGCAATCCCGATGGATTTCCAAAGACCTCATATGGTACGAACCCCAAACCTATCCTATGTACTCTACCAGGATGCTCCTTCCTAAGGACTTCAGCAATTAGGTCATCCTGGGAGACTGAGTAGGACTGCGCGGGATTGGAATCCCATAGTTCTTTAATTTTTACCTATAAATCAAATAGAAATCATATTAGAATCAATATATATTAACATATTAACAACTAGTAATAATTTATTATAATGAAAAACGAGTTCATACCCCAACTTCTTTGGTAGACTCATTAACAAAACTTCCATCAGAATTTTTGTGAACATTCAACGACACTTCTGTTCGGGATGCTTCGTGCCCTAAACTCTATGAATGCATTAAAAAAACATAAATAAACAATTTAATATATTAAACAAATAATATTTTCTTATAAATATTTAAACTAATGAAAATATTACCAGAGCAGATCGGATTTTATAAAAACTCTTTGACCCCGTAGTGTGAGGGATGACCTGCTTAGCCCAACTTGATGCATTCTTTCTTGAAAGATCCTGAAATAAATAAAATTAAATTTAATAGTAATGTATTCAATATCATATCCTATTAATATACATGTATAAATGTAAAATTATATTTCTATAGTAATATATATTTAAATACCATCTGCTTCTCATCACAATGTCTGTCAACAAAAACTTCCCATTGCTCTTTGGGTACCCCATCAGGTAACTTGTCATACATATGTTGGGAAGGCAACGAAGTATCGTTGACATCACCCTACAATATCCATTTAAAGTCTTTCCATTTTTTTCCAAGATTTTTCAATGTCCACTTTCATGCTATCACATCAGCAACCGTAAAGTGGAAAACCATATATATACAGAAATTCATTTTGAAAATATTAATAACATGACATTCAATTACACCATAATGTATTAAAATTACCTTTATTTGGGAATAAAAAACTTCATTTTTTCAACTTTCAAGCATATTTCTCCAATCATCATATGAAATAGGAAGAGGAATGAATGCATTTGATTCCGATTTGTAACAAACCAACCCAGATAACCTGCCTAAGTGGCATATTATAGGGTTTCTATATAGATCAAATATTTCATGGATGAATAGATACATAAAAAGAAATAAGAATGAGGTAGAGAAAATAGAGGAATATTATATTTTTGAAGATATGCATGTGTGATAAAGGATACATATGGAGGAATCATGGAGGAAGGGAAATAGATGTTGGGATGATGGGAAAGTTGTTGGACTCCTCATGTATTAATCTTGTTTTAATGATCAAAAATATCATCAATGATCACAAATATCATTTATAATCATAATTATTATTCAACATAGTTAAATCCTATAAATTATATCCAATCATGTGTATTTATGTTTCAAGTTCACTCATGCTTTATAATGGTTAAGCTCAATCCATTTCATACATATTACTGCTTAAGTCTGAATACTGTTATTTGCCTAAGTACAAGACACCGTGAAGACTGACACACTAAGCCAGAAACTGTAAGCCATACACCATGAAGCCTAACACAGTAAGCTAGACACCGTAAGCCAGACACCGTGAAGCCTGACACAGTAAGCCAGACACTGTAATCCAGACACCATGAAGCCTGACACAGTAAGAAAGACACCATGAGCAAGACACTGTGAGCAAGACAACGTGAAGACAAGACACCGTGAGCAAGACACCATGAGCAAGACACCGTGAACAAGTCACTGTGACACTCACATCGTGAAGAAGACATCGTGACACTCAGACCGTGACACTTAGACACCGTGTGAAGGAGACATCATTTGCATAACATACTGTGACACTGTTTCTTAAACTATTTTGTCGACTTTCAATTTAATGTTTAACGGTCATATTTTGATGCCTTTAATGCACTGACATAATTAATGTTTCTTTGTAGACATAGTACAAGGTACGAGGCATGAAACACATGGAACCTGTCAGCTAAAACACATGCATTCGAGGATAAAGAGTGGACAGTTCCCAACAACCACAGTGCATGATACTGAACGAAAAACAAGCCTGTGAGCACGACAATGAAGAACACTTTGCAAGATTTTCAAAGAAAGCACTTTCACATACATGAAATCCGACTCTGCTGAAGAACATACGAAGTACACTAGAATCCAGAGAACATCTTCACATTACCAACACTTGTGAAGAACACAAGCTGAATTATGACACTCTGTTTTTCAAGAAAAAAACCAGAGATGGACTCAGAAGAATTTTTGTTTAATCAAAGGAGTCCATAGTTTCACTTCAAATCACTAGAGCATTCTAAACTCATATATACTCTCTCTTAGTGATTCTTTTACTTACTTTTGAGAAGTGTTTATACTCTGTATATTCCATACACACACTGACTCTTGTGCTAAACTGAAGGATTTCTAAATCCTTACACCAAACTCTTTATACTCTTGTTTACCCACGACAACTATGGAAGAGGTCCTTGTGTGGCCTGGTTATTATTATTTTTTACCCATGAAAACTGTGGAAGAGGTTCCTGTGTGACCTGGATAGTCTATATATTGTTGTTAACCCCGATCCAGGGTGTGGATCAAAGTTTATTTATATAAACCGCTTGGTGGCAGGTGATCACCAAGTGGAGTGGATTAGGTCTCGTCTTGAGACTGAACCACTTGTTTCATATCTGTTGTGCTATTTAAATTTAGTCTTCTCTGTTTTACTGCTTTATTGCATAATCCAGAAAACTCTAATTTCACTTTGATAGTTAGTCTTGGAAAGAAGTTATAACTGATTTTTCTTAGTATGATAACTTCAAAATTAATATTAATAATACATATTAAGATTAATGAGAATTAATCAATCTTTGAAGAAGTTTTTTAAACAGTCAAACTCTTATAATAGTATAACCTTGATTAACTAGTATGTATCTATTATTGGGGAAAACCATTTCTTTTAAAATAATATTTTTGTAACAGAAATTTTTATAGTTACTCAATTCACCCCTCCCCTCTTGAGTAAACTACTCCGAACAACAAAAGTGTCAGAGGTGGAGCTAGAGGAATAGACGCAGGGAGAAAGATATAAAATATTTTTTCATATGTTAGAAAAATCACCCAATTAAAATTATACATCTGTAAATGCACATTATATTAGTAATGTAAGAATGAAACTAGAACCAAATGTATTGATCCATCACTAGTAAGGATAATTTATATTATCATGGGGTTCTAAAGAAAATGTTAGGTTAATATAACCATTTTATTAACTAGAGTAATATCCATCAAAATACATGGTTCAATATAGACATGCACACTGTGTATTTATAAGTATAAGACATCTATTTTGGGTAGTACACTTAGTAGGCCAATTTTTGGTGATTTAATGTAGTTTGTATAAAATGCCTACCAAAATACCATCAAATGATTTGATTATTTTATTGTCTATGTTATTTGAGTTGAAAAATATATCCATTCAATAAAAATCCCCCAGATAATTGAAATGATATTAATGAGGATCAAATAACAACATCTCAAATATCAATTTATAAAAAATAATCATAATAAAATCAAATTCTTGAAAACCCTAGGTCACTCAAGACTTGAGGAGAGAAAGTGCTCACGAGGCCCTACCTGCACCTACCTCTTGATTTATGATAGATCTATTTTACTTTCCACCAATCTACCCAAATAACAGTTGAGAATTATAGAACCTAGTATCTTATGGTATCTATGGATCTAATACCATTTGTAACAAACCATCCTGAAATACTACCAAAACTGACACAGACCCAATCCGCCACTATCCTGAAGGGTGTTCCCAATCTACATAGGATAGGAAAAAGTTATTAGAAATCATGAAACACTACATTGGTAATGATTTATCCATTGAATAATAAATGATCATTAAAAAGAAGTAAATACTAAATAAACCTCTAAATCATCAAATAAATAATATATATATATATAGTGCACAATATTTAAAACAAGAGAGGGATAAAAGGGAAAATTAATACAATAACAACCAAAATGTAAAACCAAACCCAAATCACATTTTGATACCTTCTCTATGAACCCATGATTTATTAAAACATCCCACTCATATTCAAGGACCCAAGATAGATACCCATTCCAGAACATGAATCAAAACCTAAAATATTTATGTAAGCATCGTGACCCACTGAATCTATGAAATAAAATTCATTGAGTAGTTCATGTTTTCAAGTTTGGAATAGAAATTCTATAGGGTTTTAAATTCATGATGCTTGAGTAAAATTAAATCTTGTATTTGATCCATTTAATTAAATGGGTCCTTCAAATAAAAACTTATTTGATAACCCAAGAAAGTAAAAAACATTTATTTTTCCCTAAAAGAAAACAAAACCATTTCACTAAAACATTTTTTAAAAAAAAAATTAAAACATATTTGAAATCCAATTGAAAAAAAAACAATACAAACACCAAGGTTAAAGAAAAATATATTTTGGGCATCACAAGTTTATAGAAATCAATTAACATAAAAATGAAAAGGGTGTCACAAACAATACAATCAAAGGGAAAAACAATCATTACATGATGAGAATCCCCAACAATGACTATTGATAAATGATTAATAATCATGGTATCAACCCTAGTATTTTGAGAATAAATTACAAATTAATAAGGTCTTTAGGTTAGTCATTCACAAACTAAAATAATAAAGAGAGTAATAAGGGTTGAATTTTATGAGTCAAACATTCTTGATGACAAAAAAATATCCAATATAAACCCAGTGGATGAGAAACATCGAGAAAACAATTTTAATATCTCAAGTAATATGATATCTTAAAAAAAGAAAAAAAATAAGAATCATATAATAAATCCATGAATGAATAACTATATCAAATTGAAAATGACAAGACATGAGTTCTTGTTTAGAGGTCAGATGAGCAGAAAAGGAATTGAAATAAAATAGGTGTTCAAGAAAAAAGATGATGAACATTGAAATGTGATATGGAATAAGGCATGACTAACATGTAAAGGATATTACCATGTAGAGGTAATTGATATTGAAGAAACATTCACACTATTTTCATGACTTTAATCATTTGGGTTATTATTATTGGTGGAAATACAATGGATATTCAAGATCTACCAAAAGGATATAAATGTGACATTTTTTAATGGAATGAGAAAGTAAGAGGTATATATTAAACAAATGATTGGATTTTAATTTTATGATGATGAAAAAAAGGTATGGCATCTTAATAAGTATCTATATGGATTTAAACAAACACCTCTAGATTTTTATGATCAATTGAATACATGTTTGAAGAAGTTTGAATTAAAGAGAGGTGGTGTTGGCTGTAATATTTATATGAACGTATCCAATGATTAATAATTCATAGTACTCATCTATGAAAATAAGGTCATATTTGGAAGAGATAATAAGGAACTAATTGAGTAGTTTACTAACTTGATGAGTCTATAGTTTCAAATATCTATGATCAGAGAAATCACATGTTTTCTTAGGCTGCAAGTGAATCAAAAAATTGAATACGTATTTTTTTCTCAAGTTAAATAAACTAATAAGATGCTAAATAAGTTTGATATATAATATTTTAAGATAGTTTAAACTCTAATCATGGTTGGAAGAAAACCTAGAGAATATGAGAATGAAAATTATATCAATCCAACACTATTAAAGAGAATGTTATGGAATTTTATTTACTTGAAGTAAACTTAGATGAATGTAGTTTATGCAACATAATTGGTGGATCTATTTCAAATAAATTTGAAGGAGAAAATACAACCTAAGATTAACTTAGGAATAATCGGCGAGGTGGTGTGGCGGTGAGGCGGCGAGGTGGCGAGGCGGTGAGGGGATAGCGATTCAGAGGTCACTGGGGGTGGTCTCGTGGGGGTTGGGGGAGAAGGGGGGTCTCAGGGGGTGGGGGTGAAGTGTCGGGGTTGAAAAAAAAAGTTTTGGTGGCAGTTTATAAAAAAACTCCGCTAAATCATTAATAAAAAATTTAGCTGCAGTTTAGTAAACCACCTCAAAAAGCTACTAATGTTGTAGATTGTTAGTAGGTGAAGGCTAAACACCGTGTTCCCGATGGTCTGTTGCAGCCCTTATACATTCTTGAGTAGAAGTGGGATGATGTCTCGATGGATTTCATCACAGGACTACCCAGGGCTTAGGGAGGTTGTGATTTCATATGGGTAATGGTGGATCAGTTGATGAAATCGGCTCACTTCTTAGCAGTTAAGGAGCTGAGCGTAGTGGATGCCTTAGTATAGAAGTACGTGGGTGAAGTTGTACGGCTACACAAATTTCCTAGAACCATCATTTTGGATCAGGATACGTACTTTACTTTACGAGTTTGGAAGGGGTTACAGTGTGCTTTTGGCACCCAGTTATGCCTTAGCACTACTTTCCACCCTCAGACGGATGGGTGGATAAAGAGGACCATCTATACATTGGAGGATATGTTGTGAGCATGTATTTTGGAATTTAGAGGATTGTGGGTACGACACTTTACCCTGGTGGAGTTTTCCTACAATAATAGTTATCACTCCACCATTTGCATAGCGTCATTAAAAGCCTTGTATGGAAGACCATGTCGTTCACCCATGTGCTAGATAGAGGTTGGTGAGGCGAGTGTTCTTGGCCCAGATTTAGTGCAGAGAATGACGGAGAAGGTTCAGCTTGTGCGTAAAAGGATGAAGGCAGCTCAGGACTGGCAGAATTCATATTCCGATCATAGGAGGAGACCCTTGGAGTTTGAGGTTGGGGACCACGTGTTCCTAAAGGTCTCCCCTTAGTGTGGACAGTGGATGTTTGAAAGGGGAAGTAAGCTTTCTACCTGGTTCATCAGACCCTTCGAAGTGTGGGGACGAGTTATCGTGGTGGCGTATCAGCTGATGTTACCACTGCAGTTGGAGTGGATCCACAAAGTCTTTCATGTCTCTCAGTTTCGTCTGTATCTGCACAATGACTCTCACATCCTCGACTGGGGAGAGTTGGATATCGAGGATGATGCGACGTTCGTGGAGCAATCGGTGAGAATCGAGGATCATAAGGAGAAGGTGCTTTGTGGATGGACCATTCCCTTGGTTCGTGTGTTGTGGAGGCATAGTGGTCTCAAGGAGAGTACCTAGGAATGGGAGGCATAGATGCATGCCCAGTACCCAGAGCTGTTTTGATTTTTGCTCTTATTTTTTGTTTTGTTCCTTGTTTGTAATGGATTATTGACCTTGTTTGCTATAAGATGAGTTTTTCCCTTGTTCTATGAATGTGTGTGAGAAGTCCTGACTATGGGGATGGTAGAACCTGATCCCCAAATCAAGACGTATTAATGTGGATGCAATTAAACCCGTGCGAGCGAGTCAGTTTCGCCCAAAGAGGATAGTATCTTAACATGGAGGAAGGAACTCCCTAATTCATATGTATGGATGGTGCGACTTTTTGTGTTTGTGTGGTTACTTAGTGTTTCTACAGTTTTTCAAGAGATAGGTGAGAGATTTTTTCCTAGATGTCAAGGTTTTATTCTAGCTTTTGAACAACTTTAGGGTGGTTTGTCCTTGGGAGGTGTCTTACGAGGTGGTTGTTCGGACCCCTATATTTTTTTCGAGATTACTCTTGAATTCTCGAGGGTAAGAATAGTTTGAGAGGTATCTGATGTGATGTCATGGACTCTTCTGCTCCATTACTTTTCCAAATTTTGGTGTTTGGGGTGTCCTTGACACCATCGGTGAGTCGGGAGGGCGTCAGTGTCGGTGGCAGGGTGTCGTTGTGGTGTCACTTATCGGTGCCACCAAGGGGTGTCGAGGTTCTTTCCCCAATTTCTTGTAATGTCTCTTTTAAGATTTATTACCTCTTTTAAAGTGTTTTATGACCATTTTAAGTCTGGTAAAGGATATCTTAAATCCATTAAGAGTGAGGTGATCCTTGACTTACCAAAACGTGTGGTCTTTTAATCAGTTTCACACCCTTTTCTACATTTCTAGTTATGCCCCTATTATGCATTTTTTTCAGTTTAAATGTAACCTATCAACTCTATGTTGTGTGATGGTCTATCTCACTATCTCTAATGGAATTATTAAATCTCAATTATTTCTAACATGTGCAACCGCCCAGCCGCGTGGTTAAACCACGATCCACTCTTCAAGAACATCGATATTTCACATCCTATAACTCTAGAATCGGGCCTTTTATCACACCAAGATCTTCTTCTTCCTTGGTTTATTTCTTTTCTCTTAGTTCACTTGGAGTCCCTCTTCTGGAGACGAGTCGTGCCTCCATGAGATCCCTCCCATTCGGTTCTTCTTGTAGTTTCCTATCACGCGACCCCAGTTCTTAACGCAAGGAGAAAACTTCAATCCTTGATCATCTAGTATGGGTTCTTCCTTCATCTCTCTTTAATATGCATCATGTGTGGTGGGTATGATGATGTTTCCTCTAGACGTAGATGAAACCAACTTTAACGAAGATAATAAACAAGTTTTTAAAGAATGAAGGGGTGGGGAAGATGATGATGTTGTTACATTTTACCTTCATTTTTATTTTGTGAATTGTATGGGCTCATGTCCACTAAAAACCATGGTCATTGGTGGTCCTTCTTTCCCACTAATGAATCTATGTTTTCTAGATGATCTTATTATTTAATAACTATAACATGGAAACTGATTAATCACGTAAAATTTGTTGATTAAATGGATGCCCTGTGAATAAGAACCCTTGTGTGATCACCCTAGTTAACCAAATGAAAAGAAAGAACTTAATGAATGGTGTTGGATAAATTTGAAAACTTATTTGCTCTATTCTAGTGATATGCATGGTTGTTTTGTTTGATGTTTTATGGGGTGACGTAGATAGGAATGGAATCTATGGTTGAGATTTTGTTGGTTTGTGAATCTGAGGCCCTGTGGAGCTGGCGGTAAATGTTTTGGGCCTGGTATGTTGGGGATAGTTTTCATTCTAGTACATTGAGGGATCCCACAGGATCCCATTTTGATGTTATCGTTTATAAGAGAAATGGGAGTGAATGCTTAAACACCTACTTGGTTGTTTCCTTTCAATTTTTGTTTTGGCTTATGGTTATGCCTATTAGTTGCCTGGTAGTGAAGTCGTATTTAAATGGAATCATTTGAACATGATAATGAGAATGGGTATAATGGGAAACTGTTTTCCAGAAATGGGTTGTGCTCTGGTTGTGGTTGTTGTGTACTTGTGCATGTAGGGGTAGCAGCAAGAGTAATTGTGTGCGGGTTGGTTGTTGGTTTTAGGACCCTTAGATTGGTATGAGTGTTTGATTATATATATGTATAAAATTTATTTTTTGTGTTTCTTATATGCACCCCACCGATGTTGAGCACTTCGTGCCAAACGCCCCCATTTCATGGGGGGTGTTTTCCCAACATTCCTATGATTGGCTGGTTATTAGCTCTTTTTTGCTCATTATCCCAGGTAGCCCAAGACTCTTTGGTAGTCTGTAATGGCATGAGGTTCATTATAGCCCAAAACTCTTCGGGCATGATGTGTTGTGGTGGGTTGGCCTAGGTGTGTGCGGGAAGGTTTGTTTCCTAAGTGTCTTCGGGATAAGGCCTAGGTGTTTGTGGGAAGGAAGTGTGGTTCTGATGGCTCAAGTGTCTAGGGTCGAGATGTGTGGTTGTGGTGTCCTAGGTGTCTGTGGGTGGGATGTGTCGTTGTGGTGGCCCAGGTGTTTGCGGGCGGGATAAATGTACGGTTGGGATGGCCCATATGGTTGTTGTTAGGGGCAGCAGTGGGATTGCAGTGGGATTTGTGGGGGGGGGGTATAATGCATAGGATGTTCTAATTAACCAGTGGGAAAGAAGTGCGGGGTACCCAAATATCAATGTGTTATTACTATTATTTTACTTGGCTTGTGTTATTTGGGGAGTGTGTCTTGGTGAGGCTGGGTGGATAGTTTCCCTTGCTAGGTGTTTTGGTTACCTCTATTTTTCTCATAGGGCATTAGAATGTCTCCCCACTTGTGCATGAGATATTTTGGTTTCCCTACTAAGTATACTTGTATGCTCACCCTATGTATATAAAACTACTTTTAGGTTTCCAGAATAACTTTGAGGACAGTGTCATACCTTACTAGCTCGAGCGTCGAGATAGTTTTCGTTGTTGCTTTTCTTTTCTTTTGGTACTTTCCTTCAAATTTGTCTTATACCTTGTATCAGTTTATTTTGAACATGTATATGGGAATGGATTCTTGGTTTTACTTTCATATTTAGTCCTTGGTGTTGTTGGGATTTACCACCTTATCTCCTGATCTTGTTCTACAAAAAGGGTAATGCCTTCCATTTATGTGAGATTTTATACCCTTGGTGGTAGTTGCCACTTTGGGGCCTACTGAAGGTAGAAATTGGGAGGTCATTATCTCTCCTTCACCTTGAAGAAGGAAGGTCAGGGCATCTCTCCATCCTTTCCCTCATCTCGGAGAAGGCGGGTCATGATAGAGGCAGTAGTTTTCTGTACACAAAAGCAGTATGTTCTAAATCCATTAGATGGAGGTGTGTGTAAGTGTACATCAAAACCTTAGCGTAACAACATCATAGTATATTTAGGATACTTTTTTTTATAAAATAATTTAATGAAGAGATTTTAGGGGGTGGAGAAGGAAAATAAAGGAAAGGATCTTGAGACAGGACGTTACCTCTAAATCGAGTAACTCCTTTTGATTTGAGCCAAAAGGCTTCTTTGAGTTTCCTTCTGCCCAAGGTAAGGATTATAGAAGGAATGGATGGATGTTGGGAGCTTATTTGAGTAGAATTTGGATGATCCAAGGGGCTTGAGAGGTGTGAGTAAGTGGGTAGAGGTGGTGCCCTTTTATAAGAGGGGGGATGGGCACTTTAGGAAAGTCTTGAAATATTATTTTATTATAAATTGATTTTAGAATTATAATAGTTTCAAAGTGATATATTTAAAGTATAGTATGAGTATGGGTCTAAATCTTCTCAACCAATAGGTTTTAAAGAAGTTTAGGTCACAAAATTAACCTTATCTTTTAGCTTTAACCCTTATTTAAAAATATATACTCTTACCATATCTTCTTGTATTTTCATAATATATGGCTACTATGGTTACTATAAAATGCCAAGAGAACCAAAAGTGGATCATTAATGAAATTTTTAATATTATATAAGTTATTTGGCTGAATCTTAAATTTTTAGGACTATTATATCATTTAATAAAATAATATTTATTTTAAAAACTCATTTATGTCAATTTTGACACTATTTAGTAATTGATTTTTGTTAAAGTCATAACAACTTGATTCCTTTGAACCAAAGGAATTAACTCATCCCTCACATGTCGATGTCATCCAAAAAAATTGTGGATGGCATCAAAATTTTCAAATTACATTTATTTTAATATTTATAATATCATTTATTTGAATGTTTTATTAATAAGGTAAACACTGCATCATCATTGTGTCATAAATAAATTTATTTTTTTAATCTCGAAAAATTATAAATAAAATACCATGAAGTATGAAATCTTTTTAGCTTTCTAATGACTATATATAGTTGAAGATATAATTTATATAAACCAAATTAAAAAAAAATAGTTAGAAGATACATGTTTATGTTATATTTCCCTTTTATTTAAAATAAATATTAGAAAAGGTCATTATCACACTCAAGTGGCTCCATGGGGTCCTAAAATCTACCCAAGGATGCTCATGATCAGACATGTATCATCCAATAGGATTAGGACACATTTTAGGATAGTTTTATATTATTATAATATTATTGTTTACCCTTATTTACCTGATTTACTCTTTAATCATGGTAAAAAGAAATAATTACTGAAATTACTATTCATAATGTCCAAAAATAAAGGGGACCTATTTACACAATTTGAGACTTCTGATTACAAATATGGGGTCCATTTTTCCAAATTCAAAATATAGAATTGGCATAAATTAATTTAAAATTAATTCTCATTGTCAAAACCGGAAAGCAGGTTTTTAAGAAGTAAAAAATATTAAAAGATTGACATGTGTTTATGTCCAATTTCAATGTAAAATTACTTCCAATGACCAATATTGGATTAAGTGATAAAAACATAATCCAATTACACTTTAAAACCAATTAAAATATCAATCTATCTATTTGAATAAATTAGATGAAAATGCAATTTTAAAGTATAATGCAGTATTTTTCACTATTCATTAAAATATGGATTTGATCAAAATAATACCAAAATTTCATTCAAAGTAAAGTTTGATGTCCCGCTTCTAATAAAGTTTATTTTGTCAAATAGAATATATAAAAGGAACAAAACTAAATTTAAAAAGGGTTTACCATCAAAAGGTGGTAAAACGACCTTTTAAAAATATTAGAGTATTTTATGCTTAAAATTGGATTCATTCACATTTTATGCCTCTAAAATTTATTAGATAAAATTAAAAACATTTAACAAATATGTGTAATCATATTGTAGTTAGTTATGTTCATTCATGTCAATACAATGGCTAGGCGTTAACTACCATTTTAAAAAATAATATTATTATTGTATTATTTTTCAGTATAATTCAATGTTGTGTGCAATGTAATATTTCGGAGAAACTCGTTGTTGCACTTCGAGTACGCTTTCAGAGAAAGTGTCCCTTTTAACATAAAATGAACATCTTATTCATAAATATTAATAGATGTGAAAATGTATTATTTTATAAATACTTGGGATGTTATAGTAGTGATGTGATAGTAACATGTTGTGTTGGATTTAATATCATATTTTGAAACTAGCAATGAATTTCAGGTGACCATTATTTCAAGTCATTATTATCAAATATTTGGTTTAATCAAAGATATAATGTTATGGTGAGCTAACACGCCATGGTTTGGAAGATTTTATTCAAGATTAATATTTATATCTCCTTTGAGTATGAAAAGTCATAAAAATTATTTGGTGTATATTAGTCTACAAAAATTGATGACTTTGGCCATCTGTTAATAGAAAGGACACGTGAAGAAATTATTCATGCGGATTTGAATTCAACCTGGATATTCATGTTAGCTTATGATATTATAAATGGATTTTTTACGTGAATGAATATGAGAGTAAAATTTGAAAGGACACTTACATATTTAGCCCTGTGAAATGAGAAAAAAAGAGTGTGGAATCATCATGAAGTTCACTGAAGATATTGTGATTACTTACATATCATAGAAGAAAAAATAAGAAGAAAAAGAAGAAGATCAACTCATTTAATAGCGAGTTATTCGAATATGATCCTTGAAGAAGGAAAGTTTATGATGTTTATTTGATGAAATCTTATGATCCAAAACTATAATAAAATATGGAAGAAATCCGTGGAAGATAGATCAATGCCTCTAGAGTTTATAGTACAATCATGTTTCAAATGTTAATCTATTTTGTTATAGGCGTGAATGCTAATTTTTTTGGATATTGAGCATGTTTCAATGATCCATATCTAGAAGATTTTGAGTGGAAAAAAGTATGAAGTGAAAGTATCCCTAAGACTTAGATCCCAAATATTATAATCACGTAATAATGTGTTGATGATTCGTGTGCAATAATACATGACCCTGGTAAGAAAAGTAATTACAACATCATTTTTTTACTTTGGTTCTTTAATAACCGATGAAAAAATAAACATTTTCCATGCCGGTTATTAAATAAATGACATCACTACTGCAAATATGGCCTTTAAAAGTGCTATAAAAGAGCATTCACAGTGCTAAAAAAGCGTTGTTAATCTCAGCAAAGATAGAGGGGGTCTTTTTTATCAGCGCTCAAAAAAACGCTGATGAAGGCCCCTTTTATCAGCAATAATAAAAGTAGTCTTTTATCAGCACTAAAAAATAGCCCTGATAAAAGGGCTATTTAAATAATAATAATAAACTTTTAATCGGAGCCACCTTTTTAACAGCGCTAGCCACCCCCCACTCCCACCTGTACCCACTCGCGCCCCCGCCATCCCCTTTTAACAATGCTAGCCACCCCCTTTAACAGCACTAGCACCCCTCTGCACCCGCCCGTGCGCCTTTGCCTCCCCTGGGATTCGAACTCTAGACCCCTTTCCTGCGCGCCTGGACCCTTTACCACTCCCTCATGTTGCTTTGTTCTCCATTTAATGATATATCTATATATTTATATATATATTTACTTATATTTATTTGTATATTAATATAGATTTATATTAATATAGATTTACATTAATATATATATATATATATATATATTCGTATATTAATATATATTTATATCTATTTATTTATACATATATTTAGTTATATTTTTTATCTGTATATTTATTCGTATATTAATATATATTTATAAAATTTGTTTTAAATACATTTATAAATTTTTTTTATGTGTTTATAAATAAATACATACATACATATATACAACATACATGCACTTGTATATATTTTATATATACGTGTGTATCTGTAAGTATACTTATACATATTTATATATATATATATATTATAGATTCATATGTATATTCATATGTATATTCATATGTTAGAATATATAGATAATATATATCAGTTTGTTAATACAGACACACACTAATACACACACACACACACACACATTACATAGGTATATAAATATACATATATTTGTTTTGTTTTTCATTTTACGATATATTTATATATTTATATATATATTGTTGCATTTTTTATCCATATATATATATATATATATATATTTAAAATATGCTTTGTGTGTCTGTGTGTTTATAAATACATACATATATTTATATTTATATATGTATGTGCATCTGTAAATATGATTATACATATTTATATTTATTTACATAGATTAAAAAATCATTATTTATATACATATATTAGAATATGTAGATAAACATATTTATGTTTGTCAATACACACACATATATCTTTATATATATATAAACATTATATATAAATTAATTATATATGTATATGTATATAAATATTCATTCAATTTCATTTTAAATAAAATGGATATTATTTTTTATTTAGATAAGGCTTATATATTGAGAAATATACTTTATATGTAAATATGTTTAATTATTTATTTATAAAATTAATTTTTTTATGTGTGAATATATAAAAAATATATATATATTGTTATATATTTGATTATAGATAACATTACACTGTGAAAAATGATAAAATTTCAAAGCCATAATATCAAACGGACACTCGGATCAAAAGTTATGGTTGTTTGAAGTTTGAGTTACGTTTTTAACTTATTTTAGATCTTTTATTGATTTTTTGATTTTTCATGTCTTCGAATTGTTATTAAATGATTATTAGTCGATGATAATTAGCAAATTATTAATTAATAATATTTTTTAAAATATCTTTAAGCCATTTTTCACTAAATTCCTTATATATTAAATGTAAATGTTTATTTATACTTATCTAAAACATATTTAAAAAATATATATTATATTTCTATCAATATAAATATATTATTTTTAATGATTTTTTTTTTGAAATATACACTTTAACACCGCTAGTAAAAAAAGCACTGATAAATAACCTCTTTCATCAGCGCTAATAAAAAAACGCTGATAAATGGGTCCTCTTTAACAGCGCTAAAAAAAGTGCAGATAAAGGGGATGTCTTTATCAGCGCTAAAAAAACGCTGTTAAAAGTACCCTTTTATCAACGTTTTTTTAGCGTTTATAAAGGTACCCCTTTATCAGCGGTTTTTTTAGCGCTGTTAAAATGTGGCGCTGCCGAAACCCAGTTTTGTGGTTGTGCATGGAAACTTATAATGTGTACATTTTTTACATTTGTTATTAAATAATTGATGTCAAAACCTGCAAACTGAGTATTTTTCAAATCTCTTATTTCAATAATTGTCATGAAAAATATTTTTAATAATATCTATCAGTTATTAAAATAAGTGACATGAAAAAGAAATTAAAAAAAATCCCTAACATCGATGTTTTAATTTTTTGTATTCTCTCACTCTCCAAATCTTTCTCACCAACAAATCTATCGCATCAAGCATACATTTTTCATTTTCCTTCCCAAATTATCATTTTCCATCCAATTACCAGATATCCTCTTGCTCAAATTCCCATTCTTCACTCATTGCTTCCAAATCATGACTGGATACCTTAAATCTGGCCATCAAATAAATCTACCCAAAATGGTGAAATACATGAGGGGGGGCATTTGTAATGAGAGAAGTGGTGGCATTGATAGAGATGAAAGCATTTTGTGCAAATATATTTTGAAAATGTTTTTGATAATTAAGATCAATGTTCAAAAATGATGATTTGATCCAAAGTTGTTGCTTAAAGGTAGATTCCATGAAATGTTCCCTTTCATTGTTTTCTGATTTTGTTTTCTTTCATTGTTCATAAGATCAAAATACTATGGATTATTATCATGATTTCATCGATAGTTGTTATTTCATTACTAATTATTTTATCATATGAAATTGCAATTAAACATTGAAATTGATATGCCTTTTTGAATTGTAAAAGGTGAGGTCGAAGCCTCAGTTTATTTGGGGAAGGGGCTACAGTACAAAGAAAATCATGCAACATGAAGTACAGAGATGAACTCGGCGAGACTTGAACTCAACACCTCATCGAGACCCACATGGACAGCTACCAACTGACCTGGGGCTGTTTTTGAATTGTATCTTATGTGTTCTCTCGCGATTTTTTTTTAAAAAAAGTTGACCTTTGATGCATATTATTTAAAGAAACAAATGTGGGGAAAACTTTTTTTACGGGGTATTCAAAATTAAGTTCGTTTTTCACAATGGTTCTTAAAATAATTAACATGCAAAAACTATGCCAGTATATACAAAAATTACTTTTCATGTCGGTTTTCTTAACCAACGACATTTAAAATATTTTACAATTTTGACTATAAAAATCAACATTAAAAAAATATTTATTACAATAACATGATGTGAAAAACAAAAACAAAAAACAATGGGAAAACTCATCTTTGTACATGTGTGAATCCTATGTGGACATGGATGAGTAACCAATTTAATGATGATATGTCACTCCATGGTTTATGTTTTTCATTTGTGACTGTGTAGCAGAAACAAATAAACATAATTGGTGACCCAACTATTGGTAGGGTCAAGATATATATATATATGATATATTAAGTTATAGAGACTAAATTTGATCAACCGAGTTCGCATACACATCTATTCACCCCATCCCATATTGTTTTTTGTTTTTGTTTTTGCCTTCTTTTATCTCATCATAAATGAAAGGATTTATGACCATCAACCATGAACATTTAAAAACAAAAAACAAAATTGCCCAAAAGAAGGGGGAAATCAGCGACAACGTCTGAATTTAATGAAACACAACCTCAATTTTTTAATATTATATCTTGCTAATATTTTTTTATATATTAAATCATTAATATCAACAAAGTTTCCCATGCAGGAAAATAGGTGCGTTGGAAAAAAATCCTATTAAAAAAATAAAAAAACTACCCGGTGTAAAATTACAAACCGCCCCACCCCCACCCCCACCCCGTCAAGGATATAACCCAAAGACAGACAAAATCACAGAGCTTCCATTCTCAAAGCATTCAGGGTGATGGGGTGGTCGGACTGGGGCTCGTATCTTCTTGTGGCGGTGCTCCTGCTCCTGATTATGGCGTCCAAGGTGGGTGTGCTTCTATGGTGGAGACCCAGAAAGGTGGAGAGGCATTTCCAGAGGCAAGGGATCAGGGGCCCTGCCTATCGCTTCTTCACGGGGAACCTCAAGGAGATCGCCGCGCTGACCTTCAAGGCCTCCTCCCTGCCCATGACCCTATCGCACGACATCCTCCCCAGAGTCCTCCCTTTCTACCATCACTGGAAGCACCTCTACGGTACGCCCTTTCCCCCCTTTCCTTCTTCTTCTTCGTCTCTTAGCTCTGCATATATGAATGATCTGTTGTGTTCCACAGGCGACAAGTTCCTTATTTGGTTCGGACCCACGCCCCGGGTGGCGGTCTCGGATCCGTCCCTCATAAGGGAAATCCTATTCTCCGAGTCCTTCGAGAAGTACGACGCCCACCCCTTCCTGAAGGAGCTCGAGGGCGACAGTCTCCTGAATCTCAAGGGCCACAGATGGGCTCACCACCGCCGCATCATCTCCCCCTCCTTCCACTTGAAAAACCTCAACGTAAGCCCTCCAAAACCCATCCAAAACCCTAGACACGACCAAAGGAAAGTACGATTTGTGATGATCAAAGGAATCTTCGACTTTAATGCATGCCTGCTTTTTTCAAACACCACACCCACTTTCTGTTCCGCCGCAAGAGAAAACAAAGGACGGAATTTAATAAGTGATATGGGTTAATATCAAGTCCGTTCTTTAACGGACAGCTTTTGCTGTATTAAAAGTTAAAATAAAACCTGTGTGTTTTTTTCCATTCTATTTTCCTCCTCAGTTGATGATACCGGCGGTGGCTAAAAGCGTGGAGGAAATGTTGGGAAAATGGAGATCAAAATCAAGCCAAGGAGCGGCGGAGGAGGCGGAGATCAACGTGTCCGAATGGTTCGAATCTTTGACAGAGGAAATCATCACTCGAACGGCTTTTGGGTGCAGCTACGAGGACGGCAGAGGCATCTTCAAATTGCAGACACAGCAAATGGCCTTCGCCACCGGTTCGTTCACCGGAGCTTTCATCCCCGGCTACAGATTTCTGCCGACCCAGCTGAACCGGCGCCGCTGGAAGATAGACAGAGAGATCCGGCGATCCCTGACGAGGATCATCGACGCCCGGATTGGGGAGCTGCCGAGCGACGCGGCCGAGCGCCGTCCGGCGGACATGCTGGGGCTCATGATCGACGCCCACCTCCGGCAGCGCCGCGGATCCGACGCCGGAGCCTCGCCGATCACCGTCGACGATATTATCGAGGAGTGCAAGGGGTTCTTCTTCGCCGGCAAAGGCAACACGTCGAGTCTGCTTACGTGGACCACCCTTCTCCTCGCCATGCACCCACAGTGGCAGCAGGCGGCACGTGACGAAGTTCTCCGGGTCTGCGGCGCACGTGACGTCCCCACCCACGATGACGTCCGCAGCCTCAAAAATGTAACGGAGACGTTGAGCTCGGATTTTTTAAAAACAAAACCGCGGTGTTATAATATCCTAATTGTGTGATTTAACGATTTATTTCCGACCTGCAGCTGGGTATGATCCTGAACGAGTCGCTGAGGCTGTACCCTCCGACGGTGGCGATGATCCGACGGTCCAAACACGAGGTCCGCCTCGGGGGAAGCCGGATCCCTGGCGGCACCGAGCTACTCCTTCCGATCCTGGCCGTCCATCACGATCGCGAGCTGTGGGGCACCGCTGCGGCCGAGTTCGATCCCATGCGGTTCGCCCACGGCCCGCACCGGGCCGCGAATCACCCCAAGGCGTTCGTGCCCTTCGGGCAGGGACCCCGCCGCTGCCTGGGACAGAATCTGGTCCTCCTGCAGGCCAAGGTGGCGATCGCCATGATCCTGCGGCGGTTCTCCTTCCGCCTATCCCCGCGTTATCACCACGCGCCGACGGTACTGATGCTCCTCCACCCCCAGCACGGCGCGCCGATACTTTTCCGCCCGCTGGAAAATCCGTCTCCCCGTGTCGACGATGGGGGACGGTGATGCCGCCGCCGCACTGTGACGCCGGTGAAGGGGCACGCGATCCGCTGCCTCAGCATGGAAATGCCCGATCAGCGCGTGACGTGAGATGGTGCGACTGACGGGGGTTAGGATAGAATCGGTTACGTTTTGTATGGATGAGATTATACGAAATAAACCACAAATATTATATTTAGAGTAATTTTGGACTGTTAGATACTTTCCCTGACTTTGATAGATTGATCTGACGGTGTTAAGCGGCTTAATGCGTACACTTGTAATTTTTGAATACATTTAATAATTCTATTATACTATGTGTTGGAAAATCGTTTTATCTGTTGTGAAATTCGTAGTTTGAAGGTGAACCGAAGCGAAAACGTATGACGATGTCGATTGCTCGGGACAATGATGGCAAAGTAAAACGTCTCAATCACAATAGAACAAGAAAGATAGAACACAAGTATATGGTCACATCAAATCACCCCATTTCCATTATCATACCACCATATTTATAGATTACAAAAGGTTGATCTAACGGTCAATATCAATTACAACAAACCAAATCTAACGGTGGGAATACCAAAGAGGCCAAATGAAGAGGCTTGTTGGGAAATGAAAAAGGCCCCATTTATTATGATTGATGACATCCACATAATTTAATAATTCACAACACTCCCCCTTGGATGTCATAATCCCATGGAATCTAATATAAATCTTCACTAAAAAAAAAACCCTATGGGAAAAACAAGTGAAGCCAAATTAAAATGATTTCATGCTATGATGCCTCATTAAAAACCTTATCAGAAAACCCAGTGGGAAAAACTGATTAAGGGAAAAAGAGTACAACGTTCCCAACCCTCCTCACAAAATCATGATAGACTTTTCAGTCTTCGCATTCCAATTTTATAAATCAATTTCTCAAATGTTGAAGTTGGCAATGCCTTTGTGAACAAATCTGCGAGATTGTCACAAGACCTTATTTGGTGGACATCAGTCTCACCATTCTTTTGAAGGTCATGGGTGAAAAAGAATTTTGGTGAGATATTTTTGTTCTGTCACCTTTAATAAACCCACCTTGCAACTGTGCTATGCAAGCAATATTATCTTCATATAATATGGTGGGAATATTATTATTCATATCTAATCCACAACAATTTCGAATATGATTAATCACTGATCTCAACCAAACACATTCTCAACTTGCTTCATGAATAGCAATCAATTCAACATGGTTGGAAGAAGTCGCAGTAATTGTTTGTTTTGTAGAACGCCAAGAAATAGCAGTTCCACCATATGTAAACACATATCCAGTTTGAGATCTTGCTTTGTGTGGATCAGACAAGTATCCAGCATCAGCATAACCGACCAACTTCGGTTCTGAGGATTTGGAATAAATTATCCCTCGATCCTTTGACCCTTGAAGGTATCTTAATACATGTTTGATACCATTCCAATGTCGATGAGTAGGGGAAGAACTATATCTTGCCAATAAATTCACAGAAAATGATATATCAGGTCTTGTATTATTTGCAAGGTACATCAGTGCTCCTATAGCACTCAGATATGGTACTTCAGGACCAATTAGTTCTTCATCATCTACTCGTGGTTTAAAAGGATCATTATCACGATCAAGAGATCGTACAACCATTGGTGTACTTAATGGATGCGATTCATTCATGTTAAATCTTTGTAGGACTTTAGCAGTATAACGCGATTGATGAATAAAAATGCCATCCTTAAGATGCTCAATTTGTAATCCAAGGCAGAACTTTGTCTTTCCAAAGTCTTTCATTTCAAATTCTTTTTTCAGATATTCCACTGCTTTGGAAAGTTCATCATTAGTCCCAATCATATTTAAATCATCAACGTATACTACAATGATCACAAATTCAGATCCAATCTTCTTAATGAAGACACATGGACAAATTGGATCATTTTTATAACCTTCCTTCATCAAATATTTACTCAGACAGTTATACCACATACGCCCTGACTGCTTTAATCCATATAATGATTTATTCAGCTTAACTGAATAAAGATCTCGAGATCCAGGATATTTTGCCGGCAAATTGAATCCTTCAGGGATTTTCATGCAAACATCATTATCAATATCACCATAAAGATATGCAGTCACTACGTCCATCAGGCATAATTTAAGTTGCTCATGTACAACAAACGTCATGAGGTACCGAAAGGTTATTGCATCCATTACAGGAGAGTATGTTTCATCATAATCAATCCCAGGTTTTTGTGAGAAGCCTTGAGCAACCAGTCGTGCTTTATATCTCACGACTTCATTATTTTCATTTCTTTTTTCTCACAAATACCCATTTGTATCCAACAGGCTTAATCCCTTCAGGGGTTTTCATGATCGACCCAAAAACCTCACGTTTAGCAAGTGAGTCTAGCTCAGAATGGATTGCAACTTTCCATTGATCCCAATCTGGCCTTTCACGACATTCATTAACAGTTTTAGGTTCTTGATCCTCATCCATAATTTCAAGGGCTACATTGTATGAAAATGTGTTATCAACAATGGTCTCCACTCGGTTCCAACATCTTCCAGTGTTTGTGAAATTTATTGAAATTTCCTCTTGATCATGTTCATGTACTTCTGGTACATTTACATTATCTTCAAATTCATTCATATCTTCAACCAACATAGGTTGTTTCCCCTTTCTTTGATGGTGATTTTTATCTTTTGAACCAAGTGGTCTTCCACGCTTCAGGCGTGGGTTGGAAGCATTGTTGGCAATACCATCAGATTGTCCTTCTGAGACATCAATTCTTACCGGTGCATTCACAGCAGGTATATATGATTTTGTAACCCGTTTTGAATCATTGAACGCATCAGGCAATTGATTTGCTAAATTTTGAAAATTAATGATCTTTTGAACTTCAAGTTCACTCGTATTTGTATGAGGATCAAGGTGTAATAATGAAGTTGATTTCCATGATATTTCTTTTGAAGTCGATTGATTTCCCCCTTTGAGTGTTGGAAATATTTTTTCATCGAAATGACAATCAGCAAATCTTGCTGTGAATACATCTCCTGTCATAATCTCAAGATATTTAATGATCGAGGGAGATTCAAAACCAACATATATCCCCAATCTCCTTTGGGGTCCCATTTTTGTTCATTGCGGGGGTGCTACAGGCACATATACAGCACAACCAAATATCCTTAAGTGTGAAATATTTGGTTCATGACCACAAGCTAATTGCAAAGGGGAATAATCATGATAGCTTGATGGCCTTATTTGAAGTAGTGCTGTTGCATGCAAAATTGCATGTCCCCATGCTGAAATGGGAAATTTAGTTTTCATAAGTAATGGTCTACCGATAAGTTGTAATCGCTTTATAAATGATTCAGCTAGACCATTTTGTGTATGAACATGAGCTACATGATGTTCAACACTTATTCCCAATGACATGCAATAATTATTAAAAGCATGTGATGAATATTCACCAGCATTGTCAACCCTAATATGCTTGATTGAATAATCAGGGAATTGCGCCCTTAACCTTATTATTTGGGCAAGTAATTTTGCAAACGCCTGGTTGCAAGTGGACAATAAACACACATGAGACCATCGAGTTGACGCATCAATCATGATCATAAAATATCTGAATGGTCCACATGGTGGATGAATTGGTCCACATATATCACCATGAATTTGGTCCATGAACATCGGGGATTCAATCCCGATCTTTGATGGTGATGGTCTTATGATTAATTTGCCTTGAGAACAAGCAGCACACAAGAAATCATGGGGAGTAAGAACCCTTTTATCAACCAATGGATGACCATGAGTAAATTTAATTATTTTCCTCATCATTATTGATCCAAGATGACCCAAACGGTCATGCCATACAATAAATGTACCATGGTTGGTAAACTTCTGGTTTACCATGTTTGATTCAATTGTACAAATATTGACAAAGTACAATTCAGACGAAAGTCTCAAAAGCTTTTCTTGAATCAATTTGTGCTCATTTTTAATGCTTGTTATGTAGAAGTATTCAGAACCTCCTTCATCCATTGTCTCAATGTGATATCCATTATTACAAATATCTTTAAAACTTAGCAAATTGCGTCGAGACTTGGGAGAAAACAAAGCATTGTTTATCATAATCTGGGTACCACCAGGTAGACATATTTTTGCTCTTCCGGAGCCTTCAATTAATTGCGCACTACCGGTTAAAGTACACACATGAGCACTACCCATTTTAATGGTGATAAAATATTTCTCATGTTTAAGAATTGTGTGCATCGTTGCGCTGTCAACGAGACAAATATCTTCATCATAGAAATTATTCCCAACGGACCGATTTATATCATCCATTTCTAGTAAAGAAAATAAACACGCATATAAGTAATAAAATAAAAGAAACCAAAATCAAACATGAAATATTTAAAAATATCACAAAACCATAAAATCATTGTTCATTTCAACCACAAACATACAAAAACCAAAAATCAAACTTTGATTCCATCACGAGCATTCATGCTTGATCAATATGCTCATCACCTTCAAGGTGTGCAAAATAGTCGGAAATATCAAAGTTTGTAATATCATCATCATATTTCAAAGCCTGGTCAGCAAAATTCGCTTCAACATTATTTTCCTTTCCTTTGATAGATTGTTGATAGAGATCAACAAAATGTTTTGGCGTATGACAGGTACGCGACCAATGCCCTTTCATGCCACATCGAAAGCAGTTACTTTCATCACTCTTAGCTTTCTTCATTTGTGGTTGTTTGTCATTGGACCACTTCTGGTGGTGCCCCTTCCTCTTCTCATTTGGTGTATGACCACCTCGAGCAAATGAATTTCCTCAGCCTCGATTACGTCGGTTCTTCCCACGACCTTGATTAAAAGCAGTCACATTCACTTCAGGGAATGGAGTCGCACCAATAGGCCGGGATTTATGATTTCTCATCAGGAGTTCATTATTTTGTTCAGCAAAAAGAAGGAAAGAAAGTAATTCAAAGTATTTTGTAAAACCTTTCTCACGATATTGTTGTTGCAGAATGACATTTGAGGCATGGAAAGTAGAATATGTTCTTTCCAACATATCGGTATTAGTGATAGTATCTCCGCATAATTTGAGTTGCAATGTTATTTTAAACATTGCGGAGTTGTACTCACTTACCGATTTATAATCTTGGAATCGCAAATGGATCCATTCAAACCTTGCTCTTGGTAGTATTACAAGTCGAAGGTGATCATACCTCTACTTGATATTCTGCCACAGCACTAAAGGATCTTTCACCGTGAGGTACTCATTTTTCAGATCCTCATGGAGGTGATGACGGAGGAATATTAGGGCTCAGGCACGGTCTTGAGCGGAAGCGTGATTGCCTACTTTAATTGCTTCACTGAGGCCGTTTGCATCAAGGTTCATCTCCGCATCCAGAATCCACGGCAAGTAATTCTTCCTAGAAATGTCAAGAGGGAGAAATCCATGCTTTGCAATATTTTCCATGGGAAAATTTATCTTACCGAGATGACTAACCCTTTTACTTTGCAGAGCAGTCATGCTGATAACGTGTTGTGAAATTCGTCATTTGAAGGTGAAGCGAAGCGAAAACGTATGACGATGTCGATTGCTCGGGACAATGATGGCAAAGTAAAACGTCTCAATCACAATAGAACAAGAAATATAGAACACAAGTATATGGCCACACCAAATCACCCCATTTCCATTATCATACCACCATATTTATAGATTACAAAAGGTTGATCCAACGGTCAATATCAATTACAAAAAACCAAATCTAACGGTGGGAATACCAAAGGGTTGGCCAAATGAAGAGGCTTGTTGGGAAATGAAAAAGGCCCCATTTATTATGATTGATGACATCCACATAATTTAATAATTCACAACATTATCAATGTTTTATGTTATCGGGCAAATGATGCGTATATAATGACTAAAATTATTTTTTAGGTCGATCAATTATTTTCCCCGATGACATGTGTAATCATAATCAACACTTTTTAACAATATTTACTTTATTTCCTCACATTATCCACACTTTTTAACAATATTTACTATATTTAATGACACATTAATATTAATATCATGAAATGTATGTCCGATATAGAAAATTATCAATAATTGACCTTTTTCCCAACATTTTATGATGATGTCAAAAATAATTGTCACTAATTGTGCATTTTGTAGTAGTGGTTGATTGATTGCGTGCCAATGGTTATTATTTGAAAATGTAACACATGTTTTTGTTATTTCATTATTATCACTAATTAAAAATAACACTACCACACATAAGGCCTTTAACGAGGCTATAATAGTCATTTGACATCGCAAAAAAAACTTTTAAAAGTCGAACTCCCTTAAAAGCTCTAGACCTTTATCAACACTAATAAAATCACTCATAAATACCATCTTTATTAGCATTTTTTAAGTGATGATAAAAGACTTCTTTTATTGATGTTTTTCATATTGTTGATAAAGGAACATACTGGTTCAATGTGGTGTTAAAATTATATCACATTGCAGCACCGAAAACAAGGAGCAAATACAGGTCAAGTATATAATTTAATTGAAATAAAATTTAAATAAAGAAAAAAAAACAATATATTATAATCATTTCAAACATTGGTTTGTACAATTACAGGAGTAAGTGAAAATTATCACATACATTCAAAAATATCAATATTCCTTTATCTTTTCCCCGACCCCTGATCATGTTATTAGTTCCTAGACAAATCACCCTAGCTCAAGCAAAAAATGATCATGTATAAGAAAACATTTCTTATGTTAGTAATATTATAAACAAATAAATTAAACACAATGTCAAGTTTAAACTAAAAACATATACTTTGACTAATACTAGGCACACCGTGTATTGGATGTAGTTTCAGTTGATTCTTACATGTCACACCATTTCTTGTTATTCTCAAAAGAAGGTTCTCTTGAATTGGGTCACATTTGTGGTGATAAAAAACTCATTACGAATGTAAGTCAATTCAAGAGCACTTTGATTTTTGAGAACAAGCCTTCAATTGTCTCACACTATTTATTGCCCGTCTTCAAGCATTATCTTTGTGAAAATTAACTAACTAAGCATAAGATAAAAATGATAAAGAAATTAATTAATCAATAATAGATAAAATGATGAGAAAACAATCTGAGCTTGTTGTGCTCAATTTTACTTATGTGATTCGTATTTTAAATTAAAATGACACTTGTATTAAAAACACGCACTTCAAATCATACTGACCACATCGTGTGTCAGATTGACATGTGGTCAATTTTTACATGTCAAAAATCGAGTTATCGATCCTTTTACTAAATCTTGAAAATAATTCGAGCTCGTTTGCTCAGTTTCAACTATTTGATGTGTGTTTTAAACTAAAATGACACATTTATATTGAAAACACGCACTTCGAGTCCTATCAGTCACATCATGTGTCAGATTGATGTGCAATCGATTCTTAAATGTCAAAAATGAATTATGGATCATTTTTCTAAAGTTTGAAAACAATTTGACCTCGTTTTCTCAGTTTTGGCTATTTGATGTGTGTTTTAAACTAAAATGAAATTTTTGTATTGAAAACACACACTTTGAGTTATATTGACCACATCATGTTTCAGATGGATGTGAAGTCAATTCCTGTGAATTGATAATTCATTTTATTCTTGTTAATTAAATACATATTTTAATATGTCCGTTTGAGATTTCGTTTCGCAGCTCGTAAGTGGGAACCACCCAATTCCTCTCCAGCAACCACGTGTTCCGGTTCTGGAACGCCTGCTTCACGTGATTCCCCTTTACCTAGATTGCACGTCTCACCTTCCTCACACACAGAGCAGCGCAATTAGGGTTTGGGGAGACCTTGGTCTTCACCAGTGACAAAGCAACGCTCCTCCCAGAGTTCGGCACTCCTGTGTCGAAGCTGACCAGGTCCGACTCAGGCGTTGTAGTGCGGCGAGCTTCAACATCCTTCACGAAACCACGACGGGGTCAGTCAGGCACAATTGTGTTCATCCACAGTTGGTTCTTGGCATCCCAGGTGAGTGGCTACAGAGGCAGTGACATCCGTTCTTGTATCCATAGGTCGATGAATCTGATATACACCAGATCTGGACGACGACGACGATTCTTGAACGGTGCCAACTCTTCTTCGCTCCAGATCTGAACAGTGGGGCTCAATTGTCATCCGCGAATATAGATCTTCTTTGAGCAGAGTCTTTATCTCCAAATCTAATCCCATATTTTCCCAAATTCAGATTCAGCTTCAGCAAGATTTGGTCCGCGGTTCATCCCGGTTCTTCAGCGACAACTCCATTTTCCAGTCGACTTCTTCGTGGTGACAACCTTCCCTGAGCTTTGAATTCATCCTTGGTGGGGCTTCATCGGTCAGTGGGAGAAAACTCAGTTTTGGTTCAAATTGCACAGATCAGTCAAGTTGGTTCGTTCTCAACATCGAATTCTTCAAGTGAGCCTGACTTCAGTGTGATGGAGTCAGTTGGTTCTTGTTCTTGAATTTGGAGCGGCGCCGACTAGCTTCCTGGTTCGGTGTGATAAAGGAGAGACCTCAAAGCTAGGTTTCTTGTTCACTGGAGGGGGAAACAACATCAGTGGTTTTGGCTGCGGAGAGGTAACAGTGCTCGACCATGGACCTAGAGGATGACGAGTCTAGTTTACGAGGACTCAGACAATGACATCAACCCGTCAGCGGAAGCGCCTTGGACACCGGTTCCGTGCGCAGATAAATGTTCTTGTTCTTGGACCTAAACGAAGACATGCTCGAGGACAGAGGAACTGGTTCGTGGAAACAAACCTGGACAACAACATCGATCACGGAGGATCAGATCTACAGGACTCAACAACGATGATTTCAACACCCTTCCACAAGCTTCTTCATCGATAAGGTGACACCTAGCCCCGGTAAGGGGGTCTCAGTTCTATTATGGTTTTTCTTTATCGATTTTCTGTAAGCTTCTGTGTGCTACTTGTTTATTCTTCGCATCTTATTTCTGTTTCCTGTCCAGTTTAGATTTTGTGCTGCTGTGTCCTTTGGTTCCTTCTTGTAATTATTTGTTCTTGCATAGTAAAAATCCAGCGATGATCCTAACCTGTGTACGTATGTCATTAGTCGAATCACATAAATCTTTTGTGCACCTTTTACTACTTTCCTTTCCTTTTCAGCATTTGTTCGACCTATAAATTTCTGAATGCGTGCTTCTTGAATATCAACTCATTTCTTCCACCTTATTGCGTATGCATTCTGGTTTTGAATTTGTTGATTATAGAATCTGTTTTGAGCCTTGGTTTGGCTCGGTTTGTCATTGATGTTGCTACCTTGTAATTCTGGAATGTATATTTGATACTGAAAATTAATTCTCATTAATTCTTAATTCTATTTATTGAATTTTCTTTTACAAATTATGTTTTTTGTTTTATAGGAATTAGTGAAAGCTTGATTATTGTGTAATTGCCACTGTATGTGACTTTTTTCACTGCCAACATGTGTTATGTTGATTGATGTTGATTCATTTGAACATTCCTCTTTGATTGGAAAGTTTCAATGTGAACATGTTTTCTATTAATCAGTTCCCATGCAATAAACTGTACAATAAACACTGTTTTCATATTTCAGATTTTATCGAACCAAAACACCCAATAGATCCTGGGCTATTGAGTGGGGTCTGTCTCTCACGCAGGGGTTCTCCCCGCAACAAAGTGGTATCAGAGACTAATTGGGTTTAAGTCTTGCTTCATTAAAATTTGAAATTGTTTTTCATTACTTTCAAATGTTTTTGCTAGTGGATTTTAGCTATTGTAGCATGCATTGATTGTTTTGTTCAGTTAGGTCGTTAGCTCTCTTGGGCTGTAATTCATTGTATTAATGATAGTTTGTTTCCTTGCCTTTTCTCTTTTTTTTATTTGACTGTATGAGCATCAAATATGCCTCTTGGTAGTTTCTACATATGTGTGATTATGGTTTTGGGGTATGAATGAGTTATATGTGTGGTTAGCCTATGATTGAGAGCTAGTTAACAGTAAGGTCTTGGCAGGATCTTATGTCTCTAGTGTTTTTCTTTTTCCTAGGAGATGAGCTTATGTTATCTTTTCTATGTTCCTTCACATCCTTTAGGACTGTTTTCTCCAGGTATGGTCCTATAGCGAGTTCAGTGTTTGGGCTTGGGTAGTTTGTGGGCGCAGTGCTCTTGTTTAACGTTTGGCTAATCACGAAGCTTCTTTGTTTGTTGTTTGACCTTGTTTAGTGACTTTGTTTTGGTTTCCTAGGAACCTTGTGACCTTAGTAATACTAGACTAGGATGTGTGACCTTTAGTAGCTTGTCTCCCCTTAGTTTCTAACTGGCTCCCAGTCTTTGTTCTCATATCTTAGAGTTATCCTGGGATGTTCGGACTGCTTGCATTTATCATTGTAGTTTTCATTTTGTTTGAGGATATCTTCTTTTGTATTTTTGTTTAGGTGATCTTCTCCTTGGGTGGAGATTCTGAATCCATCAATCAAGGATCTTCTGGTGTCTTTCATCGAGAGCCTTCCCGTTAAAGTTTTCAGGCAGCGTGTCTTGGTTTTAAAGTCGACGGTGCTTGGTGCTTCGGTCCTTTTATGTTTTTATGGGTTCAGGTGGAGATATCTTTAGGTTGTTTTCTTTCCTATTCTTTCTCTATCTATTTTGAAAGATTTCACTAATTTGTACCGAGTTACAATTCTTTGTGAATTCTATGAGTTTTTTTTGTCTTTTGTTTTGTACGAGGATAAATATTGCTCTGTTTCTTGGTGTTTTGTAAGCACTGGTGAGCTATTTAAGAGGATCTATTTTGGCATGTGATTTTATAGTCCCATTTTTCTCATTGGAATCATCTCAGAGTGCAACTCAGGTAAGTGAAGGTATGACCTTTATCATACAATTGTTTAGAATTTTTTAATTCTGAGCATGTTTAGCAGTTATTTAAATATCATTCAACTTCAAGCGACATGTATCACAGTTGATACATGGTAGGGGGACTGTTTAGATCATACCCTGTAGTTTATTTCCTATTTTGGATATTACCAAGTTGATGATGTTAGGTGGTGAAGAATCATTATGTGGTCTAGTTTTTAATTTGCAAGGTGGAGAATGTGATGTTGTTGCATATTAAAGGTGTTCATGAATTTAATTTACAAGGTGGAGATTTGTGAATTGATAATTTATTTTATTCTTGTTAATTAAATACATATTTTAATATGCCTATTTGAGATTTTTTTCTCAGCTTGTAAGTGGGAACTGTTCGATTCCTCTCCACCGACCACGTGTTCCGGTTCTGGCACACCTGCTTCACGTGGCCCCCTTTGCCTAGACTGCACATCTCGCCTTCCTCACACACAGAGAAGCACAATTAGGGTTCAGGGAGACCCTCATCTTCACCAGTGATAGAACAACGCTCCTCCCAGAGTTCGGTGCTCCTGTGTTGAATCTGACCTGGTTCGGCTCATGCGTTGCAGTGCAGCGAGCTTCGATATCCTTCATGGCGGCACAATGAGGTTAGTAAAGAACGGTTTTCTTCATCATCGGTTGGTTATTGGCATCCTGGGTGAGTTTATACAGATATAACAACATCTTTTCTTGTATCCATAGGTTGATGAATTGGATATACACCACATCTAGACGACAACGATGGTTTTCGGACAACGCCGACTCTTATTCGCTCCAAATCTGAACATGGGGGGGGATCAATTTTCATCTATGAATATATATATTCTTTGAGTAGATTATATATATCTAGGTCTGAGCATGTCTTCTCCCAAATTTGGATTCTTCTTTGGAAATATCTAGTTTTCAATTCATCCTGGCTCTTCAGCAGCACCCCCATTTTCCAGTCAACTCATTCGGGGTGACAACCTTCTCCGAGCTTTGAATTCATCCACGGTGGGGATTCATCAATCAGCGGGAGTAGACTCAGTTTTGGTTTAGATTGTGCAGATCGGTTGACCTAGTTTGTTTATGACATCAACTTCTTAAAGGGAGCCTGACTTCAGTGTGATGAAGTCAGCGGGGTCTTGTTCTTGAATCCAGAGCAGCACCGACTAGCCTCCTTGTTTGGTGTGAGAAAGGAGAGACCTTGAAGGTGGGTTTCTTGTTCGCTGGAGGGGAAACAATAGTAATGGTAGGATTTTACATAGATGATTAGTAGTTCTCGACCCTGGAACTATAGGACGATGAGTCTGGTTTGTGCAGACTCAGACAACGGTATCGACCCATTAGCGGAAGTGCCTTTGATAGCGACACTATGCACAGATTTCCATTCTTGTTCTTGGACCTAGACGATGACATGCTTGAGGATAGAGGAACTGTTTCATGGATATGAACCTAGATAAAAACATCGATCATGGAGGATTGGATCTGCAGGACTCGGTAACAATGATTTTAGCACCCCGCCATAAGCTTCTTCATCGATAAGGTGACATCGAGCCCCGATAAGGGGTTCTCAGTTCTGTTATGGTTTTTATTTATCAATTTTCTATAATATTCTATGTGATACTTGTTTATTCATTGCATCTTATTTCTGTTTCATGTTCATTTTAGCTTGTGTGCTACTGTTTCCTTTGGTTCCTTCTTTTAATCATTCGTTCTTGCATAGTAAAAAACCAGTGATGATCCTACCCCATGCACGCAGGCCATTGGCTGAAGCACGTAAGTCCTCTGTGTAACTCACTTTACTTTCCCTTTTTTCATTTGTTCGATCTATAAATTGCTAAACACAAACTTATTGAATATCAATTCATTTCTGCTAGATTATTGCATATGATTTATAGTTTCGAATTTTTTGATTATAGAAGCTATTTTGAGCCTTGTTTTGGATCAGTTTTTCATTGTTGTTGCTACCTTGTAATTATTGAATATATATTTGATTTTTTAAATTAATTCTAATTATTTATTGATTCTATTTATTGAATTTTATTTTACAAATTATGTTTTTTATTTTATAGTAATTAAGTGCAAGCTTGAATGTTGTGTAATTTCCACTGTATGTGACTTTGTTCACTGCCAACATGTGTTATGTTGATTTCTGTTGATTCATTTGAATATTCCTCTTTGATTGGAAAGTTTCAATACAATTTTTTTTCTTCTGTTTATCAGTTCCCATGCAATAAAATTTATAATAAACATTGTTTTCATATTTCATATTTTATCGAACCAAAACACCCAATATATTATGGGCTATTTCACGGGGACCGTCTCTCACACAGGGGCACTCCCTGTAATAATTCCTACACATCAAAAATGAATTATGGATCATTTTCCTAAAGTTTGAAAATAATATGAATGTGTTTTATTAGTTTTGGTGATATGACATGCGTTTTAAAGTAAAATGACACTTTTCTATTGAAAACACACACTTCGAGTCATACTGACCACATCAGGTGTCAGATTGACATGAAATCGATTCCTATATGTCAAAAATAAGTTATCAATTATTTCCATAAATTTTGAAAACAATACAAGCTCATTTGTTTAGTTTTGGCTATTTTATGTGTGTTTTAAACTAAAATGACACTTTTGTATTGAAACCATGCACTTTGAGTCATACCGACCACATTGGGTGTCAAATTGATGTGTGGTCGATTCCTACATGTCATAAATTAATTATGGATCATTTTCCTAAAGTTTTAAAATAACATGAGCTCATTTACTCGGTTTTGGTTACGTGATGCACTTTAAACTAAAATGACTCTATTATATTGAAAACAAATACTTCCAGTCATACTAACCACATTGTGTGTTAGATTGGTGTACATTCAATTCCTACACATGAAAAGTGAATTATGGATCATTTTATTAAAATTTGAAAATAACCAGAGCTTGTTTTCTCAGTTTTGGTGATGTGACACACATTTTAAACTAAAATGACACTTTTATATTAAAAACAAACACTTCAAGTCATACTGACCACATCAGGTATCAGATTGACATGTGGTCAATTCCTACATGTCAAAAATGAATTATCAATATTTTTCCTAATGTTTGAAAACAATCCAAGCTCATTTTCTTGGTTTTGTATATTAGATGCGTGTTTAAACAAAATGACACCATTATATTGAAAACATACACATCAAGTCATACTAGTCACATTGTGTCAGATTGATGTTCGGTCAATTCTTACACGTTAAAAATGAATTATGGATCATTTTCCTAAAATTTGAAAACAATCCGAGCTCGTTTTCTCAGTTTTATCTATTTTATGTGTTTTTCTATCATGACCCGTCCCAATAGGGCCCATTCCACGACTATTGTATGCCCACCTCCAATAGGCTAGGGGATGAAAACCAACACCGAGTAGACATATCACACACATGGGAGGCCTTATCCTGATGTTCCTACACACACACACACACATCTCTAAGCTTATACAACACTGAAATGTAAAACAACTGATAACCATGCATGCATACTTCTAAAATCCCACCATCAGTGTATGATAACAAGTAAAAGAAAGAAAAAGGGCCAAATAAAAGACCACAAATAAATAGAAAAAAAGTACAACCTGTGAAGTGGATGAGAACTGTTGTCAATGCAATTGTAGGAACACACCTCGATATTTATGGCTCACTAAACTTCAGCTGGTCCCAGTACCTCTAAGACTCTGTTAAATGGTCGGTCATCTGAAAAAGACATGACATGTGTTGGAAAAGATTGTAATAATCCCAACCCCAGTATATTGGAGTCGATTCCTTACTTTATTACATTGACATAAGATACATGTGATCACATCCCAAAGGACTGAATAGTTTAGTAGTCTTGGTAAACTAGATACATGATTGAAATTCACATTACAATCTAAAACATAAAATACACAAAGAATTTTCTTCAAGCATGCCATTAATCCCCTTAGTATAACCCTACATATCAAACACAAAATAATTATTCGTATCCTGGGAAAAAATAAAACGTAATAAATGGGTGAGCTCAAATGTTCAGTAAGGGTAAGCGTACAATGGAATATATGAGTAAATATGACATAAAATATATGGAAAGGTAAATAACTGAAACACGTTCCATTTAAATAATCAATTGAGCTAGGAAACTTAACCATGGATATTATACTAGTCGAATAATCACATGGAAAATCAATAACTAATCTCATAATGATAGAATGCATAATGTTGGACATCTAAAATATATCATTAAGGCCTCATCCAAGACATCTGAAAATAAATGATTAAGGACTTGGACAAATCCAAATATGAAAATAAATGGGCAAGGCTTTGGCCAAGTCCATATCTGATTTGTCTCATAATACCTACCGATGCATCAAGGAGCTATAGAGGTCCCTACAAATTACTTACCAAGTCTGATACATTTCTCATATTAAAAGGGTGAAACATAAATAACATAAACATTCATATTGAAAAACTAGAATACAAAATGTGAATACTTTAACGCTAAATCATGAATGGTATCAAAATAGGACACCCAATGTCAAACTAATCATTAAAACTTTAATAAAAAATCGTAGATGGTAACATAAGAGATAAAAATTAATGAATTATAAGATTTAACAAAGGATGTTGACATAGATGAAGATACTTTTAAATGAGATAATTGAAAAATTATTAAGGAAAATAATCTTTAAACACTCTAAAGTGTCCTATACCACTTTGAAAAATTTAAATCATAATAACTATGAATGAATAAAAGTAAATTAAACTTATAATATCATGAGAATAATGAGATTCATGATATGATATATCAAAGAGAAGTACATACACCACACACAAGGAATAAGTGGTGAACAAGGAATATATCTCATATAAGTAAAAGTGAGATGAGAAAAATCTGACACCTCGAACATATTTATATTTGTAATAATAATAATTTGTTAGTTATTATGATTAATGGTATTATTATTGTTTTGTTTTGTAAAAAAAAATGATTATAGAATGAAATAAGACACCTATTTATTCAATAGAAACACTGATACATTACATGGATGCAAGGGATTACAATTACTTAAGGAAACTCATTTCAAGACATAAAGAACAAACGAAAGACCACCCAACATCACAACAAGACCGATTAAGTATCCCTCATCCCTTGAATCCACCAAAACAAAGAAATAAATAGTGATAAGAATAACCATAATACAGAGAGTCAAAGGAATGTAGGGCACCATCCTTATAATCCAAAATGGTTTGAAGTTTTGAAATACTGTAAAAATTTATTTATAAGGCCTTTATAACTATTGAAGATAAATATGACCGTTATTTTATCCTAATATTCATTGGAGTATAAAAACATGTGACCATTGTTTTTTTATAAAACCTTTATAATATCATTAAGTATTTTAAATGTTTTAATGTTATATCTTTGGTTAAATGATGACATGGTTTTAATTGAATTTATATTTTATATTTATATTTTGAAATTTTAATGTTTTAAAACTCAAAATGAATATGAACTTATGACATTTATAATTTTTTTAAATATGAGAAAGAATATTTTTATATATAAGGAAATTAATATATATGTTTTGTTTTCTTTAATAAATTTTTGATAAAAAATTTGGTGAGTACCAAATCTGACCAAGGATAGCCTTCAAGGCCAAGTCCTAATGGTCAGTGGGCATCTCACAAAGGGAACTGAGGCCTACTCAGGCTAAGAGCATGATGAGTCATGCATGAGCCCTTCATGGTGGGGGATAAGCGTGCACCTAGGCCCATGTATAGGGCCTGGTCAGGTGTGAGCAGAGTGTGAGGCAAGTTGCACACCGGTGTGGGTGAGGGTGGGCCAAGGCCCACAGATGGGGGTTCCATGTATAAGGACCCCACTGTGTGTGTTTGTGACATCAAAATGAAGGTAGTGACATCAAGTCTTATAAGGTGGTCCTGGAACCCTCCCAGTTTCGATGTGGGTTACAGATTTTTCTACATAACGCAATCCAGGCCGTCTGATCTCACCACGTGAGATCTCAACCGTCCGTGCTGGTTCCCGATCGACCCACCCACCACATCTTATTGCTACGGATTTCCTAAAACGTCCGATCCAGACGCGATAGATCTAGATCGTTCAAAATATTTAAAAATCACGGATCCACCATGACCATATGATCAAAGCTGCGATCTAATCTCGTCAGTTCATCTCTTTTTAAAATGAGCGGAGCCACCACATCCATCTGATCAGACTGAGACGATCACAGGAGTTCTTCCTATTTCCACTATTCTTCTTCATCGAGACCTCACGCTGCACTAGTACCCACAAATCCCTCCTCCTCTACTACTCCTTCTTAACTCGTGAGTCCTCCTATCACTCTCCATGGCCCAGTTGTCTAGTTTTGTTTTTTCCACAAGTCTACATGGGCATAATAATTTATTTCCAACCCCATTAGATTCCCATGTAAGTTTTCCATAAAATATATATATTATCAATCAAATGATTTATTTAAGATTTACATTGATTATGTTTTTTGTTCTTGTCTGAAATATTAAAATCGACTTTCTTAAATTTGATTTTATGTTTTGGCCATAGGATATAAAATATACATTTTTTTTTCAGTTTATATTAACCCATCTTGCACAAACAACCCTACCCATTTTCTTCACCCCAACCTTCCATAATCCTTTGCTTAGCTCAGCCTCACCCTTGAAGTCAAGTAAGGGTTAATTTAGGCTCGTTTTTGATATGAAAAACCTTTATATACACTTATGTGTATATACGGTTTTATACAACTTCAAATCCTAATCTGTTTTGGGTTTTTCAAGTGATGATTATCATTATTTTATTGATGTTTTTTATAGATATATTACTTTTAAAGGTTTAATAAGAGTTTTTTTTTGAATTTTCTAAACTCAAACTTATGTATATGTATATACCGTATGTATAATTAACAAACCTAATCCGATTAAGTTTCTTTTCTTCTTAAGTTAAGAAATTATTTTTAAAGGAGATCCCTGTCCTTATAACTATTCTTTTAATTCTTGATGAAAAACCTACATGTATATATAATTACCACAAATACATATATACATGTCTTGTTTCATTTTGAGAAGTTTTTATGGTATTAACCTTGTTATGATTTTATGTTTTGAAAGTTATATTTTGATTTGTTCAAAATATATTTGTAAATAAGCATATTTATATAAACTTATTCATATAACGATTGGTGAATGTTTTACACAATAAAAATGTGATCATATCTATAGTTAACCATTTTCAAAATAAAAATAAAAACAAATGTAAGATAAAGGGATTGTATTATTGTCTAATTACTCGTTATGCTAGGGATCAATTAATCAAGCTAAGATACATTGCAAAGAAATACAAGTGTTTATATTTCTACATGTTTTACATTTGTAATCAACCCTTGAATTGGATGTTTCTAATACATGTATTAATTGGTTATATGATCACAAATACAATTTTATATTGGAAAAAAATAACAAAACCTTGTTTTGTTATTGTGTGCCTAAATTTTTTAAAAGTGGTCATCACCTTTTTATTACAATTTCCATTACATGTATGCATCTCAATTAATAATTTTAGGATAAAGGGTTGGGATTATCTTTTGTTTAATACATACATGTACATGAATAAACACATAAATATATGTTTAATTAACATAAAGTATTATCAGAACATATAAAAGGAGAGTATATAATGTTAGAACATAATTGTAGAAGCTCTCATGTTAGTGAAGTGAGTTTAAATATTTTCTTATGTTTTAATATCTCACATGAAATGAATGTATTATGTTTATAAATATTATGTTTTAATTCATGACGAACCTGTTGCAGTGGATTCTATTAATTATTAAAGTTTACAATTTAATTTAATTACATATTAATTCTTCCTTTTGACACTCTCATTTATCAATGTTTAGTTCAAATATGTATGTGTTCTGTGATGATAAGTATCATAAATTCAATGACATATATATTTTTTATATATAAAAATGTTTACTTTCATGAAAAAAGGGTGTTGAATTAAGTAGTTATAATTTTATGTGAAAAACCTAAACAATCTATTATTTTATGTGCACCAGTTATCATCACATGTGTGAAATTGTGCCTAATCGTCCATGCATGTAATTCATAAATTTTATATAGCCATATTCTAAATCATAACTGATAAACCATGCAAATTTTAGATTAAGTGTGGATTATTTTGCATGACCCACTTTATTTACAAATGTTGACATTTATTGTAAGTATGGAATTTATATTTTATGATAAATTATGGATTAAGAATTTAATTATTCAAAGTGGTATGGGACACTTTGAATAAAATACATAATTTAATTATTCAAAGTGGTATGGGATACTTTGGATAAAAGACACAATTTAATTATTTAAAGTTATATGATATGATTTGAATAAAAGAATTATTATACATATGAGAAATGCATATGACTTATTATGCGATGGGTGAGGCTTGCTATAGCCTCTCAATGAATTGGTAGGTATCATGAGACAAACTAGGTCTTTTTATGAGGTGTTAACATAATGTTTTTGTATGGTCTTGGCATGAATCCTTGAAAGAATGATTATGATTGTCCTGCATTATGCATTCCCTCATTACGTGATTAGTATTTAACCAACCATGTAATTATTAGACTATTAGAATATCCTTGGTTAAGAATATTTTACTTATGATTATGGTAATAAATTCACATGGAATAATTATGTAATTACTTAGAAAATCATTTATAATGAAAGTTTAGCATCTATTTTCAGAAATTTAATATAGAAGTTATGAATTCATCTATCATTTCATGAATTGCATCTTATGTGACAAGTGATTTATGATACAATTTCTTGTGAAATTATAAGAAAGTATTATTTCATGTTCTAATTTGTACCTTCACCCTTTCATGTCACCCTTAATCTAGTTTGATCAACTCCTGACTTATATGTAGCATTCTATGCATTTTTGTATAAGTAAGAATATTTTGAAATATGTTTTTTGTATCCTATAAATAAATATATAAATTCTTGTGTATGAGTTTTCCCTAAAAATTATTTCTTTTAACCTTTAAATTTTTTTGATGATGTACTTCAATAAATTTTGTTTCCTTTTAAGAAAATGTTTTATGTATGTATAACTATTTTAAAGGGATGTTTTTTAAAAATGATTTTATTAATTATTTTTTAAAACCCCTTACTGAGAGTTTTAAATTCTCACCTTATGTTTTTAATTAATTTTTATAGGACTAATAGATTTGTCAGTTTTGAGTTATTCTATGTGGTGGCAGCACCGTGGAGTTTATCTCGTAATTTTTTGAAGAAAAGTATCAGTTGTATCTAGTTTTATAGAACCTAGACTGGGAAGATCCCCTGTGATGAGATGTGATGTATAATTCTATCAGCATATTTTTATAAAAAAACTACACACCAAGTTTTAAGCACCGAATATATACTTTTGGGGTTGTTTCATTACGGTTGGTATCAGAGTAACGGTCTAGACAATTTTGGAAAATTAGAACAAAATTAAAAATTTAACTAGGCTTTGCTGAGTAGAACATTTTCTTAAAATTTTCAGATGGAAGATTAGAGACCACCAACCAATATATAGTCTCTTCATACTGAGATAATAGAAACAATAATTTTCAAATCATGTATGGATGAATTTGATCCCTTTGGAAACCTTCGTTTGACCTGAAAATATCTTTACCACATATCTAACACTCCTAGAATACTTCGTTTCCATCGAGGACCAGGCTTTGTTTATTTATTCATGGTTCATGATCAACTACCATTCTATGCACATCAAGGAATGTACTTTGAGGGTCTATTTAAATGTTTTAACCTAGACGAAGGTTTTCTGTCTTTGGGGGATTTCCAAGAAGCTGCAAGAGGGGGTGACCTTCACGCAACATACCTATATCAAATCTTGTCCTACAGTTTATATGGTCAAATTAGAGACTTGAAAAATTCTTGAGGTCGAGCCTTTTCATTTATTTTATAGAAATCAAGTCTATGTTGATGTCTCCCCTCATGCCTCTCTCTCAAGATACTATAGTTCTGTACATGAGTTTGACCTAAGTTTCTCATGATGTATTTGGGCCAAAGAAATCGAGGAATTTAAAACTGTACTGGGGATTCATTTAATTGGAAGGAACTGGGAAAATAACTGACACTGGTGGTAATGGTGAAGATATAAATTAATTTTTCCCATTATTTTTGTTAATTAATAATACTTAAGATGGTTATGTAAGGACATAAAGGAGGATGTCAGAAGGTGAATGCCCATAAGACTGTGAGAGTATGATCGAATTGTGAGGACACAATTATTTTTTGGGGGAATAATGTGATGCCCCAGATATATTTATATTTGTAATAATAATAATTTTTTAGTTATTATGATTAATGGTATTTTTTTTGTTTTGTTTTAAAACAAATACTTGTAGAATGAAATAAGACACCTTTTTATTCAATAGAAATACTGATACATTACATGGATGAAAGGGATTACAATTAATCAAGAAAACTCATTGAAAGACCTAAAAGAAAAAATAGAAGACCACCCAACATCACAACAAGACTGATTAAGTATCCCTCATCCCTCGAATCCACCAAAACAAAGAAATAAATAGTGAGAAGAATATCCATAATATAGAGAGTCAAATGAATATAGAGCACTATCCTTATAATCCAAAATGGTTTGAAGTTTTGAAATACTGTAAACATTTATTTATAAGGCCTTTTTAACCATTAAAGATAAATATGACTGTTATTTTCTCCTAATAGCCATTGAAGTATAGAAACATGTGACCGTTGGTTTTCTATAAAACATTTATAATATTATTAAGTATTTAAAATGTTTTAAAATGTTTAAAATGTTTTAAAGTTATATCTTTGGTTAAATGATGACATGGTTTTAATTGAAGTTGTATTTTATATTTACATTTTGAAATTTTAATGTTTTGAAACACAAAATGAATAGGAACTTATGACATTTATAATTTTATTTAACTATGAGAAAGATTGTTTTTATATATAAGGAAATTAATATATATGTTCTATTTTATTTAATAATTTTTTGATAAAAAATTTGGTGAGTACCCCATCTGACTGAGGATAGCCTTGAAGGCCAAGTCCTCAAGGTCCTTGGGCATCTCACAAAGGGAAATAAGGCCTACTCAGGCCGAGCGCATGATGAGTCGTGCAAGATCCATTCATGGTAGGGGATAAGAATACGCTCGGGACCATGTATAGGGCCTGGTCACGCGCGAGCAGAGTGTAAGATAGGTCGTGCACCGGCACGGGCGAGGGTGGGCTAAGGCCCGTGGATGGGGGTCCCATGTATAAGGACCCCACTGTGTGTGTTTGTGACATTGAAATGAAGTCAGCGACACTGATTCTTATAAGGCGGTTTTGAAACCCTCCCGGTTTCAATGTGGGATGCAGATTTTTCCAAAAAATGCAATCCAAGCCGTCTGATCTCACCACGTGAGATCTCAGCCATCCACACCAGTTCCCGATTGAACCCCCACCACCGCATCTTATTGCTGCAGATTTCATCAATCGTCCAATCCGAATGTGTTAGATCTAGACTGTTCAACCTATTTAAAACTTGAAAATCCACTACAGATGTCTGATCAAAGTCACGATCTAATCTCATCCATTCATCTCTTTCTAAAATGAGCGGAACCACCACAACCATCTGATTGGACTGAGGTGATCATAACCATTCTTTTTTTATTTCCACTATTCTTCTTCATCGAGACATCACACCGAATCAGTACCCATGGATCCCTCCTACTCCACTGCTCCTTAAACTGTGAGTCCTCCAATCACTCTCCACGAACCAGTTGTATAGTTTTGTTTTTTCCACAAGTCTACATGGGTGCAATAATTTATTTCCAACTCCATTATATTCCCATGTAAGTTTTCTATAAAATATATATATTATCAATGACCAATTTATTTAAGATTTACATATATTATGGTTTTTGTTCTTGTCTGAAATAGTTATATTCGGGTTTCTTAAATTAGATTTTATGTTTAGGCCATAGGATATAAAATAAACATTTTTTTAGTTCATATTAACCCATCTTGCACACACAACCCTACCCATTTTCTTCTCCCCAACCTTTCATTGTTATCTACTTGGATCAACCTAACCCTTGAAGTCAAGTAAGGGTTAATTTATCATTATTTTTGATATGCAAAACCCTTATATGCACTTATGTGTATATACAGTTTTATACAACTTCAAATACTAATCTGTTTTGGGTTTTTCAAGCGATGATTATCAGTATTTTACTGATGTTTTTTATTCATATATTACTTTTAAAGGATTACTAAGAGTTTTTTTTTGAATTTTCTAAACTCATACTTATGTATATGTATATACGGTATGCATAATTAACAAACCTTATCCGATTAAGTTTCTTTTCTTCTTAAGTTAAAAAATTATTTTTAAAGGTGACCCCTATCCTTATAATTATTCTTTTAATTCTTGATGAAAAAACTACATGTATATATATGTACCACAAATACATATATACATGTCTTGTTTCATTTTAAGAAGTTTTGGTGGTATTAAACTTGTTATGATTTTATGTTTTTTAAAGTTATATTTTTATTTGTTCAAAATATATTTATAAATAAGCATATTTATATAAACTTATTCATATAAAGATTGGTGAATGTTTTATACAATACACATGTGATCATATATGTAGTTAACCATTTTCAAAAAATAAAAATAAATGAAAGATAAAGGAATTGTATTATTTTCTAAGTCCTCATTGTGCCAAGGATTAATTAATCAAGCTAAGCTACTTTGCAAAGAAATACAAGTGTTTAAATTTCTACATGTTTTACATTTGTAATCAACCTATGAGTTGGATGTTTCCAATACATGTCTTAATTGGTTATATGATCACAAATACAATTTTATATTGGAAAATAATAACAAAACCTTGTTTTGTTATTCTGTGCCTAAAATTTTTAAAATAGGTGATCACCTTGTTATTACAATTAACATTACATGAATGCATATACATTAATAATTTTAGGATAAAGGGTTGGAATTATCTTTTGTTTAATACATTCATGTACATGCATAAACTCATAAATATATGTATAATTAATATAAAGTATTATCAAAACTTATAAAAGGAGAGTATATAATGTTAGATCATAATTGTAGAAGCTGTCATATTATTGAAGTGAGTTTAAATATTTTCTTATGTTTTAATATTTCACATGAAATTAATGTATTACATTTATAAATATTATGTTTTAATTCACGATGAACCTACTGCAGTGGATTCTATTAATTATTAAAGTTTAAAATTTATTTTAATTACATATTAATTCTTCCTTTTGAAACTCTTATTTATCAGTGTTTAGTTCAAACATGTATGTGTTTCATGATAATAATTATCATAAATTCAATGACATATGTATTTATATATATAAAAATGTTTACTTTCTTGAAAAAAGGGTGTTGAATTAAGTAGTTATCATTTTATGTGACAAACCTAAACAATCTATTATTTTATGTTCACTAGTTATCATCACATGTTCAAAAGTGTGTCTGCTTGTCCATGCATGTAATTGATAAATTTGATATAGCCATATTCTACATTATAACTAATAAACCATGAAAATTTTAGATTAAGTGTGCATTATTTTTCTTGGACCACTTTATTTAAAAATATAGATAGTTATTGAAAGTATGGAATTTATCTTTTATGATAACTTATGGATTAAGAATTTAATTATTCAAAGTGGCATGGGACACTTTGAATAAAATACATAATTTAATTATTCAAAGTGGTATGAGAACTTTGGATAAAAGACATAATTTAATTATTCAAAGTGGTATGAGACACTTTAAATAAAAGAATTATTAGACATATGAGAAAGAATAGAACTTTTTATGTGATGGGTGAAGGCCCGCTATAACCTCTTGATGCATCAGTAGGTCTCATGAGACAAACTAGGTCTTGGAGTGAGGCCTTGACAATTTTTTTTGTGTGTTCTTGGCATGAGGTCTTGACTGAATGATTATGATTGTCCTGCATTATGCATTCCCTCATTATGTGATTAGTATTTGACCAACCATGTGATTATTTGACTAGGATAATATCCTTGGTTAATAATTTTTTACTTATGATTATGGTAATAAATACACATGGAATAATGATGTAAGTAATTAGAAAATAATATATAAAAAAAGTTTAGCATCAATTTTTAGAACATTAATATAGAAGTTATAAATTCATCTTTCATTTCATGAATTGCATATTATATGATAAGTGATTTATGATATTGTTTCTTGTGCAATTATAAGCAATTATTATTTCATGTGCTAATTTGTACCTGCATCCTTTCATGTCACCCTTAATCTAGTTTGATGAACTCCTAACTTATATGCAGCATTCTATGCATTTATGTACAGGTAACCATATTTTGAAATATGTTTTATTTGTATCCTTTAAATAAAAATATAAATTCTTGTGTATGAGTTTTCCCTAAAACTTATTTTTTATAACCTTTGAAAAATGATGATGACATACTTCAAGAAATGTTGTTTCCTTTTAAGAAAATGTTTTGTGTATGTATAACTATTTTAAAGGGATGTATTTAAAAAAGAATTTTATTTAATTATTTTTAAAACCACTTACTAATCATTTTAAATTAACACCTTTCATTTTTAATTTATTTTTATAGGACTAGTAGATTTGTTATCTTTGAGTTATTCTATGTGGTGGAAACACCATAGAGTTTATCTTATAAAGTTTTGAAGAAAAGTATCAGTCGTATCTAGTTTTCTAGAACCTAGACCAGGAATATCCTCTATGATGAGATGTGATGTGTAATTCTATCATCATATTTTTATAAAAAAACTATACACCATGTTTTAGGCATTGGTTTCGGGCTTCTAGGGTCGGGGCGTTACAAAAAACCTTACCATATGATTCCTTTAGTAAATAATGATTTAATCTCATGTATAATGGTTTTAAGAATGTTATTAACCTATAAAAGAACCATATCTATATTTATGATATCATATATTATCCTCTTATATTATTTTATCACCCATTTTTTTATAATATTTCATTATTACCCTTGTTTCGGGCATTAATTGCTTCATTTTCCAATGCATGTTTTGTCATAGAACAATTAGTTATTTTGCATAGGATATATATAAAATACCTCCAAAATAATATTAATGTTATATATATATCATATTTAACCATAAAATACATTTTTAGACCCATTCTTTAATGTTGGATATGTAAAATGAATCACATCACATCGTGGAGATGGTAGGCCGTACGTACGAACGAGCGACGATATCATTCCCTAAATAAGTGAAAGGATAATGAAGTGAATGGTATATTAATTTTTCTATAATATATATAATTTCATAATTATCATATTTATCTATTATTTTCATTATTATACTAATCCAAGTAAAGTGGTGATGAAAAAAAAATTACACTACGACGTGAAGATGGTAAGGCGTACGTACGCATGCGTGGTGTTTTCATTTTTAGTAGGATGGATAAATCATGGAATATGGTCATAACATAATCATAATAAAATATAAAAATATATATAATACTTTATTTATTACTTTATTATGGAAAAAACACATGGAGAGTAATTAGAGGAAAAAATTAACTTGAATAAGTTGGTAAAACAATTACCACTTCTTTAGTGGACTTCTTTAGATCACTTCCTAAGGGATCTAGAGTTGGTTTTTTTGGAAGACTAGGACCTCCAAAACTTGGATAAAGATTTTATGAGGATAAATTGGTAGGGTTTGGTCAATATATAAGGATCAATGTGGTGTTAATAAGTGATGGAGGAGGTGCCCTTTTATAATTAAGGCGTGGGGCACTTTCTGAAACTCTTAAAATATTAAAATAATATAAATTAATTTTCTATTCCAAATGAAACCAAAGTGAGTTATTTAGAATATATGATGAGGGTGAGTCAAAATACTATCAATAAATAATTTTTAGTCAAGTTTAGGTCTCATTATTACCCTTATCTTTTGGAATTAACCCTTAGTTAAACCTTTTAACTCTTACCGTGACAACTTGGATTTTTACTCTTTAAGGGTTAATATATTTACTATAAAATGTAAAATGACCAATAAATGATCCATTTATAAAATTTTAAGACTGATACCAATAAATTTTTAGAAATAGAGTTTTTTTATAAATTTTATATCATTTAATAAAATATTATTTATTTTAAAATATCAATAATATCAATTTGGATACTATTCATCACTTGACTTTTTAAAATATTATAAAAACATGATATATTCAAAAGAAATATTTTTAATCATCACTAGTATGTAAAATTAATCCAAAAAATTCATGGATGATATTAATTATATCAAATTATCTTTATTTTAATATTTTTAACATCATTTATTTGATTCTTCCATCAATTAAACAATTACTACGTCATCATTATGTCACCATTTAAGGTAATTATTTTATCACTAAAAATTATAAATAAATTAAAATGATTTTAATAAAAATTTTATCTTTTAAAATACTATTACAGTCGAATATATCCCTTATATAATCCCATATTAAAAATATCTCTCTTATTAAAAACAAAAGTATGACAAAATTGACTTTCCTTTGAATATAGTATTATAAAGGTTATGTTCTCATATAAAAGGCCATAAATGGTCTCATAACCAATCCTTTAATTATTATAGGAAATAAATAATCATTTAATTAAATTAGTACAAGTTTTAGGATAATTTTATAATATTTATAGTATTATTTTTACTCTTAATTACCTGATTTACCCGTAACCGTGGTAATAAAAAATATTACTAAAGTTAATATTAATAATGTCAAAAAATAAAAGGGACCTATTTACTAAATTTTTACCATATTATTCAAAATATGGAATCCATTTTTTAAAATTCCAAACACAAAAATTGTAGAAATTAATTAAAAATTAATCCCGTTGACAGAACGAGAAAACGAGTTTTTTAAGTAAAAACGTTCAAAAGAATGAAATGTTTTTATATCCAAATTCAATGTGAAATTGATTCCAATGACTTAAATTAAATTAACTAATAAAAAATTGATCTAATTATACTTTAAAAATATTTAAATATATAATTTAACACTATAAATTATTTAGATGAAAATGTTGTTTTCAATTAAAAATGAATTTTTTTACTATTCATCAAAAAATGAATCTTATCATAAAAATACCAAAAATTCAATCAAGTAAAATTTTATATTACACTTTAAATAATAATTTTATTTTTTAAAAAATAAATTATAAAAGTTTCAAAAACTATATTTAAAATATATTCTCTATCAAAAGGCGACAATATCGCCTTTAGAAAAATATAGCCTTTTGTGCTTAAAATTGATTTTTCTATATTAAGTCTATCAAAATTATTGGATGAATTTAAAAATATTTGTTTGAATATATAAAATATATATTTCATTAATATATTTCACTAATATCAATTAATTTAATTTATTATGATAAAATACCATTGTGGGCATAAAAATAGTTTTTTAATAAAAGAACATCATTTATATTCAATTGGTTTTTATTTTCATTTCCAATGAATTCAACTTATAAACATGTGTAAAATATATTTTCATAATTTAGTTAATCCTATTAAAAAACTCAAACTTAGCGGATAGGGTTAAAATAATAATATTTAACACTATATCACATTTCTTTTAAGTTTAGTGTTGCGTGCAACATAAACTATCAAAGAAATTAAATTTATTTAAGAAGAGAGATATCCTAATATCTTGGGGTGTTACAAAGCTCATGTAGGGATGAGTATAAAAAAACCCAATAAGACACCAAGAAATCACTAAGCATATAACATCAAGAATAATAGTCATCTCATTACAAGTATATGTCTACAAAACATATAATAAGAATATCCAGATATACTCAATATAGACACACAGTCTCAAGAAAAAGTCACAACAGTAATGCCAGTCTAAGATTCATGCTCAAAGGTTATGCATAGAACTCATTCAAGAGAAAACACTCCAAGAGTTAAATAGCAATGATGACGTCCATCCGATATGTCATGCTCATTGGGTCTTGCCATAAAATGTACCCACTGAAAGTCAAAAGAGAACAATACATAGATGGGGATCACACCCAAGTCCAAGGGGTATACCAACAACACAATATGGATTAAACCACTAAGTAGAGGATTGATTCCCACGTAGTTTTGGTCACAATGATACCAAGAACTCCACCTATGGAAAAGATGATGGTAGAGGATCTCACTCTTGGCCTCACAGAAGGATTCCAATAAATCTATCCAAAACTAAAGTCCCAATAACTACTACAAAATAGGCCTTTAATAATGCTAAAAATGGCCTTTATTAGTGTTAAAGAACCAATGACTACCAGAGTGAGATTAAAAGCCCCAGTCTTTTATCAACGCTTTTAGAAACACAAATAAAGGATAAAATTTATCAGTTATTTTATTTAATGTCAATAAATTAGACCTTTATTAGCACTTCTAAAAGTATGGATAAAGGGGCATACTATAGTGTACTGTAATAACACACCACATCACAAAAAATAAAAAAAATCAACACAATAAATAACAATACACAATTTAAATGAAATAAAATTTACAACCCAAATAAAAGAAAAAACACTAGGTTATAGACATTTCAAACATTGGTTTATACAATTACATATGTACAAATTATTACATACATTCAAAAACATAAATGTTCATTTGTATTTTGATCCTAACCCTTGCTTGAGAAAAAAAACACACATGTATAAGAAAATAATTCTTATGTTATAAATAATATAAAAAAATAAATTAATAGAATGTGTTAATTTTAAACTAAACTTGAGTCATACCAAGAACACTGTGTATCTGATTGAGTTGCAGTTAATTCTTGCATGTCACACCATTTATTATACATCTTCAAGCATTATCTCTAGAAAAATTAACTAAATAAGTATAATATAAAAATGATAAGGAAATTAATTAAGTAATATCATATAGACTGATGAGAAAACAATTTATGCTCATTTGCTCGGTTTTGGTGATGTGATGTACATTTTAAACTAAAATGACACTAATATATTTAAAAGACACACTTGGAGTCATATCGGTCACACCGTGTGCCAGATTGAGGCAAGGATGATTCTTAAACATCTCTAACGACTTATGGATTATTTTTCTAAAGTATCAAAATAACCCAAATACGTTTTATTGGTTTTGAGTACGTCACTTGTCTTTTTTACTAAAATGTCATTTTAAACCGGAAACACGCACTTTGACTCATATTGATCACACCATGTGTTGGTTTTATGTGAGACCAATTCCTATATGTCAAAAATGACTTATTAATCAATTTATTAAATTATTAATACAATTTGAGCATGTTTTCTTGGTTTTCAATGAGTAAAACCTTTTAAACTAAAATGCCGATTTTAAACTGATAACAAACACATTGAGTCACACTTGTCAAACTGTGCATCGGATTGAGGTGAAGCTAATTCCTACACATCCCAAATGACTTATGGATCATTTTAATAAAGTATCAAAATAATACCAATTCTTTTTCTTGGTTTTGAGTAGGTCAATTTTTTTTACTAAAATTGATGTCAATTTTAAATAAAAAGATGCACTTGGAGTCATAACAATAACACCATGAATCATATTAAGATGGGAATGATTTATACACATATAAAATGACTTAGGGATCATTGTAATAAAGTATCAAAACAATTCAAATAAATTTTCTTGATTTTGAGTACGTCACTTGTCTTTTTTACTAAAATGTCATTTTAAACTGGAAACACACACTTTGACTCATACTGATCACATCATGTGTCAGTTTGATGTGAGAACAATTAATACACATTAAAAATGGTTTATGAATTTATTTCATAAATTATCAATAAAACATGAGCACGTTTTCTTATCTTTTTGTGAATGACACTTTTTGAACTAAAATGTTGATTTTAAACTGATAATGGACACTTTGAGAAATATTGATCACACCGTGCATCCGATTGTGGTGTGGCTGATTCCTACATGTCCCAAATGAATTATGGATCATTTTCATGAAGTACAAAAACAATATGAATGATTTTTATCAGTTTTGATTAGGTCAGTTTTCCATTTTTCTATAATTTATGTCAATTTTAAATAAAAAGACAGACTTGGAGTCATACCAGTCACACCGTACGTCGGATTGAGGTGCAACTAATTACTACACATCACAAATGACTTATAGATCATTTTAATTAAGTATAAAAAAGATTCAAATGATTTTTATTAGTTTTGAGTAGGTTATTTTTACTTTTTACTAAAATTTTTATTTGGAACTCATCGTCCATCTCTTGTGGACATTCACCTATGTTGCTTGAAATACTATAAGTAGTAGTAATCTATAGGATGACTAATATTAAAATTAGCACAAGAAACATAAAATAGATGAGGTATTAGTCTGAATCAGCAAATTAGAATAATAACTATTTGGGATATGAAGCTAATGAGGATGATAGTTTTACTCCCTTGTGTTCTCTAAAAGGGGTAATTCCACCCATTTGTGAGAATTACATGGATGGTAATCATAGATTCCTAAGGGTGGAACCAAAATTAAATGTTAAAGAATGATATATTTTTATAAGGATTAAATTAAAATATACATAATGTTTATTAGATGTGTGATGAAAGAAATGAATTGATTTTTAAGAAGTATTAACGAGTGTGTTATCATTTCAAAGATGTCTATATTTTTACAAAGGTATAAAAAACTAGTTAAACCATTTTTTGATTTGGGGTTGGTAAAAATTTATGGTAATTGCGTTTAAAAGAGAAAATTGATTTTTGGTAGTAAAAAATTGATCATATTAGATAATGAGACAATTAAATACGGACTTAAAAGGGTGGTTTGATAGGTTTTTAATATGAAAAGATAAAATTTATAGATATTTTTTACTAATTAGAATAGAGAGTTTGTTAATAATTAAAATAATTATGAAGCATTGGAGGAAATTAATGTTGAATTGAGTGGCATAGGGGGGTAGCACATGGGGATAAGGTAAACTCAAAATAAGAAATTGATGGTGAGGAAAATGAAGAAGGATTATTAACTGTTAGAAATATAAGCAAGGCTGAAATCAATGAATAAAGTGTCATTAGTGATTAGATAGTTTCAGTGAAAACTTGGATGAGTAAGACTCTAAAAAAACCCTCATTTTTTCCAAGTAGATCCTAAATAATTTGGAGAGGCTAAAAATGATGATAATTTTATAAAATCTATGCATGAGGATCTTGATCTGAATAAGAACAACATGACATGGGAAATTATTCCATGGATGGAAGATAGAAATGTTATCAAAACCAATTGGGTGTTTTGTAATAAACTCATTGACTATGAAGAAGTGGATAAAAATAAATAATGGATAGTGTGTAAGGGAAATTCCTAGATTAAATGAATTTATATTTATGATAATTTTACTCCCATATCCCAATTGGAAACTATTTGAATTTTCTTGTCTATTTCAGTGAAAATGCAGTTAAAAGTATACCAAATGGATGTCAAATATATGTTCCTCAATGGGTTTATTAAGGGGGGAGTATATACTGATAAAGTGGATGGGATTATTATGGATGAAAATAAGAGAAAGGTGTTATAGTTAAAGAATTGTTTGTATAAGATAAATAAATAACTGAGGACCTGGTATTTAAGGTTAGATCGATACTTAAGAAATTTTTTTTAGCGAGGTAGAGTTGATCACAACCTCTACATCAAGAAGAAGAATGATCAAAGTATGTTGGTACTTATATATGTTGAAGACATAATATTTGAGGATTAGACAAAGCACAATGAATTTTTTTGTGTGGATCATATGAGGTACGATATAGATATGTCTATGATTGGGAAGTTAAACATTTTTCTTTGTTTATAGGTGAATCAAGGAAATCATTGTACATTAATTTCTCAATCAAAATATGAAAAAGTGGTTCTAAAGTGATTTGAAATGGAATATTCCAAACCAATGACAACATCAACTGCTATATGGATGAATTTTTCAAAAGTTGATGATTGTAAAGAGGTAGATGTCATGGAATATAGGTATTGGGATCCTATTATACCTCATAAGAATGTTAACTAATATTTGGTTTGATATATTTGAAGTTGCGTAGTACCAATGTTGTCTTAAAGAGAGCCACATGCTATCGAGGGAGAAGATACTTCAATATATCTAAAAACTAGTGAATTTTGGGATGTTTTGTTATAGGATAGTGCAACTAGAGTTGTTGGGATACACATATGTGGGCTAGTAAGGTTCATTGGATAACTAATGGAAAGTATATATATCAAAAAATCTAGATTTCATTCGAGCCTTGGTTTTTTTCCACCCTTGAATCATTCGAACATTAGATTCGAGCCTTTGAATAGTTGGAGCCTTGATTCTACCCTAGATTTGAGCTTGTATTTGACAATGAGGAGGGTTGATAGTAGGTGGCTTCCATAGAGAGTTTCAGATATCATGAACTGGTTTGCAATGGTTAGGGTTCTTAAAATAGATCGAGACACAATTATTAGAACTTCCAAAAAAGAACTGATAAATATCCCTTTTATCAGCTCTAAGTTAATAAGTGCTGATAAAAGGAATATTTATCAGTGCTAAAAAGATTTCTTTTATCAATGCTTATTACTTAAGCACTGATAAAGGATTTATAATTATAATTATAAATAATTTTTTTTGTAAATATATTTATAGAGTTATATATATATTTAATATATATATATATATATATAAATATATATAAATATATTAAATATATATATATATATAAATATAATAAATATATTCTTTATTTAAATACATTTATTATAATTTTATAATTATTTAAATATATAATCATTTATTTGTAATTATATAAATACTTTTCAAAAAAATAATATTTACATCATTATATATATTTATCGTAAATATATTCATTATTTAAATAAATTTATTATAATTTTATAATTATTTAAATATATATAATTAATAATTTATAATTATATATATATATATATATATTTTAAAAAAATTATTTATTTATAATTATAAATGTATAAATATAGTAAATACACATTTATAAATATATTTATTTTAAATATTTATTTACAAATATATTTTTTAACATTATTAATGAATATTTAATCTTAAGTGCATGCATGTTAAAAATGAGTGAATTGAATAATTAAAAATGAGTATACTTTAACAAAATTGAAAAAATGGATAAGTTTTATTAATAAAATATAAAGTATTAAAAATATGGATATATATTGAAATAAATATGAATACATATTGAAAATATTAAAACATAGTAAATAAATATCTATAAAATAAATAATATAAATTGATTAAATTCCCAAAAAAATAAAAAATAAAAAATAAAAAATAAAACATATTAAAAATGAATAAATAATACCTAACATTAATAATATTAAAAATAAATAAATAAAATTTACTGATTCGAAACATAATACATTAAATGTTTCAAGTTATAATGAAATTCTAGAATGAATTCAAAAATTTGAATAAATTACATAAATATAAGGTGTATGTGTTTCTATATAATATTTCATTAATTGCGTAAATATTTGTGTGTGTGTGTGTTGTATATAAAATGCATTAATTATATATATGTATGAGAAATCAATATAACACACATTTGATCTATGTTAAATTGAAAAATCAAATTTCATTCAATTATGTTCATTACTCGATGCGATCAATCAATATTTTTAATTCATATTAATTTTTAATTATTAACCACTATTCACTAAATATATTACTATTTAATATAAAACATAAATATTTTGTATTATATAAATCATATTTATATACATTCATATATATCTATATATTTAATATATACTATTCATTAAAATTATCAATAATTATTTAATTAATAAAATGTTTAACATTTTTCTCAATTTACTTATTTTTAAATTTTATTTATTTAATTTTTATTTTACATATATCTATATATTTAATATATATTATTTATTAGTATTTATAATTTATATATATTATAATCAATTCATTTTTATCAATAATTATTTAATTAATAAAATTTTTATATATTTTTTTAATAAAATCATTTTTATTTTTGATTTATTTAATTATTTCATTTTTTCGGACCTTTGTTAATGAAAAAAAGGTGTTGATAAAGGATCCATTTATGGGTGCTAAAAATAATACGCTGATAAAGTTCCCCTTTATCAGCACTAAAAATAAAGTGCTGATAAAGGGCACTGTTTATTAGTACTAAAAAAAAGCATTGATAAAAGGCACCTTTATTAGTGATTGTTTTAGCCCTAATAAAGGGCCCCTTTATCAGCGCTTTTTTCTAGTGTTGATAAAGGCCAATGCTGTTAAAGGCCTGTTTTTTAGTAGTGTCTGAAGTGATCACTATCCTATGTAAAGGATGAAATTCCATACTAACCATCAGAGAATGGATCAAGGGAATACACTCTAACGAAACTTGTCCAAGCCCAGGAGGACAAGGGCTCCGGTCCTTCTTTGAAGAAGTACACGACATGTAATGGTAGTACACGACATGTCCCTTTGGAACTGGGTCCTGCCTGTGTATTATGGAAAATTCCATGTTCATGTCCTTGTCTGAGTATATGATGTTTCGAAGCCCATGTACTCTTGGCCATGTTCGTGTACTCTCCAAGGTACACACCGAGCCGCTAAGTAAGCGTCACAAGTCATGTGAAAGCTGTCACACGCCGTGTGATATTTATCTTCTCCGTGAAACCCTATCACCACACAGGGGTGTCCCACATGCTGTGTAATACTAGATTACATGCCATGTATATCACGATTTCTAGAACAATTGTTTCATCCAGTGTCATCTTCCTCCACTACTGCCACTATTGGATCCACCCAACATCCCATATGTGGATCACAGATCTGGGTTAACCAAGTTCAATCATCACCAGAGAACCGATTCTTGGCCATCCCTATTGCTCAGGAATCTTTCCATCACCTTGCAGTCACTGCATGTTCCAAAACCCACACACACATGCCCTGATATGGTTCTGATCCATTATCACCATCTTCACAGCTCGATCCAGTTGTCAATCTGAACCTAAATTTGTGATAATAATCTACTATGCTAAGAAATGGGTTCAAAATGATTATTTATCTAGTATTTTTTGAATCACCGGCCAAACCAAATGTCGGTGATGATCGCATGAATAATGGTGGAAGAAATACAAGAAGCACCAAAGAGGAACAAACCTTGGATGTGTTCAGTTGGCCTCGATCAATTTCTATTAGAACGATGAACAAAGATCCAAATTAAAGAAACAATTCCTCCCAATAATCCCCGCAGATAAACCCATACCCAAAATATGTTCAATCCGCATATCAATATATTGGTCGATTGATTCATGTTCTTCATAGGAATGATTAAACGGGAAAAAATTCACAAAAACCAATAATCCTACCTTGATTTTGACCAATCATTGCTGAAGGATGGTTCCATTTTTTTGTTGTTGGTGAGATCCTCGAGTTCCATCGCACCATGATAGACATTCAATGATCCGGTCGCTGTTCACCCACGAAGGACACTCTAATGCTCTCTCACAATTCTATAGGTTTATGTAGAAAACCCTATAATTTTTTCATAAAAGCGCATTTATAGACCAAAATTAGGTCATGGTAACTAATTAAATAAAATAAACAAATCCTTTTATTAATTTATTAATCTGCTCATGACTACTCTCAATGTAAACGTCTGACGCGCTCTAAGGTTATGCATTACCTAGGGTAAAACCCACACTTTAAACTCAATTGAGGCCTCAGATTTATGATTTGAGCCCCAATTTAGGAGTTACTATACTTTTTTTTGAAAATTGGGCATTCGTGACATGTAATATATTTCAAAAATAAATTTTGGGCACATCAATCCTTAGAATCTCACACAGTCTTAGTGCCTAGCTCAGAAAATAATCCATATAATATTCAAAAGCAATACATAAAAAAATTGGATTCAATATATTCTCTCCACCTTGGGGATTTATGTCTTAGAAAGAAAAAAAGGCTACACAAAGAGTTGTGGGTACTGAGAATTCATCTGATTCTCCCACTCCCAAGCGATCTCCTAAATATTCCTATACTTCCAACAAACACACACTAAAGTAATCACTCTCCCATGGAGGATATTCTCTTTCCAATCTTCAATATCTACCAGGTACTCAACAATGGTAGCTCCATCCTCGATGTCTAGATCGTCCTAGTTGATAACATGCGATGGGTCATGAATGTACCTCCTTATCTTTGGCATGTGTAAGAAGTTGTGTACCTGGTATCACTGTAGTAGTAGAGCTAAGTGGTATGCCACATATCCAACGCCACAAAGTATCTAGAAATGGATAATGAATATTGGAGATAGTTTACCACCTGGATAAACCTTTGTAATCCACATTGATGTGAAACCCTTAAGAACACATGGTATCTCTATTAAAACTCCAAAGACCTCCGTCATTGGTTTGTATTGGACTTATGATAGCTTTGTTCCATTCTCATTCGCTTCTAGATGATTTGAACCATCTCTATAGTGGGTCACACCAAATCTGGGCCCATAAGTGTTGACTCTCCTAGGTCAGTCCAATATAGTGGTGACTTGTATGTTCACTCATACAAGTCCTCAAATGGTTCCATATTGATAGTGGAATGGTACTTGTTGTTGTATAAAAACTCCATCAATGGTAGGTGATCCTCCTAACTATGGACAAAGTTTAACATGAAATCCCACAATATATCCTCCAAAACCTAAATAATCCACTCAGTATGGCCACTATTCTGGGGTGAAATGTTGTTCTCAAACACAATTAGGTCCCAATAGACTCCAAGAATCCCTTAAATAATTGATATGTTAAGTGATTACTGTGGTTAGAAACGTTCATCATGGTAACTCCATGGATTTGAACTATCTTCTGCATGTAGAGGCATCACAATATCTCTACGGAACTCTGCCCTTGAATATATAGGAAGTGGGATGACTTGGTGATTCAGTCTACGTTCACCTAGATGGAATCATATCCCATGGATGTACATGGTAATCTTATCATGAAGTCCATGTATATCCCATAAAAATTCCACTCTGTAACCTCAAGGGGTTGATCCAAACCCACTGGAACCTGGTGTTCATCTTTCACCTACTGACATATAGCAACCCTACTTTTCTTACATTATTATTACATCATTTTAAAGATAAAAAACATAAAAGTGTTACAAAACAAAGATCTAAATGTTTAGTGTCTTGGGAAAATTAAGTCCACAAAAAACATATAAATAATAAAACATAAACATTATTTAATTCCTTCTTCTCTAGCTTCTTAGTGGAACTCATTTTATCCTTAGTATAAGTAATCACATAAGGATATACATCAAATAAAGGGGTGAGCTAAAATCCAAGTAAGAGGATAGATAAGAACATGAAACATGGGTGATAATAAAAATCATAATCATAAAAAAAATCAAAGTATCATCATCATAATCTTAATAGGAAGCATTAGATAATGGAAAAAAATACAGCAATGCATAAAAAAGAAAAATAATGTCTTAGTGGTGAACTAATACACATAGCTATGAACAAAGCCAATATCATGTTCACATATAACATATATGCATCATCATAACATCATCATTTTGAAAAAATATAGCATCATGTTCATTAATCTTTCAAATTATCTCATGAGATAAATCACATTACCCAATGCATTTTAGGGATATATAATTCCAGGTGCACCTATCACATCATAACATTTATATAATCATGCACGCCACATAGAACTTATAACAATATTTCCAATAAAATAACCCATGTAAAGGAAATGGGTTTTATGAGAATTTTATAAAACATAATTTTATGGATAAACATTGGGGTTACCAAAATAAAAATGGAATAAAATACTTGGTATAAGAATCATCAATCTTGAGTGAAGAAGAAACAATCTCAAGAGAAGTAAAACATGTGTTTTTATAAGGAAGTGTTCTTCTGAAAAAATCTTTTCATTTTCATAAAAACAGATTGGAAACATGTATATCCCATAAAATAAAAGGGAAGGAAAAATAATGATATTTAAGAAACATTGAAGGAACATCCATACTAAAAATGGAGTGAGAGAGGGAAAACCCTAAAGAATGGAGTTGGGTTTGATAATCCCTTTACCATATGTCCGAATGATTTATTCACTTTAATATACTGGATAATCAAGTTATATTTATTAATTAAAAAAATAAATAACCACTTTTAAATTTATTTGATTCATTATAATTTTATTAAATTATTTTATGGTCATTTTGATGAGTTAAAGTGTTCAATTTCATCATTCCGGAGTGTTCATTTTCTTGGTTTTCATGATCAATTCACTTTTATACATGAATGAAAGTTCATGTAAAATGGGAATAATTATAAAAAATTGATCTTATATGTTATTAGTGAAATTATATAAGTTTAATTGGTCTTATATATCATTTGGTTATATGTTATGAGGTTGAATCATTAGATAAAATGTTAATGATAATCATTTAGATTAATTTGGTGGGTTTTTGATCCCAACAAACTCACTTTGTTTTATTATTTAATATAATGTATATAAGTTAGTTACAGAACATAAAAAGGTTATAAAATAAATTTTATAATATATTTCAACCATTATAATTGTTTTATTACCATATTCGAAGGTGTTAGTGAAAAATTAAAATGCATTGTCCAAGGTGGTGATAAATCGACACACTATGAATGATATTTTTAGAATAAAAGGAAAAGGAAAAAGATTTGAAGATGAATTATTCCACTAACATAATATAATTCCAATGTATAAAATATTTTTGAGTTATCATGCCACTTGTATAAGTGGATATGATTAGAGGATAAGAAAATAAATGAAATTGAAAAGAAATTAAAAGAAAAAGAAAGAGGATTTTACCTCATGATTTTCTCATCCTTGAGAACCTACGTAGGGAAAAGGGTTTGGTATTTTGATGAGACCAAGGGATACTAGATTTAGGGTATGGGGTTGGGAAGATTATTGGGATGAAATTAGATATTATTCAAGTCTTGGAAGGTGCGAGGAGAATAGGTGTCAAGGGGTGATATTTATAGTGGAGGAGATGAGTATTTTCTCATTATTTTATTAATTAATTTATTATTTTGGCTCAAAAATATGAATAGTTTGAAACTTATAACTAAATATATTAAAATAATAACGTATAATTATAGATTTTGGGCTTATATCATCCTTACATAAAAAATGACTAAAAAATTCATGTATTTAGCTTTTATCGTAAATTATATTATCTTACCATTCACCGAAAATTCAAGTATTTTAGAAAAATAAAAAAAATTCACCCTTATTTTTTTTTGAAATGTATAATTAAAAAATGAACACAATTTTATAAAAATAATTTTATAAATATGATAAATTTAATTTTTAATTAAAATCATCATTTTCTTGGGAAATTCTAATTTTAAAATTATAACTATTTTTATAACACTTTGAAAAATTACTTAAGGTTTAATAAAATTATATTATAAACATAAGAAAGAAAAATATTAATTTATGAATCTATTTTATGAAAATAATTTTTCTTTTATATAATTATATTAATTATAAAATTATTATTAAACGTTTATGTTTTATAAAAATACAAACACTTAATTAATAATTTTTAAAATACTTATTTACTTATACCCTGATATAATTATATCATATTATCATTTATAAGATTCCTAAATTTTATTTATACTTTCATATATGAGTTTACTATTCTTTTGGCTGAATTACTATACTTAATATTCATGTTACTATTCCAAGGGTCAGGTTAATATTTCATTAGGATAGGTTTCTTAATTTATAGAAATAGATCTTATTTCATTATTTATTTGTTTATAAAGTTTGTATTGTGTTCTAAAAGTTATTTTATGTGGTTTATACTATATGAAAAATTATAATAAGGTAATTTACATTGATAAAATTTTGGATCATTACATTTCCCCCCTTTTGAAATTTCTCCCTCTAAATTTTGTTTTAAATAATATGGTGAAAAAAAGTGAGGGTAATTCTCCTTCACCACTTCATTTAGTTCCCATGTTTCCTCTTCATACTTATGGTTTCACTATAGTACTTTTACCAGGTGAGTAGTCTTATTATATTTAAATTTATCTCTATGGTCCAAGATCTTCATTGGCTGCTCCTTGTAAGAGAGATCATTTTCCAACTACACCACCTATGGATTTAGTACATGTGAGGGATTTGGTATTTACTTCTTCAAGAGGGATACACGGAGTACATCGTGTACTTGAGACATGGTAGTTGGAAGTTCCATTTAATAGGACATAACTCTAACATGATCAAGAATCTCAAAGGGGCCGATGTACCTAGGGCTCATCTTTCCTTTCTTCCCAAATCTCATGACCCTCTTCCATGGTAATATACGAAGGAATACCATATCTCTAACCTCAAACTCTAGGTCCCATCAATGATTATCCGCATATCTCTTCTGTCAACTTTGGGATGCCTTGATATGTTTGTGAATGGTTTTCACCTTTTCCACCATTTCTTCAACCATTTCAGGTCCTAGCATTTTACATTCACCGAATTTATCCCAACATTCCGGTGTTATGTATCTTTTCCCATAAAGGGCTTTATATAGATCCATTTAAATGCTTGATTGAAAACTATTTTCGTAAGAGAACTCAGCCAAAGGAAGATGTTGGTCCCATCCTCCTTTGAAGTCTATAGAACATACTCTCAACATGTATTCTAGTGTTTTAATTGAACACTTAGATTGGACATTAGTTTGAAGACAATAATCTATACTGAAGTTCATTTTAGTGTTTAGATCATGTTGGAGATTTTTCTATAACTTTGAGGTGAATCACAGATCTCAATTGGATACAATTGATAATGGTACTCCATAAAGCCTTACCACTTCTCTATTGTATATCTGTGAAAGTTGATCTAGTGATAAATCCTCTCATATTTTAATAAAGTGAGCTATCTTTATGAGAAAATCCACAACAACCCATATATCATTGTTTCCTCTAGATGTATTAAGAAGTCTGGTGACAAAGTCCATGGTGATGTTTTCCCATTTCCATATTGGTATGAGTAATGGTTTCATCATCCCCTTAGAATTTTTTTCATCCTTCACTTACTGACATATCAGACACTTTGATGTATATTCATAAATATCCTTCTTCATATTGTCCCACTAATAGTTCTCTCAGAGATCTCAATAGATCTTTGTGCTCCATGGATGAATGAAGAAGGTTGAGCTATGTGCATCACTTAGAAGCTCTTTATTTATCTTTGGATTGGATGGTACACATAGTCATGACCCAAATATTACAAATCCTTCCTCATCAATGTTGAACTCTGAGGATTTCCCCTTTTTGAAAGCTTACACCTCTTTTTAAATTTCCACATCATTTCTTTGAGCATCCTTTATTTTCTCCATGAGGGATGGTTGAACAATAAATTGAGAAAGTATTGATGATGTTAATTCCTTAATGATTTCTATGTCTATCCATTTTAAATCTAAGAATATCGGATCCTTCTCAATTATCATAATTGATAATGTTACAATATCCTTCCTATTTAGAGCATCTGCCACTTTATTCACTTTGCCAGCATGGTAGTGGATTGAGCAGTCATAATCCTTGATGAGATCTAACCATATTAGTTGGTGCATATTAAGCTCTTTCTATGTGAATATATATTTGAGGCTCTTATGATTAGTATATATTTCACACTTCTCCCCATAGAGATAATAATTCTATATTTTCAATGTGAAGATCACAGTTTCCAACTCCATATCATGTGTGGGATAGTTTTTCTCATGAATTTTCAACTAAATTGAGGCATAGTCTATAGATTTATCATTTTGAATCAGTATAAAACCTAATACCTTATTATAAGTATCACTATATACTACAAAGAGTTCCCCACTTTTTAGAAGTGCGAGTACTGGAATGGTGATAAGAATTATTTTTAACTCTTTGAAGCAATCTTCACATTCACTATTCCAGACAAAAGTTTCTCCCTTTTGAGTCATCTTGGTTTGTGGGATTTAAAATTGTGAGAATTTATTCACAAATCACTAGTAATACCCATATAGACTAAGGAAACTATGGATCTCCATGACTTATGTTATCCTTGACCACTCTTTATTTGCCTTTGTCTTAGAAGGGTCCATAGATATTCCTTTTTTGGTGATAATATTCCCTAATAATGATACTTCCTATATCCATAACTCACATTTACTATACTTTGAATAAATTTTATCCCTTCACAAAGTATTTATCACAATATCTATTCACTTTCATCTTTCAAATTATATAACTCTAATACAACTGATAATGTTGTGTATTTAGTATAACTAGTATACAATGGTCTCTTAGCACAACTATTTAACTTCTAATTTTTTTTTGAAAAATCACGAAGGTCATATTTAATTTCCATTTTTGTTTCTTCAATATGATATCCATTATCATTTACACTAGTATTCATATCAAATGATACATAGACAACAATATCATCCCAATCGGTGTGCACATTCAGTTTTTTTCTATATCTAGTCTAACATTTATAGCACCGATCTATTCTGTGACAAATCAAATGTTCTTAGAACTCTTTTAGAATAATTTTTCTTGAATAAAATAAATGTAAACATAGACAAAGGATTTGAGAAGGGTTGTCTACATGCACTATTTAAAACTTGATGAAATATTTAACTCCATCAACATACTCTTCCTTAATATAATTATATTTCATACATTTTCGATTCATATCCATCATATTAGGTTTATAAAATATTTATTTTGAACAAAAAATAAATAAATACAAATAAGATATTCATAATCAATGGAGAAAGTTATAGATAATTATAATAAGGGGAACCCAACATTTGAATGTTTTTGGTTATTATTTCTAAAAAGTAATCATTTTACACAAGGGTGACATGAAAGGTAATAACATGGGGTAAACATGTGGCTGATGGTATAGGTTCTCGATTTTATGTTGTGTGGAAAAAAAGGTGGTAATAAATATGTTTGAAAACAAAATTTATTTATTATTGGACGACATAATTCCCTTGAAAATTATTATTCTTTAATTTCATTTAATTATGATATGGATTTATATTTTTTTTGTAAAAATATATTTCATTATAACATACAAGGTCATGTAATCAATAGATTTTGACACAGGAACAAGAAACTTGGAATTTAATAAAACGAATGAATGAAATTGTTATTGATGATATAAGTGAAGTAGGATTACATGTTACTCTATTTTTCTATAGATTATTCTAGACCATGTATTATAGGAATACCAAAAAATATATTTGTACTATAACCCATTGATTAACCCCTATTTAAATAATAATAGAGTTATCAATCTTAGGAGTATTTCACATATCCTAAAATATCCAAAAATTATATTCAATTTCCTTAAAAATATCACAAATACTTTCCATTACTAAAAATTCCAAAAAATTCAGTTAGCATGGATTTCACATCATTTAGATCCAAAGAATTCTGATTCCACCTCTAATAATAACATAGATCACTATAAGATATCTCCCACATCTAGTAGTCAAAACCTTCACATGTATATCCAAAAGAGTATACTCATTATTAATAAAATACTACCACATGTATGGTTCAAGGAGATTAGAATAAACTTTATAAAATTATTACACTATCTTTTAATCCTATACGCGTTAGAGATAAATGTGTTTTAAATTATAAATTTTTACGGGTGACACTCAAACCATTCCTTATGATACACAATAGACCAAAATAATAATAATATTAGTTACATGGATTAATTAAAATAAATAATGTTATAAATAAGAAGATAAAACTTATACATACCCACACACCTCAAACCATGACTAAAATTTTCCTTATCCACCCCTCATATTTAAGGTAACTAGATAAGAAAAAAAAACTGAAAAATCATTTTCTCAATATCTATATTAACTAATGAAAACTCATAACACCTTCAATACTAGGAGTCCTATTATAATAAAAAAATAAATAGAACCCTCTAAAACACATTTAAACTTCTCTAGGAATTGACAAGTCAATTATATAACTATTTACCAGAATTTAAGGTGAAAACAGGCTGAATCAATTTTTTTGTGTGTCCTCACATAAAGGGAAAGCTCTATACACTTTCAACCCTATCTAAACATGATATAAACCAAATAGTATAATATCAAAAATTCTATACCTCAAACCTTATATATCAACATGATCATATCTTAAATACCTAAAATAAAACACACACTAAACCTCTATATGAAACCCATTTAATAGGTCTCTAAAACCAAAGATAAGCTTAATCTAAACCATGTATTTACATTTAAAACAAAAATATTCTTATTTTTTACTCCAAAAAAATTTAATTTAATTTTTATTTAAAAAAAAAGACCATTTACTCATTTAATAAAGTAATCTATTTATAAATGAATATTATAAAATCCTTGAATATTCATATACAATTTCAAAACCAATTCACTAAATAAACTACAAAACTATTTTATAAAAATCACCATAAAACAATAAAATTTAATTACCAACCTATTTTTCTATTTCAAAACCCACAAAATCTATTCTTCCTTTTAAAATATTTTCCAAATCAATAGTAAAAAACTATATTTATTTTTGAATCTAGATAATCAAAATCCATAATTTTATAAAAGTATGAAATGTACCCTCAAATAATACATATAAAAACAAAACTCCTAAAATAAAGAAAAAAAGAGGTGGAAGACTTGCTGCGTCGGTCAGCCAAGGGAGTGGAGGATGGGGAAAGGGTGGTCACCAGAGGGTTTTTTCATGATAGTGGTTAGTCAACCCAGGATGAAGATAGGGAGGATAGGTGGTAGAAATAAAGAAATAAAGCACACAAGAAAATAATGTGGTTTGGACCAGGTATGTGTGAGAGAGGTGATCGATGAAACTAATAAATGAGAAAGGAGGAGTAATAATAACACACTTTTTCTTTGAGAGAGTTAATTCATCCAAGAGAAGGTTGAGGGAGATCAATGACAGAAATGAACTTCCATGAGATCTTGAACAACGTGAGGGAAATCGGTTCAATTATGGTTCAATTTAAAATATTGAGATGAATTTTATCAACACTTTCAAAAAAGAACTCATAAATAGAGATTTTATCAGTACTAAAATAACAAAAAATGATAAAATATCTCTATATTAGTGCTTTTTTAGCACTGGTAAAGACCTATATAATTAATTTTAACAATATAATTAATATAATTTAAAAATTTAAATGTATATAATTATAAATAAATAAATAAGTATAAATTTATATAATTATAAATGTATTAAAATAATTATAAATATGTATTTATAAATATTTTTATATAATTATAAATATATTTATATAATTATATATGTTTATATAATTATATATATATTAATAAATATATATAAATATAAATATAAATATAAATTTAAATATATTAATATATTCATTATTTAAATATATTTATTATAACTTAATAATTATTTAAATATATATATTTTATTTATAATTATATAAATAAATTTAAAAAAATTATATTTATTTATTTATAATTATTATCCAAATAATGTGAACCTTGGGTTATATCCCATGATCCTAAAATTTATTAAAAATAAAACAAACACAAGAACAAGAGGAGAAGGCTTGTAGAAAATAGTGATAGACCACTACAACAAATAGAAAAGTAGACAACTTCCTAGGAAACAAATAAGATTAATCATCTATTGGAATGAGATCAGACACCACCCCTACCTCTTGAATGATGTCCCCTCCTCCAGGTTTTATGGTTTTTTCACGTGTTGTCCTCATTAGCTTGAGGATAAATGTTGTCATCTGATGGGATGAGATCCTTAAGTGAACGAGGATCCTATTTTCTTGTCGGACCCGAACTATCTGATAATACCTTCAGATCAAGATTACTCCTTGCATTGATAGTCTCAATGCTTGAGGACTGTACTCCAATTCCATGAGCATCTCCAAATTACTCAAGGAAAACCTCTTTGATATTAGATCCATTTAAAACTTGAAGAAGACTAAAGACACTATTTACCCTAGGAGGCGAGAACTCCCTTACCTTCAGTTGGTCTATCCTGACATATTGATCGACCCCAAGTTCCATAGCACCGCCAGAAGCCACCTCCATGTTCGCTGCAAGGGACACTTCCTTGGAAGTAGAATATCCTACACTATTAGCTTTAGGGACCTGTTCTTTATCAACTACCAGACGTACAACATCCCTGAACATCCTTGGTCCAAAATCATCACCAAACTATTTGGTTCCATTCAATTTTTCAACGAGTTTGGTTTTCATAGCAGTAGAAGAGGGAGTGAGATTTCCAAATTCAACATTTTCACTCCACTCGGTATCCCTGACTTGTATATAGGAAATAGAAGAATCCTTCAAATCATTAACCACACTAATATTAAATAAGGGTTGTTAATTGAATTTCCTATGGGTGAAAAAATAATTTCCATCCTCATACACTAAAATATTTTTTCCTTTGGTAAGTGGAATTTGATTGCCTACCCAATTTAGAGAACTTCTATCAACCATAGGCTGGTCCATCTTGTCAATTCCTTACCCCTTGGACATAGATCATTTCTGTCTCATTTCCCAATCCACTTCATCATTCACAACAATCTCAAAATTAGATTTACTAATAGAAGAATCTGCATTTTTAGTTAAAACAATAGGGCCTGTACAATGATCTCTAAAAGAATTAGCAGTTGGTGTCAACAAATCCTCCACATCTACTTAATTTTCTATATCAACCTAATATTTTTGATTGCAAGATATCATCCTCTCACCTTCACCATCAGTAAACTGGATGAAATTTCCTCCCACATTTCCAATTTCCTTATGAACGACCATAATTCCATTATTATAGACATTCCCCCATCCCTAAGAACCCCCTTCCACCACGACAACAAAGGAAGTGGGTTCCTTTGGTACAGAGGTAGAAGGGGAAGTCTCAAGTTTCTCACTAGAGAAATTTCTAACAGCCCTAGCTCCATGTCATGGGTGGTTTTTATTATGAAAAACATTTTATTCATGTTCATGCAAGGAACATAAGGAGAAAATGAAATCCCTCCTACAATTTTGTTGGTCATTCTCAATGAATTTATAGTCCAAATAGAATTTAGGGACTTTTTCATAACAATCCTCATTTCATACTCATGACTACGATTAAATAAGAATTTTTTTAACCAAATTAAAGCATAAATCTACCTCAATTAGTAGACAAGCATAATGATCAAAACTTTAGATTTACATCTCCTGATCCATATTGATAGGAATTCCTATAAACAAAGCTACATCATAAAGGATTCTGGGATTCTAAATAATCTATTTAAGCCCATAGACCTGAACCCATAACTGAAAAGAAGTGTTTTTAAACTATAGAGGGTTGAAATTTTGATTTCATTCCTATATATACTAGAACCCCAACTTGAAAAACACTGATCCAAATCCCCATGATTTAATTTTTAGTTACTATGAGGGGAATATTAAGTGAAAGAAACCTATTACCATATATACAAATTTCCAATATGTCAAACCCCATAAACACAAAAGACGGGAGACCAGATCATCCATTTTTCATAGTTTTGAACCTTTTAGAAGAATCAGACGGGAAATAAAATAAAGCTTACTCAAATCTACATGCTCATAAATGGATTATTGGTTGGCAATGACATGAGAGATTTCCCCTTCTTATGAATTTTACCTACCTCTGCATCCTTGAAATGGAAGAATAATCAACGATCCCTATAATTTAGGGATTTAGATTCCATGACAAGTCCATTAAAACCCGTATTCAGATCCTTTAAATGATCATCATCACCATGATATCTAGTGATATCACCTCAAGTAAAGAGTGGATCCACTGAAGTAGGATCAATCAGAAATTCCATCAAAAATCCCAAATTTATAATTATAAATATATAATTTTATAAATATAGTAAATATACATTTATAAATATTTATTTACAAATATATTTTTAAAATTATTAATGAATATATAATCTTAAAACCATGAATGTTAAAAATGAGTGTAATTGAATAATTAAAAATGTATAAACTTTAAAAATATTAAAAAATGGATAAGTTTTACTAATTATTCAAATTATTAAAAAAATAAAATATGGATATATATTGAAATGAATATGAATACATATTTAAAATATTAAAACATAGTAAATAAATATGTATAAATAAATATTATAAAGTAATTAAATTTAAAAAAAATAAAAAATAAAAAATATAAAAAATGAAAAAATAATACTAAATGAAATACTATTAAAAATAAATAAATAAAATTTACCAATTGAAAACATAATATATTAAATATATTATGTTACTAAAATAAATTATAAAATGAATATTAAAATTTGAATAAATTACATAAATATTATGTGTGTGTTTCTATATAAGATTTCATTGATTATATAAATATTTATATGTATGGAATTAATGTATATATATATACAAGTTTGATATATATTAAATTAAACAATGAAATTATATAATATGTAGCATCTATTAATGAAATAAATTATAAAAATAATGAATTTTTTTTAAAAATGAATAATTTTTATTAATTATATTGATAATTAAAAAAATTAAATTGAATATTTATATATATTAAAATGGAAATGAATGCATATTAATTATTTAAATTATAACCATATTAAAAAAATTTAATGTTAATGAACAAACATGTATAAATACATATTATAAAATGGATAAAATTACTAAAATATTAAACATTGAAAAATTAAAAATGAATAAATTAGAAAAATATTAAATATATTAATGAATAATTATGTATAAAAAAATTAAAAATGAATAAATTACAAAAATATTAAATTAATTATTATTTATAATCTATAAATTATAAAAAAAGTACCCACACAGTAAACATTATCAATGGATAAAATATATTAAATAAATGAATGTTAAAAATGAGAGAAATTTAATTATATATATATATACAATAAAATAATTAATATACTATTTATAATCAATAAAAATGATAAAAATGATTAAAAAAAGAAATTTAATGTATATAATAATAAATAGTATATTAATTATTTAAATATTATATTAAGTATTTAATTATTAAATTAATAATTTAATTAGTATATAATAATAAATAGTATATTAATTATTTAATTAATTATATATATATATATAATTAATATACTATTTATTACTATATGTATATATTAAATTTAATAAATTTAATTATAAAAAATTTGTGGGTTAGCCTGGTCCAACTCATGAAACCACATAAATATACGTTTAAATAAAAATGAATATATATTAATTATGTATTTTTTAGTTGTATTAAAGACATTAAATGGTAAAAATAATTATTAAAAAATATACTAATGAAATGTTTATTAATAAAGATGAATAAATTTAATATATATATTTACAGTAATAAATAATATATTAATGATTTAATTGGTATATTAAGTATTTAATAAAATTGTTCATTTTTATTAATAATAAATAGTGTATTACTTATTTAATTTTATATATAATATTTTTTAAATTTATTAATTTATTAATTAAATAATTAATATACTATTTATTACTATATATATATCTATATTAAATTTAATAAATTATATTTATATTATTAAATAATTAATACACCATTTATGAATATATGTCAATATATATTTACATATATAATTCAATAATTAATACAATATTTATGAATATATGTCAGTATATATTAATATATGTATTAATATATATATATATATATATAAACGCATATATCAATATTTAATTAAAAACTTATTCCACATATAAAAATATATCAATATATATTAATGTTGACATCAAAAAACGTGTTCCATGAACTTTATTGCAGAATTCATGATGCGATCCTCACTTAGACACCAAATGTCAAGTTTGAGTAGAAATGCATCATTATACTGGAAGGATCAGATTGGATTTCCATGTGCCTTAAGAATTTTCACACACTAGGGGATGAAGATTCCTAAGAAATGTTGCCCAATCTAATGGCACGGTGGTGAGAACCTCCCTTTGAGAGTTGGCCATAGATTTAGAATGAGAGGTGGAGTTGTATGTATCACAACCCAAAATGTCCTCAACCTGACCTGAAAAGCTCATAGTGAAATTCTCTATTTCTCACGGGGGTCAGTAATGGTAATAAACGGTCTAGCCCAATGGGTTGATATAGCATCCCAACACTGATCCCAAGTAGGGGGTTGGGGCGAAGTCTTTTCAGTATTGAGCAGCAGGTTTTCCCAAGTGGTTCACGCATGTGGTCCTGCACACATATAGCCTACATGCCAAGAGGCTCATGCAGGTACTTCCTGCACGGCCTAAAAGCATCAGCCACTGCTGCGTGTGACACCTACTCAGGGTACCTATGTCAGGTACCTGTATAGATGACCTCCTTCAAATAGGGTCCCACATTTTCTTATAAATAGGACCATAGAGCTCCTCATTTGAGAGAATAGAAAAACAGAAGAATCCTTCAAGTTCTGGTCACATATCCCCTTCACCTAGGTCCTCTAAAATATCTCAGGTATCTCCTCAACCCGAGAGAAGAGGTAATTACATGGGATAATGGGATCAAATTTCTCCTAAGGTTTGAAACACAAGACACCTATTTGAGGACCCCTTTCCCCCTAGCTGTCAACCATTAGCACAAAGGTCCCTCCCCAAGTCTAGGACCCACGTGAGACCCTTCCAAAGACACATTAGGATACCCTTGGTGCCTAGAGTAAGGCGTCGCCCATGTATTGTTGCCTAGGTGGTCCATCACCCAAGGCACCTCTAGATCTCGTAGTTCTACCCCTGCATGAAGCACTTCCAGCTCCTCCCAAATCACCCTGCACGAAGCACCTCTTGCCCACCAAAAAAGACCTGCATGAGACATCTTCTAAGAACAATTTCAAGACACAAATATTAAGGATCCCCTTACTTTGGATACCTATTATAAGGGGGACCAAATTGAATCCTCTATCAATGCCTACAGATTTTCATGATAATGGAAAGAGATACACTAGCGTGTATCCCATTCAGTTATGCATTCCATCAATCATAGGTGTCCCACACTTTTTCTACCAGAAATATAGGGTCATAAGAGAACATGTAGTTATGTATCCCATTGGTCATGAGGACCCTAACCATGGGGGAAGTTTCAGGTATCTCCTGGTCGCAGATACTACGGTTAGGAACATGTCCTTCCCTAGTAGGCTCTAAAACTAGGGACCTCTTGTTCCAAGTGGGGAGGGATAGGATCATGCTTTATTTTCCCTTTTAGGGTTAATTCCATATCCTACTCTCTTATCTAGAACCAAAAGTAGGGAATCCATCCTAGAGTAAGCCCCTGGACTTTTCTTACGGGCCGTATCAAGATGGGTAGTTTGATGTGACTATCCTGGATACCAAACAAGAGGATACAAGAACATCAAATCCCTCTCTTCTTCTCTCATATCCTTGGAATCTTCTACCAATGGAAGAAGGATCATGTAGTTTTCCGAATCCCCCTCTTCCTCTTGTTTCTCACATTTGAGCATGACTCACGTAGGCTTAGATATTATCTATGATCACAACATATACACGGTTAGGTGCATGTATTGGTAGAGAATATTTTTTTGGATCTTCATATCACCTTCCTTTATAGGGCCTCTATAGATGGGGGTCCTAAAATCCAAGTTTTTGACCATAAGGGAATCCTTCTAAATGGTGTAACCCCCAAAATCATTCCTCAACTATCTCAAAGGGGCACATTATTTCAAGAAAAGGGCCTCCTCCTAAACTATCTAAGCCCCAAAATAATTCCTTAATACTCTCAAATGGCCACATTTCCCTATGATTCAAACCTTTAGAGGTCCTCCATAGGTGTGGTTCCACAAAATCGAACTATGCGGGATTTGATTTCCATCCAAATGGGATACGTAGTAATCCTCCTTGAGGTCCAAACCCAACACCCCAAATCAACCCTAATTCTCTATGGGCCACATTCCTAGTAGAATCATACATTACCTAGGATCCCAAATCCCTTCCAGGTTCCTTGGGATGCTTTGGAATAAGTCCAACACAAACATTGACTAGGAACCTTTGTCCTAGACATCCTTGCTGCATGACATAAAACTGCATGGTTTTTTCCTCAGTACATGACCTTAAAAGGTATGATGTTTCTTATTAAGTGGAACCAAAATACATGGTTTCTTATTACTTTTACAAGGATACATAGAAAGACTATCTCATGGGCTTTATCCCGACATCAAAACTGCTTCTATCTTCTTGGATGATGATAAACTCTAGAGCACCCCGTTGTGTGGCTTAAAACCAACACTGTAATAATAAGCAACAAAATAAACTCAAATACGTATATAAAAGGGTACCATTAATGGATAACCTCATATAAATATATATATCCATCAATGAAGAATCTTGGATTCATACATATGGTTCTAAACTCCATACATGCTAGTAATTGATTGTTTATTCAAGAGAAACCTACTTCATACTTGGGAATTAAAAAATGATATTTGAACATATCTTAAATCTATAAGAGAGTCCTAGAGTAGTAAAAATTCCCCCCAAAAGGGTGTGATGATCCTGAACTCCCATCCTCTCGACCTATGTGAGTTTTTTAAGTATCATTGGCCAAGTTCCCCAATGAGTGCCTACCTTTGGAAAGCAGGTCCATGAGTCATCATGGATATGAGAGTCATTAGGTGTTTTTAGTTCCATGAACAGACCCCGTTGTAAATAGCCCAAAAAATATGTGGGTATATGTGTGTGATGTAAAGGTTGTCCCACCAACACCACAAACTGCCATTCCAGTCCCACATGGTATTTAGGAACAAAATAATTAAATATTGATATATATTAACATACATATTAATATATAGAATATATATATATATATATATATATTAATATTTAATAAATATCAATATATTTTTATATACATCAATATATTTTTTATATACGAAATAAGAATTTAATTATAGAAAAATGAATAAATAAAAATAAATATTAAAAAAGGATAAATTTTAAAAATATTAAACAAATAAAAATTAAAAACAAAAAATTTAATATATATATATTAATATTTAATAAATTCATATATATCGATATATATTTTATATATGAAATAAAAATTTAATTATAAAAAAATTAGTAAGTCAGCTAGCCTTTAACCTGAAGGGTCATCCATTTAAGCATCCCAACAGGGAATACCTACTGAGCAGAAGGAGGACCAAGGCCTGTGGGGGTCCATGCATGAGATAAGGCTCGTAGAGAGCATAGGGTGGTCCAAGGCCCGCACAGGCCCTTGTGTGTTGGCACAAACCCATTTAGGTGTGTGAAGAGTGTATGCTAGAGAACATCCCCATAAAAGGCTTCCAATACGGTCAGGACATGAAATCATATAAAAAGAAGCGGCCGAACATCCACAAGTTTGATGTGAGACTCACACGTGTGATCGATTTAGTTTTATCATCACTTTAACTAGAGCTAGTAAAGATGACCTTTATCATCACTAGAAAATGCACTGATAAAAGTTACCCTTTATTAGCACTATAAAAAAAATCACTGATAAGGGGAACCCTTTATCAGCAAAAAAACCACTGATAAATGGTACCTTTTATTAGTAATTTTATTAGAACTGATAAAAGGTAACCTTTATCATTTCTTTTTTTAGCATTGATAAAGGTATCCTTTATTAGTGATTTTCCCTATTTTTGATAAAATCTAGCACTGAATAAACCCAAATATGTAGTAGTGTAACATGATATCAGTACAAAAAGGCCTATAATTTACGGGTTCCCATTTATATTAGATTAAACATAATTTACACTTAATTATTTTTCCTATAAATTTATCCATGATTAATTATAAACCACCACTAAATATTAATTATATATTGGTTTCCAAGAATTTTATACTAAATATTAAAAAAATTAGATGAGTTTTTAATCGCCACTAAAACAAGCTCTGGAGCAGTTTAATGTTTTATTAGTGTTTTAAAACCATATCTAAATTTTTTATGATTACACTGAGTGTGATAAAGGATAAAACCTCAATCTTGTTAATAATATTAGGAAATCCAATCCAATCAGTAACTAGAATCCATGGAATAAGAAAAAATCTTCCACTAAGAATCTTGAACAATAATAATGAGACTCTTTTATTAATAGGATTCCCAAACCAATACCTCTTGGAAAGATTTAGGGCATGGGTTACTACCCATAATTCAACTTCAATGATATCATCATTTCCAATAAAATTATAAAAATATCCTTTGATAAAGTGACACCCCATTTTTTTCTTAAAGTCTCACTACCACAAAACTGGGCAAGGCATGCGCCTGTCTTTATCAGAGCTAACGGAAAAGTGCTGATAAAGGGGCGGGCCTTTATCAGTGCTAAAAAAAGCGCTGATAAAGGTCTACTTTATTAGCGCTAAAAAAAGCGCTGATAAAGGTCCACTTTATCAGCGCTAAAACAAGCGCTGCTAAAGGTGCACCCTTTATCAGCACTTTTTTAGCACTGATAAAGGTATTATTTATCAGCACTAAAAAAACGCTGATAAAGGTTGTATTTATCAGCGCTTTTCATTTTAGCACTGATAAATACACCCTTTATCGGTGCTTTTTACTAGCACTGATAAAGGATCACGCAGGATTGTTAAAAACCCTCGGGTCCTCTTCCTACTCCCGGAACCTGTCAAGCTCTCGCGGAAGCCCTCCTCTGCGCCGCTGCCACCGCCTGCTCCTCCTCCGCCGCGGCCGCATCCGCGGCCTCCTCCTCCTCTAGCCGCCTCCTCCTCCTCCTCTGGCTGCCTCCTCCTCCTCCTCCACTGTGTCCTCGTCCTCCTCCTCCTCCACCACGGCCTCGTCCTCCTCCTCCTCCACCGACACCTCCTCCTCCTCCTCCTCCTCCGCCTAGTCCGAGACCTCTTCCTCCTCCTCCTCCACCGGCGCCTCCTCCTCCTCCTCCTCCTCCTCCTCCTCCTCCTCCTCCTCTGCCTCCGCTGCCTCTGCCCTGCCTCCACCCTGCCTCCGCGCTGCCTCTGTTGCCTCCGGTGCCTCCGCTGTCGACGCCTCCTTCTCCTCCTTCACCGGGTCCTCCTTCTTAAGGTGATTCAAATTGAATTTGTATGAATTAATTATGTTTTCATTGTGGTGACCCCTTGCATCCTATCCCAAATTATGAATATTGATTTTTGGATTTTATGAGTGTTTTTGTTGTGGGTAATTGTTAGGTTTGGATTGTGATCACATGATGTTATGTGTTATATTATATACTCATGATAATATGATATTACAACTTGAATGATTCACCTCGTATGTGTGTTAGCATGCATGGTGTTTATATGTTTTACATCAAAGAAGTGGACCATCATGAAATTAATATCCCTTAGTAGGGTACTACACTTGATATGTGATGATGAAGATAGAGAACCTAAGCATAGGGTGGAGGTACAACATATCCATGGTGTTGTGTCATGGGTGTGCTTAAGGTACCCAGTATTTTCTAGGTCCCATTCACTATGAGATGCATAATTTTTTTCAATAACCACATGGATATATCTCATACATAGAAAGAGGGTAATAAGGTCACTGATTTCCTGGCTACTTAGGCCTCTCTAGGTAACCTGTGTACCATATTTAACATCATAGGATCCCTCCCCCCAAGATTGTTAGTTTATTTAAAGAAGATTCCCTTGGGATAAACTAATTTATACCTCCTTTGACTATTTTTAGCCCTGTCCCCTTCTTGAAATAAAATATATCAACATTGGATGTTTTGAAATAAAGTTCATGACTGATTTATTTAAGCTATAACCTTGGGTTTGTTGTGCCCCCCCTCCACTACTCCCTATTCTCCCCACCTCATCCATGCCTTCCCTACTCCCTCATATCCATCTCCTATAACTAAACTTCCTCCCCTTCCTCCACCCATACTCACTTCCCTCCTAGCACCATGATTTGAACTAAGGGTAGGTGCCTTCCCCCATCCAAACACATAGCTTATGGATCGTGGCCTATTGTAGCTAAGCACTAGACCCAAACTCTAACTCCACCATCTCCTTATACCTCTTCTTTTCCACCACCATTGGAAGATTCCATCTTGTTGGGTTTTGATTTTCCTTTTGCATCCCACCACTCACAAGATGTGGTTCCACCTACCAATGTCCATCCCTATTTTCACTTTGAGGAAGTGCAACACTATATGTGCTTGGACCATTTTCAATTCAAGTCAATTTTCACCAAAAAATCCATTGATTTGGTCATAATACACAAGGTACTCATCGACAAGGTTGTTATGGTAGCCCTTCACATCAATGAAACACTCCCAAATTATTGATGTTCCTGAGGAGACGTTTTAGGAGCTCTTTTTAGAGTTCCTTACAACTTTCAAGATAGAATTAATCTGTATCACCTTAAAACTAGGTGGTATGGATTGGGATTTGACACTGGGTGAGTTCAGAGTTATCTTGGGGTTTATTCTTCTGACTTTGCTACATCCACTACCTATGTTGCTTTGTGTCTTGATCTGAACATGAAAAATACACTAAAGAGTTGGGTGTTGATCACTCATGATCCCACGAGCATCCATGATCCTCCCACATCCAAGAGCACCCAGATGAAGGGTTATTATCTGAGGATTAGTCATTGTGCCTTAGCTCATGCCTGGATAGCATGGGGAGACTCCCACATAACCATCACATAGACTAAGGTGCCCATTATGGCCACTTCCATGGGTTCCATTATGGAAAACATATACTGCTTCTTACTTATGCATTTGGTCCCATGTGTTTCAATCAACTCTTTACACTTTTACTTTTGATGCACATGTTAGGCTACCTATTGGCCTTACCCATGCAGTATTTCCTTGTACGAACACCCTATAGAGACCGCCCTATGAGATTGATCCACAAGTTGCACTGATTATCCTACTTCCTCACAAAAGGTATGGTTAACCCATGTCTATAGTGGAGAACCCCACTAACACACTATAAAAAACTCCCAAGAACCACCCCTAATCAGGGGTGATCGAAGAGAGGAAGAGATTGGATGAATCCCAAGAACCACCCAAGATTTTCTATTAATGAGCACTCCCCTACCATTTTTGAAGTATATTGTTTTTTATCTAAATTATACTCATATTCCTTCTCCTCCAACCTATATACTCATCCTATGGATTTCAAATAGTATGAATATAAATAAAGAATGGATGAATTCCAATCAGTTGACAAAAGAGTATGAAGAAGGCGTGAAAGAGTTTATCAAGTTTGAAAAAGATCATGCATGTGACTCTTCTCAAATCCTTTGTCCGTGTTTACATTTTTTTTATTCAAAACAAATTAGTCCAGATGAGTTGGAAGAATACTTTATCTTTCATGGAATAGATCAGAGTTATACATGTTGGAATAAACATGGGGAAACAACGAATGTAGGTAGTGACTGGGGTGACACTGCGTTTTATGGATCATCTGATATGATTACGAACATGAACAATGAACATGACTGTATGGAGGATGTGATTACATATGTGAATGATGATGAAGATCGTATTGAGGAAATGACAAGGACATTCGAAGATTAACTTTGTGATTGCCCAAAATTGTTTGAGAAGTTAAAAAGTTGTGTAAAGATGCCATTTTATGATGGTTGCACTAAATATACATCATTGTCAGCCGTACTGAAGCTGTATAATTTGAAAGTAGACAATGGGTGGAGTGATGATAGTTTTACGAAACTACTTGCCCTCATGAATGACATGCTCCCAGAAGACAATGAGCTCCCAAGCCGAACATACGATGCCAAATGAATGCTACGCTCTATGGGTATGATCTCTGAAAGAATACACGCCTGCCTGAATGACTGTATACTATTTCACAAGGACCAAAAATCACTTAAAGAATGCCCAAAGTGTGGTGCTTCTCGATACAAGAAAGATGAATCCAGTCCTACTAAAGTTGTATGGTACTTTCCAATCATTCCAAGGTTTAGATGCCTATATGGAAGTGAGGAGACTGTAGAACAATTAACATGGAATGTAGATACAAGAATTAAAGATGGGATACTACGTCACCCGACAGAATCTCCTCAGTGGAAGAGAATCGATCATGAGTATCCTAAATTTGGAAACGAGTCGAGAAACCTTCCTCTTGCGTTATCTACAGATGGAGTGAATCCTTTTGGTTTTCAAAGCAACAGTCACAATACATGGCCAGTTATGTTGATAAATTATAACTTACCACCGTGGTTATGCATGAAACGAAAATACATCATGTTATCTATGCTTATATCAGGACCAAAACAACCAGGTAATGATATTGATGTTTATTTAGCTCCATTGATCGAATATTTGAAATTATTGTGGGATTTAGGTGTTACATCATATGATGCTTACAGAAAGGAAGATTTCACTTTGAGAGTCATGTTGTATGGGACGATAAATGACTTCCCTGCTTATGGAAATTTGTCAGGATATAGCATTAAAGGAACTCAAGGATGTCCCGTTTGCGAAGAAGGTACACAATCAATTAGGTTGAAACATTCATTGAAAACCGTGTTTCCAGGACATCGCATATTTCTACCGCGATGACATAAGTACCGTTCTTGGATGACATCATTAGATGGAAGTTCAGAAGAACGTAAAACACCGTATCCACTAACAGGTAATCAATTGTTTGAGAAAGTTAAAAATTTGGACACTACTTTTGGTAAACCATCTTGGAAAAACCTTACGAAAATCGGTTGGAAAAAGAGATCAGTTTTTTTTGAATTACAATACTGGAATTGTCTGTATGTAAGAAATTTTCTTGATGTTATGAATGTAGAAAAAAATGAATTTGATAGTGTTATCATAATGTTGCTAAATACATCTAGAAAAACAAAATATGGAATTAAGGCTATGTTGGACATGGTTGAGATGGGAATATGAGAAGAGTTGGCACCAGTGAAGGGTGAAAAACGAACATTTCTTCCTCCTGCTACTTACAATCTTCCCAGGCAGGAGATATATTAGTTTTGGAAATTCTTGAATGACTTAAAGGTTAAAGAGGGGTATTCATCAAATATCAGTAACCTTGTGTCAATGAGCGACTTGAAGTTAAAAGGTCTGAAATCACATGATTGTCATGTTTTGATGAAAAATCTCATTCCAATTGCTTTACGTTTCATTTTGCCCAAGAATGTCCGCCATACATTAACGAAACTGTGTTTCTTCTTCAAAGCTATATGCAGCAAAGTTATAGACCTGGCGAAATTTCCAGCTATGGAAAAAGAAATTGCCGTCATATTATGTGAATTAGAAATGTTCTTCCCGCCTTCATTTTTTGATATGATGGTTCATTTGATGGTCCACTTGGTGAGAGAGATTCGACTATGTGGTCCTGTACATTACAGATGGATGTACCCCATTGAACGGTATATGAAGATTTTGAAAGGGTATGTCAAAAATCGAAGTCGGCCAGAGGGTTGTATTGCAGAGCGATATATTGTTGAGGAAGCCGTTGAATTCTGTACCGAATACTTGTCTGGTGTGGAAAGCATTGGCTTACCGAAATATCATCACACTGGGTGGCTTGAGGGTGAAGGAATTTCTGGAAGAAAGGTTTTCACAATCAATATTACAGATCGGGAGCAGGCCAACCTTTATTTTTTGCATAACAGTTTCAACGTTGACCCATATGTTGAAATCCACAAAGAAATTCTTAGGCATTTGAATCCATCTAGAGATGAAAAATGGATATTAGATATACATAATCGATAGTTTATAGGTTGGTTTCGAGATCATATTTTTAAGAAGTCAGATGAAAATACAGAGTCAATTTCAGAATGACTTCGATGGCTAGATGGAGGACCAAGTGTGTATGCATTATCTTACAATGCTTATGTAGTTAATGGTTATACATTTTATACTAATGAACATGATGAAGACAGTACCATGTAGAATAGTGGGGTTACACTTGTGGATGAAGTGATGCATGTTTCCGGTGCTAAGGGCAGAAATCCAATTTATGCGAATATGTCATAATTTGGCATCATCAAACAAATATGGGAGTTGGATTATACGGAATTTCAAGTTACGATATTTCAATGCAAGTGGGTTGATAACAGGAGTGCTGTTAAAATAGATGATTTGGGATTCGTGAAAGTTGATTTCAGTAAGGAAGGGGAGAAAGACGAACCGTTTATAATGGCATCACAGGCAGCGCAAGTATTTTATGTTCCAGATCCCGCAAACCGAAACTGGTCAATCGTTCTGTTATTGACCAAAACAGCTGAAGGGTCAGATAAAAATTCAACAGAAGATGAACCTTTCATTGGGACTTCGCAATCATTTCGCAGTGGTCCCAATGTAGACGACGTTTTGTATGTCAGAGGAGACCACAATGAAGGGATATGGATAGTTGATAGAGGGGTCAAATCCCTTCATCCTTTAAAAAAAAAGATAGTTCAATAGTCAGGTTATTGATTTTTATTGTAATATATATTGTGTTACATTATGTTATTATCTATTCGCTACTGCTTTTATGTGATCTAAATTAAATTTTAAACCAGTTATGAAAATAATGACTTCTTCACCTGCCGATGCACCCAATCATGAGACACAACACGTCTCTCAACCTGTTGTAGCTGGTACCACTGTTGAGAGACAACAGGTCTCTCAACCTGTTGCAGCTAGTCCCACTGCTGACGTACAACAGGTCTCTCAACCTGTTGCAGCTGGTGCCAGTGCCGATGCTAGCGCTTCGGAGAAACATAATGATGATGCGGAAACTGAGGAAATGGTAGGCGATGAAACCCCAGTGACACAAAAAAAAAACAGGTGCGCCGTAGTTTGACAGTTTTAGCCAAAATCCTTAAGGAAAAAGAAAAAGGCATCAAATATGAGGTGGGATGGAATAAACTAGGCCAGCATATAAACCCCAACAAATCCATGTTTAGTAGCTACATTGGAATCATCACTCGATAACGCGTGCTGATTGATTTAGAGTCGTGGTACCATGTTGTTAGTGGGTTGAAAACATTAATGTGGGAAGAGATTATGGTAACATTACGATATCATCTATTTAATTTATTAAAATAAAATAAAATACTGAAATATTGACTAACCCTTCATCATCTCTTGCAGAGTGCATTTATAGTAGATGTTTCACACAAAGAATATGTTTTAAGACTAGCAGGAAGGATTCATAGAGGCTTTCGCACCATTTTAACGAAACATCATCTAAAAGATGTCGAAGGGAAAATCAAGCCGCACCCGCCTCCTCTTTATGAACACTTGATATCCCAAGGAAGGTGGGATGCATTTTGAAACCGTCGTGCAGAACAGAATTTTTAGGTATATTGTGTTTGGTTACACATTGTGTAATGTTTCTTGTATTCATCACGTTGATTGATAGGTTTTTATTTATGAAACAGCAACTGAGTGCTGAAAATAAAGAACGGGTAGCAAAACCAGCGTACCCCTACTGTAAAGAAAGTCTGGGGTACGCTTCAATTGAAAAACAACTGGTACGTATTTTAAAAGTACTGTAATAATTTTATGTGACATAAAACAAAACTGTAACCATGTTTCTCTGTTTATATGCAGATTGATGAAGCAAAATCTCAAGTCACTTCCATTCCACGTCATGTGCTATGGAAGGAGGCTCGTGTTAATAAAGAGGGGAAATTGATAGATAAAAACACACAAAAAGTGTGGGAAACATGTGTAAGTATGACATAATATAAACTTGTTTTTCTTTAAATCACTGTTACATAACAATGCTTACTTATTTTTCCATATTTTCTATTTGACATAGTCACAGGAATCAACAACACCCGTACCGGATGAAGATATACTTTCAACGGCCTTGAAATAGCCAGAACAATATGGCCGCGTCAGAGGTGTGGGTTTTGGGGTGTCACCCCGGGCATATTTTCAGAAAAAAAAACAAGAGGATGAACAAACTAAAGAATTGCATGTAATGAGAGATAGAGTATCTACCCTTGAATAACTATTCCAAACTCAGGGAGATATGCTAAAGAGTTTGATGGAGGAGAGGCGAAGAGAACAAACAACTCAAGAACAACCCGCGCGAGAAGATCCACCCCTCACCAGCTTTGAGGCGAGCCATTCCCCTCAAAGACCTGACTTAACCGAGGTAATCAATGTTATAATATTCATTTTTGAGAAATTTGAATCACATAGAAACTGATACCTTTCATGTAATGATATTCTACAGGTTGAAAATGACTGTGATTTATATATGTCAACTCCCACCCATCGCCTTGTAGCGAGGGATACGGTGTTCAATATGCAGAATGACACACTACACTCCAGACCACTTCCAACCAGTCATGTCAAAGTGTCGATTAACGTATCTCATGAGCCGAGCACCGAGCTACCTGTGCCAAATGACGATGACGACATTCATACGGTGGAAAAAGCTGTTGGAACATTCGTTTCATGGCCGTCGAATCTTGTAAAAAAACATGTCGACCAGGAGGTATTCATTTCCAATTCATTTTTCAAGAAGAACCTTTAACATTAAATTAGAAAATGGCTGAACTGATGAATGTTATTACAGAAGGACAAAATGGAGATCTAAAACGAAAGAGCGGCTCCAACATTGGATCAACCAACTGATCAAAACAATCTACTGAGAGAGCGTTCACCCCACCCATTCTATATCCACATTTAATATCATTGCAAGCTCACATGGATACGAAAATGAAAGACGGAAAGAGTCATACAATTGTTTGTGAAAAATATATGTACGGAGACGAAACATTAGATTTCGTTAGTGCAGACGCTGTTTCTGAGATCATCACATACGACTGGCTAGGCGCCTCAGTTATAAATGTATACATGAGGTATGTTTTCATGATTTGATTTTACAGAAGCTGATATACTTTTATAATTATGGCTAAATACATCTCATATTTTTTACAGGAATATATATGAAAAAAAATTGAAGGGATTTTCCCATGAATACAAATTTGGACTCGTTATTCCTCACACCATTTCTACACAACGAGAAGAAATAGATTCTAATTTTCAGGCTGAATTAATGTCAAATCTGCTCAGAACGTTTCAAAGAAGAATTATGACTAACAGACTCTTTTTAATACCAACGTTGCAGGGGTAAAACTCTACATTTTAATCATATCAATTATATTTTCATTTCTATCAATAATTATTTCTTTTTTTTGTTTTTAGGGAACATTGGATGCTCATTACAGTCAATTTGGATACTCCAAAGATTTATTTTCTGGATTCACTGCATGGATATCCAACTAACCGACCACACATGATGGTTATTTTCAATTTTTAATACACTAGATCCAACATTTTAGAACTAAATATCTAGTTATATAATTTATATTATCTTTTAATGAGGATTTTGTTATGATAGGACGGTGTATGAATATCGTCTAAAGGCTGGAATGAATCTAGGGCATAAGGACGACAATGCCCACAAGATCTATAAATGGACAAGTATCTGGGTATATATAATTATATTTCACTATCCAAATACATATCAAAACAAATTACTTATTTTTCTCGATGTTTCTACAGTGTCTGAAACAAACAAATGACAAGGACTGTGGTTATTATGTTTGTAAATTTATGAAAGAGATCATATTTCATGAAAAAACTAGCATCCCTGAAGAGGTATTTTTGAAAATAATTACTAATTTATTTAAAATAATTATTAATCCTTTGTGTATTTATATTTTTTCAGTACTACTATGACTGTCGCAAAAACTCCTATTCAGAAGATGATATAAATGTCTTTAGAAAAAAATGGGCAGCGTATCTAATGGAAGAATGTAAACAAATAAGACAATGAAGGTGAATTCATAATACTTACATTATATGGTCATTGATATCTCCCTTTACACTTATTTAGCATCTATGATATCCCTTTATTATGTTTCATATCCTTAGATTAGTGAATTCCTACTACTCAGTTTGAAAATGACATAAACTTTAAAAAACAACACTACTGACATACGAAATATTGAGAAAACGCATTCAGATTGTTTTGAAACTTTAGGAAAATGATCCACGAGTCATTTGTGACGTGTAAGAATCGACCGCACCTCAATCCGAATCACGGTGTGACCGGTATGGCTAAAAGTGTCTGATATCAGTTTGAAAATGACATAAAATTTAGAAAACAACACTACTGACATACAGAAAACCAAGAAAACACGTTCAGATTGTTTTGATACTTTAGGAAAACGATCCACGAGTCATTTGTGACGTGTAGGAATCGACCACACCTCAATCCGACGCACGGTGTGACCGGTATGGCTAAAAGTGTCTGATATCAGTTTCAAATTGAGATAAACTTTGGAAAACAACAATACTGACATACGGAATACCAAGAAAAAACGTTTGGATTGTTTTGAAACTTTATGAAAATGATCCATGAGTCATTTGTGACATGTAAGAATCGACCGCACCTCAATCTGATGCACGGTGTGACTGGTATGGCTAAAAGTGTCTGATATTAGTTTGAAAATGACATAAACTTTAGAAAACAACACTACTGACATACAAAAAACCAAGAAAACGCATTCGGATTGTTTTGATACTTTAGGAAAATGATCCACGAGTCATTTGTGACATGTAAGAATTGACTACACCTCAATCCGATGCACGGTGTGACCGGTATGTCTAAAAGTGTCTGATATCAGTTTCAAATTGAGATAAACTTTGGAAAATAACACTACTGACATATGGAAAACCGAGAAAATGCATTCAGATTGTTTTGAAAATTTGGGACAACGATCTACGAGTCATTTTTTATGTGTACGAATCGACCGCACCTCAATCCGACGCACGATGTGACTGGTATGTCTAAAAGTGTCTAATATCAGTTTGAAAATGACATAAACTTTAGAAAACAACACTACTGACATACGGAATACCAAGAAAACACATTTGTATTGTTTTGAAACTTTAGGACAACGATCCATGAGTCATTTTTGACGTGTATGAATTGACCACACCTCAATCTGACGCACGGTGAGACCGGTATGCATAAAAGTGTCTGATATCAGTTTGAAAATGACATAAACTTTAGAAAACAACACTACTGACATACGACAAACCGAGAAAACACGTTAAGATTGTTTTGATACTTTAGGACAACGATCCACGAGTCATTTTTGACGTGTATGAATTGACCACACCTCAATCCGATGCACGGTGTAACCAGTATGGCTAAATGTGTCTGATATCAGTTTCAAATTGAGATAAACTTTGGAAAACAACACTACTGACATACGGAATACCAAGAAAACACATTCGTATTGTTTTGAAACTTTATGAAAACAATCCATGAGTCATTTTTGACATGTACGAATTGACCACACCTCAATCTGATGCACGGTGTGACTGGTATGGCTAAAAGTTTCTGATATCAGTTTCAAATTGAGATAAACTTTGGAAAACAACACTAATGACATACGAAATACCGAGAAAACTCATTCGGATTGTTTTGATACTTTAGGAAAACAATCCACGAGTTATTTTTGATGTTTATGAATTGACCACACCTCAATCCGAGGCACGGTATGATTGGTATGGCTAAAAGTGCCTGATATCAGTTTGAAAATGACATAAACTTTGGAAAACAACACTACTGACATATGGAAAACCAAGCAAACGCGTTTGGATTGTTTTTAAACTTTAGGAAAACGATCCAAGAGTCATATGTGACGTGTAAAAATTGACCAAACCTCAATCCGATGCACGGTGTGACCGGTATGGCTAAAAGTGTCTGATATCAGTTTCAAATTGAGATAAACATTGGAAAACAACACTACTGACATACGAAATACTGAGGAAACATGTTCAGATTGTTTTGAAACTTTAGGAAAATGATCTATGAGTCATTTGTGACGTGTACAAATCGACCTCACCTCAATCCGACGCATGGTGTGACCAGTATGGCTAAAAGTGTCTGATATCAGTTTCAAATTGAGATAAACTTTGGAAAATAACAATAATGACATACGGAATACTAAGAAAATGTGTTCAGATTGTTTTGATAATTTAGGAAAACGATCCAAGAGTCATTTGTGAAGTTTAAGAATTCACCGCACCTCAATCCGATGCACGGTGTGACCGGTATGGCTAAAAGTGTCTGATATTAGTTTGAAAATGACATAAACTTTAGAAAACAACACTACTGACATACGAAAAACTGAGAAAACACATTCGGATTGTTTTGATACTTTAGGAAAACAATCCACGAGTCATTTGTGACGTGTACAAATTGACCGCACCTCAATCCGACACACGGTGTGACCAGTATGGCTAAAAGTGTCTGATATCAGTTTGAAAATGACATAAACTTTAGAAAACAACACTACTGACATACGGAAATAGAGAAAACGCATTCGGATTGTTTTGATACTTTAGGAAAATGATCCACGAGTCATTTGTGATGTGTACGAATTAACTGCACCTCAATCTGACGCACGGTGTGACCAGTATGGATAAAAGTGTCTGATATCAATTTCAAATTGAGATAAGCTTTGGAAAACAACACTACTGACATACAGAATACCAAGAAAATGTATTCGGATTGTTTCAAAACTTTAGGAAAATGATCCATGAGTTATTTTTGACGTTTATGAATGAACCACACCTCAATCCGATGCACAGTGCGATAGGTATGTATAAAAGTGTCTGATATCAATTTCAAATTGAGATAAACTTTGGAAAACAACACTAATGACATACAGAATACCAAGAAAACACATTCGGATTGTTTTGATACTTTAGGAAAACGATCCACGAGTCATTTGTGACATGTACGAATTGACCTCACCTCAATCCAATGCACGATGTGACCGGTATGGCTAAAAGTGTCTGATATCTGTTTGAAAATTACATAAACTTTAGAAAACAACACTACTGACATACGACAAACCAAGAAAACGCGTTCAGATTGTTTCGATACTTTAGGACAATGATCCACGAGTCATTTGTGACGTGTATGAATCAACCGCACCTCAATCCAATTCACGGTGTGATCGGTATGGCTAAAAGTGTCTGATATCAGTTTCAAATTGAGATAAACTTTGGAAAACAACACTACTGACATACGGAATACAGAGCAAACACGTTCGGATCATTTTGAAACTTGAAGACAACGATCCATGAGTCACTTGTGACGTGTATGAATTGAACAAACCTCAATCCGATGCACGGTGTGACCGGTATGGCTAAAAGTGTCTGATATCAGTTTCAAATTGAGATAAACTTTGGAAAACAATACTACTGACATACAGAATACTGAGCAAATGCATTCGGATTGTTTTGAAACTTTAGGAAAATGATCCATGAGTCATTTGTGACGTGTACAAATTGACCACACCTCAATATGACGCACGGTGTGACCGATAAAGCTTTTCATTAGATAAAGAATCAGTATTTATTAAATGAGATAAATCAATCAAAAACATATTGATTTTACATTATTCCCTTTCATTGTTATGAAAATGAAAACATTTGAGTTTAAAATTTCATATTTTAGTTTCACATTTCCATATTAATGTATTCTTTCATATTACTGTTTTAATTTCTTTCATTATTTCATTACTAATATAATATTTTTTTTCTTATATAGGTGAATTTTTTTCCTTGAGTTCATATGCTTTTTTCGGCAACAAATACCGTCGAGAGCGGATCACAGATATCAAAGGATGAAACATGAATGTTTATAACTATTGTTGAATAATTGTAATTGTAACCATGTAAAACAATGTTTGAAGTGTATATAGTAAAGTGTTTTTTTGTATTCATGATGTTAGGTAAATTTATATACCATTTTCGGTCAAAATATTGTGTGTGGGTTCTATGGTGTGCAGGTGTGCCTGTGCTACATTGTGCAGGTATTCTGGTGTGCATGTTCTGTTTTTTCGGTGTAGGCGATGGTGTATTTATCAACGCTTTTTTGAGTGCTGATAAAGGACACCTTTAACAGAGCTAGAAGAGCACTGATAAAGGGTTCCTTTATCAGCGCTCCGAGAAGTGCTGATATAGGAGACCCCCCTTTATCTACGCCGACATTAACAACACTTTTCTAGCGCTGTTAATGCCGGTTTTTAGCGCTGATAAAGGGACAAGTTGTAGTAGTGTCTCTTCAATAAAATTATATATTTCACAGTAATATTATTTACTTTAAATTCTATAGTATATTATCACGTGCACCATGTAAAAAAGTAAACATCTATAAAAAAAGGCAAAGTAAACATAATTTCAGTTCATACTATTACATTATTGAAGGACCCAGGGACACCCTGAGAGGGGAGGGGTGAATCAGGGTGAATTTTTTTTCTTTTAATGTGATGGATCTTGTTCCCACATTGGTAGGAACTTGTTGAACCTGTATGATGAATATGATCAGAAAGAAAACATTCACATGCACAGAGATGACGCAACACTTTTTACTTGGTTCACCACTAAGGGCTACGTCCAAGGAGCATACGCCGACAAGTTGTCGGTTGTTACCAAATTCCACTAATCTTCACTAGCTGTGGATTACAATGGTTCGGGCACAATCACTCTGTCCCAGGCTCACTTCCTTTACAAAGGTTTAGGGTAGCTCACTGCTTCCCTTAGTTCACTCCCGTTGACTCCCCCCTGGCTCACTGCCCTTGGTGAAGACACACTGAGTTTATAGACGTGAAGGTCTCTTCATCATTTCATAAGAATGCATCCTCCATTGTATGTAGATGCTCTATTAAAGTCCAATTCTCACCAGAAGATGAATCTCACTTTGCGCTGAGGGTACCGGGCGATCTTCCAGCTTTCGTGTAGGTTCAAGAGGACAGATGTACTTTAACAACCCTGGCGCACTTCTCCAAGCCCGACGCACAAGTTTCAATCCCGGAACGCAAGTCACTTACGCGGTACAAATTCGGCATGCAGGTGACACCAACCCACTTGCGCGACACTACCTCTTTTAACTCTGAACTTGCGTGACATTGCGCCTTTAACTCCCCAACTGCCTTGGTCGCGCAACCAACAACCGGCGCGCAACCTCTACATGCGCAACCCAACAATGACTTGCGCGACTCAACCACTTGAGTGATGAGAGATCGAAAAATCTCCAATTCTTGAACTCCATTGCAAATGAGGATGGGTGGTCCTCTATTTATAGGCAAACTGGACCCCCTGCGCAGTGGCGCACAAGTCTTCCCTCGGCGCGCAGGTTCCGGCGCGCAGCTCATCCTCCCTAGCCTCTGTCGTGCTAATCACTTGTGCGACCACACAAATACTTGCATGACCTTCTTTCCTTTTCCATATTTTGAAATTATATTCTTGAAGAACAATAGACATGCAAGTTTCCAATCCTCCTAGGCATCGGCATGCAAGTCTCTTCACGGCTTGCAGGTCACTTGCGCGACCAGCCCAAAACTTGCGCGGCCCTTATCCCTTTGCCATTTTTCCATGTTTTGATCTTAAAAAACATATGGCACACAAGTTTCCTCTCCTTAAAGTACACGGCACGCAAGTCTCTTTTCCAAAAACACTTTTCTCCATTTGTCAATTTTTCGGCCTAAAAATTTGACAAACACTGGGAAACGGCGCCACCTTCAATACTGTTGTCTGCTTGAACTGTATGATCTCTTTGCTGGTACACATTCTAAACTTCCACTGAGGATTGAAAACAAACACAAATCATACTCCAAATCATGCATAGAAGACCACGGGTCCAACAATATCCCCCTTTGGGTCTGTTGTCAATCAGAAAATAAATTCAATAGATCTGCATCCATGTGCAAACCAAAAACGCAAGAATCAACTCAGCCAACACTCTAAGTATACGTGAGCAATGCGCGGTGTAGAAAACAAGAGAGGAAGTTTGAATTGGGTTCTAGTATTTTGGAATTCTCAATGATGCCCAAGAATCATTACATGATCGATGAAATCCTTCTTATCCTTCTCATCCTATCAGTAACACTGAATTTTTATTGTGTCACATGAGCATTATATTCCTGAAAATTCCTGAATTTATTCCTTTCTACCCCATTGAAAATAAACCCAAAGCTTGGTTATTTGTTCATTGTTCATCTCAAACCATACTCCCCCTGGATAGTATCTCCCCCACAAACCTGCATCACATCCATAAACAGATAAAAACAGTTATCATAATCGGGGAGAGGGGTGATGCGTAACCTCCTTATGCACTGGGAGGTGGCTGAACACCGAGGTTCAACCGATGCTTCTCAAACACAGTCGATGATAGTGGCTTGGTCAGGATATTAGCCACTTGCTCATCAGTTCCCACATGATCCATTCTAATCACCCCTTGTTCAACTTTTTCTTTGACAAAGTGATACCTGATTTCAATATGTTTCGTACGGGAATGCTGAACAAGATTCTTCGTAAGATCAATTGCACTCTTGTTATCACAGTAAATTACCATTGGTTGCTTTAACTTATCACAAATATATGTTAATTGTTGCTTCATCCATAGTAGTTGAGTGCATGCCTTTGTGGTAGAGATATACTCAGCTTCAGCAGTACTGAGAGAAGTACTTTCTTGTTTCTTGCTCAACCAGCCAACACATTTCTGCCCAATATAGAAGGCTCCACCACTAGTGGACTTTCTGTCTACTACATAACCAACCCAATCAGCATCAGAAAACGCTGATAATTCACTGTCCTTGCCTGCAACAAAAAATAACCCGAAGTTATGTGTACCTTGAATGTACCTCATGATTATTTTTACTGCCACCATATGTTCCTCCTTTGGATTACTCTGAAAGCGGGCCGCAAGGCATGTGGAAAAGACAATATCTGGCCATGTCACTGTCAGGTACAGTAGGCTCCCAATGATCCTCTTGTACATGGTGGGATCAATAGAGTCCCCATCCTCATGCTTTCCAAGTTTAGTTCCAACTGCAATTGGAGTTGACATTGGTTTGGAATCTTGCATATTAAACTTCTTCAGTAGCTCTCTTGCATATTTTTCCTGAGAAATGAAAGTCTATTCCTTCTTTTGAATCACCTGCAGCCCCAAGAAATATGTAAGCTCCCCAATCATAGACATTTCAAATTCTGATTTCATGTGGTTGGAAAATTCTTCCACTGATTTCTACCTTCTACCACCAAATATGATATCATCAACGTAGACTAGAACCATGAATTGATCTTTTGGAGAATTTTCACATAGAGATTGTGATCAAATCATCCTCTTTTGAATTCCAGCTTCTTGAGATATGAATCCAGCCATGAGTACCATGCCCGTGGTGCCTGCTTCAAACCATATAGAGCTTTCTTCAGTTTGCAGACCTTTGTTTCATCAGTACCCAAAATAAAGCCCACTAGTTGTTTAATGTAGACTTCTTCTTCGAGTACACCATTCAAGAATGCTGTCTTGAAATCCATTTGATATACTTTATATTCTATTTGGAGTTCCATGGCAAGGAAAAGCCTGATTGACTCTAGTCTAGACACTGGAGAAAAGGTTTCTTCAACATCAATGCCTTCAATCTGGGAGTATCCGTTACATACCAGTCGTACCTTATTTCTGATGACACTTCCATTCTCATCAAACTTATTTTTGAAGATCCATTTGGTACCAATCACATTGTGTCCTTTGGGTCTCTAGACAAGATCCCATGTATGATTCTTGTCAATCTGATTTAATTCATCATTCATAGATTTCACCCAAGATTCATCATTTGCAGCTTCTTCGAATGAGGATGGCTCTACAACTGATAGAAATGAATATTGCGTGTTATTCCTCATCCTTCTTGTTTGAGTGGGTGCACTCCTGTCCCCAATTATGTTGGATGGATCAATATAAGATCTTTGATTTCTCCTGCGAGGTTCAGTAGCATTCTCTTCAGCCACAATTTCTAATTCAGATTATTCTTCTGAGTCAACATCATGATGTGACTACTGAGTGTTTTGAACAACTTCCTATATTTCTGCATTTATATTTCCTTCACGTACACTTTCTTCCTGACTTTCTATCACATCAGCATATGACGTCCTTGAAGCATTTGGGATTTTCTCTTCAATTATATTAACATCACTACTTTCCACAATCCTTCCTAAACGCTTGTTGAAACATTTGTAGGCTTTACTGTTCATTGAGTAACTGAGGAAAATTCCTTCATCTGCATTGTCGCCATATTTACCTTGATTTCCTTCTTTGTTCCTGATGAATCATTTAATTCCAAAGACACGAAATTATTTTAAAGAAGGCTTTCGTCCATGCCACAATTCATATGGTTTCTTTGTCTCACCTATATAAAGTCCTGTTCGATTCTGAATATACACTGCAACCTGAACAACCTCTTTCCAGTAATGTCATCGAATACGACTCTCAATCAGCATAGTTCGTGCCATGTTGTTCACCTGTCGATTCCTACGTTCAACAACTCCATTTTGTTGTGGAGTTCTCACACCAGCTACCTCATGCTGTATCCCATGCTTCTCCAGATAATTTTCAAATTCAATGGACGTGTATTCTCCTCCATTGTCAGATCGCAACACTTTGATTGTTCATCCAGTATCATTCTCGGCGATTCACCGATATGTTTTCATGCAGTCAAGGACTTGTCATTTCCTGTGAATGACCATCACACATGCCATTATACTGCAATCATCTATGAAAAGGACAAATTACCTTTATCCATGAGTTCCAGCAACATTTATCGACCCACATACATCTGTATGAATCAGATCAAGAAGGTGAGATGCCCTTTTCTTCTTTGGCCGATATGAACTGCAGACCAGCTTCCCACGAATTCAAGCATCACAAGATTTTTCACGTTCACGCTTCAGGTTGGGAATGTCCAGGACAATTATCAATTTTGATATTTTCTCCATGTCTTGTTGATTGATGTGTCCCAGTCTCCAGTTCCACAAATTGTTTTCTTCTTCAACAGTCATGTAACAGACATTCTCTTCACTATCAACCTGATACAAGTTGCCTTCTATTCTACATCCCTTCATAAGTGAATTGCTTGTCTTTCCCTTGATAGTGCAGCCTTTCTGATTAAAAGTAACTATAAGTCCCGAGTCACAGAGTTGACTCACGCTGAGGAGATTATGACGTAGGCCATCTACGTAAAGGACTTCAGTCTTCTTTAGTTCTCCATTAGCTAATTCTGTACTTCCACTCCCTTTGATTTTTAGAGCTCCATCATTACCAAATCGTACTGTACCATAAACCTTCCTTTTGATATCCGTTAACAGGCCGGCATTACCTGTCATATGAGATGAACAACCGCTATCTAGAATCCAGGTACTGTTGTTCTTTGTAGCTTTGAGGGCCACCTCTGCAAGGTTGGATTTCTCAATCTTCTTCCTTTCCTTCCATGAGACATTGGATTGAGTATATAGTATTGATGGCCTTTCAGTTATCTCTTCCGCATACCCAGGTTCATCATAGTCGAAATATTCTTTGAGAGGAGAGAACCTGTTTGAGAGAGCAACACTGTCTTGCTGTCAAGACTTGACTTGTCTTGAACTTCGGTATGAGGTGTCCATGTTCCTTCTCTGCCTGCAATTAGTAGCCTTATGACCAAAGTTAGAACAATGATAACAATATCAATAGAAATTGTTTCTTCAATAAGAATTAGGATATGAATTTGTTCTCCTTTGTTGAACTTCTATATCTTCTCCATTCAGATAGATTCTTTCCACTTCGCAATAAGACATGGTATGTCCCAGATAGCCACAAAACTAACACTTCATGAGATGAAATGTCTTCTCACTTGAATTTATCCTCATACCTTCTTCCTTGGGAGAATAGATAGACTATCTGTCATTTCTGAATGTTTGAGGATAAATTTCAGTTCTCCTTTTAGTTTGGATTGAGGGTTCCTTTTTCCGCACTTTAGGCAATGTTTCAACATGTTCAACTTTCATCTTATCTTTCTTTTGGATCTTTTCACTTCCAGCAGTTGATGTCTCAGCTTCACAGCCAATTCCACTCCTTCCCATGCAAGCGTGTCTTTGATGACTCAAGATTTTTCCAACCCCATATGAACCACACTTGGCTCTTTCCATTAATTCTGCATCTAAGAATCTTCCAAACTGTATTTTCTTCCTCGATTATTTTGGAATTGATTTAGTCTCCAGTTTAATCCTTAGAGTAACAACTTCCTCCTCAAGACCCTCAGTAGTCTTTGATTTTTCATCTAGTCTGGAGGTGATGTCATTGATGACCTTTGCCTTCTCTTCAATTCTCAGATTTAGATCCACTACATCATCATTGCTTCAATTATTTTAGACTGTACCTTCACAAATTCTTCCAGTTGTTCAATTTCAGCTTCAAGTTGATCAACGTATTCAGTTGATTCTTCTACAATTGATTTCCACTTATTTCAACTCTTACATTTAGTCTTAATCTTATTAACTGCATCCTTAAGTTTCATCTCGGGATCTACACAAGTTCTCAATTGTTTTTCTCCACCAGTATCTTCTGACTTTTCAACAGTGGCCATCATGGAATCTTGGTTCCCAGTTTTGAATTTTGGTTCTTCTTCATCACAAAATTCATTATCATCTTCTTCCTCTTCACAGACAAAACTCTTCCTTTTCATTTTCTTTCCATATTTGAAGTCTCCCTTTTTGAAGAACCTTCTATGAGGCTTCTCAAAGCTTTCATCTTCACTATCATCATCATTGATCTTTCTTGTGCACTGAGAGGAAATGTGCCCAAATTTTCCACAACGAAAACATGCGAGAGGTAACCTCCCTTTGAATTTCCCTTTTCCCTTATGAAACTTCTTTGCAATGAGAGAAAGAATTTATTTTTCTTCATCATCTTCACCACTACTATCTTTTGAGATTTTCAGTTTATCCATGGCCTTGAATGCCATTTTATTTCTCACACGAGTCACAACATCTTCTAGTTTGACTCTAATTTCATATGCTACCAAGCTGCTCAGTAAAAAAAAACTTCCATTCCATTAGATCTTAGGTGAGATATCATTATTTTCTTCCAGATCTGGAAATTACTTCCATAGAAGTGAGGGACTCCCCTGACATTGACTGCATTCTCTATGACGATAAAGGATAGATTCAACACCAGAAACCTTTACCCTCTGATACCACTTGAAGGACCCAGGGACACCCTGAGAGGGGAGGGGTGAATCAGGGTGACAATTTTTTTTAATGTGATGGATCTTGTTCCCACATTGGTAGGAACTTGTTGAACCTGTATGATGAATATGATCAAAAAGCAAACATTCACATGCACAGAGATGACACAACACTTTTTACTTGGTTCACCACTAAGGGCTACGTCCAAGGAGCATATGCTGACAAGTTTTCGGTCGTACCAAATTCCAATAATCTTCACTAGCTATGGATTACAAAGGTTCGGGCACAGTAACTCTGTCCCAGGCTCACTGCCTTTACAAAGGTTTAGGGATAGCTCACTGCTTCCCTCGGGTCACTCCCGTTGACTCCCCCTGGCTCACTACCCTTGGTGAAGACACACTCAGTTTATAGACGTGAAGGTATCTTCATCATTTCATAAGAATGCATCCTCCGTTGTATGTAGATGATCTATTAAAGTCAAATTCTCACCAGAAGATGAATCTCACTTTGCACTAAGGGTACCGGGCAATCTTCCAGCTTTCGTGCAGCTTCAAGAGGAAAAATGTACTTTAACAACCCTGGCGCGCTTCTCCAAGCCTGGCGTGCAAGTTTCAATCCCGGCGCACAAGTCACTTGCGTGGTACAAATTCGGCGTGCAGGTGAAACCAAACCACTTGCGCGAAAATGCCTCTTTCAACTCTGAACTTGCGCAACGTTGCGCCTTTAACTCCCCAACCACCTTGGTCGCGCATCCAACAACTGGTGCACAACCTCTACATGCGTGACCCAACAACCACTTGCGCGACTCAACCACTTGCGCGATGAGAGCTCAAAAAATATCCAAGTCTTGAACTCCATTGAAAATGAGGAGGAGTGGTTCTCTATTTATAGGCAAACTGGACCCCCTGCGCGGTGGCGCGCAAGTCTTCCCTCGACGCGTAGGTTCCGGCGCGCAGCTCATCCTCCCTAGCCTCTGTCACGCTAATCACTTGCGTGACCACACAAATACTTGCAAGACCTTCTTTCCTTTTCCATATTTTGAAATTATAATCTTGAAGAACAATAGACGCGCAAGTTTCCAATCATCCTAGGCATCGTCGCGCAAGTCTCTTCACTGCGCCCAGGTCACTTGCGCGACCAACCCAAAACTTGCGCGGCCCTTATCCCTTTTCTATTTTCCCATGTTCTGATCTTGAAAAACATATGGCGTGAAACTTTTTTCTCCTTCAAGTACACGGCACACAAGTCTCTTTTCTAAAAATACTTTTCTCCATTTGTCGATTTTTAGGCCCAAAAATTTGGCAAACACTGGGAAACGGTGCCACCTTCAGTACTGTTGTCTGCTTGAACTGTATGATCTCTTTGCTGGTACACATTCTGAACTTCCACTGAGGATTGACAATAAACACAATTCATACTTCAAATCATGCATAGAATACCGTGGGTACAACAATTATAAACTAATTATAAATTAATTCACGTGAATAACATTTCTAAAATTTGTAAATCCAATAGGTTGAAATCTTATAGAAATACCGTAGACATGAAAAACATAGTAAAAAGGAAAAATCATCAAAAATAAGTTTTTGATTTTGTAAATGAAGTATTGATAACATCGAGATAAAACAAAGTGAATGATAAATGTTGGAAAAAAGATGTATTTATAGGAAATATTATATAAATATTGGAATAATTACTTTACCATTAGAATAGTAATATGATAATTAGAATAGTTAAATGATCAGTAAGTAATATTCAACATGAATAAAATATATAAATATAAATATTAGAATACCATAAAATAAATATTTAAATTACGTAATCTAAAGAAATTATAAAAAGTTATGTTTTAAATTATTTAGTAAAACAATATTTTTTTTGTTAAAATTTAAATGTAAAAATTACCTAATTTATAAATTTATTTCAATAAGGTTAATACCATTTTTGGAATCATCACATAAAAATTATCCATGGATGAACTTTTGTTAGTTTTTAAAAAAATTAGATAATTGTGATGAATAGTTAAATATAGTCTTTTTTCATATACGATAAGTTTTATGACATCATTATGTCGTAAAAATGACACAAAAAATTATAAAATGTTTTTCATGACTTAAAATGTATTTAATGTGTAATATAATTTACTTATAAATAATAAATTGAATTTCCAAACCTATAAATCAATTTAATATATACAAATTATAGTTTAATCTAATAACACTATTATAAAAGTAATGATAAAAAGTGGAGAATTTTTTCATTTATTTCATTAAATGTTGATAAATGTATACTTTTATTAGTGGTAAAAGTGAATATTGATAAAAGTCAAGATTTATCAATATTTCAATTAGAGCTAATAACACTCAACCTTTATCTGTTCTTGTTTTATAATTGACAAAATTTTATATTTTTTAGTGCTAAACCTAATGATGATAGAATATTTATTTTGTAATGTATTAAAGTGGGTCTGGGGGTGGGGGAATAAACAAATCAAAGATTAATACACGAAGGCTCAAAACTAGGACCTCCTCAACACACTGCCATATGTACATCAGGGGAAGAACCATTGGACAACACCCTATGGGGTGTATGTTTTTTATAATATAGTAAATTAAAGATTTTATGTTTGTTAAATGTATATATATATATATATACATAGACACACACACACACACACTTACATATGTGGACTTTTGGTTTTCAACTTTAATACATCTCATTGTATGTATATATATATGTACACATACACATTTGGTCTCAATAATAATATATATGTATATATTAATTATACATTGGAAAAGTATTTATACATAATAAAAATATAAATTTATATAATTCTATAACAACCAGCGTTGTTATGTGATGGTGAAAATCATAAGAAAATTGAATATATGGATTTTGATTGTGGAGCAAGTGTTTTGATCTTGATATAAATAATTTATGAGAATTTTCAAGGGTAATAGTTTGGTGGATGGATACCTAGAGCAAGTTATAAGATGTTGGTGGATGAATTATGTAGTAGGTGGGTCACTAAAGCATGTCGAATGGGAGTCACATTGTGATAAGAGAGAATCATGTCATGACATTAGGATACCATGATGTGAAAACTAGAGAAGGGTTGGTGGCCATGGAACAACCCATGTAATGAACTTCAAATTTATAGGTTGTTGTTTTCATGGTAAATTTGATTTTTTTCTTGGGGCAAGGGAAACAAGTTTTGATAAATTTTTAAATGATTTTTGAGATGTTTTATTGGCATAATTCCGGTGGCATAATAAAAAAAATGTGTATTCATGTTTTTAGTGGATGGATTCTACTACATACAGGGCGTCACGACATGAATACTATTCATTATGATGTGATAGGTGGTGAAGTTTATTGGATATGCACTGAAATAATAGTCATGTGAAACATATGACTTAAGGATATATAGGTACCAACCTATCCTTAAACTTGAGCCTGAGAATACACTACACCACATGTAATACAAGCTGAGTGCATGCATCTTCCATCTCCTTGCCATAAGGTTTCTTTCAATTACTAATATATTATTAATGGATTAATTAATAGCTTTCAAATACATTTAATGGTATTAATTGATTGTAACAATGGTAAGTAATTCATGATATGACAATCGACACATTGCATATTCCTAATGTGGTTTCCATAAATCGAGAGTTTCAGGTATGAACTATAAAAATGAATGAATTCTCTCATTGGTGGTGTGTACTCATCAGTTTCATGAAAATATTTCTAAAGAAAATTCTATTCTGCTGAGGCTTGTTCATCATGTTCCAATTAATGTTATAACAACACTTTGAGTATTTTTGGAATACACAAGTTACAATCTTAGATCCATTGATCACTGTTTCACCCAGGCAAGTAGGATTCTTAGTTCTACCACTTCATGATCTTCATCAACTTTTTTCCCTTGAAATAAAGAATATGGAGGCTACTGTTATCATGTTTCAGGTATTATTTTCTTAATTTACATATGCATGTTTTATTCTTGAAGATAGATCCAAAAAATATATGGGTTGTTTCAGCTATGTATGATCATAAAATGATCCCAAAAAACCCATCAATGGTATCAAAGACTTGTTCTTTATGAATTAAATGCGTTTAATTCACAATTTTTAAAGAATTTCTATTTCAATTCATATGGTATTGTATCATAATATATGATATATTATATATATATATATTTTATTTATTGTAGAGTATGACTTTTTTTGTCATAAATCACGATATAGAAAAAAACCTCATTTTTATTTAGTATCATAGCTTGTGATATGAGATATTATATTGTGGGATATAGTTAGAGTTTTCATAAAAGCAAGGTTTTGTAATATAATTACGATAACCACTATATCATTGAATATGATTAACATCATATAACAAGGTTTCACTAATTATATGCAATGAGAGTCGTATTTTATGATTGAATACTGTATCATAAAGTAAAACTTCTATGTCTACATCAATCGAATATCAATTGTAAAATATGATATGTACCAAATCCAATGGACCACCTTACACACCTCTAGAATTTTCGAATTTTCATCCTATTCCTAGTGGTGCATCCTTGGTGCCCATGGCTCTGGCCTCTGCCCTGCCCCTCCTGACGATAGGTTCTCCTGGGGTCTCATTTGGAGACTTCCCTTTGGATCATCTTTGTATGTTTTTTCTATCATTGGTGGATCTCCAAGTGTCCAAATACAGATTCCTTCCTCCCATACTGAAATCCCAGTGTCCCCAGCACCTCCAGATCCTCTTTCCTTCTAATTAGTGATGACTAGTGATCATCGTCGGACTTCCAATTCCCCATTCCCTATGGTCTCTCCAATATCCATGGTATCAAAAGACTGAGAATAGGTGGATGTATCCCCAGTCATCATGCTTACAATGGGATAACTTACAAAGTCTTCCCTATATCATCGTTGGTCCCTAATCGCAAGTTTTAGGTATGATCATCCCTCATTGGATATATTCTTTAGATTCCTTAAATATTGGGGTCTCTCTGGTTCGATTGAAGTTTATATCGGAAGAATTGTTTATTCAAAGATGGTGTCACCCCCCATTTTTAAAGGGAGGAAGGAAATTGGGTAGATGAGGTGGGTGAACAAACCCCACCAAACCTCCAGTGGGAGAAGGAAACAAGAGGATGGGGGATGCAACCTATAAAAGGGGATCTCCCCTAATATTTTCAGCATCATCTTATCATCATCACCTATCATCCCATATGTGAAGTATTTTTGAGGTTGTTTCCCCACTTATTCAAGATATATATTTATGATGGTTTTCTTCTTGTAATAGTGAAGGAGTGTGTACCCACTTTTATCTATAGTGAGATCCTTCTATTTTCCTGTAGTTTTTTAGCTCTTTCATTTTAGTGATTTTTCTATGTTACATATGGAGTCCATTTTATTTGAAAATTTTTTCACTTTATTTTATCTCATGATTATTTCTGCACCAATGGGCCAATTATTTATGGTCCCAAAAAGTGGTATTAGCGGGTAGATTCTATCATGATACTATTCACGTTTTTGGGTATTAATAATTATCATAATTTTGAATATGATCTATGATTGAGAATCCTATTGATATTTCACATCAGAAAAAATTTATTGAAATTATTAAATACACTATTGTGAAACATAAGAGGTTCTATACTTATAGTGTGTCCATATGGTGGTGAAATTTGAGATTGAAAAATTCAATGGGAATAATTTTTCATTGTAGAAAATAAAGATGCAGGCAGTGCTACGAAAGGATAATTGTTGACTAAAAATTTATGAAAGACTGAAAGATGTGTTGATGGAGCATGGTTATAGTGGGATCCAGAATCATGACATGGGTGGAAATGTGGCAAGTACTTTTGGAAGTGAAAATATATTATTCAGCGAAGCAGTGACAACTGTTGGAATCAAGAAGCATCTCAATGATGCATGGATAATCGACTCAGGAGCAACACGAAACATGATGTATCGACGGGAATGGTTTGAAAAATATGAAACTATCTCGGAAGGTCTCGTATAAATGGGGAAATATCACTCCCTAAATATCGTTGGATCTATTACCTTCAAATTGAAGATGAATGATGGTATTTATTGAACCATCCAAGGATTATGACATGTGAAGGGCCTGAAGAAAAATATATTGTCTTTGGGATAATTTTTTGACATCGAATGCAAGACTCGCACCAAGATGGGAGTGATGAGAATTTTAAAAGGCTATATTATAGTGATGAAGGAGGATAAGATCTTGAAGAATCTATATGTGCTTATGGGTGAAATTTACAAGGAGGCAGAGATAGTTGTTACATAAACCACCTCGACAGAAGCATTGATGATGTTATAGAATCGAAAGCTTAACCATATGTCTGAACAAGGATTGGAGATTCTGGCAGATCAAAAGTTGGTTCCTAGGATTAAAAAGGTATCCTTACCATTTTTTGAGCATTATTTTTTGAGAAAGTAACATAGGTTAAAGTTCGGGATGTTAACAACACGAAGTAATGAGATCTTAGAGTTGATCCATTCTGATATTTGGAAAGCACCCATTATATCCATGGGAGGAGCAAGGTACTTTGTATCATTCATTGATTGTTATTCCAAGATATGTTGGGTGTACCCAATCAAGAAGAAGGTATATGTTTTTGAAGTTTTCAAAACAATCAAAGAACACATGGAACATGAATCTGGAAAGAAGATCAAGTGTTTGAGGACTGAAAATGGTGGAGAATATACAAGGGAGGATTTTGATATTTTTTTTCAAAAAGAAGAAATGAAGATATAGTTCACGATGGAATACACTCCTCAACATAATGAAGTGGTAGAGTGGATGAATAGAACCCTATTAGATAGAATAAGGGTGATGTTGAAGACTGAAGGAATTTCCAAAAATTTTTGGGAAGAAGTAGTGAATACTGCTTGTTATGGGATCAACATATCTCCTTCATTGGAAATTGATATGAAGACACCAATAAAGATGTGTACTGGTAAAACCACTAAATATTCTTGGTTATATACTTTTGGAAGTCCTGTATATGCATTGTTTAATGACCAGGAAAGATCAAAGTTGGATATGAGATCCAGGAAATGTATCTTCTTGGGGTATATTGATGGTGTGAAGGGGTATCATTTATGGGACCCCACTAATCTCAAACTTATCATCAATAGAGATGTCATTTTTGGAGAATACAAGGTGAAAATGACAATTTATGGATACATGGAGAAGAAGAATATGGGAAATAAAATAGTCAAAGTAGAGGAAAAATACTAAGAAGAACCAGTCTTCTGTAATGCATTATCGGAGCATGAAGATCAAGTATCAATTGAGTCTGAACCATGAAAATCAACTTGGGAGAAAATATCATAGTGAATAGGATCCTAAAATACATCAAGGAGACCTCAAATATTGCATTATGTTATGGAGGATTAGATTTCACTATCAGAGGCTATGTTGATTCATATTTTTCAGGTGATTCTAACTGGAGAAAATCCACTACAGGTTATGTCTTTACTCTTACTGGAGGAGTTGTGAGTTATATTTAAAAGTTACAAATAATTTTTTCTTTATACATGATAGAGGAAGAGTACATATAAGCTACATATGCTTGCAAAGAGGTGATTTGGATGAGAAGGTTGTTGGAGGATCTTGGGCATAGACAATAGGGGATTCCATTATTTTGAGACAATCAAAGAACCTTGAAAATTACAAGGAACCCATATTTTAATTCTAGGAATAAGAAAATTGGGGTAAAATATCACTTTAGCTAAGATGTGGTGGAGGAAGGAAGTGTGGACATGTTGAAAATTCACAATAAAGAAAATCTGGCAGATTTACTGATGAAGGTAGCTAAGTCTAATAAGTTCAGAAGGTGTAGATCCTCGAGCGGCCTTGTAGAGACATGAGTAGCATGTTTAAAATATAGAAAGGATGCGTGGATATGTGATTGATTCTCAATAAAATCTTTAAGTGGGATATATGTCGATATAATTTTTTATTCAAAGATGGTTCCACCCCCCATTTTATAAAGTTAGGAAGGTAGTTGGGCATATGAAGTGGGTGGACAAACCCCACTAAAACTCGAGTGGGAGAAGGCATTAGAAGGGGGTGGGGAGATGCATCATATAAAAGGGGATCTCCCCCAATGTTTTCAGCACCATATTCTCATCATCTCCTATAACTTATTATATTTAGTATTTGTGATATTGTTTCCACACTTATTCAAGAGATATATTTATGAGGGTTTTCTCCTTACAATAGTGAGGGAGTGTGTACCCACTTTTACCCATAGTGAGATAATTCAATTTGACCATGTTTTTTTACCCCTTTCATTTTGGGGGTTTTCCCATGTTACATCTGGTGACTATTTTATTTATGTATTTTTCATATTATTTTATCTCGTGATTATCGCTGCACTAGTGGGCCAATCATTAATGGTCCCAACAGTTTCTATCCTGAACAGGAAGTCATTCTTCATTCCTATTTTTTCAGATTTGGATTTCATCCAAGCCTAGGTCAGGGAGGGGTTCAATTGCATTCATAATAGATCTATCTATCTTTAGTGGACCCTGGATGACCAATGAAGTAAATATTCATCTCTGGTAGTTTTATGGAATTTTATTCTTACGATACCTCTCTCATATTAGAATCCTAATGTTCTAAAATTCACTAGGAATGTGTTTATTAATTTTCCATGTGCTAATGAATCCACTATCCCAATGGAGTAAACTATGGTATCTCAAATCCATTTGGAACTTGGTTTATCCTCCCCTCTCCTGCAAAAAATTCTTTTATGATTAGGGTATAATTTTTTCCTTTTGGAAAATAAATCATGTATCCAAAATCTCTAGTATTTTCTCCTGATATTCTCTCTAAGGTTATTTAGACTCCATATATAGGAATCTTGGTTCTAGATCCCAGTCCATAGGTGCTAATCTGATTCCCTTGATAACTCATACTTTGGAGGTCCCCTTGTTGTTACTAATACTGAGGTAGATGGGAATTATTTTGAAGGAATACTCCTATAAGAGCCTGTATGTGTTGTATCTAAGGAGGGTTTAGTCCTAGCCCCCTATGAATTGAATTCATTCCTAATTATGAAGGAGGTTCCACCTTTGATTGTGCATGAATATTATTTCAAGAGCCCCTATTCTAGTCCACAAGACCCTAGATTTCTCAACAACCTTGAGGTTTGGTAATCTCCCCCTAGAACTTACTTCTCATGCGATTAAGTGGTGCCCCTTTCTTCAAGAAGTGATTCCCTCACTTCTGCTAGATTTCCTTTATTCCTTACCTTATAGATTACAGGACTTTGATATCTATATATTCTTGGTGAATTATTATATCCTAGTTACTGAGATCCCTCTCTATGTCATTCCTCTTTCATTTCAAGTGGAAGAGTCAATTGAGTCTATGAACTCTTTCAGCCTCATAATTTTTTTGGTGAAGATCTCCCATCCCTTCCTACTCTAAGAAAAAAGATAAAGAACTCTAGATTTCTTTCCTATATTCCCAAAAATATGATCACCCAATCCATGCTCAACTCTAAAATTATTGTTGATTCCCAACCTAATGGTGTCTCTGGCCCTCATACCTTCCCTAATATATCTTTATGATCTCTACTTAGATATTAAATACTAGGGGGATTGGTTTCCCATAAAATATTATATACTTTCTCAAGGTAATTATAAGTAATGAAATTTCTCTACATGCAATTATGGAACCCAAGAAAAGAATCTGGACTATCGATAGTTTTTCTCAAAAACTAAAAATGGAGAATAACTTACATAACCATCATACCAACTCACATATTTGGATCTTTTTTCAGGGTCAAGTTCATGTGGAATATATCAATGGATCTTCTAAACACATCTCATTCAAGGATAGTAATCATGAAACCTCTTTTTTTATTTCTTTCATTTATTCAAAATGTGAATTTGGTGAAATAGAAAATCCTTGTAACTCTCAATCCCCTTCAACCCTGACCAGTTTCATGGTTTATATAGGTGACTTCAAAACATTTTTGAAGAAAACTGAAAAGAAGGCCCTTATTTGAGTAGGTAAATAGAATATTTGATATCTTTTTTAGCACATAATAAATTTATTGACCTGGGATTAATTGGTAATAAGTTTACATGGTGTAAAAGTAAGTGGGTTTCTTGAATAATTTGAATTAGATTGGATATATGTTTAAGAAATATAAAAGCAACTGATTCTTTCTCTGAATCAAGTGTTAAAATTTTCAAACATTATCTCTCTAACCATTCACCTATTATCCTCAAAATCCTATCCTAAAAGTCTAAGGATAAAAGATTATTTTACTCTAATAAATTGTTGGTAGTTTTAGACATTAAATAAATGGTTCATAATTCTTAGCCACCCCCCATGTAGGGGTCTACTTGGGTGATTCTCCTCAGTAAAATTCATAAACTTAAAGGGGATATCATCAGGTGAAAAAATAGTCAAAATTAAAAGGAATTCATCATTCAAGGTCTCCAAGAAGATATTGATAAGCTTTATAATCAACTATAGGCCCTTTTGGGTGATGATACATTTGTTTATTTCTTCCAAAAAATGAAAAATCCTAGAGGAGGCCATATTATAAGAATAAGGTTTCACCATAGAAAGATTAAGATCTAAATGGATGATGGAGGGTGAAAAAAATATGACATATTTTCATGATGGAATTAGGGATAAATATTTACCAAAAAAATTAACTTGACAATTGTGGATGGTTCCCACTCTATAGATTTAAATTCCACTGGCCCCCTTGCAATTTCTCACTTCTCTAAATTACTTGTAGGTTTGAGGTAGGTTCTAAGTGATGGACCTAGTTTGTTTGAGCATGATGACTTGTAATATATAATGTTCCTAGATCTATTGAGGTATCACCTAAATATTTAATGGGTATGCTACCTAGTGATGGTGGTATTAAAGAGTCTATTATAAGCCTTAATCATAAGAGTTCCCTAGTACTTTATGGTTTTCCAGGTACCTTCTTGGATACTTGTGATTTCGTCAGACTTGATGTCTTTTATAATATTCAAGATTTATTTAAAGAAGGTACCCTTATTAGAGCAGTGTATACCACTATCATTTTACTCATTCCAAGGTTAATAACCCAAGTTATTTTGATCAATTTCATCCTACCAACTTATTCAACTTACAAAATGCTTTCCACTATTATTGAAAAAAGTATTTATAGTCATCTAGGGTCCCAAATTTATGATGAGAAATATGAATTTATCAAACATAAGAATATTAAAGGATACATTGGCTTGGAATATGTGATAATATTAGATCATGATATATGGGTGTTTGGAACAAATATCAGAATTAAAATATATATTGAAAAGGCCTACGACATGACATGAGATATATTCATTTTAAAGGTCCTAAGACAACATGGTTTATTTGAGTGGGTCTGTGATCTTTTTTTCATGTTTTTTTCTCTATGGTTTTTTATTTATCTAATTAGAAGGATATTTGGTTTCTTAAAATCTGTTATGGGAATTCAAGAAGGTGAAAAAATTTCACCAATACTTTTTATTCTAACCCAGGACATCCTTAGTAGGAATCTTAATAATGAAATCTTTAACGAGATTGTTCATCATTTTATAGGTCACTATGGTTTTAAAGAAACTCTCACTTATTTTTATATATATTAAATTATATATTTTTATTAAGGGCCAAATTAATTCCATTCTCAACTCCAAGTAAATCTTGAATTCTTATAGTAGAAAGATCAGGCAATACATTAGTCGCACCAAAAGCAGCATCTATATTTCCAAAACTAGTACTATTAGGCATTCAAACATACTAAGGATAGGCTTGTAATCACCAAAAAGTATTTTACAGTAGACTATCTTGGTTTCCTACTATCCAATTAAATAATTCATATTCAATAATTTTATGGGATCCTCAATAGAATCAATAGAAGGATCACCAACTAAAAAAATAAAAATTTCTCTCTTTTGGGGGGAAAACTACCTTGGTTAATAGTGTCCTCTCATTAATTAAAATGTAAAATTTGTAATATTATAACGATCAAAAGGATGTAATAAAAAATATTGAGAAAACCCTTAACACCATCATCTAGGATTCTCATCTTGAAGGGGGGCATCACTGAACCATATGATAGAAATTGGATAAACCAGTTCATGAAGGGGAATCAACATATAAAGCATATATTAAAATATTATATGAATGCAGTAAAAGATCACTTGGGATGAATTTTTAGTCTCTCGGATAATTTTATCAAACATAAATTGGGAGATATTTTGTCTTATTGTAAGAGAGGACTTTAGGTTCTCACATCTGGTGCAACCTTTACAAAGAATTTGAATTATTTTTGAAAATTCTTGCTGGATCATCAGTAGTGGTGACATATCATTGTGGTCTAAAAATTTCTCTTGTTATCCCCTTTAGTTTTCTGAATGTCCAACACTAGACATCAACGTCACCCCTTCCTTCCCACAGTTCCTATAATCTATTCTTAATGGGGACCAAAAATATATTTTTAATAGAATATGACTGGTTGATACTCAATATTATCTTATAATAACTCCTTCCCCTTTTATAAACTTCACATTATTATCCTTATGATAACATATCCATGCTTCCCAATATCTTGAATCCATGGGAAAACTGTTTGGTGAAAAAAATTATCATCAAGTTCAATTTCCTAGTTTGACGCCTCTAGAATAATAGCCTCCTAACAAATGTTGATGTATAGAAGAAGGGTATTTGAATTGAATCTAAATGTTTATGCTACAAAAATTCCTAATTTGAATCTATATTTAATTTATTTATTGAGGGAGATTAGGCCCACTTCATTTGGATATCTCTTGGGGGGAATATCAGTGGATTTTATTCTTTTTAAAAATTCATTTCTCTTGTTTTAGAATACATATAGGTGATGTATCGAACAATATTATGTGTATAATCCTCTTTATGGATCGATTTTTGGTCATTTGGAACACATGTAATGATTCCCATCATCAAGTTATCTCTCCCAATAATAGATTTTTAAAATATAGACTTTTCTATTAGATAAAATCACTCTCACTACTATGTAAAGAGGCCATATTATCACATGAAGTCAAATCCCAGCTTCTCTAACCCCTATAAAATGTTCCCCTATTTAATACTAGGTGAAGTAGTGTGTGGGTCTATTGAAAGGTCCATAGGAATGAACTTAACCTTATTAATGATGGGTCTTGTGTTCAAGGATTCATGCGCAAATGTGTCCTAGTATATGATGGAAGAGGTTTAGTTATCATTTCCTTCTCAACCCATTATGGAGTAGGAGATTCTATTAAAGTGGAAGATAATTCTATTCATAATTACCTTACTCTTTACAGTTCCAACAATAACATTATTTCACCTATTTAATCTATTTCATATTTTATTATCAACTCACTCTTGGGACCTAGCTTGCAGCATTGGAGCATTGTCTATACCACAAGGAGTTTTTGGAGCATGCTAAATTCAAATGTAGAGATCCTACACACGTGGTGGGAGGGAAAAAAGACTGCATACCTACTTTCTTCAAAAAGAGATCATTCATTAAATATTAAAACTTTTATGATCTTAGTTTATTGACCTATATATGGTGTTAACATTATATAATGGGATTCCCATGGCCTTCCTCACTTTAGGCCCCTTTAAACTTTACTTCCACTTGTTTTTTATGTCTCCTATGTATTTTCTCCTTGCATTATAAAAAGTAATTTTTAATTAAAAAAGGTTCATATTTGTTTATCTTGTTTTAAAAGATAAATAAAATGTTTTTTATTATTTAAATTCCATTTATATTCATATTTAGTAATTTTTTATTAAATATGATTATCTTGTATGCTTAAATTTATATGATAAATTTTTTATAAGAAATAAATACTTACATTTCATTCTATGTGTAAATCTACAAGATTTAGTTTCTCATCTAACTTGACCTTGGTTTTTTATTTAGAGTTATGATATTAATAATAGTTATTGATTATAGTTTGTTCATATTTACTATTAAAGGTATTATAAATTTAATTCTATCTTGATTAAAGTATCCCTGAGTATAGGGACTTTGTTTCAGACTCCCCACTATCCTATAGGATTATGAATTGTTCTAGAAAAGTGGGGGTTTAATATCTATGTCCCCAGTATTATTCATATTAATATTTTCAATTTCATATAACATTATTCCTTTACATGAAAAATTTATATACCTTATGTCTGAGATTCATTTAGATATGTATGAATATACCTAGATTCTATTTTGTGTTAATAACAAAAATTTGGGGGTCATGTAAAGAGTTACACATCAATGTGGGGTGAACACATTAATTTGGTGGATGAAATAGTGATTCCAAAAATAAATTATTAGAAGCATGCATACAAAAATAAATAAAACATGATAAGATGAAGATTATATAATATAGAATAGTTATGAATTTAATATACATAATATCTATATTTAATTGGTGAGACTTTTAAAATGAAAACCCCCTCATAAACTAAGTGTGAGATTACTTCCAAATCATAACTTGTCAAGACCTTGATAATCTAACTAGGTAATTTCAGGTCAAATATGAGTGCCCCTAGATTATCTTGTGTAAGTTAAGAAAGTAATTTGTTTACCCTTACTATCATGTAATTTTTCTTTGAATCTTATTTGGGTTATACTTATCTTGGAAACCCCCAACAGTTAGGATACTATAGGAACATAGTTATTTACATCCATATGATGGTTTTGGATAAAGAGTTATCAAATAAACTATCCAAGAATCATAACTTCAATGATTTTGATGATCCCCTACCAAAATTTCTAAGAGATGTGATAAAATCTAAATCATATTCATTACTTTTTGAATTATGGATATTGGCTCACTTAATGGATATGATATTCAGGGTCATCATTATAGTGGGAGTTCTTTCATTAAAAATTCATTGATGAAAAGATACAAAATATAATACTCATCCACTGATATATCTTTATTTTAGATTATAGAATACTTTATGATAATAATATTTAGATCCCTTATCAGCATGACCTATAAAATAATTAGATATATTTATCTAGTGTTAAGATATGTTCTCAATGAGAAATATTTAGAGCCTCTAAATGTGAATGTTATAGAGATCAATTCCACAAACTTTGACTCATGGGTATTAGATATCAGGTGTGCATCATACATTTGTAATAGTGAATAAACTTAGATATATGAAATAATTTAAGAAGTGTAAATTCTATCTTCATGTCGGTAGTGGGTAAAGAGTTTCTACATTAGAGGTTTTCACTTATGATCTAAGTCTACTAAGTGGATTAATATTAGAGTTATAGAATAGTTATTATATTCCTTCACTAAAAAAAATATGTGTATCTTTTTTTTGAAAAAAATTATATTTTAATTCCCTATTAAAAACATTTTTTATATATAAGAATGAAATGTTTTATGGAATCAATAATATGGTAAATAGTTTATAAATCCTAGATATAGACAATATTTTTTATAAAATTAATAATAAGAAGTTCATGTTTGATTTTAATCCCACCCACCTTTTCCATTGTCACCTTGGATATATAAACAATAAATACATTAAAAGACTCCATTTTGATGTATTGTTGGAATCAATAAATTATGTATTGTTTGATACATGTGAATATTTTTTATTGGGTAAAATTCCAGACACATTTTTGAAGAAAATGTGAAAGGGATAGTGGATTATTGGATCTCATACATAGTTATGTATATATACTAATGAGTACATAAGAAATTAGTGTTTATAAGTAATTTGTTACCTTTATTAATAACATTATTCAATATGGTTATGGGTATCTAATGAAACAAAAGTATAAAACTTTTAATGAAGTACAAAATCTACTATGTAAAAGCATTAAGACTATCCAATTAGATCGAGGTGGTGAATACTTGAGCCATGAATTCATAGAACATTTGAAAAGTCATGAAATTATTCCAAAAATCATTCCTAATAGAACACCATAACATAAGATAATGTCTTAGAGGAGGAATCATACCTTGTTAGACATGGATTGATCTATGATGAGTCCATGCGACCTTCCTATTAAATTATGTGGTTATGATTTGTAAACTGGTACATTATTACTAAACCGAATTCCATTTATAGAAATTATGAAGTCATCATATGAGATATAGAATAAGAAAAATTCAAAAAATTCCTTTTGTGAGATTTGGGTTTTTGAATAAATCATATGATGATTAAAATTTAAAAACTTGGTCCCATGTAAGATAAATTCTTATTTGTTCATTATCCTAATGAAACTATAAAATATTATTACTACATACCTACTAAACAAAAAGTGTTTGGGGGAATGATATGATTCTTTAATTTAGAATAAATGTAGAATTCAAGGTTCAAGTGGGAGGAAATTGGAAGTCAGAGAAGTTTATGACCAAAAAATAAATAGTGTTTGTGAGACAGAGGATGAGTCGGTTCCATAAAGAGTTGTGGAAGAAAAACCGACATAATTTAAAAAATAACCATGAAGTTTTGGTAGGATTTTTTTTTAAATCTAATAGATATATGTCTCTCATGGATAATGATGATGAAGTAACATTCACATGGGATGAACCTACTAACTACAACAAGTACATTTTGAGTTCAGTTTCCAAGGAATGGTTAAAATATATAGAATCTAAAATGGACTCCATTTACACTAACAAAGGTTGGATCTTGGTGGATGAACCTGAAGGGGTAAGACCCATAATATGAAAGTGGTATTTCTATAAAAAAATGACATGGATGCTAGAGTGTCTACCTATAAATCATGTATTTTTGAAAAAAATTATAAGAAAATTCATGGTATTGACTATAAAGAAACCTTTTCACCAATTATGATGATAAAGTCTATTCAGATTATGCTATCCATAATAGTTATTTTTGATTATGAGATATATAAAATGGATATAAAAACCATTTTATTTATTTATAATTTAGTTAAGGATTTTTATATTATAAAACCTAAAGTTTTTGAAGTTCCAAATGATTCTGCTAAGGTATGAAAATTGCAACAGTCCAATTATGGACTAAAAAAAGCTTATTGGATATGGAAAATCCATTTTGATGATGCAATAAAAGAGTTTGGTTTCCTCAAGAACATGGATGATTACTATGTATATAAGAAAAATAGTGGGAGTATTATAGTGTTTCTGATATTGTATTTTAGATGATTTTCTACTTATCAAAAATGATATCCTGACTCATCACTCATTAAAAACATGGTTGGGTAAATTATTCTCAATGAAATATGTTGCTGAAAATTTATAAATAATAGGAATGAGGATATATAAATATATATCTAAGAGGATTCCTAGACTCTATCTGGAAACTTACATTAGAAAATTACTAAAGAGTTTTAGGATAGAAAATAATAAAAATGGGTCTTTACCAGTGTTATATGGAAAAAATATTAAGAAGGTTTAAGATCATTCTAAAGAGTTATCAATGATGGATATAACTGTATATGTTTCCACTATAGGTTCTATTATGTCTTCCTTGTTATATACCCAACCATATATCTCCTATGATCTTAGCATAACTTTTAGATACTAATCCAATCATGGTGAGAGTCATTAGATTGCTGTAAAGAATATTATAAATTACTTGAGAAGAAATAATGATATGTTATTGGTATTTGGAGGAGAATATGATCTTTATGTAAAATTTTATATAGATTATAGTTTCTAATTCAATAGAGTTGATATGAGATCTCAGTTTAGTTTCATGTTTTCCTTAAATGGTTGAGGAAAAAAAGAAAAGGTAAAAAACTGATGAGTGTATGACCTTATTCATATATTCCTTATGAGACTCTAAAAAATTCGAATCCCAAGACCATTAAAGGGATACCATTCAAGCCATATATATTAGAGGTGGCTCTAGAGATTCTTAATCCGATAATCTCATTGAAAAATGGTTTTCCATCAGCCGCACCTGCTCAGGCTTCATGTTCTTTAGCTTCTCTAGTTGGTGTGCCTCAAACAAAAAAACATTCCCACATGGTCTAAATTCCTTTTTTTGAGGATTAATCATTATAAAATCTAGTATGGAAAACTGTAGATCCCTCTTCTCTTACACCGTATCTGGTTCAGCTAATTCCTATCGTTGGGTCATTTATATCGGCCCTTCTTGATGGAATCATAGCTCCATAGAGGCTCCAACTTCCTTCGATACCTCTGATATTTCTATCTCCAAATCAATTAGAGACGATGGAGGGAGATAAAAAAATGTCTCTCTCATTATAAGAGATTAAATCTACTGAATAATATAATAAGTAGAAACCGATTTCCAAGTACATCTTGGATCGCTCTTCCCTTATGATTTTGAGAGATTTGTAAGATCTTGGATGATATACAATCCTTTGGCAATCAAAATTTTAAGTAAAAAATCATTTTTTCATACATATTTTCTCAAATATATAAATTATAAGTGCTTGGGTAAGTTAATCCTTATTTTTTGAGTAAAGAAGATTTAATTTATTTTGTTGGTCTCATAACATATACAAGGGTTGGGACTAGTGTTCATCCACACTAGAGTTATCTTATTGGTCTTAATTTATCATTACCCAACCCATATATTGTTAAATAAATTATAAGTTCTTTTAAAATATTCATTTATGGGGATAAAGTTACCATGTGGATAGATATCACCGTGGTTTATCATATTTTTATAGAAATGGAACTATAATTCCCTCTTAGAGAATGTATATTTCTCTATGCTAGGCTAAGAATATATTTTTAGAAAATTATTTATTTCTCCAACCCTATCAGATTTTGTTCGCACTGTCATCTTCATGGAAATATATTGTAGGATTGTGGGAGCCAGGGCTGCTTAACTCCACTTATTTAGGAGTGAAGTTCTTGGTGAATCATATAAGATAAATGATACCATTATTTTTATGATTGAGAGGGAACCTATATATCCTAGATATCTCTAGGATGGTACTTCCAAAAAAGAATGGATCTACTCTGGTGATACATCACTGTTAAAACCTTTGAAATCATCCTTAATCTTTTATGTGATTTCATCCCAATCAGAAATGGGTATAGAGGGTCTACATGAAAATATTCCACCTACCCTAGAGGATCTTTTATCTTTTACTATATAGAAACATCCAATTAAAAAACCATTATTATGATTATAATTTTCATGATCATGGGTTGGGTATTAATATAGTCAGGATGTTAATTTCCACCATGACTTATATCTCTACTTATTTTTTGAAAAAAAATTAGAAGGGTAGACTGATGTCACATATTCCATTAATTCTCATGATTTTTAGTGGGAAAGGTGCTGGAATGATTTTTTTCTCAATGTCTCAAATGAAGTTCCTTGATATCTTTTTCTCGATGGAAATTTGACCACTGTTCAATGTGTTCCATTACCCCATGAATCAAAGATATGAAAGATGTGTTGACCTAAACAGAATATCTTTTTCATTCCATCAATGCCTTAGAGGTTATAACATTGGTCAGTGAATACATGCATCACCCTATGTAACCAAGAGGTAAATATGAGAATAATAATAAAAACATATCCTCTTCATAGGGAGTTAAGACTCACTATTAGTGTAGATCCAATAGGGGTGACTCTCCCTCCTATAAATAAAGCTACTCTGGTTTTTAAACCCGATATCCCTTATTTATATCATTACCAACATGATATGGAATTCAAGAGGAATTTTAACCCCATGAAAATGTGTTTATTTATAAAAAATTATATAGTAGAAATTAATATACCTGTTTGTTATTTTAGAACTAAATAAAAAGTAAAAAATATTCAAAATTATCCCCTCAAGTTGTGTATAGAATACCACATGCATAGAAACCAAATTAATGAACATATCTAGATCTTTTGGAATAACCTGTTCTAGGTTGATTTCACTAACACTTCTTCTCAACAGATAAATATCAAGGTCTATGAATGTTAAGCATCATTTATTCTATCTATTATATATTACAAGTATGTAGAAAGAGAAAGTGAAGTGTTTGGTAATGAATTTTATTCCTTTAACCCTAGATCAAACACTTGGTTTATAGAAAGAAAATTCAATACTATTTTGGATTAGTTAGAATATAAATTAGGGAAAGTATACTCAAGAAAGGCCATGGAATATTTTTGAGACTTTCTAGTCAATATTAATCTCAATTACTTAGGTTTTATTGGAGATAAATTCATGTTTTACAAAAAAAGAGTTGAGGAAACAGAATATAGAGTTGACTAGATATGTGTTTTGATAATTTTCATTACATTATTGATTTCATGAGATCATTTGTATCTCAATTATATTAGTCATTATTCTATCAATATTTATTGCTGTTATAGATCCAAGTCTCCCCATACCACATTAAAAGCTTTAATTTCTTTAAAAGTTTGATAGAGTATGAATATTTGAAGTCATTGGTCTGAAATTCACGAAATGAACCATTAGAATGGAATGTATGAGTTATTTTCTTGAATAAAATGTATAGAATAAAGGGTGAAATCCTAGAATGGATAGATAAATAGAAATCACCCCACCAGTATTTAGAAGAGATTCAAGAGAATATTATTTATATTGAAGGAAGTATTCTAGGACAATAAGATGATGATGTATTTATTATATTATTTAATAAACTTAGATTGTTGGAAGAAATATGGATCAATAAAGAGAGGGAGGTGAGGGATTAGTCCCACATCAGATGGCTGGAGGAAGGAGATTGAAAAATAGTGTTTTTTCATGGATGCATAAGAGAAAAAAATTATTTGGTAAGCTCAACATATATCTTAAAGATGGCTATTATTACAGAAATGTTGAAACCATAGGACTACGTGTGGCCTCTCATTTTATGGATCTCTTTGCTGGTCCTATTTTTGTAGTGATAGAGGTAAAATCTTCCAATGAAAATTATAATCAATTTTTTGATAAAGTTACACTATCAATGGAAGACTATGGAAATGATTTTTGAAGGAAAACATCTAGGAGGATGAAATCATTGCTACTGTTAAATGTCTCAACCCTGAAAGTGATTCTTGTCTTGATTGATTTCCAGATCTATTTTATATTATGAATCAAGAATATATCAAGAGAGATATGATAGTGGTAGTTTAAGATTATTTTATGGTAATTCCTCTTCTTAGGTTTAATACTTACACTATTCTTGTGCTCATCCCTAATGTGAACCATACTAGTAGTTTTAGTGAATTATAACCCATAATATTGTAAATTTTTTTCTACAAGTAGTTGATAATGATTCTCAATAAGAGTTTATCTAAGAATATACCCCTATAAATTTCAAGTGAACAACATGGTTTTATCCAAGATAGGAACATTCATGTAGAGATTTGATTGGATAAAGATATGATAACATAGTTTGAAAATAAATTTTTTGGTTTCAATTTTTTGATCAATACCAAAATGGTGAAATCTTACAATAGAATGAAATTTCACTTCACTCTCAAATTTCTTAGGTGATGTGGCCTCTTAAAAAGGATACATGACCTCATTTTTCACTTTTTATCTTCTCTATTTTTTATGATCTCACTTATAGGGAGAAGTTTTGGGTTCTTTAAATAGGTATGGGGCCTTCTCCAAGGATACCCTCCCTCCCCAAGTCTCTTTATCATGGATTAGTATTTTCTTAACAAGAATTTGAACTCCAAAATTTAAATTGGGAGGATACACCCATTAAAAGGATGACATAGATTCATTGGAATATCCCATTTATTTTATATGGATAACATAGTTTTAGTAATTAATGGTTGAATTGATTTGGTTTAATGATTCAAAGATATTTTATTTAAGTATTGTATGAGGAGTGGATAATTCATAAATATCAGTACAAACAATTTTTATATTCATAAAAAATTCCCAAGGAGGAAAACGAAGTACATCAGAGAAAGGATAGTTATTGTTAATATATAACTTCAAATGGATTATTTGAGAGCGCATTTATTGAAAAAAAGAATTTTCATTCAAGATTTGTAAGGTATCTTCAGTAAAATTATGGGCGGAATTACCAACTAGAAAAGTCAATTCTTCTAGTTTAGAGGTAGGACAACACTCATCAATAATGTATTTTACTCTATCCCAATGATAATACTTGAATTAAATCATTCCCAAAATTCTATCATAAAAACAATTTAAATAATTCTCAACAATTTTTTGTGGGATGCCAAGAAGGAGGTTTGACATCACTGAACTAGTTCTTCAAGGACAACTAAGACTTGTGAGGAGGGTAGAGTTAATCTTAAATAAATCGATGAGACTATAAATCTATTAGAATCTAAAATAGCATGGGATGAATTCTATGATCATTCAACATGGGAAAGATTAATTTGGAAAGAATATGAATCCTCCCCAGTAAGATGAATTGACCAGGATTTGAAGGGATCTCTTCTCTAGAATAGTCTCCATGACTCTATTATGATGATGGATGATAATTCAAGATAGATCATTGACATGGGTGACATCCTATTTTGGAAATATAATTAGATGGATGATACTCTATTTTTATTAGGATTCCCAATGACCAACATCATTTTTAGTTGAGTTAGTTTACACCCATTATTCATGGATTTTTTTCTTAACATAGATCAAAGCTTTTTTCTCTCCTGCACCAATTGATCAAAGATCCAAATGAGTGATTCTTAATTATATATCTATTTGGTTTATTCATTATTTAATCTTTTTAAAACATCATACATGGTCATAATAGTGAGGATATCCCATCTAGCTGGTTATGACATAAAATCATTACTAGAAAGAGGACTTTTTTAGTTTAGAGAATTTAAAATCATGCTTTACCCATGGATGTTGAAGTAAAAAAGATGAAGTATCACCATTTTTTCTGAAATTAATAAGATATTATATTATAAAAAAATACATCTTACACATATTATACAAAGGGGAGTAGGATCACTATATATGGTATCACATTGGGGGATTCATGGAGGCTATTGAGCATTTTAATTACATAAAAAATTTCATATTTATTTTTTTCTAACCATTACAGGAGAGTCATTGAACCTTAAAGGCTAGATGATTTTTTTAATTTGTGTATATTGATTGATTTGGGAGCTTCACAATTATTCCTATCATAACAGAACCAAACAAATGGAAAAAATATCAAAGAGATATTTTGTTCTACTATTTCATCTCTCTTCTTGTTAGATAAGTGTGATGATATTATATAATCTATCAAGATTTATATTTCTTTTTATACTTTTTTTAACAGATTCTAAGTCTAGGAAAAGTTAAATTCATTGATTTTATTGGAAATAACCTATCTATGTACTGAAACACAACTCATATGGTTCTAGTGTTAATGATATCATGCATAGAGGTGGCCTTATTCTAGACTATAGGGGATCCTATATTTTTTCTTCCTTACTATACTATAGAAAAGGTAATTATATTGTCACTAAATCCCATGTATTGTTCAATGTATTAACTATATTATCATTGAAAAATATTTTGTTATTTTTGATCGAAGTGGATTTAGTACTTATGGTCTATTATCTATTGGGTTTTCTTCCAAGAAACCAGATAATGTTTTATAATATAGAGCATGTAGATACTTGATCCACTATAGAGTGTTTTCATCCCCAACATGAGGGAAATTTTATGGAAGATTTCTTAGCCTATAAAAGATTTTAATAGGATACTTTGATTACTTACCCAAGTATTGTCATTCTCCTTAGAGATTATAAAGATATCATTTATTGTGAAACTCTTAGTCTATAATACTTCAATCCCAAATGATGAAGTTATATATTTTTTATTTACATATTTTTCACTTTCATAATAAAATTATTCAAATTTAAATTAAGTCCTAAGTAGTGGATCTATGACTTGGAAGAGTTCCAAACAAGCCACTACAGTCAACTTGAAAAAAGAGGAAGAGTACATAAAAACATAAATATGTTTTGAAAGAATCTCTTTGAATCATAAAATTCATCTATGAACTTGAGGTAGTTATTAATATCAAGAGAGTAATTTAGATTTACTGTGATAATAATGGGGTCATTTATCAAGCTAAATGACCCTGATATTACCAAAGTTCCAAACATAACCTTTGTAAATACCATCTTATTTGAGAAATTTTTGAGAGGGGGTGATGTTAAGATCTGTTTGGAAGTTATAGATGAAAATATTGTGGACCCATTGACAAAAATGTTATCGTATCTAAAACATAAGGGTCATTTAGTGAGATAACCCATACCTGCACTACTATATCAGGTGATAAAAACACTTTCCTTAAACATTGGATTCATTTACAAGTGAGATATACCAAACTAAACATACATATATTTAAATAATTTAAATATTATATCTCAAAAATAAGCACAAAATCCAAAGGATAGAAGTTTTAGTGTCTTTTTAGATTAACTATATAATAATTTTTTTATGATACTTGTGAACATCTCTATCTAATAGATACTGCACTAGACCCTCTTCTAGACTTCTCATAATTTATCCTCAAATTCTTAACTCAGGGAATACAAACATAAGAAAGTAATGAGCTAAAATGTTAAATAAGAGAAAAATCATCAACAAAAAATTATGGGTTAAATTAGTAGGTAAGAAAACATGATTATAGGAGAAATATCCTATTAAAAATAACCTAGAACAATAAGAGTTGTCCATAAGGCATGATGACAAGGAATGCAATCTCAAAAGAGAGAATATATACCCTTTAATGAGATCATGGAAACATAAGATAATAAAAATGATCTAAAAAGTATAATAATAGTCATAAAGATATGTAATTTGATATAAACGAAGCATAATAGTAAACTATGGTACTAACATTCGAGTATAAATCATAAAATTGTGGAGTGAGAATCACTACATGATTCCCATAACATGGTGGTGTAAAAATAACTTCATTATTACCATAGTGGACTAGGAATCACTACCTGATTCCCATGAACATATTGGAGTAATAATCGCTAGATGATTCCCATAACATAGTGGAGCAAGCATCACTTACCGATTCCCATAGTGAAGAGATCATCAATAATCGATTTCCATAATTATATCATGAGATATAAATCCTTAACCAATGCATTATAGGGAGATATAAGACCCCACACATCAATCATCCATGTATATGTGTGTCAATTGAAAACAATCATTCATCACATCATAAAGAACCCTTGGTAAGTAAAATAAGTTTTATAAAATTTCATAATTGAATCCAAAAAATTAACCATAAGAATGTAAATAGTTTATAACCTTATTCAATAACCCTAAATTAAAATTTTATATGAACATTTAGAGGGTTATTCATGAAAAATAATTTCAAAGGAAGTAAATAATTTATAAATAAATATAAAATTGAAGCGAAATCATAAAATATTTTTTAAAAAACACTATAATATTTGGAATAAAAGATAAATTTACAACCACTTTAAAAAGTAATTTTTGAAAATGTGAAGTAAAAATTTTTAAAATCATTATTTTTTTAAAAAAAATTTCAAAATTGGAGGCTTGAAAAATTCATAAATATTTCAAAAAGGTGAAGTAAAAACATATTTAAAACTTTTAATTTTTTAAAATAACCTTCAATAATGGATCCTTAAAAAAGTCATAAAGGTTTTAAAAAGGATAAGTGGAAACAATTTGAAAAATTTTACCTGTAAAAATAATATCCAATAATATTGCTTTAAAAATATATATGTAATTTATAAATACAATATAAAGTGTAAGATAAAACAATTGATTTTGGAAGGATGGAAACCCCTTTTAATGACATTAAATTACTTTTTTGGAAACCCACATCTTTAAAATAGTTAGTAAATTTATTATTTGAAAGTGGAAACGGAAAGTAGTAATTTAACACCGTGATATTTTGAGAATTTTTTTTTTCAAATTAATTTAATCTTTTCGATATTTTGCATTTCACACAATACATAAATTGATCTCTTATTATATGAAAAATTCTTTGTTTGTATTGAATTATATAAAACAAAAAGATAAAATTGAATTAAAAGAAACACCAGATTGATTTTTTGTATATGAAATACTATTTTTGGCATGTGTTACACACAATGTCGAGTTCCTTCGATAGCTCGCATTACACGCAAGACTGAGTTTTATCGAATAATAATATATTATTAGAATGTTATTTTTTAATATATATTAAGATATAACCAAGCCATTAAATTAGTAGTTATGAATAATATTAACTAAATTATGAAAATATAATGTTATAATATGAATTCATTAGTTACCAATTAATTAGAGATGAAAATATATACCAATTGATTATAAAGGAAATAATTTTATTTTTATGCTCTTAAAGTTGTTTTGTATTAATAAATTAAATTAATTAAAACTATTGAATGATATTAATTGAATATATATTTTATATATTCAATAAAATATTTTTTTATATATTCATACAATAGATTTTATAGGCATAATATAAGAACCAACCCAAATTTATGCATAAAACCCTATATTTTTCAAAAGGGTAATTTTACCGCCTTTTAATGGTGAACCCATTTTAAATATAAATTTTGACACTTTTAATTTTTATATAAAAAATTAAACTTCTTATTATAAATAGGGATATAAAAATTTACTTTGGATTAATTTTGGTATTTTTATGAGAAACGTTATTTTTAGATAAATAGTGAAAAATATTGCATTTTAGTTCAAAACTGCATTTTAATCTACTTTATTTATATAGTTAAATTATATTTTAAATTGGTATTAAAGTAAAATTATTTAAATTATATTTCAATAAAAAAAATTTATTTCATTGGAATCAAATTCACATTTAAATTACATATAAAAACATTTCAAACTTTTGAATGTTTCCCTTTTAAAACCCACTTTTTCGTTTTGTCTACGAGATTAATTTTAAATATAATTCATCAAATTATATGAATTGAATTAGGTAAAATGGATTATATATTTGGAATCATAAGGTAAATTTTTTTTGTATTTTTAATTTCATTTATAGGTATAAAAAAGTTAACATGGTTAAAAAATTATTTACCGTTGTATATGTAAAATAATGACAAGGGTTAAAGTTAAATGGTAAAAGATTAATATACCTAAAACTTGAAAAATTTAATGGTTGTTTGATGTGTGGATAGACCCTAAATAAACTTTACAACATTAATTATAATCCAAATTCATTGAATTTTATGCCACCTCAATGTGGTTGGATTTAATTATAAAATAATTAGTATTTAATCACTTAAAACCCACCACTCCTCAAGTATAAATACCACTACCCACCACCCAATTTAGACCAAAAAAGTATTTTAGATTCTAAAATATTTTAAAAAACTTATAATCCTAACCATAACCATGTACATGTTCTTTATTTTCTCACCAAAATACCATATCCAAGGTCCTCAAGGGTCTCTCAAGAAGGTGATATTCAAGAGGCAATTTTCCCAAAGTACCTCTCTTAATTTTTTTTGTACTTTCTCCTCACATAATTCATACATAAATGAATCATAACCACATAATCATGTTTATAATGGAGTTTTATGTTTATAATGGAATATCACATATCCATTTCATTTACTAAATCCTTTTATTCAAAGAAATAAAATTATTTCCCAAGTTATGCGAGTTAATCACCTTTGTAAATAATGTTTTTGTTCTTTTTCCATTACCGCCTTCATAGATGATCTCAAAACTATTTTTATGGTAAAATAATAATTTAATATGTATTTTATAACCTATTTTACATTATTTAAATGTTATATTAAAAATAACTTCATCCTTTCCATATTTTGGATATACGATAACTTCGTTTGGGGACATGTGGACTACCGCCTCCTCAAAGCGATGTGATTCGTTCACACTTCACATGGAATTTATTAAGGATTATTTTAGTAAAAATATATGATATTAATGAAATATAAATTCTAATTTTATTATATTATATATATATATACATATTTACATACATTTCATTGACTTTCATTCTTTTAATAAAATAAGAGAACGAAAATCATATTCATGCCTACGTACGACCTACCATCTCTATGAATGATATTTTTCATTTATCTTTAAATATTATTATAAAAACTTATATATTGAATATATAAAATATTTATATCATGTTATATATCCTAGAAATAATTAAATCTTTAGAATCAAGAATGAAAAGTCAAAACATGCATGATTAACAAAGAAAATATCACCAAAAACATAACTTAAACTTGGAGTTAATAATAAATGGGTAATATAATGTATTAAGTAAATCATGTAAGGTTTTATATATGTAATTATGTTTATTTAATATATTAATAATAAATTTATACTTATTACACAAGAGGTTTGTATGAGTATGAATAGATTCATGACATAAGGTACGAGAATTCATTCTCACTTTTTATTTCAATAAGATACATGCCTTATTCACCACCCATTTCTTTTTTGTGGTGTATATACTGAACATGAATGTATTATATGAATTTTATAATTTAATTTATTGATACTTACATATTCATTTTATGATCTCTATTTCATGGGGATTTACGGTTCAAAAGTTACCAAATGAGTAAGGTAGTTTTGTCTCAATTTGTCTTCTTTGAGACACATGTTTTATTATACACCTATGTTCTTTTAAGAGGTGTATATAATTATATTTTAAATTCTCTAAAAAAATATCCTTCTTTTCATGATATTTTATGATTATTTTAATGTTTTTATTTTATGGGGATTATGAGGCAAATTTTTCCAAGTGGTATGTGACACTTTGAAATGTTTGTAGATTATTATACTCAAGAAATGTTTTTAAAAGATATATTAAGATAATTTTCATGGAAAATTATTCTAAAGAAATTTTTTATGTTTTAAAGTGTTTTTAATGTCTTAATTCGTATGTTTTAAAATATATTTTCAAATAAAAAGGGTTAATTTCACAATTTCATCACTTTATGAGATTGTTTATACATAAGTATTTATTGGGATATATTTATCATCCATGTCCATGTTTCTTAAAATTTCTTTCCAGAATATTTTTACCATTATTATAAAATTTTTTAAATTAATTTTTACCCATGTATGATTTTTTATTAAATGTTTTTAAAGGAATCTTTTTTCATTTTCCTAAAAAGGTACTTTTTGACTTCTTTGTCAAAAGTATGAGGAGAATGTTTTTTTGACATATATCACATGAATAGTTTTTTATGCTTTCATGAAGCTTTATTACCTTGAAGCTTAAATTACAATATTACAAGTTTATTTTCAAAGAAGATGTTTTCTTTTAAAATTTAAGGGCATTTAAGTCAAATAAAATACTTTCAAAACAGAAAGGATATTTTACTCAAGAATTATTTTCAAGAGTTCTCTCAAAAATAATTTCCATTTAAAATAACTTTTTTTGTTGTTACTTATGTTTTAATGGGGATATTATTCAAGGTTTACATTACTATACTTTTGATAAATGGTTATATTTATGATTAAATGATATTTTTTAAACCCATTTCTTTTCTGTGGGTTATGTTATGATTGCATGATTTCTATGAAACCCATTTCATTTCATGGGTTTGATATGATAAATTTATTTATATTCTTGTGGAAAACAAATTTATTATTTCATTATGAGATGGGTGAGACCTATATCTCCCTCCAATGTATTATGTAATGATAAATGTTTTATGAACTCAATAGGGTACATGGGTGGATATCCCAAGCCTGAAATAACAGGGTAAATGGGTGGACATCCCAAGCTCGAAACAAGATGGTGCATGGGTAGACATCCCAAGACTGAAAAAAGAGGGTACATGGGAGGAAATCCCAAACCCAAAGTAGGTAAAATAGTTATTATCCCAATCCTAACATTCTGTGAATGTCTTGGTAGGTATCATTGATATATGATTTTATATGCTTATGTGTCGACCAAAAATTCTATATATTATTCCTATATTATGATTTCATGGATTATTTTCTTTACTTATGCTTCATTTATTATGAAATTACAATATTTATTCCATGATTCATGCATATGATATTTTGATATGTTGGGTATTATCTTCAATTTCTATGTTCTTGTTTTCATACCCTTATATTGTTGTTATGGTTATATACCTTCCTTGTTTACCCATACTGAGAATATGAGCTCACCCTTTTCTTATGATTCCTTTCCACAGGCTATAAGGATTGTTTTTAATTAGGAGTAATAAAGGGAATAATCTTCATGTGAAATATTTAAGATCTTCCTATAGACTAGAAGTTTGTGTTTCAAGTTTCCAAAGCCATTAAACTAATATGGTCTTTAGGAATCCATTTGTAAAATGTTTTAAGTATTCATAAAAAGTGATGTAATGTCCATATACATCAAGAATGAGTCATTATAGTTGGTATCAGAGTTAATATTTATTCAACCTTTGTAAAATAGGATAAGAAAAAATACTAAGATCCTTAGTGATATTTCTAAGGATATTTATAGGGATGTATCTATGGATAAACCTAAGGTTTCATAAATTTAAAAGTAGGTATCATGATTTGGATATCCTATAAGTAATTTTCAATGATTATGTATTTTTAAATTATGGTAAATGTTTCTCATACTATTATTCCTAGTTTTAGTGAATAGAGGGAACCATAAGGAACTAGATTAACATTGGGTATGATGGAAAAACTATTGATGAGCAGTCAAATGGGATGATCAGTGGATTGAAGGATATTGTGATCATGACTATTAAATTTTCAAATAACATGATCAACAATGTGTACCTTAACTAACTCCGAGACACACTAAGGAAGATAATAAAGGAGTTCATTGAGAGTTTAGGTAATGGATACTATGATGGAAATAATATTTAGTTTTCTTTATGTCAAGAATGTGGAAATAATCACCTAAGTTAATGTATTAGAGAAATAAGAAGATGTTTTGACTCTAGAAATGAAGTACACAAAGAAAGTAACTACAAAGGAAATATGAATAGTTTTGTTAAAGAAATTTATGGGAATATTGGACTCCCTAAGATATCATTGAAGGTAAAATGCTTTAAGCATTGAATTAATGGTCATTATTAAAATTTATGTCCTGAGGGGAAGTCTTCTGAAGGTAATCAACAATGTGGTACAAGTACTGGTTATATTGCCTATGATGATGAGACTAAAAATGAATTGTGAAAGTAAAGAGGTATTAAGTAAAAGGATGATGTATCCTTTTTAATTTATTAAGGGCTCAGTGAAACAATCAAAGTTTTTATATATTTTTATTAAAGAATTATGTTATATGAATAGTGAAATATACAAGGATTATTCAGTTTGTGTTTTTTACTCAAGATTTACAAGTTTATGTTGAATTTTTACAATATAATAGAAAAGTGATTTTATGGTAAGGTGACATTTTGACTAAGGAAAGATAACACTTATTATGTTCCTTATGTTAATATAATTATGTTCGGATAAAGTTATGTTGGATATGGATACGTAAATTAGATGATACTAGTTATTTAATGATTTGTTGAAAAGTGGGTTACGATATTATGCATGAAGTTTTAAACTTTTTAAGACTTAAGGAATATATCCATTAAAGTTTCAAATAAGAAAACATACATGTTTTAAATAAGGATGTATGGTAATTTAAGTTATTACCATGAATCAAGAGAATAAATTATAAAGGTATTCACATATTTGGAATGTGACAATTAAGAGTTAACCTATGATATATGGGAGGTAAATGTTAAGATGATTTAGTTTAGTTTTTTATTTTAAGCTTTTAGAAGGATTATAAGGTTAACCATTTATGGAATGGTTTATGTTAAACATCAGATAAGGTTTTAGAGATTAAAGTACTATCTCTCTATTTGGGGATTTATGAATATTTGATAACATGTCATAACATTTTTATTGTGTTAAATACATATGGAATGACCTATAATTCTATTTTTGGATCTCATGATATGCTAATGACAAATTCAACTTCATTTCTTAGAATAAGATATAAAGTGGAAATTGATCAAGGCACAAAAAAGGGTGAGGTTTCCATAAAACCAAGTAAGTATATCTTCTCATGAAAATTATTTAAAATTAGGAAAAGGGATAGTGATGTAAAAGGGTTGTCTTATTATCATCATTTTTGATGATATCAATGACCTCTTTCACACTAATTTAGTTTAAGGTTTTTTGATTGTTAAATTTCTCTGGATCACCCAATTTTTGGAAATCAGTGATCTTTATCAATATCTATAGTTTTTTACACTTTTCCTCCATGACCAAATCTTTATGTTTGTTCTCTTATGTAGTTATTATTTACTTTGGTTAAACATTATTTTCCAACTTTTCATTTTTAAAATTAGGTTTTATTATTTGTTTTTACAATGTGGGTTTCTATGAAAGAAACTATCAAGTACTAATACTTTAATAACCTAGATGAATTTTGAGGGTGAAATTCATTTTAAAGGGGTATAATGTAACACCTATAGATTTTGTGAAATATATTTTTCTGAATTAATTTAATATTTTTTATATTTTTTATTTCACACAATACTGAATATGACTCTCATTATATAAAAAAACTATGTTTTTATTGAATTATATATAACACCAAGATAAACTTTCTCTAAGCACATATTTATATTAGCTTGCGATATATGAAACACTATTTTGGCTTGTGTTACACACAATGTTGAGTTCCTTCGATAGCTTACATTACACACAAGACTGAGTTTTATCAAACAATAATATATCTTAAAAATATTTTTATTTAATATACAATAAGATATAAGCTATCTGTTAAATTAGTGGCTATGAATAGTATTAAATAACTTATGAAAATATAAGTTTATAATATTAATTCATTGGTTACCAATTAATTATAAATGAAAATATATACTAATTGGTTATAAAGAAAATAATTTTATTTTTATGCTCTTAAAGTTATTTTGCCTTAATAAATTAAATTAATAACAATTTATGAATGATATTGATGAAATATATATGTTATATAATCAATAAAATATTTGTTATATTCATCAAATATATTTTATAGGCATAAGATAAGAACAAACCCAATTTTATGCATAAAACCCTATATTTTTCAAAAGGGTAATTTTATCATCTTTTAGTGGAGAACCCATTTTAAATATAAATTTTGACACTTTTATAATATTTATTTGAAAAATTAAAATTCTTAAATTAATTTTGGCTAATTTTTTTACTTTTAATGATTTTTTTATTTTTATGAGAAACTATATTTTTGGATAAATAGTGAAAAATACAATATTTTAGTTCAAAGCTACATTTTCATATAAGTTATTTATATAGTTAAATTATATTTAAAAATGATTTTAAAGTATAAATAGTTCAATTATAAATTAATAAAACAAATTTAGTTCATTGGAATCAATTTTACATTGAAATTACATATAAAAATAATTCAATATTTTGAACGTTTCACTTTTAAAACCCACTTTTTCGTTTAGTCTGCGAGATTAATTTTAAATATAATTCTTCCAATTATGTAAATCGAATCAGGTAAAATGGATTCCATATTTGTAATAAAAATTTCCAAATTAGGTTTTAATTTCAATTTAATCCTTAGGTATAAAAAAAGTTACCATGGTAAAAAAATTATTTACCTTTGTACAGGTAAAATAATGACAATGGTTAAATTTAAAAGGTAAGAGCTAAACATACCTAAAAACTCAAACATTTAATGGATGATTTAGGTGTTTATAGACCCTAAAACATTAATTATAATCCAAATTAGTTGAATTTAATTCCATATCAATGTGGTTGGATTTAATTATAAAATAATTAATATTTAATCACTTAAAACCCACCCCTCCTCAAGTATAAATACCACCCACCACCCCATTTCGACCCAAAAATATTGTAGATTATGAAATATCCACAAAAAACTCTCATACTCACTTTACCCATGTCCATGTTCTTATTTTCTTGAAAAAGACCAAATCCATGGTCCTCAAGGGTCTCTCAAGGAGGTGATATTCAAGATGTAATTTTCCCAAAGTACCTCTCTTAATTTATTTCCCTTTTCCACTTTCTCCTCACCTCCTTCATCCATAAATGAATGATGAATACATAATCATATATATAGTTGAGTTTTATGTTTCTAATAAAATATCCTATATCCATTTCATTTCTCATCTCCTCTTATTCAAAGAAACGAAATTATTGTCCAAGTTATGCCGATTATTCACCTCTGTCAATAAGATTTTTGTTCTTTTTCCATTATCGCATCCGTGGATTGTCTTAAAACTATATTTGTTGTTAAATAATAATTTAATATGTATGTTATAAAATATTTTATATTACTTAAATTTTATATTAAACATACTTTCATGATTTACATATTGTGGATATATGATAACTTCGTTTGTGGACATGTGGACTACCACCTCATCAAAGCAATGTGATTCGTTCACACTTTACATGGAATTAATCAAGGGTTGTTTTAGTAAAAATATATGATATTAATGAAATATTAATGCTACTGTAATGATATTATATATATATATATATTTATATATACATATTTACATACATGTCATTTATTTTTTTTCTTTCAATATGACAAGAAAATGAAAATAGCATTCATGCTGACGTACAACCTACCCTCTCCATGAATGGTGTTTTTTTGTTTATCTTTAAAGATTATTATAAATAAATATATATTTAATATATAATATATTTATATCATGTTTTATATCATGTTTTATATTATGTAAATAATTATATATTTATAATCAAGAATAACAAGTCAAAATATGTATGATTAACAAAGAAAATATCACCCAAAACATAACTTAAACATGGAGTTAATAATAAATGGGTAATATATTATCTCAAGTAAATCATATATGGTATTATATATATGAATATGGTTCTATAATATATTAATAATAAAGTTATAATTATTATACATTAGTTTTGTATGAGTATGAATAGAGTTAAGACATAAGGTAAGGGAATCTCGTATCACTTTTTATTTCTGTGAGATACATGCATTATTCACCACTCATTTATTTTGTATGGTGTAAATACTGATCATTAATGTATTATATGAATTTTATAAATTAATTTATGGGTATTTACATATTTATTTTATAATCTCTATTTTATGTGGATTTACGGTACAAAAGTTAGAAAATGAGTAAAGTAGTTTTGTCTCAATTTTCCTCCTCTGAGACACATGTTTTTTTATACACCTATGTTATTTTATGAGCTATTTATACTACTATTTTCCATGTTTTTATGAATAATATAATTATTTTAATGATATTTTAATCCTTTTTATGTTATTATTTCTTGGGGATTATGATGCAAATTTTTCCAAGTGGTATGAGGCACTTTTAAATGTTTGAATATTATTATCCTCAAGAAATATTTTTAAATGATATCTTTAGATCATTTTAAAGGAAAAGGATTATAAAGTAATTTTTTATGTTTTATAGTGTTTTTAAAGTCTTACTTTATTTGTTTTCAAAGATATTTTAAAATAAAAATGGTTAATTTCTCAATCTCATTACTCTCTGAGATTGTTTATACGTAAGTATTTACTAGGATATATTTACCATCCATGTCCATGTTTTTGAAAATTTTTCCAGAAAATTTTTACTATTATTATAACATTGTTTAAATTAATTTTTACCTATGTAGATTTTTTATTAAACAGTTTGAAAGGAATATTTTTCCATTTTCCTAGCAAGGTACTTTTTGACTTTTTTGGAAAAAGTATGAGAAAAATGTTTTTTAACATATATGGCGTGAATAGATTTTTATGATTTGAGGACACTTTATTAACTTGAAGCTTACCTTTCAATATTAAAATATTATTTTCAAATAAAATTTTTTCTTTTAAAATCTAATGGAATTTAAAGTAAAGAAATTTTTTTCAAAGTAGAAATGAATTGTTTTCAAGAGTTCTCTCAAAAATAATTTTCCATCTAAGATAAAATTATTTTATGTTACTTATGTTTTAACAGGGATATGATTTAGTGTTTCCATTCATATTATTTCTATGAATGGTTATATTTATTATGGAATGATATTTGTGAAGCCCATTTCTTTTTCGTGGGTTATATTATGATTTCATGATGTCTATGAAACCCATTTCATTTCATGGGTTCTAATATGATAAATGATTTATGTTCTTATGGAACACATATGTATGATTTAATTATGATATGGGTGGGAACTATATATCCTTACAATATATTAGGTAATTATAAATGTTTTATGAGCTAAATAGGGTACAGAGGTGGACATCCCAATCCTGAAACAAGAGGGTACATGGGTGGACATCCCATGTACGAAACAATAGGGTACTTGGGTGGACTTCCAAAGCATGCAATAAGAGGGTAAATGGGAGGTAATACCAAGCATGGAGTAGGTACACAGATTATTATCCCAATCCTAACATGTTGTGAAGGTCTCAGTAGGTTGACTTGACATTTTATTTTATATTCTTATGTGTCTGCCAAAAATTCCATGTATTATTCATATATTTTGATTTCATGGCTTATTTTCTTTATTTACTTATGATTAATGTCTTATGAAATGATAATATTTATGCCATGATTCATAAATATGTTCTTTTTATATGAAAGGTATGATCCTCAATTTTTATACTCTTGTTTTCATACCCTTATGTTCTTGTTATGCTTACATATCTTCCTTGTTTACCCTTACTGATCATATGATCTCACCCTTTTTTATGTTTACTTTTACCATGTTATAAGGTAAGGTTTTAAGTAGGATTAATAATGGGAATAATATTTATGGGAATAATTAAAGATCTTCCTCCAGACTAGAAGTTTGTGTGTCAAGTTTCCAAAGGCATTAAACTGATACAGTCTTTGAGCTTCTGTTTTTATAATGTTTTAATTATTCCTCAAAAGTGATATAATGTACATGTATTTAAATACTGGGTCATTATAAGTAGATCGAATGAGTAAAAATTTATTTTCATTTCAAAATGATAAATGAACCTTTTTTGTTAATAATGAACATAGAAATGAAGGAAAAACAACATTTAAAGAAGTTGATATTTTTTTAGAAAAATGTTTCACTTTTATAGGAAATAAATTCACTAAGAAAGAATATTTTAGTAAAAAAAATCATTTTCCCTAAATATAGAAGGGGAAATATATTATTAAATACAGAATAAAATAATTTATCAAACCTAGAAGGGCGATTATTAAGGAATAAAATTTTAAATAGAAGAAATTAAATTTGAGTAAACTAAATCCCTTACAGATATCATAATTCATGAAGAAAGAGAAATTTAGGAAGGGGATTATGTGGTAGTAGTATAAATCCCTAGAAAATAAAGTGAAAATGAAACATAATAAAATAAAATAGAATGATATTCCAAAATTATATAAAATAAGTTGAATAAGGAAAATCAATACTCAATTAATGAGAATTGATTTTATAAAAAACCATTACAATGCCACAATCTTTCGAATTTAAAATCCATGGGAGGTAAACCCTGAGATGGATTATAAATAAATTAAATTTAATGAAAAAATATAATAAAATAAATATATGGAAAATATTCACACTAAAAAATGAAAAAAAGTGGTTAATAATCATATATCTCAATGAAGAAAAATTAATATACCAAAACCTTTACCTCAGGTCCTGATTCATTCTATGTGCGCACCTAACGTCATATCCCTTTGGATTTTCTCTCTTGAGAAACACATAAAGGATCATTTTATTAGTATTTTAGTAATACCAAGGCTTATATGATGTGGGGATATGACTTATTACACACTTGGGTAGTGTTTTGGTAGATCAAAGGCATTGGAATGGGATGCGAAAGGTGGTGGAAGTGATATTTTTTAACTAAATAAATTGAAACTATTACACGTAACCATTGTTTTTTAAATGAGGGAATGAAACTATTCATGTTTAAATGGATCCAAAAGTGGTAAATAATGAATTTTAGGGAAATATAAGGCTAATAAAGCCTCCAACACTAATTTTTACAAATGTTGTAAACATGTTTTATGATTTTACCAATAATATTTTTACATTTTATGATTTTAGTTTTTATATTTGAAACTTATTTTTACACTAGAAATTTATATTTTATTAAAAATAAAATGTAATCATTCTTATAAAAATTTTAAGTTATAAAACTAAATTTAAGATCCATATAATCTAATTAAATTTCTAAACAATAGGTTTTTTTAAATTAAAACATTTAATATATAGAACAATTATTTTTTTTTAAATTTTTTGTTTTAACAATTCAGTGTTCTTAATATTATGTAATATCAATTAACAATTAAATGAGGGATAATATATTTATATTTATATATAAAAATTATATATAGATCATTATATAAAATAGTTAAATTTAATTTATTAGATAAAAACTATAAAAAATTAATAAAACAATTCTTTGAAAATAACCATTTTACCATTATCATAGTCATTAATATTGATCATAGTAATCCCAATTTTATTCATAAAAATTAAATAAACCTTATTAAATAACATGAAAATTAATATCTAAAATATAAAATACATTTTTTTATAATTGACTTCAACAAGTGATGAAAACCGATTCTTAATATAAGTGAATAAAAACAGTTTTTAAAACAAAATATTATTTAATCTCCCGCAACATTAAACATGAGTTTCATAATTTCAAAAAAGTATTTATAATTTAATAATTTTATTTTATAAAAATATATCTCATATAAAAATGGTTTTAAAAACTTTTTAGCCATTCTTATATTATTATAATGTAATAAAAGTGATGATATTGGCAAAATCAATATTTTTTTTCACTATTCACCAAAAAATTAATTTTTTTAGAAAAATATAAAAAATAACTCTTAGATAATTTTGATATGATGAATTAAAAAAATTAAATTCATTTTATAAAATTAAAATTCTAAATTTTGGATTTTTTTAATTTTAAAAGAAAATACAATATATAAAAAAAACTACTTTTATTGAAAAAATTCCACTATAAAACTTTACGTGTTCCTAATCTTATTCTGTATGAATTTGAAATTAATTACAATATTTTTTTTCATTAATTTTTATTATTATTAAATTTGATTAATAATATTTTTATAATATGTTGTTGATCGTTTGAGTTCATTGTTGCGTGTAAAATAAGCCATAAAACATAGTATTAATTTAGAGAAAAATATATTCTAAAATATTATAGAGTTACATTATCTACCTTAAATAAATGAAATCTACGCAATTTTAATTAATAATCACAAATGAAAATATCTAAGGGTATATAAAATTTATATGTAACTCAAGATATAATTTCTAGAGATATATCAACCTTACAAACTTGGGAAACATAATTTTTCTACAGATTTGGATTATATCTAAATTTGATTTTTTTCTTCTAACCATTTGATATAAGAGTATACTATTATTTGGTATCAAAATCACATAATAAAGGGTGTTCATAATCATACTTTCATTGATATAATATCATGGATTTATATTAAATATTATTACCTTATACCTAATAATTTTCTCCCTCTATATATAGGGAACCAATCCTTTTTCAAAATAACTTTAAGTTCATCTAACAGAAGGAAAATAATATTCTCATCAGGAATGTTCTCATAAACATTAACTTTAGATAAAATTAAAAGTAGGATTTCTTTGATAAATAAATCATTGATATGGTGAGTTAATTCTATTAGAAATCTCCTAGATTTACTAGATTATAATCCAATAAGACATCCACAAATATAGAGTGGAGGATTAGTGTTCCTTAATTATAATGATTTACTTTAGTAGTTTAGATTGTATAGTCTTTCCAATTTTCACTTGGTTTAGGTGGTTGTTGATATATAATCCTCGTTATACCTTTGATTGGGTAATCATTTTTTATAATTCCTAAAATCCTTATACCTGAAGCATTAATGTGAATATGATATGGAGGTTGGGACTCTAATACCTTCCATTATATTGGAAAACCTCTTTATATCACTTAAAAAATAACCATGTTAAAGGAAAATCCTTCCACATTTGATTCATTTTTTTATTCCTTTTAGATATTACCTTGGGTACTTCTTCCCACATTTTTGACATAAATGAAATTGAATATTCTTTCCTTAATGATCTTTATCACATAGTCTCTTATGAAACTCCCTCATTCTCTTCTTTACTATATTCAGGAGTTTGGAAAGACTCAAGTTGTTAATCATAACTTGAGATAGTTAGACTAGTATATCTATAAGATTTTTAACAGTGTATTTAATCCCATTTTTTTTCTCATTAATACCATCACTGAATTTTCTAGTATATCCATTTTTAACTTGGTTTTTCCTTAATCCAACCATTAATTAAATAAAGTATGTTTAATATAAGAATACCTAATTCTATAACCTTATAAAATGGAAAACTAATAACTTAAAAGGAATAAATCATAAATGAAATATGTACCCTAACTTATAAATTTATATATTTCAATCTATGTTATTCATTTTCTATCTTCTATTAGGTTCTCTAACCATACTATAAATATATTCTCAAATAATTTATAATAGTTCAAGAAAGAATGTGATTAACCAAATCATATCCTCTGGGTTTTTCTAGCCAGGTGTGTAGTCTTAGGCCCACTCATCATTCACTGAATAAAGATCAATTCAATGAAAAAATATCCTTTTCTGGTGTGATTACCCCTAGGTGCATCTGTGACACAACTACATCCACTTGATAGTATCCATACAAGGATGTAATTTATTGGAAGCCAAACAATATATACTTTATCAAAACTTCAGGTTTTTTTTCTATACTTATATTTATCCTTAGGGTTTTCAAAAAAGTTCTATTATCCCAATACCAAAATAACTAAACTAACCCTAAAAGGTAACATATTCCTACTCTGATACCGACCGAGTCAACCTAGATCCACACTATCATATCCAATGCTAATTTTTTTTCTTTAAATACTAGTTTCGATGCCAAGTGAGATCTCATAAACTAACTATACATATATTTCAATAATTTAAAAATTAAATCTCATAAATAATCAAACTATATAAAAATGAATGTTTTAGTGTATTTTAGGATCAAATAAATAAATAACCCATTTTATGATACTTGTGAACATTTCTCTACAATCTAAAACTTAGTATACTCCCTTTTACATGTTACATACTGACCCGATTCACATCTAAACTAGTTTTCCACAAGGCCTAAAGTGTGCCTCCCCATACACTATAGGCTTCTGACTAATAGTGAGGGATTAGGGTGTGTCATTAGGGAGACTATTCCCTCATATCTGAATAAAAAATAATAATAGAAATAACCAAAAATCATCTATAATAGTACATAACTAGAGTGAACAAGTAATAAATATAAATAAGGATGTAATAATTGAAATGTAGAAAAGTCTTAAACATTTGTGTCATATATAAAACACTCATTTCCCACTAATATGAGCACATATAAAATATAAGCAATTGAAAATAAATATACTAGTATCCTATTCTTCTTCGAACTAAAACACACACCCAGTATCCAAATACCTTACCAAGCTGCTTTATCCCAATCATAAGAATACACATTAGAGAATCATCTCAATCATTATATGTTAGGAATTTCCCTCTCCACTATGAATCTATGATCATCCTCAAAATATACATAAGTTCTACATGAAAACTGAGGTGTTCATATAAGGGGTGAAAAATAAATCTCAGTTTCAGCCCCAACAGTGAACCTATAACCTGTTTTCATAAGTTCATGCTCATGAAATATGTGCAGCCTAGCCGAGACACAACTAGAATAAAATAAATAAAATAAATCCACTATCAATCCTTGGGTATGTGATACCAATCAACCATACCTTCTTTTTCCAATGCCAGAAATGTCTCTGAGCAATCTATATCACCACAGGGGGATACATGTCCTAGCCATGGGATCTCCCATAATTTCCTCCAATAAATATAAATTAGGATTCAAAGTATCATATAAAAATACCATAAATAAGGAATCAAGGTGAATCCTAGGAATCCTAGGTATATCACTCAATTCGTACATAAATAGTGGAATCTAGATGATGTCTCAGTGTGCCCTATTCCAATACAATATCAAATTCATAGGTCCCGATCCATAGGAAATCAATACATTGGAAACAAGTTGAATGCATAAAGTAGATGAAAATTAGGAAATATGTAATTAAAACACCCTTGGATCTAATATAATAACTCAACATCTTCCAATCACTGGATCAATAGCCTATTCCCAAACAGATTTGGGAAATTCAATCATGGAACGTCTGCCTAATCCCGAGGAGTATCCTAGGAATTGACCGAGGATATCATCATAAATCCTTGGGTATATCATAGGAATCTAGTGCTCAAGGTAAATAAGACCACTTTAAAAACTTTGCAATCACTTTTATTCTAAAAATCTAGGAATATTGTGTGACACACTAACTAATAGGGGTTTTGAGGTTATCTTAAAAATTTCCTCTATTACCTTAGTACAGGGAGGAATCCATGTGAAACTAGGAATTATAGTATTAGTTTAATTAATTAATTTAAGTAATATAAGATAGATCCCTAGAAGTACAGCAGGGTATCCCCACTATGCCATCACATCATAGTAGACCCACAGGTAAATCTCTAAGAATCATGTATTTTCCTACATACCTTCAAAAAACAACAACTAAGTGAAATCATAAATAAGAAAGGGGGTTGTCCAAACACCAAAACCCATAAATTCTTCTACAACCCATTGGGATCATATGTTTAGTAAGGGTTATAAGATAAAACGTGTCACCATCTCTACCCAAACCCATAACACACTCGCCCAGGTTCGGTCAACCACTAGGGTACCCACTTGGGTTCCCTAGATTAATAAACTAAAGAGGTATCCCTCGTGAGATCCTTAAAGTTCACACATAATTAGATTCATCCCTCATGGGATCCTCATATTTGGTACATAAGCCGAGAAATCTCTCCTGAGACCCTCAGAAACAACATTCAAGTGGAGGCATACCTAATGGGATCCTCTAGGTCAGACCATAAGAAGAGGAATCCCTCTTGGGATCCTAGGTTACAATCTAGCCACTCAAGGTAAAAACAATTTTTAGTTGTTTCAAAACATAAAATTAACTCTCGGTATCAAGGTAGAATACACACAATCATTGGTCTATGGAGATAACTTATGGCACATCAAAGTTCCAAGGTTCCACTCTAGGTTGTCCAGAACACCCAGCATATCCACCTCCTTGAAAGGAAACCTAGTACCACTAACCAAGGACTATTGAATGTTTTACTAGTCAAGGATCATGGAGATCCTATTCCATATTCTCTAATAATTATCACAATCATCACCTAGGTGTCATCTCATGTCTCACTCTTAGGATACTTCTAGTTTCAACTACTAGAGGAAGAACACCCCCATAAATTATTTTATACCCAAAAATGTCACATAGGAGTCCTAAAAATCACCCCAAGGGTTACACCATTATGATATATATAAAAACAATACTCAAAATAGACTCCTCTTTTGTCCAAAACTGACTTCGGGATGTAAAATCACCCAAAACCCTCAAAAGGGTAACAAAGGGGTAGTACATGGCTTATACCCCAAGTACACAATATATAATAAAAAAAATATCCTACATGGTCATGTAATTATACATGTCCTAGAACAAATGGGGTCTATAAGTGTAATAATACATGACTAGGATACACCCAGGGACTAGCCATGTACTACTACATGGCCATTTCTTCCTTACAAGGGGTGTCTGCCCAAGTTAATGACCACATGGCCATGTGTGACTACATGGTGTGTACTTTGAGTACACACTATGTAGTCCTAAAACTCCTTTTACCCAGGTACTCATCTGCATGCCCCTATACCACTATATAGAGTGAAACAAAATTATATGTTGTGTAGTTCCAAAAACTCATCTCCCCCAAATAGGAATAACCCACAACATGTATTCTTAAAACCACACCCTGTGTGATCCAAATTTCTGAATGGAAAACCCCTATAATCATCCCAAAACTTTTATTTTAATCAAAATATATATAGATCAAACCCCAAGATGGTCATTAACATCATTAAAAGGGATGAAAAATAATAAAAAACTACTTTATTGGGATCTATATATTTAAAATATAAAATGGTCATACCTTTGGGTGGAATCTGCTAAAGCTTTTCACTGATTCACATTCTCTAGTTGCTGCACGATGATCTATATCCTCCTGAGCTCCACAGTAGCACCTCCCTCTCCCCCTTTCTCTAGTTATACCTCTAATATCATAACTATGATAATGGGGATACCCAAGTCTAGTACTTAGAAATCCAATGGAATGAGGATAAATGAAAAATAAAAGAAAAGTAAGAAAAAAAAGAAAAGTAAAAGGGCCTCAACCCCTACACTGAATCAAGTTTATTCCTCACATAGGTAAAACCCCCATTTTTTCATGTAAAAACACAGATAGAATATCAATACAACACTATGTTAAAAATATATCATTAAATGAATGTGTGCGAATAAAATAGTATTTAATTAATTAAATATCAAATACTAATTATTCTATGAGAATTTAAATGACTTGGAATTCTAAAAAACTCTTATCCTAGGGTAAAAACCCTATTCCAGGATCAAACAAGTGGTTAGAAAATTTATTTGAGTTCATAATCTAAAGGAAAAATACCATTTTATCCTCCTGAGTATCTAAAATAAAAAATTCAAATTTATACTCCTTTTCAAAGTCTAGAAAACACGGGTCTTTACAATGTCCCCACCACAACCCTTATCGTCCCTAAGAATACTAGGTGGTTAACTAGTATACATGATTCTATCTAAGAATATGTAAAAATTGTGCTATCTTGAACATCCATGACTAATCTCATCACACCCAAAAACTCTCTCCCAACATGAGAGGTACTAAACCATGTCTGATCTGGTACTCCCCACTATAGGAGTATCCTTATTATCACCCCAAACCTAACTCTAACTATTTGGATCATTCTATATTTATAACTAAATATAATTAATAGTTTAGAAAAACATTTAATTCTTGATTTCTAACCCAACATCTCCCATTATTTCTTCCCAAGAATGGTTTCCATGGAAACAACCAAATTTCAACTCATAAGGAGGGTCCCCACCCTAAAAAAACTAATGGTTCACTACCAACTATATGAATTAAATTATACCACTCATTGAGTGAAACCTAAAAGGTTTAATCACCATATCACACATGTGGATCCACCCAAGACATAATCATATAAAACTAGGCATCACCTTCTTTTAACGAACCCTTGACACCCTGTCTTCTGACAATGCTTGTTAAGGACCACCCTCGAGTTGAGCATTTAATGACACCTGATTTATTTTCAAGATAGTTCTCATCATAGAGAAATTACCTTAATTTACCAAATTAACTAGGTTACTATTCCCACAATCACCAAATTAAAAACCATTGACCCTTGTTTCATACCCATCCACTCACCAACGTTCCATTCTAAATAGTTATTATACATAACCAACATGATCTAAACTTTACATACATACTGGTTGTACAATACCATACCACTCAATCCATCACCTAACTCACACTCATATGAGTAGAATATTATAAGTCTAAGATAACCTTGATCCATGAAACATTAGTCTTAACACACTAGGAGATCCCTAGGAACTTTTCTTCAAAATTGGGCACCTCACGTTTTCTATGAGTCATTAACGACCACTTGCCTCATGATGTCATCTTAGAACCACAAGTTCTCATCATTGGTCTAAATAATGTAAAACTTATCCACATTCTTAGTCTCCACCTAGATCTATTATATTTATGAGCATCAACTCATGATCTGAAAACACTTCTAATAACACACCCACTAGTCAACTAGTCTAGGAACCCAAACAATCCTATCCATTGAACCCAGTCTCGATACCCTAGGACCCTATGTTCTTTCTTATAAAAAAGGCATCGTCCTACCTATATCACAAAAATTAAATACTCTGATTCATTATTCATAACATGAGTGTACAACCAAAATCACGTCCCCTAAAATTATCAATAAACACGAGCCAGTCCCTTTTTCAGGTTTCCCTCGATCAAACCAAATACCAACTCACTAAGGTATGAGTCAAAAATAACGGCTTATAGGTCTCCCAACTTTACATACCATTTAGTTATTATATTAGGATCACCAAGTAAACCACCTAGATCTTAGGTCTCCCATATAAGAACCATATCCCACTTTATTTTACAACACATGGGCAACACCCTTATTCCCACCTAGATTATTACACAACATCTAATGTGCATGACAACCCTCTATAAAGGGGGAAAATATAACATCAACCTAATAGGGTAAAAATTTTCAATTGGTGTTTAATTATATAGGTTTTCAATTCCATTTTATATAGGAAAACACCCTTTAAGTTGTAATTCAAAACCCATTTAAGTGAAACCCATTGGTAACTATTAACTTAATAGATGATTCTAATTTTATAGACATTTAAGGAATCAATTTACAAGAATAATCCTGCTAGACCCTAATCCTCTATAATAATCCTAATAGGGGAGTTATAACTTAGGGGTAATGATTTGAAAGAGAAGAAAGATAATGGAATGATCCTCACTGATCATCTATATATGGTAATACCCCCATTAGGTTCTAGTTCAATATAAACTTTCAGGTACATATCCACATCACACTAGATGATCTGACTAGATAACCACCAATTAAGGTTGGTTATGTAAACTATTATATAAATATTTATTGGAAAACCCCATTTAGGTTTTTCTAAATCCTTAGTTAACCACACCTAAAATAGATACATCCATAGAGGGTGTAATAAAAGAGAATTAGCTACCCAGGTCAACATAGTTATCCTAATGGTCTCTATATAAGGTATCACAATCCTCTAGTTACCTATTGAAGTTTATAATGAAAGGATAAAAATTTATTATAAACTACCAAGTTTCACTTATCATTTTGTGTTAAAGGAAATACACCAACATCACAATCAATAAATCATAACATAGAATATTCCACGTAGCTCATTATATAAGAATATAAAAAAGGTAGTCCAACTAAGTATAATTACACTGAGAACCTATATGAGAAAAAAAAATTTATGTTTTTGTTCAAAATTTAAATAGATAGAATCAATCATCTATAAAATCACATAGTAGGAAGAATATAACATGTCGACCCTACATGACCGATATGATGCATAGGCAAATGCCTCTCACCTCTATGAACGAAGAGTCAAAATCAATCATTGGCCTCTCAAAAATGGTTTGAGATCCATAAATCCATAAAAAATCATAAAATATATACCAAATATACATGACTAAAAGATAGAATCATACTCAACTATAAGATCACAAACTAGGAATATCAATTCCATATCCCAAGGAACCTAGACATATTACTAGAACAAGTGTTCTCGATGTACCAGTTTGATATACATCACAAACCATGAAACATTCTCAATAATCATGTCTATAATATCCAAAATAGTAAGGTAATAGGAAAGTAACCCTATGTAATACCACTTTTTTATGTACAGGCTTGATTTAATCCATGAAAAAAAAATGGACTAGTTCACCACAAGGCCTCAAGTGCGCCACCCCATATTCCCTGGGTTGTTGACTAGTAGTGAGGGATTAGGGTGTGTCCATAGGGAGACTATTACTTTGTATAGGAGTATGAAAAATAGAATAAATAACCAAAAATCATCCATATAAATAAATAATCATATTTTAGAATAAATAAATATAAACAAGGATATAATAAATGAAATTCAAAAAAGACTAAATTTCCTTGTCATACATACAACATAGATCACCTATTGGGACGATCACATATGCAATATACACTACTAAAAATAAATAAACCATGATCCTATGATAATATGATCTGAACTACATATATAGTCTCCAAATAACCTACATAGATTCTCTAACCAATCCTAAGAATCCACATGAGTGACTGCACTAGAACATGAAACCTTGGGCCTCGCCCTTTCCATCATGCGTATGGGATCAACCTGAAAGTAGACATAAGATCTGTATACACAATGAGGTTCATATACATGGGGTGGGAAATAAAAATCATTAGGCCCCATCCAATGGTGAACCTATAATCTGATGTCATAAGTTCAAGATCATGAAATATTCTCAGCCTAGCTGAGACACAACTAAAATAACAATAAATAATAAAATAAACTATCAATTCTTGGGTCTATGATCTTGATTGACCATACATACTTTTTCTTGAGTAGCAAATGTATATAAGAAAGATGCATCACCATAGGTGGATACAAGTCCTATCCATGAGATCATCTATACTCCCCACTAATAAATATAAAATATGATTTAATGTATCAACTTTACATCCCATAAATAAGGCATCGAGATGGATCCTATGCTTACATGGTATACTACTTAAGCCATATGCAACCATTGGAAACTAGATAATGTATCAGTTTTCCCTAATCTATTCCATTGTAAGATTCCTAAGACCCAGTCCATAGGAAATCAATATATTGTAAATAGGATGAATTATTAAGGGGGATGAACCTTAGGATATATAAAAGGAATAATCTACTAATAAAAGATAATAAATCCTCATCCTTTAATCATTGACTCAACAAAACATTCCCATAAATATATTGGAAATGAAACAATGAAACATCCACATGATCCCAAGGATTATCCTAGGAATAAATAAATAATATTATTATAAATCCTTAGTTATTTTATAAGCATCCAGTGTTTGAGGTAAATGTGGACTCCTAACAAACTATGGCATCACCTAGATCCTAGTAAACTAGGCATCATGGGAAACATAATAATTAAGAAGGGTTATTATATTATCTTAGAAACCTCCTCTATTACCTTGGTATAGGGATAAAAACCAATGAAACTAGGAATTATGATAATGGTAGCATCAATTGATATAAGTCTCATAAGACAGATCATAGGAAGTACTTATGGGAATCCCAACCGTGCCATCACATCATGTCAAAACACATATCGAGATCTAAGAAACACATATTGTAATCCATAGATGAATAAAAATAAAATAAGTGAAGGAATAAATTAGATAGGGGGTTGGAATAATGCCTAACCACATTACTACTACCATATAACGTCATGATTATATGTTTTGTATGGGTTATTAGGTGACACCCACCACCATTTCTACCCAAACCCATAATGCACTCACTCAAGGTTCGGTACTCAACTACATATACATATAACACTATAAGATGTGTAACAAATGTACAAGTAATGAAGTTTGAAAAAATAATCTCCCCTAAATAGGAATAACACATGACATGTTTTCTTGAAACTACATATTGTGTGATCATGAATTCTGAATGGGAAACCGCTAGAATCATCTCAAAAACCCCATTGCCCTAGAAATAACTATAGATCTACCCACATAGGCCCTTAACATTCCTAAAAGGTATTAAAAACAAGAAAAAACTATCTTATAGGTATCTATGTATTAAAAATTTAAAATTGGACAACCTTTGTGTAGAATCTGCTGAATTTTCACACCGATTCACATTTCGGAGCTGCGACACGAGGATCTGGCTCCCTTGAGCTCCATGAAAAAACCTCACTCTACCTCTCTCCCTTTATCCCTATACATATCCTATATTTTATGTGAATAATGGGATATCCAAGGGGAATTTATGATAGGTCTAAGGAATGAGGATAAATGGAAAAGTAAAAATAAAAAAGAAAGAAACCAGAAAATAAAAGAGAAAGGGGCCCGAGCCTGGCCTCGACACCTGACTCAAGGTTATGCCTCACCTAGGAAAGACACTCCATTATGAAATCAAATTTAGATACGTAATCCCAATCCGGTACTCCATTAAAATTATATCACTGAACAAATATGTGCAAATAAAATAATATTTAATTTATTAAATATTAAATGATTATTATTCCATGAAAATTAGAATGACATAAAATTACACCAAATTCCTTTCTTAGGGTAAAAAGAATATTATGAGACTGAAGGTGTGGTCAAAAGGACTATCTAAGATCATATGATAAGGGAAAATACCATTAATCCCTCACAAGCATCCAAAAGAAAAAAATTCAAATTTATACTCAATTTCATACTTTGGAAGAACACAAGTAATTAAACTAGACTTTTCATAAGTTATACTCTTATTATTAGCATGGGGAATGGAAAAATATAAATTGGGTGAGTTCAAACACTCAGTAAGGGAAAAATAATCAACAAGATGTCAAGGGTTATATAATAAGATTGAGAGAAAACATTAGTAGGTGATAAAAATATTATTAGAAAGAATATGGAACAATATGAGTTGTCCAAAATCCATGATAAAAACGAATTTAATATCAAAATAGAAAGCATATAACATGGTATAAGAGTGAATAAACATGAGAAAATAAACATGAGACATGGAACATAATAATAGGAATAAATATATGGCATATTATGGAAATAAACCATAAAAATATACTATGAAACCAAAATTGGTGTAGCAATCATAAAATAGTAGAGGAGGAATCACTGCACATTTACCATAACATGGGGACAACCCGATTTACATAGTAGATTAAGAATAAATACCAGATTCTGATTAACATAGCATATCATGTATAACAACCAGATTTCCATAACACATTGGAGCGAGCATCACTTTCTAATTCCCATAGTAAAATGATAATCAATACTCAATCTTTATAAATATATCAAGAGAAATAAATCCTAAAAAATTACATTCGAGGGAAATATATGATCCCACCCATAAATCATCCGTACATATGTGTGCCAATTAAAAATAATCATTCATCACATCATAAATAACTCATCGAAAGAAAAATGGCTTTCATAAAATTTCAAGATGGTATAACCAAAATTGACCTCAAGAATGTAAACAGTTGATACCCAAATTTTAGTCACCCAAAAATATAATTATATACAAAAATTTAAAGGGTAATTAATGAAAAACAATTTCTAAGTAAATAAATCCTTTTGTGATAAAGAAATTAATGGAATTGAAATTGTAAAATATTTTTTTAGAAAATGATTTCATCTTTGGCATAAAAGATGAAGTTACAGTCACATTAGAAAGCTTTTTTCAAAAAGTTAAAGTTAAAACTTTTAAAATAATTCAATTTTAAAAATAACTTTCAATAGTGGATCATTGAAAAGGAAATAATTCTTTTAAAATGGTGAGGTGAAAAAAGAATGAAAAGTTTTAATTTTTAAAAAGAATCAACAATAATGGATCCTTGAAAAAGACATAAATGTTTAAAAAAGGATAAGTGATTTATTTGTAAACTTTTACATTTAAAAATAATATTATATAAAAGAACTTAAAAAATTAATAAAGGATTTCTAAAGAGAATGTAGAGTGGAAGCTAAAAAATTTATTTTTAAAGGATGACAAATCCTTTTTATATTTTAAATATCATTATTGAAAACCCCCATCATAAAAAGTGGTAGTAAAATTTCTATTTTAAAGTAGTAATGTTAAATAATAAGGAAATATGATTAAAAAAATATAGGTTTAAAAATAAGAAAGGAAAATATTTTTGGGAATTATGGACATGGAAATGGAGGAAAAATTATCTTTACAAGAGATGATATTTTTTCTTAGAAATGTTGAACTTTTGTAAGAAATAAATTCATCAAGAAAAAATCATTGAGTTAAAAACAACATTTTCCCACGAGATAAAAGTGGAAATATTTAAGAAATAGGAAATAAAATCATTTATCAAACTTTTAAGAATGATTATTAGTGACTAAAATTTTATCTTAAAGAAATAAAATTTGAGATAACTAAATCCCATATAGATATCATAATTTAGGTAGAAAGAGACAATTAGAAAGGGGTTTATATGGTAGAAATGTAAATACCCGGTAAAAAAATAAAATTCAATATAATAAAACCAAATAGAATAATGTGACTTAATTATATGAAATAAGTTCAATAAGGAAAATAATAACTTAATAAATAAGAATTGAGCTTCCAAAAAAACCTTACAATATCTCAATCTTTTTAATTGAAAACCCATAGAAGGTAGAACATGATATGGATTTATAAATCCCTAAAATTTGAAAAAAAAACTGTAATAAAATAATTACATGGACAATATAAAAGCTAAAAAAGGAAACAAGTGTATAATAATCATCATATATCAAATAAGAAAAATTGCGATGCAAAAACCCTACCTTAGAAACTGATTTGTTCTACATGTGCACTTAACGTCCAGTCCCTTTGGATGTTCTCCCTTAGTTAGCACCTTAAAGATACTTTTATTGGTATTTTAGTAAGACCATTGCATCTAGTACATGGGGATATGGCTTGGGAGAGAATATATAATAGTTTTTTTTAATATTTAAGACTATGAAATTAGTGGATAAAGGTGGGGGAACTGATCTCCTTTTATAAGTGAAGAAAATGAATCTTTTTTAAATACCCATTACATTTTCAATGATAAAATGAAACTATTCAAAGGTAAAAAACTCAAAAATTAGGAAATAATGAAGTATGGGGTGATAAAAGGTTAATCAATCCTCCAAAAATGATTTGAAATTTTTTAAACAAGTTTCTATACTTTTTCCACTATATTTTACCATTTTACCATTTTTCCATAGTAATTATTTTCGAACCTTGTAATTTATATTTTTTTAAAAAATTTGGTTAACCTTTTTAGTAGATTATGATTTTCTAAAACTAAATTTAAGATACATATAATCTAATTAAATTTATAAATAATAGAAAATTAATGTTAAATCTAAAATATTTAATATATAGAAAAAGAGTTTTGTAGAAAAAATATTGTTTTCACCAATAAGTATTCATAATTTTATATAAAATTAATTTATAAATAAATATATGATAATATATTTTTATATATGTGTAAATACCATATAAAATTAATTTATTTGTTAAAAAATATTCAATATTAATAATATAATTTTTTGAAAATAACTATATTTTACATTATCATAGCCATTAAATTTAATCTTAGTATTCATAATTTTATGCCTAAAAATGAATTTAAACTTATTACATAATACGAAAATGATTATCTAAAATATTAAATACTTTTTTTAGATTCAACTTTTACAAGCGATGATAACTAATTTTTAATATAAGCAAATAAAAAATGATTTTAGACAAAAATGCTACTTAAGTTTCCAAAACATTAAACATGTGTTTTATAAATTAAATACATTATTTTTAAATTAAATATTTTAATTTATGAATATATATTTTATATAAAAATGGTTTTAACAAAATTTAAATTATTCTTTTACTATGATATTGTCATAAAAGTGATGATATTAATAAAATCGATATTTTTTCACTATTCACTAAAAAACTATTATTTTAAAAAAATCTCAAAAAATTCACCGTAATATAATTTCAAAATGAAGATTTAAAAAACTATTTTTTTAAAAATATTAATATTAATTTTTTTATTAATTTGGATTTTAAATGATAAAACAATATATAAAGAAAAACTATTTTTTAAATGTGTTTTAAAACTTTTGGTGTTATTAATCCTATTTTAAGGAATTTATAATTAATTAAAATATTTTTATTTACTAAAGGTTTTATTATTCTTAAATTTTGTTAATAATATTCATCTAATATGTCGTGGTTCGTTTTTTTGGAATTACATGTGAAATAAGCTGCTGAACATGATATTAATTCAGAGAAAAATATTCCCAAAATCCTAGGGTGTTAAATGTAGAGACTCTTGGTTTATGATATTTTAGGGATTTGTAATGATTGAATAATGTATCATGTTATTATAATAAAGTAAATATCAATTTATCATTCATTTAAGTGCAGTACAATTTAATTTACATGAGTGATCGAGTGATAATCTCCTCTCTAAGTATGAATTTGAGTTGTACCTAATTGATAAGTAGAGACTTATCACATTGACTGAACCACTAAAGTATATCCCTTGTAATGTCATACAATATTCAATATACTTAGGGGTGTATGATTATTAGTAACCCTTACCACTTAAGGTTAGAGATATTCCTAGAATCAAAACCAGAATAATTTAACACATTTATTCCAAAATTCAAAAGTGAATTATCTAATTAGAGGGTGGTTGGGTATTTTTCTAATCATGTCATTAGTTAAAGTGAAACTAAGATGGGACTTATCCACTTATATGATGAGAATAGATATCTAGACCTTGAATGAATTAGACAATGGATATTCCTATCCATTATTAGTTGAGTCACATATTATGTGTTTAACTACTTATATATGTGATATGTGATATGATCATCTGCTAGATGAATGATAAGTGACTTATTCATGTAAATTTTCAGTCTTTTTTAGAAAATAAAGTAAAGATGAGATGGACTGTACTAGATTAACTTTGTTCCATGCCTAGTGGTTACTCGATGTGATAGATAGAAGTAATAATTATGTATATATATGATATATATGATTAAACTTATAGTGGATATGTTTTTATAAAAAATAATAGTATTCTTGATAAAGATCACACCCGATCCCCTAGTAGCTTAGGCAACACTAATGCTTTTCTAGAGTCTACTCTTTGCTTACATCTATAAAATAAGGACTCTATACATGATGTCAATGATATTAAGGCTCATAGGTTCACAAATTTAGGGATTTGGATAAGAATTATTTTTTGGAATAGTTTAATCCAAAATTAAGAGATTTTGATGAAACCATATCTGAAATGTTTTTTGGATGAATTTACAAATATTTTTGAAGCTTTCCCTAAAGTCTATTTTTATTATTGTGAAAGTTGGAGATTATCGGATGTCCACTAAAATAATATGAAAGTGATGAATATTAATTAAAAATACATTGGTGATAATATATCCTTAAACTATAGGTATGTAATTTGTTTCACCTAACATAATACAAACTGAGAGTATGTATCTTCTATATTAATGGATATGTGCATGCATCCTCTAACTCACAGGTTGAGTGAATTCATTTTCCACCACTTCCCCATACAATTTATTTCATTTATAATTCCATTATAAATCATTTAATTAACAACATACAAATACATGGAATGAGTTTAATGTTTTTTCCAATAGGAAGTAATGCATGGGATGACACCTAATACATTGCATATGGCTAATGCATTTTTATTAAATGGATATGTTTGGGCATGAACTATATAAGTTAATGGTTTCCTTTATTGGTGGTTTGTAATCATTAGTTCATGAAATTATTTTTGAATAATACTCACTTCTCTCAAGCCACATTCATGTTATTCCAATTAAAGTGATAACACCCTTTTAAGCATTTTTGGAATCCTTAAGTTGTGACCTTGGATCAATTTTGTGGTGTTCAGCCACTTAGAGGTAGAAGGCTTAGGTAAAATACTTTTAAATATTAATAAATATTTCTTACTCAAAATAAGTAAGATAGAGTCTTCTGTTATCACGGTCCATGTACTCCATTCTTCATTTACTTATGAAAATTTTATTTTTAATTATATATCAGGGAAATATATGGATTGTTTCCACTGTGCATGATCATAAAATGATCCCTAAAAACCCATCACCATAGTATAAGAGGAAATATTTTTTAAATAACTTTCTTTTTTTATTCTTGGGATTTGTAGGTTACGATAGAGAGTAATGAGGTGTTATATCTATGGTGCCAGTCATGGTTTATCTGTTTTGGATCCATGGTCATGGGGGGAAGTTGTGAAGGTTCTAGGTGGTGTCGGGGTATGAAACACTCATGATTTACCCCCTAGAGGAGGTTGTGGTCCTCCGTATTTTATTTCTATGAGAATTTTAGGGAGCATATTAGAAAGGGTGGATTTTTCTCTACCCTTTCTTTTGAAGAGGACATTGCTATGACATGGGGGTATTCTTTTTATTGCCATGGTCCTTTAAAGGTATCCATTAGAGAAACTGGATGGTCAAAATATCCATATGGGTCAGCATGATGGTGTGTTGAAGAAAAGTGGTTGATCTACGTGGGTGTATTGGAATTGGATAGGGAAATATCTTTGTGCCATAGCTGATTCCATGGTTGTAACACCCTGAGATTATAAAATATAAACATTATGTTTGATAGCATATAAGACACACAACACCAAGCTTAAATGATGCACGAAATATATTATTTAAATACGATCATAATTACATATCCCTTAAATTGATGGTTATTAATAATATTAAAAAAATTACGATATATATATATGATTTCTGAAAAATTAAAATTTAATGATTAATTCTTAGTAAATAAGCACAAAAAATTTAGTAAAAGTATTTTATTCTTCAAAAATATGTTTTCTTGAAAAATGGATTTTATTTATTTTCATGAAAAAATATTATAATTAATTTATGTAAATTTTATAAATTTTATTTTATAAAAATGATAATTTTTTTTAAATTATCATATCAAAATTAGCTTATGGTGAAATTTTTAGATTTTTCTAAAAAGTTTGATTTTTCAATGAATAGAGAAAAAATACTATTTTTTATTAAAAACTGTATTATCTTTTAAAGTGTTTACGAACTCACATTATATTTTAGATTAAATTTAACAAATAATCAGTTAATTTTTATAAAATAAAATCCCATTATATTTCTTTTAATGATTTCATAATTGAATTTGATATAAAAATGTGTTATACTTTAAAGGAATTTTCTTCTTCTGAAAAACCGTTTTTCTTTGTGTTTTGTGGGATTAATTTTAAAATAAAATATTCCACTTATCTGAATTGAATCTTGAAAAATGAATTATATATTTGGAATCATGAGGGTCAAAATTTTAAAATATGTCCCTTTTATTTTTAGTCATTATGAATAGCAACTATAGTAAAAAATTATCACCATGGAAAGGTTAAATTGGGTAATTATGGTTAAACATAATATGATATAGACTAAAAATTGAACCCAACACTTTATTTTATCCTATGGATGTGTGTAGTTTTTTCATTTCCATATAATACTCGAATATACGGCCACTTGGGTCCATATTTATTATATTCTAACATTTATAATAATTGAGTAAAAGATAAAGAAATTTTTTCCAGTTTATCACTTTTAATATATATAATTTTGTGATTGGGATAAAAACAACTTATGATATGTTTTTAATATTTATTTGAAATATACATTATTTTTTTATCACAAAAATTTATTTCTAATTTTTAGTGATGAATAAATACCTTAAATTCTTGTGCAACACCGACACAACATTTATTTAATAAAAATAAATAAATAAATAAATTTTAAAATTATTAAAATTAATATTATCTGAAATAATTATTTTTTTCATGAATTTTTTAGATAAATATTACCTATTATATATGTGTTAAATAATTATATTCTAATTCCCTTTTTTAATGTTGTTTTCAAAGTCAAAATAAATATATAGTTCCATAAATGACATTAATGTTATTTTATAATAAATATTATTTTTTAAAATGATTTAAAATTACTAAAAATACTATATCTAGACAATTGATTTTTATATGGTTTAAAATATCATCCACAGTCCATTTATTACCCAATTGTCATTTTATATTAACTATCTTGACCCCTAATGTGTGAAAACATTATTATCATTGTAATTGTCAAAAAGGGTTAACATGAGTTAAAAATGATATAAGGGTAAAAACCAAATATAAAAATATCAAAATTATATTGGATGATATAATTTTTACCCATACTCATCCAATATTTTAATTATATCATTTTGGATCCTTTTTTCTACAAACATGAATTTATGTTAATTTAACAATTTAAGAAATTCTAGAAGTGCCCCACCTCACTTATAAAAGGGAACCCCCCAATTTTACTCACACATTAAAATAAATTTTATTCATACAATACCTAACAAAATACCTTAAATACTTTCATTCCCATTTACTAGGGGCATTTTTTGATTAGAAAACCCTCATAGGAAGGCTTTTGGTGTTGACCTAAAGAGGTTGTCCGAAGAAGATGTATCATTCTTAACTAAGAATTTTTGATTTATTTCTTCTTCCACATCCTTAAAATATTTTTCAACCATGTGGATATAATAAAATTTGTATCTACCATATAATAATATTCTATTTTATTAATTTCATATCGTACTTCTGTCTCCTCTTCCATCAAATTGAAAAAAACCATCATTCATGTGTATGACAGACTACCACCTCGCGAACTGATGTAATTTGTTTTCCATCATCGCCTATCACGGTTGTTCATGATGATGGATTTAATATATATATATATATATATATTATGTTAATTAAATATTTATACTTATTTATAATTAATATACAATATATTTTCTTACCTTTCCATTCACTAAAAATGATAACGTCGTTCGTGCGTACATGTGAATTACTACTGCCACAAGGCAAACTAATTTGTTTTTAATTATTGCATCACATGTATGGTATATATAAGTAAATTTAAATAAATAATATTATATTTATGATATAATTATAATTATGGAAATATAATATAACACTTACCTTCCTTCCAAAAAGATCATTGAAAATGGAAACGTTACTCATAAGTACGTACGACCTACCATCTCCATGATTGTAAGATATTTCATTTTTCATAACCATATTTAATGGTTCGTTTAAAAATAAAAATATATGTATAAAAATTATAATTATTTCATAATTATTACTTTTTATTTTATGAAATACTGACCTCATTTACCACAGTCAACCTGCCAATGTCATTTTGAACTTAGGAGATGAATATCATCAAAATGTCTAATGTGATATTAAATGATTAAGTATTTGAATAAAAAATGATAATAAATAAAATAAAAGAGATAATAAAATTGAAAAAGGTTCTTAATAAACTTAATAATTGACATAAGTTTATTATTCAGGAAGATAAATAATGTATGTGATGAGTCAGACTCAAGGTAAGAGACTTTCTTTAAAAAAACCGTCTTTTAACGTTTTCCCTTAAAACTCATTTTCTTTCATGTCCATGTTATTATAAATGTTTGAAGAAAATTTTTAATCATGATTAAATGGATTATAAAGGTCATTTTTGACCATATTTTACTTTCTTTAAAATGTTTTAAAAAAGGAAATGTTTTAGGGTTTTGTGTAAGGGATGTCATATCAATTTCCCTTCATTGAGGCATATATTAATGTTATGCACCAAATTTCTTTTATATGGTGTATATAATGAAAATTTTATATATTATATCATTAATCCTTAATAATTAATGTCATTTCAAGTTAATATTAACTTTAATTTATCCAAGGGGATTTGATTTGAAAGTTACCAAGATGTAAGGTGTTTCTTAACTAAATTTAAATTCATTGGGATATACGTATAATTAATCATATTTGTTATACCAAGATTACAAGTAAATGGATCTATAAATTGTTTTATTCTATATTTAAACTTTTTTTAGATTTACATATGTTCACATAATTTGTTCATGTATTAATTATAACTTTTAAATTTATGATCTTTTCTAGTGTTTTCTTTGCCTCAATCTCTTTTTTTGAGAAGTGTATCTTGTCACACACCATGATTTAATTTTATTCTTTAATTAACACCACATTAATTTATTTTGACATATTAAATCATTTAATTCATTTTATTTATGGATCTATATCATACTCTTTCATCCAATTAATTTTGATTTGAATTTTACCAAAGCTGTAAAGTCTTTATGTTGAAATCTCCTTTCTTTTTGAGATTTTTATGTTAAAGGTTACTTTTGGGGAAAATAATATAAAATTATTTTATTGAACCACATAGATTTTGTTCTTATTTGGTAATTAACATGGTTTAAAAGTTTTTTTTTCATTTCTTCCCTTACCTAATAAATAAATAACAAGAATTGTTTTGTAAGTAATACCAATCTTGAATCTACTTTTAGATCTAGAATATAACTCTTCCATGTCTATATTTTCCCTCAAATGTTTTAAAAATGTTATTAAAATTATCCAATTATTCATTAAACAAAATTTTTCCCATTTTTTAATTTTTAATAAATGGTTTAAAATGAATCTCTCTATGTTTTTCTGAAGGGGGTACTTTTTTTCTTTTTAAAAAAGTGTGAAAGGAATATTTTCTTTTAGCTTATACAGCCTGAATGAATTTTTTTTTCATCCTGAATGATAAATTATTTAAATATTACTTTTAATGTTTTCATATTTATTTTCTAACAAATTTTTTTCTATAATATTTTTGTAAATTTTTAGATTTTAAAGAAGTGATTTAAAACTAAGAATAATATTTTCTAGAATAAATGATTCATATGATCTTTTAAAGAAATTTTCATCAATGACGACAATAATTGATGTTATAGATTACTTATAAATTATGTTTATATGTATCTCAAATATATACCAATATTATTCTCTCCTCCTTTAATGAGGTAATACACACCTTATGATCGTTTCTAAAATAATAAATCTCTTTTGATCATGATTTGAGTAAAGAAACATAACCCATTTTATTTCCATGGATAATTATCATGTTTATGAATTTTGATTGATTTATTTTTTTTGTGGAACACATAATAATGAACATATTATTATTTTTGCACCCATATATCACTCCTATGCATTGGGTAAATCTTTTGTCTCATGAGATGTTATGTATGGGATTAGGGAGTAAACCTAAACCACTATGATATTTAGTCTATCACGAGATGTTGTCTTGGAAGTTAGTATTAACATATTCTTATCTCATGTTTTATGTTACTGCTATATTCACATGTTTTCATGATCTTTTTATACCATGCTATTTATTTCATTCTCCCATGTTTTTATTCACGAGCCTTCTCTTTTCGGAAATCATGTGATGCCTCGTTATCATGTAAACTTCCTTAATGGGATTTATAACTCACTCATTTTTTTGTATTCCCTAGGTTATTCTATAAATATTTAAGAGCTTAAGGGAATTTTAGAGATCACCAAGGATAAAAAAAGATGTTATATTTTAGTTTATTTTGGAGGTTTCTTGTACTTAGTCTTACAAAGAAACTAGGCTCACGATATTTAGATTGAAATTATTGGATTTTTATTTTAAAAAACATGTAATAATATGTGTAAAAGGATTAAATTTATATAGTTGGTATCAAAGAATGATAAATTTATTTTTGGGTCTTATGATTATAAAGAATTATTAAAACAATGGGGATAAATATAATTATAAGATAACATCCTAAAGTTTTGGTAAGGAAGAGATTATGTGGTTTTCTTAGTAATATATCCATGTTTGGATACAATTATAGAAATATACCCTATACCAATGGTTCTAAACCATTATTATAGGATTGAGAACCATTGGTATAGCCTATAACAATGATTATCCAAACCGTTGGCTTTGTAGGCATGGAAATTGGCATATACCAATGGTTTTCAGAGAACCATTAGTATAAGTGAGTTGAATTTACGATATACCAATGATTTCATTAAATCATTGGTATAGGTCCATACCAATGGTTTAATTAACCATTGTTATTTCCTTTCTACACTTGGGTTGTAATAAGCACCCCCCATCTTGGTCCAAAACCTACATATAGCCAAACACCAACACCCAAACCCCCAAAAAACTACTACCCAATATATAAAAATTGAGAAAAAAATAATTTATTTTACCAGTGAAAGAAAAAATTTTAAATAACACATATATTAATTCATATGCAATAATCACAAATCATGTGTCATAAATATATATCATTAATTTAAATGATCAATATATCCCTCATGATAACTGATATCATCATCATCACCATCATCATTATCATAACCTTCATCATCATCATCACCATCACCATCATTCTCAACATCATCCACACCATCATCCTCACCATCACCATCATCATCACCATCTCTATCGCTAGGAAATTAATCATTCCTAGAACCAATAGGACCATAATCACTATCATCTAGTGAATAATATATATAAATCTTCATTTACATGCATGTATCAAAAACACATAGGTATCTAGAGGAATCGATGGAAATAACACTAGCATAACTTTAATAAATTGCTCGTTTTTCTTTTGAATTCATTGACACTCTTGAATGTATATTTTTTTGTAACAACCCAACCCAAACCATCGGGTCCTAGTTGAAATGCCACATAACCTCATCTATGCCTTCCCTTATGCAATAAGTTTCCAACTAGCAGTGAAGGTATAATTACTTCATTGGGGAGACTATACCCTCAGTATCACATCATAGGATCTGTAATAAATAATGGAAATATAATAAAAAATTAGAGTAATCATTTGAAAAATAAATACAATACAATTCATGAAAATAGAACTGGATTCCATTGTGGAAAGCCTGTATAGAAAGAAGAAAATAGAAAATAAATAAAATAACTACAACGTCCTCCAGTGTCTGTCCCAGTCTACCCAATATCCTTGCTTTACGTGATCATCCATCCACCATAGGTCCATTACCCTTTACTAGGTCTCTCATGAAATCTACAAGTGTATTGAAATTTCTAAGAAGGGTTTGAGTAAAAGACTTATTAGGACACCCCCAATGCATCCTTAACCTGATGTGATCAATTATACTATTGTGTACCATGATAACACTAAATATAGGAAATGCATAAGCATACAATACAAAATAGAGCTGTAGTGTACTAACCAAGATTCCACAACCCCCAGCCGTACCTGCATTGGCTCCATGTTGGAAGATATCTGAACGAGTCGTAAGAAATAAACTAGCCCTTGTATGGAATCCTCACGGTGTCACAAAGGTAATACCCGAAACCATATATCCCTCAAGTAGACCATATCACATGGATCCTCAAGATGAGAATAACTAGTACTCGCATCGACTAGGCTATCTTGTGGTGAATTTCACTTGGCATCAAGGCGTGCTGGAGCACACCCTCGAGATGACGCCATGTTGTCGTCATACCTCTACCCTGTGCCTAGGTCCCTCGTCGCTATGGTTTCAATCAAGAGTTCTCCCCCACCAGGGAATAAATTTTTCATGATGGTCCACCTATCTCAAATACCACTAAAAATCAAGAAGGAATGGTAATACATATACAGAGAAAGTGAAAATGTAGGTATAATATATCAACATGAGCATATATTAGCATACCCACCAACATGTGATCATAATCAAACATGGACAAAAGATACACTATATCACTCATAGAATCAAATTAGTTTTATGGGATACATAGACCCACACAGACATGCAGTAACATTCAAGAACAATCAATCAAATGTTAAAAAATATAATCATCATGGAAAAAGTGTAAATACGAGCCCAATAAGGGAAGGAACCTCCTACCAAAAATTTCATCGATGTTAATGGAAAGGATAAAACACCTTATGTGGTTCAATAGCTAGAGTATAAACCTTAATGGTCAAGAAAACCTATTCATGGCCTTATTATCATAAATATTGGCACATCAAAGTCCTGAGTTGTTGGCATACCGATGATCAAGGTATATCAAGGGTTTCCTAGAACCAAAAAAATCTATTTTGTTTCACAAGGAAATAAAATACTATATGCGATGATACAATTTCTCTTGGATAATTTTATAATTATCATTAAAATGTCACATGCGATGATATTTTATCTTTCCTAAATAATTATGAAATTATCATTTAGGTAAAAGCATGTTCTTGAAATATCATCCTTTAAGAATAATCATATCTTGATAATTTATTATAAATTATCCTCTATAATTATCTTTTGTTAATTTAATACAAATTATCTTTTTATAATTATCTCTAGATAATTTATTAAAATTATCCTTTTATAATTATATTTTGATAATTTTATTAAATTATCCATTTATAATTATATATTTGATAATTTATCCTAAATTATCCTTTATAATTATCCTTTTGATAATTTTATTACAAATTATCTTTTATAATTATCTTTTGATAATTATTTTTGATAATTAATTATCTACTGATAATATATTGTGATAATATCTTGTGATAATATCTTATAAATTATCATAAGATAATTTCACAACATTACTTTATAATTATTAATTTAATCAATTTAATAATTATATTCTAATAACTATTTCTTACAAATTATCATTTCACAAACTCCTTATGATAATTTTTTGTAATTATCACTTGATAATTATTTACAATCATCATTTCAAAAACCCATTGAAAATTTTAATTAATAAAATTATCCTTTTATGTGATTACCAATATATATATACATAAATATATATATCCAAACCAATATATATATTTTTCTCTTTTGATAAATGATATAAATTTATCACAATGTGATTATATATATATATATATAATAATAATATAAATTTTATCATTTGATAAATTTATTTTATTATATATATATATATTTTATCTTATTAAACCCCCTTTTTTGAAAATGCATGTAAAAATAGGAATAAAAGGAAAAAATGGAATAGATGAAGAATGGGTGCTGCACATACCTTGAGGGAGGAAGAAGAAGAATTGAGCCCACCAGTGGAATTGGTTCAAATTTCACCGAAAGGATATCCTCCATCTCAATAGTGTGATTCCATAGATGGGGTGTTGGTATTTATAACCCAATCGAACATTTTTACAGTTTGACCAGTAAAAAAAATTAAACACCCACATTAATTCTTTAATCATCAATCAAATGAATGCAAAGTGTTTAGATTCATGCTAGGATTTTATTGTCACCAATTTCTGGCCAAAACATGTGAAGAATGAAGGTTCAAAAAACTTACCCAGTGCAATAATGGTGTCCTTCCGTAGGTTGAAGGAGAATGAATAGTGTGATGGAGTTTTTTATTTATTTATTTAATTAATTAATATAATTATCAATAAAATTAATTTAATTGAGAGCCATACCCAAATTCCTTTTGTGCATAAGAAAATACTTTATCTAGGGTAAAACTCTCATTTTAGACCCAAAGATGATCTCATATTTCCAATACAGTGCACTGTTTGAGAGGTATTTTATAAAAATGGATTAAATAATTAATTAAAATAAAATGTTTATTTTTTTGAGTGAGGTGTCCAAATGTTCGATGCATAGAAATGTTATACCCCACCTAGGGTAAATACCACATCCCAAAACTAATTATAGTCTCATATTTCTCATACAATTCACTATTTTAGAGAAATTAAATCATTTTGAATAAATTATGCATGATTTATATATTACATTAACTATTTTATTCCATCTTCACTGAGGCTTTACAGGCCTTGAATCTCATGCCAACATAGTTTCTAACTCCAAAAATATTCAAATGAATATGCTAAGGTGTTTACTAGGTTTTAAGGACATTAACACTTTTATTAAGTTATTTTTGATGATAAATCATTTTTCCCCACTTAAAATATTAATAATTTATCATAATAGTATTTTTATTATCATTGAAAAAAACTAGGATATTAAAATTATCCTCCTATATCAACTTCTCATCCTCAAGAAGTTACTCTAACGATCTTGCTTGAATAACCCAGGTCACTGAGCTCGAACCTTAGAATCAATATCACACATATATTTATGGATCCATCCATACTGCCACTGAATCTAGACTAGTGGTACCATATTTCCTTAAAACACCTTGTCACTTCGATCTTTGACCCGTACTGGACTCTCCTTATAAGATGCATATGTCTCTAGCTTAACGTCCTCACAATAAAAAACATGTGCATGGTCGAGTATGTTCCTCTAAAGTTGTGACACATGGAACACGTTGTGCATACCTCAATAGTGATAAGGGAGGTCCAGATGATACACCACCACCCCCATCCGTTCATTTACCACAAAGGGTCCAACAAAACTTGGTGCTAACTTACCCTACTTTCCCAGATGTCTATGCCTTAACCGAGGAGTCACTCTCCAAAAAACCTGGTCTCCAACAAAAAACTCCAAGGGTATCATTCTATGATTGGTATTTGATCTCTATTTTATTTGAGCAATGATCAATATATTTTATATTAGATCCACTCTATCTGAGGTCTCTTGAACCATATTGGGGCCAACAATCACTACCTCACCCACCTCTTGCCAACAAATCCATGAGTAACACAACCTACCATAAATAAACTCATAAGGTGTAATCTGAATTGAATCCTAATAAATATTATTTTATGAAAACTCAACCAAGTCTAGTTGGTCATCCCATTATACACAAAAATCAAGCACGCAAGCTCAAAGCGTATCCTTCAATATGAATATAGTCTGCTTGGACTGTCTGTCGGTCTTGGGATGATACGATACACTCAATCTTAGCTGAGTCTCTATGGATTTCTGTAAGTGCCACCAAAAGTGTGACATTAAACTTTCATCTCTATCCAAAAAATGGTCAAAGGTAATCCATCAATGTGCACGATCTCTCAGACATATATCTTTACTAGCTCTTCCACTGAGTGTGTCTCTATAATTGGTAAGAATTGAGAAGACTTCATTAATTGATCTAAAACCACTCAGGATACATAGTGACTACTCGAGGTCCTGGGTAACCCCATTAAAAAGTCCATCATGATTTCCTCCCACTTACACATAGGTATCATAAATGACTGTAACAATCCACCGGGATGTTAGTGGTTATATTTTACCCTCTGACAGGTAAGTCATTTGGAGATAAAACTAGAAAAGTATATTTTCATACCTGTACACTAGTACTAACTCCTAAAATCATGGTACATCTTAGTCACAAAAGGATGTACTTTCCATCTAGAGGTACATTAATCCCTCATCAAATCCTCTTTGATGGAAGCTGTAAATACCACTCTCATGTATCATGATCACATCGCTGTCACCCAAAGTCCATCCAAGTATCGGGTCACCCCCAGCCAGTTTATCCCTCATGACAACAAAATTCAGGTATGAATCCTATCCAGTATTCACCTAGTCCAAAATAAAATACATAATTTTAAAATGGAAAAAACTCATAGATCCCTGATCCTCTGAAGCATTGACCCTCCAATCATCCAATAAGAACATCAATCTCCACTTATCCTCCAAAAGCCTCTCACTAATCTCCTAGTTTGCCTACATATTATGAATACGAGAATTAAAAATGAAATTACCTTTCCTTGGTGCATATGCCAAAAAAAATTCTAACTTATGTAGATACTCAACCCATCACCTATGCCTCAGGTTTAGGTCCCTCTATACGCAGATATAACAAAGGATATTGTGGTCTGTGTAGACGATAAATCTCTCACTAACGAGATAATGTCTCCAAAACTTCAGATCATGAACCACATATTCTATATCGAAGTCATATGTAGGGTAGTTATTCTCATGTGATCATAGCTGAAGATAACCATCGGAAACTAACTTCTCTCTTTACATCATCACCGCTTCCAAACCAATGCATGATGCATCATAGTACACTTCATAACCAATCCTAGGGCCAGGGAGTGCCAGTACTGTAGCTATATTCATCCTTTTATTTATCTCAAGGAAAAACTATTCACATTGTTATAACCACTGAAACTTAACTACCTTCTTGATTTGTGCTGTCATGGGTGATGAAGTTGGGAGAAGTATTGGATAAACCATCAGTAATATCCTGATAAACCTTGAAAGTTACTAATATCAAATAAATTTCGAGGCTGTGTCCAAGAAATGAATACTTCAACTTTTTTTGGTTCTAAAAATTTACCTATATTAGACACCACATGTATTTGAGATTTTACCTCTTGAATTCAGAAGTCACACTTAGACCACTTGGCGCAAAGTCTGTGCACTCTATGTGTAATCAGGACTATCCCTAGTTGTCTTGCATGTTGTTGTGGTGTGAGTGAGTAGATAAGGATATCTTTGATGAATACTATGATGAATGATTCTAAGTATATATATAATATATTATTCATGAGGTACATGAACACTTTCAGTGTGTTCATCATCCAGAAAGGCATCAACAAGTACTCACACAATCCATACCTACTCCGAAACATCATCTTTGGAATATCCTACTCTCTAACTCATAACTGGTGATATCCCAATATATTTCCAATCATGGAGAACCAATGAGGTCCCCATAAGTTATAAAAAATTCATTGATATTGGGAAAAAATATAGATTATTCACCATTAATTATTATAACTTTTAGTAATCAAGTAAGAGTCGAATTCTATCATTTTCCTTCTCAAAAAACAACATGGGTAAACCCCATGGTCAATTAATTGAATTTATGAATCTATTTATCTCTATGTCATCAAGAATAACCCTAAGATCCTTTATCTTAGTTGGCCCCATACGATATGGGGTATCAAAATGGATTCACTCTTGACATGAACAAAATCTAAGCATAACATGTCAATAATTCAGAGTTTATACTTGGTCAAAGATTCCCCAAAAGATATTTTAACCCATTCTTAAGCATCCTGATATCTTTTGGTGCTTTAGAAGGATGAATAATTCTGCTGTTTAAAATCATTTCATACTTAACCATAGTTCTGAACTTCTATGCCTAGGAAAGTTATTGGGTAAAAAACTTTTAGTTGAAGTGGATCTGCTACCCGTACCACGGTGCACGTGTGGAAGAAATTTCAACTAAATTCTTCTACAAGTCCGGTGGTAATGTTTAAACCTCATCCCATAAAAAAGTGTTTGGAATTATTTTTAAGTAGTTCCATAAATCATGAAAAGGTTACATCTTCTGTAATGCGAAGGAAACATTTCAAAAAATAAACAGAGTCATTAGGATAGTCAGTCTACGGGATCAAAAAATGTTTCTCTTAACCAGTCTATAGGATAAAACAATGCTTTCCTAGGAGTATACCCTCAACCTAAGGTATACCCCTTCAAACACTAACCTTTTTTCTATCCCTAAAAATGATTCAAAGTCATCATATATATATATATATATATTATAACACAACAACATGATTTATTCAACTAATTAAATCTAATAAAGATATATCACATAAGATAAAATATCCCGATTAGATAGCACAAATCAAGGAATTTAATTAATGAACTACCACGAAACAAAAAACATGTATATATATGGTATGTGAACCTACACACCTATTCATGATGAAGGAACATACACGAAACCTCATAAATCCCATATAAACATCATTTGCTTCAACCGAGGTGACTTTATTCAATAATAACAACAAATCATAATTCCCCATTTTATGGAAACCCAATGGTCCACTATAGAGTGCTAGCCAGGCACTAAAATAGTCCCCCTACCCGAGTCCCATCCATACTAACTCTAGTTTAACCTGTAACAACCCAATACAAAGAGAATAAAAAAGTTAGTGAATCTCGATCCTAGGATTCCATTTTGAAATACCCCAACCCGAACCACTAGGTCTGAGTTGAAATACCACAAAACCTTGTGTGTGCCTCCCTATACCCAAGAGGCTGCTGACTTGTACCGAGAGTCTAAGTCTATAATTGGGGATACTATACCCTTAGTATCACATTGTAGGATCAATAATAAATAATGACAATTTAGTAAGTAATTAGAGTAATAATGAAAAAAATAAATGACATACATGTCATGAAAATAAAAGCATCTTTCAGTATGGAAAGCCTATCTATAATGAAGAAAACATAAAATAAATAAAAGAACTAAAGGGTTCTCTAGTGTCTATCCTTGAACTTCCCATCTCCATACTCCACCTTCTCAACCATCCACCATTGGTCCCTTTACCTTCCCCGGGTCTCTCATGAAATCTATAAGCACATTGAAATTCCAAAGTAGGGCGTGAGTACAAGAATTAACATGACACCACCAATGCGTCCTTAACCTGATACGATCAAGTATACAAGTGGTTACCATGATAATACTAAATAAAGGATGTGAATAAACATACAATCTAAAACTGAGCAGTAGTGCGCTAACCAAGATTCCAAAACCCCTGACCATACATGATTCGGATCTATGCATGAAGATATATCTAAATGAGTCAAAAACAAACAAACTAGGCCTTGTACAATGTCCTCACAATGTCATGGAGGTGACAACCAACATCATCTATCCCTCAAGTGGACCATGTCACCTGGATTATCTATATGAGAATAACTAGTACTCACATCGACTAGGCTATCTCTTGGTGAATGGAACTTGAAAATAAGGAATCCTCGAGCACACCCTTGATATGATGCCATGGAGTCCTCGTACCTCGACTCTTTGCCCAAGTCCCTTATCGATACGATTATAATATAGAATTCTCCCTGACTAGGGAATAAATATTTTATGAAGGTCCACCTCTATCAAATCCACTAACAACCAATAAGGAATGGTAATACATATACACGACGAGCACACAATTAGGCATGGTATATCCACATGATCATATAACAGCATACAAAACAACATGTGATCATAATAAAAAATAAAAAAAGCTACACTAATATCACTAATGGATTCACAAAAAATTTTATGGGCTATATAGAAACAAAAACATGCAGTCTTAATCAAGTACGGTCAATCAGATGCTGAAAAATATAATCATCAAGGAAACATGTGTAAATGCGAGCCTAATAAGGGAAGAAACCTCATACCATAAAAGCCGTTGATGTCAAAGGATAGGATAAAACACCTTAAGTGGATCGATAGCTGGGGTAGAATGTTCAATAGTCAAAAACACCTCTTCACGAAATTATTTTTGTAAACATCGACATGTCAAAGCCTTGAGTTGTTGGGACGTCGATGATTGAGGTATATCAAGGGTTTCCTATTACCAAAACATCTATTTTATTTCACAAGGAAATAAAATACCACATGCGATGATACACTCACTCTTGGATAATTATATAATTATCATTAAAATGTCACATGCAATGATATTGTATCTTTCCTGAGTAATTATCAAATTATTTGTTTGGTCAAAGTATGTGCTTTCAATATTCTCACTCAAGAACAATCATATCTTGATAATTTATTATAGTTTATACTCTATAATTATCTTTTTACAATTTAATACAGATTATCATTTTATAATTATCACTTGATAATTTATTATAAATTATCCTTTTATAATTATATTTTGATAATATTCTTAAATTATACCTTTATAATTATATTTTTGATAATTTCTTCTAAACTATCCTATATAATTATCCTTTTTATAATTTTATTACAAATTATCTTTATAATTATCTTTGATAATTATTTCTGATAATTAATTATGTACTGATAATATCTTGTCATGATATCTTATAAATTATCATAAGAAAATTTTACAACATTAATTTAGAATTATTAATTTAATAAATTGAATAATTATATTCTAGTAACTATTTCTTACAAATTATCATTTTGAAAACTTCTTATGATAATTTTTTGTAATTATTGATTGATAATTATTTATAATTATTATTTAAAAAACCCATTGATAATTTTAATTGATAAAATTATCCTTTTATGTGACTATTAATATATATATATATATATAAATATATATATATCCATACCTATATATTTATATTTGTCTATTTTGATAAATGATATAAATTTATCGCAATGTGATTATATATATATATAGATAATAATATAAAATTTATCATTTGATAAATTTATAATATATATATATATATTATCTTATTAAACCCCATTTTTTTTTGAAAATTCCTTTAAAGAAAGAAATAAAAGAAAAAATGGAGTAAATGAAGAATGGTTCATTGCGCATACCTAGAGGGAGGAAGAAGTAGACTCGAGCCCACCATTGGAATTAGTTTAAAGTTCACCAAATGGATATCCTCCCTCTCAATGGTGTGATTCCAAGGATAGGGAGTTAGTATTTATAACCCAACCAAACACATTAAGGGTTTGAACTGTACAAAAAAATTAAACACCCAATTCAATTCATTAATCATTAATCAAATGAATGCGGGGTGTTTAGATTCATGCTAGGATTTTATTTCCACCAATTTCTGGCCAAAATACATGAAGAATGAAGGTTTTAAAAAATATTCTGGGTGTATTAATGGTTTCCATGCATAGGTTGAAGGAGAATGAATAGTGTTTTGGAATTTTTCATTTAATTAATTAATTAATTAATATAATCATCAATTAAATTAATTTAATTGAGTGGCATATCCAAATGCCTTTTGTGCCTAAAAAAATACTCTATCTAGGGTAAAAACCCTATTTCTAACCCAAAGGTGGTCTCAGATTTCCCATACGGTGCACCTTTTGAGAGATATTATTTATTTAATATTAAAAAAATAGATTAAATAATTAATTAAAATAAAATAGTTATTTTTGTGAGTGAGGAGTCCAAACATCAAACCCATACAAATGTTATACCCCACCTAGGGTAAACACTGCATCATGAAACTAACGGTTGTCTCAGATTTCTCATATGATGCTCTATTTTGGAGTTACTCAATTATTTTAAATAAAATACGTGCTCTTTATATATTATATTTAATAATTTTATTCCATATTCACCAAGGATTTATGAGCCTTGAATCTTGCACCAATATAATGTCTAACTACAAAAATATTAAATTGAATATACCAAGGTGTTTGCTAGGTTTAAGTCCATTAACACTTTTATTAATTTATTTTTGATGAAAAATCATTTTTTCCCACTTAAAATATTAATAATTTATCATAAGAGGGTTTTATTATCATTATAAAAAACCCAAGATATTACAATTATCCCCCTCTATCAACTTCTCATCCTTGAGAAGTAACTCAAGCGGTCCTACTCAAATAGATAAGGTCACTAAACTCGAACAGTAGACTTGCACTCACACATATCTTCCTCGATCCATCCATGCTACCACTGAATCTCGACTAGTGGTACTGTATTTCCTTTTAACACCTTCTCACTTCGATCTATGACTTGCACTGGACCCTCCTTGTATGATCCATATGTATCTATCTCAATATCCTCACAATAAAAAAAATGTTCATGGTCAAATATGTACCTCTAAAGGTGTGACACATGGAATAGGTCGTGCATACCTCAATAGCGATGAGGGAAGTCTAGATGATACCCAACTACCCCTATCATATTAGTGATAAAAAAGGGTCATGTAAAACATGGTTCTAACTCACCCTACTTTCCCAGATGTTGGTGCCCTAACTAAAGAGTCACTCTCAAGGAAACCTAATCTTCCAAAAAAAACTCCAGGGGTATCCTTTCATGGTTGGTATAAAATATTTATTTTCTTTGAGAATTGATCAATATCTTTTGTATTAACTCCACTCTCTTAGAGGTCTCTTGAACCATATTGGGGCCAACAACCACTACCTCACATTCCTCATTCCAATAGAGCAGTGAGAGACACAACCTCCCATAAAGAGGCTCATAAGGTGTCATATGAATTTAAGCCTGATAAATATTATTGAATAAAAAATTAACCAAGGCTAGGTGGTCATCCCATGATCCACCAAAATCAAGAACACATGCTCAAAGCATATCCTTGAATTTGCATATAGTCTGCTCGAACTATCTGTCAGTCTTGGGGTGATATGCTATACTCAATATCAGATGAGTCCCTATGGATTTCTATAATCCCCAAAAAAATTGTGAAATTAAACTTGTATCTCTATACAAAACAATTCTAAAAGAGACTCCATGAAGGTTCATGACCTCTCAGACATAGATCTTTACCTGCTCCTCCATTGAGTTTTCTCTCTAATTGGTAAGAAGTGAGAAGAATTCATTAATTGATCTAAAACCACTCAAGCTACATCATGACTACTCGGGGTCCTGGGTAAATCCATTAAAGATTCCATCATGATGTCCTCCCACTTCCACATAGGTATCAAAAGTGGCTGTAACAATCCAATGGGATGTTGGTTCTCATCTTTTACCCTCTAACAGGTAAGACATTGAGAGATAAAACTAATAATGTATCTTTTCATCCCCAACCACCAGAACTACCTCTTGAAAACATGGTATATCTTAGTCACACAAGGATGTACTTCCCATCTAGAGGTATGGTAATCCCTCATCAAATCCTTTCTGATGGAAATTAGCAATACCACTCTCATGTATCATAATCACATCATTATCACCCAAAGTCCATCTAGGTATCAGGTCACCCCTACCAACTACTCCCTTATGAAAACACAATCTGGGTATGAATACTATCCAATATTCACCTGGTCTACAAGAGAAGACATAATTTGAAAAGGGAAAAAACTAATAGACCCCTAATTCTCGGAATCATCGACCCTCTAGTTAACCAATAAGTACATCAATCTCCACTAATCCTTCGAAGGCCTCTCACTAATATCCTACTTAGCCTATGTCTTACGACTAAGAGCATGCACAATGAAATTAACATTACTAAGTGAGTAGGCCAAACAAAAGTTTAACTTATGTAGATACTCAACCTAGTGCATATGCCTCAGGTTCAGGTCCCTCTGTACGAATATTTAGTGAAGGATCTTGTGGTCTGGGTAGACAATAAATCTCTCACTTAAGGGATAGTGTATCCCAAACTTTAGTTAATAAACCATGTCATCTAGATCTAAGTCATGTGTAGGTTAGTTATTCTTATGAGATAATAGTTTAAGATACCCATAGGCAACTACCTTATCTCTTTACATCATCACTACTTCCCAACCAATGCCTGATGCATTACAATACACTACTTAACCAATCCTAGGGTTAGGGAGTTCCAGTACTATATCTATCATAAAAATTCTCTTTAGATTGGGGAAAAACTCTTCGCATTGGTCTAACCACTATAACTTAACTACCTTATTGGTCTGTGCTATCATGGGTGCTGAAGTTGGGAGAAGTCCTGGATAAACCATCAGTAATATCTTGTTAAACACAGAAAGATCATAATCTCAAACACATTTTTGGGATGTGTCCAGGACATGAATTCTTGACCTTTATCTAGGTCCAAAAATATTCCTGTCTTAGACATCACATGTCCTAGAAATTTTACCTATTGAATCCATAAGTCACACTTTGATAGCTTAGCGTAAGGCCTATCCGCTCGAAGCATACTTATGACTATCTCCAGGTGTCTTGCATGTTGTTCTAGTGTCCATGAGTAGATAAGGAGATTGTTGATGAATATTATGATGAATGAGTCTAAGTATGGATTAAAGATATTATTAATGAGGGACATTATCATTTACAATGCGTTCGTTAGCCCGAACGACATCAACAAGTACTCATACAGTTCATACCTACTATGAAACATCATCTTTGTAATTTTCTCCTCTAACTCATAATTGGTGATAGAATGATCTACGTTCAATCATGGAGAACCACTGAGGTACCCATATCTAATAAAATAGTTCATTGATATTGGGAAACAAATATCGATTCTTCACCATCAATTAGTAAAACTTTTAGTAATCAATATAGAGTCGAAGACTATCTTCTGCCTTCTTAGAAAACAATATAGGTGAACCCCACAATCAAGTACTTGTATTTATGAATGTATTTATATCTATTTCTTTAAGAAGAAACTTGATATGCTTTATCTTAGTTGGTGCCATAGGATATGGGGTATCAAAATTGGTTCACTCTTGACATGAACTCAATCTAAGCGTAACATGTAAATATTTCAGAGTTTATACTAGGTTAAAGATTCCCCAAGAAATATTTCAATCCATTATTCAGAATCTTGATATCCTTCAGTTCTCCAAAAGGATGAATAATTATGGAGTTGAAAATCATATCATACTAAACCATAGTTCTAAACTTCTATTCCTCGGAAAGATATTGGGTAAAAGACATCCAATTGAAGTGGCTATGCTATCTATACCACAATGCACATGATGAAGAAATATCAACTCCATTCTTTTACAACTCCAGTGGTAATGTTGAAACATCCTCCCATACATAAGTGTTTTGGAATTATTCATAAGTAGTTCCATAAATCATGAAAAGGTAAAATCTTCTGTAACACAAAGGAAAAAATTCAAAAAAATAAACACAGTCATTAGGATAATTAGTCATTGGGATCACAAAAGGTTTCTCTTAACTGGTCTATAGGATCAAACAAAGTTTTCTGAGAATTATACCCTTATCCCAAGGTATACCCCTTCAAAAACTAACCCTTGTTTCTATCCATAAAAATTAGTCACAATCATTATATATATATGCTAACACACCAATATGCTCTATTAAACTAATTAATTTCAATAAAGATATATCACATAAGAGAAACTATCCAGATTAGATAGAAAAATTCAAGACATTTAATTAATGAACTACCATGAAACACAAAAACATGTATATATATGGTATGCGAACCTACATGCCTATTCACAATGAACATACATATGATAAACCTCATAAATCACATATCAACATCATGTACTTCACCTGAGGTGGCTTTAATCAATATCAACAAAAAAACATAATTCCCAATTTTATGGAAACCCAAAGGTCCACTATACAATGCTAGCCAGACACTCACATAGTTCCCCTACCCGAGTCCCAACCATCCTAACTCTGGTTTAACCTGTCCCAACCCAAGACAAAGAGAAGAAAAATGGTTGTGAATCCTGATCCTTTGATACCGTTTTTTAATACCCCAAACAGAACCACCAGGCCCGAGCTGTAATGCCACATAACCTCATGCATTCCTCCCCATACGTAAGAGGTTTCCAGCTAGTAGTGAGAGTCTAAGTCTATCATTGGGAATAATATACCCTCATTATCACATCATATGATCTATAATAAATAGTGATAATATAATAAATAATTAGAGTAATAATGTGAAAAATAAATGACATATATGTCATGCAAATAAAATATTTTTCAAGTGTGCAACACCTATCTAGAAAGAAGAAAACATAAAATAAACAAAAATAACATCGGGGTACTCCAATGTCTATCCTAGTCCTTCCCAGCTCCATGCTCCACCTGCTTATATATCTATCACAAGTCCCTTTACCATCACCAGGACTCACATGAAATCTGTAAGTGCATCGGAATTATTAAGTAGGGTGTGAGTACAAGACTTAATAGGACACCACCAATGAATCCTTAACCTGATGTGCTCAAGTATACAAGTGCGTACCATGATAATACTAAATTAAATATGCTCATAAACATACAATAAAAAAATGTGTGGTAGTGAGATTACCAAGATTCCACAACCCCCAACCGTACCTTCTTCATCTCCATGATTGAAGATATTTGAATGAGTCATAAGAAACAAATTGACCCTTGTATGGTGTCCCCAAAATGTGATGGAGGTGGTACCCAGTGCCATCTATCCCACAAGTGGACCATGCCACCTAGATTATCTAGACGAGAATAACTAGTACTCACATCAACTAGGCTATCTCATGATGAATGGTACTTGGCCACAAGTAATCCTCGAGTACACACTCGATACGATGCCATAGAGTCCTCATACCTCCACCCTCTTCTCAAGTCCCTCATCGATATGGTTGCAAATAATGCATTCTTCCCGACAAGGGAATAAATATGTCCTGAGGTTCCACCTCTCCCAAATACCACTACCAATCAACATAGCATGGTTATAAAAATACACAACGAGCACACAATTAGTCATGGTATATCAACATGAGCATATAAATACATATAAAACAACATGTGATCATAATCAAACATGAAAAAAAGATACACTAATATTAATAATTGAATCCCAATAGTTTTTATGGGCTATATAGACACACAAACATGTCGTCACAATCAAGTATGGTCAATCAAATGCCAACAAATATAATTATCAAGGAAAAAATTGTAAACGCGATCCCAAGAAGGGAAGAAACCTCAAACCTCAAATGTCGTCGATGTCAAAGGAAAGGATAAAACACAATATGTGGTTCAATAGTTGGAGTGGAAACCTCAATAGTCAAGAACACCTATTCACGGACTTATTATTGTAAATTTAGACACATCTTGAGTTGTTGGAATGTCAATGATTGAGGTATATCAAGGGTTTCCTATAACCAAAAACATATATTTTATTTCAAAAGGAAATAAAATTTCACTTGCGATGATACATTCTCTCTTGGATAATTTTTGAATTATCATTAAAATGTCACATGCAATGATATTGTCTATTTCCTAAGTAATTCTCAAATTATCATTTAATTCAAAGCATGTGCTTTAAATATTCTCCTTCAATAATAATAATATATTGATAATTTATTATAAATTATCCTATATAATTATCTTTTTATAATTTAATACAAATTATCATTTTATAATTATCATTTGATAATTTATTATAAATTATCCTTTTATAATAATATTTTGATAATTTTCTTAAATTATCCCTTTATAATTATATTTTTAATAATTTCTCTTAAATTACCCTTTATAATTATCCTTTTGATAATTTTATTACAAATTATCGTTAATAATTATATTTTTCAAATTATTTCTAATAATTAATTATCTGTTGATAATATCTTTTGATAATACCTTATAAATTATTATAAGATAATTTTACAACATTACTATATAATTATTCATTTAATAAATTGAATAATTATATTCTAATAACCAATTATTATGAATTATCATTTCACAAACTCCTTATGATAATTTTTTGTAATTATTGCTTAACAATTATTTATAATTATCATTTCAAAAACATATTGACAATTTTATTTAATAAAATTATCCTTTTATGTGATTATAAATATATATATATACACACACATAAATATATATCTTCATACCTATATATATATATATTTTGATAAAAAATATAAATTTATTACAATGTGATTATATATATATATAATAATATAAATTTATCAAAAAATAAATTTCATATTATATATATATATTTTATATTATTAAATCCCACATATTTTTTAACAATTAATTTAAAGAAAATAAATAAAGAATGGAATAGATGAAGAATGGGCTACTACGCATACCTTGAGGGAGGAAGAAGAAGAATCAAGCCCACCACTAGAATTGGTTCAAAGCTCACTGAAAGGACATACTTTGTCTCAATGGTGTGATTCCATGGAAGGGGATGTGGTATTTATTACCAAAATAAACATGTTAAGGGTTTTCCTAATACAAAAAATTAAACACCCAATTCAATTCGTTAACCATCAATCAAATGAATGAGGAGTGTTTATATTCATTCTAGGAGTTTATTGTCACTAATTTTTGGTGAAAACATATGGAGAATGAAGGTTTGAAAAACATACCCTGTACGTTAATGGTTTCCTTCAATAGGTTTAAGGGTAATGAATAGTACATTGGAATTTTTTATTTAATCAATTAAATTAGTTAATTAATTTAATTTAATTGGGTGGCATAATCAAATGTCTATTGCACATAAAAAAATACCCTGCCCAGGGTAAACTGCCCATTTTGGACCCAATGATGATATCATATTTCACATATAGTGCACCATTTAAGAGATATTAATTATTTAATATTAAAAAAATGGATTAAAAAATTAATTAAAATACAAAAGGTTATTTTTTCAAGCGAGGAATCAAAACATTTGATGCTTACAAATGTTATACCCCACCTAGGGTAAAATATAGATCCAAGACTTAATAGTGGTTTCATATTTTTCATACGATGCACAATTTTGGAGATATTGAATTATTTTGTATAAATTTTGTGCACTTTTTATCTTATATTTAATAATTTTATTCCATCTTCACCAAGGCTCTACATGCCTCAGAATCTCACACCAACATAGTTTCTAACTTAAAAAATATTCAACTGATTATTCCAATTTGTTAAATGGTTTTTATGACCATTATCACATTTATTAATTTATTTTTCTCATAAATCATTTCCCCCCACTTAAGATATTAATAATTTATCATAATAGGATTTTTATTATCAATGAAAAAAATCAGGATATTACATTTTTGGACTCTTCTGCCTCTATACGAGCCTATTATACCTCTACATGATTTTTTTCCAACTTGGTGCTACCAGAAATAGTACCTGATGTGGCAAAATATCTATTAGGGATAACACTATTCCCAAATCGACAAAAAACTCTTCTATGGTACCCATCTCCTAGAATTTAGTGTAAATGATCATTTTTACCAAAGTTATTAGATTTATTCACATAAAGGGTTGGTAAATCACACTGTTGAAAATATAAATGAACTAATTAGTTAAAAAATAGATATTAAAATTTGAAATCAAAAAAATTAAAACTTACAATATGTTGTTGAGTCTGTTGGTTTACTGATCTTCTATGTTTCTTCCTTCTACCCAAGAAAAATGATTTTTCTCAAGGAACACGTCCTTAAATATTCAATAATTTCCTATAGTGAATATAGAAAATAATTGTTCAATAATATCATCCAATTTGATGGTGTGATGGAATAAACCTTGAAAAATATGTTTACTACACATTCCTATTATGATAAATATTTCATGAAATGATATGATTTATCATATATATATTATGATTTTATCTTATAGATACCTATAAGAACACATCCCATCACCCTGATTCATGTAACTCATCTTTTTTTTAATAAAGTGCATCTTGGTCTCTAACTGTAACTTTACCTTAAAAAAAACTGAACTATTATTTCATGTTCCATGTGGACAATAAAAAATAATGAGGTTCACTATGAAAGTTAAGAATACAAAAACTCAATGGTACCGTAATAAATAATTTAAGTTGTAATGGGTGTTATAAATAAATAAGAAGGAAAAAATTCATGCACATGAGAGAAACTGAATAAAATAATCATATATAAAAAAGTATACTATGGTGGTTTGGTGGCATTTAATGGAGATACATTAAGAAACAAAACTTCATTGGGAGGAAAATACACACAATGTAAACTAATCTAACATGCCAGGGATTTCAAGCATTGACCCAATGGAGATGATAATGGATGGTACAGGGCTGAAGACATTTGAAATTTTAAAGCATGTTTATATTCCTAATAATATAGTTGAAGAAAAATTCTTAAGATGTTGAGAAGAATAATACTAGTGCAGTAAATGGAATAAAGGTATTGAAAAAAACTATGTGGAAATAATAAATAAGTTATTTTGAAGAAAAAATTACAAGGTTCAATGTTTTTGTTTGGAGACATGTTTTTGTGCAACAACTGTTCAAAATCAGAAAGGCAATACAATTTGATATATGGAATATTATGTTGAACTATGAAATTTTAGAACATAATAGGTCAATGCTACCCTAAACATGAAGAGAAATATATTGTGGTTCCGTGCCATGGTTTTGATAAAAAATAAGAACATAGTTAATACAAAATAGGTTGGGAGAATATATGTGGTAGATCTTTCAATATAATATATGGTTTAATTTTTAGGATACAGTTAGTTAAATATAAAATATTTTTTTTTATATTTTTTTGACTAAATATATATGATCAATGTCTAGATTCTACATCCCATGTTATGAAACTTTCTATAAAAATGATTGTTTTAATATAAATTTGACTAGAAGTAGAGAAAAAAATACAATATGGAGTGATAAATGTTAGATATGTTTAGTTTTCTATATGTGTACTACAAGGTGTGCACTTCTTGGTAGTGGGATGGATGGGAGTGGTTGTTGGTGTGCTTCCATGTGTCAGCTTCTTGGTAGTGGGATGGCTAGTAGTGGTTGGGGGTGTGATGCTAAGTGTGCACTGATTATTAGTGAGTTAGTTGGGAGCGGTTAGGGATTTAATGTGATATTAGGATATATAAGTCCATTTAAGGTATATTTGTGTGAATTTAAGTTTTTTTTCTTTTCTATTTTGATATATTGTTATCACAACAGGTGGATTTGTAATCCAAAAAAAAATCAACAATGAGAGAACCTTAGTTAAAAGTGGGAGGGTGACACACTCTCAAGTTATTACAACCTAATATTGAGGTAAAAAACTCATCAATTTTTGTGGTATCAAAGAAATTTCCATATTTCTAGAATTAATGAAAATATGGTTAAGAATGATCCATTTTATACTGAATGTAATCCAATTTTTTGGGATCATTTCATTATCACTATGGGGGAGAAATAAGACTTAAATCTATTTAAAATTTATAATATTAATAGGGTTTTATGACCTTAATTTCAATGGAATAATGAGTAATAATACAAAACCAATTTTGAATAAGTTTATAGTGAAAGGCGTAAAGAATTCGTTCCCATTAAGGCTGAGTACATGACCATTGACTATTCCATGGCCATCAGCTCAAGGGAGGTCAAGTATTGTGAGATGATTATCACACATGAAAACCTTTTTGATTTTATAATAGAGGGAACACACACTATAAATTTAGATTTTAATAAAACTACCATTTAATAATACATTTAGAAGGAAACCCACTTGAATCAGTTTTGGGTTATTCACTAAGGAAGAAAATAATAAATTTTTAGAATGAAAACACATTGTCATGGGATAAAATCAAGTGGATGTCTCTAATAAAATTTATGATCTAGGTTAATATACCAGTGAAGAATAAATTTATAAAGTTGAGGTTATGAATTTAGATCTAAAACCCCCTTTTGAAAGTGAATTTATAGACTATAAATAGCTCAAAAAGTGAAAAGGGGCTATGAAGATGTGGAATTATTTAATAACGATATGTAATTATTAGGTATTATTAATATAACACCCAAAATAGAATTATAAGGGACTCAATAATCCATATTCATCTTGGAGTAATGATTCTAGCTTCATGGAAAGTTTAAATAGCTATATAGAATTGGTCGTTGATTCCCCAAGAAGTGGGAGATCAAGTGGAAATAAACACCCATAAAGAATTAAAAAATTAATGGTTGAATGAAAACTAATTCTAGGGTAAAAATATTAAACACATTAGGTGGAAAATACAGAATAATTCACTAATGTGCTACCATTTAAATCTATTAGAAATAAATAGGGATAGAACAAAGATCAAAGATTTATACTTGAAGTTGAAATGCATGAATATAGATTCAATAAATTTATGAATGACCTTGAATAATTGATAATTCAAGAAAAATAATTCAAAGATGAATTTATATATAATTAGTTCACCTTAGTGAAAAGAAGCATAATATGAAAATAAGTAAAACATTTTAGAATTTATTCCAAATACTCAACAATAAAAAACATTTTAGCATTTATTCCTCTCATGTTATGGCATAATAATCCACCCCAAAGTATAGAGTTAGTTTGTATAATCCTTATTTATTTATTTATTTTTGACACTTCTTAGAAAAAAATACTCAACAATAAAAAACATTTTATTAATTAAAATCATCATTATTTTCAATAAAACACATCAAATTTTATTAACACCTTAAACTAAATAATCTTCCAATGAGAAATCATTTCATGATAATATGTTGTTGGAAACTCATTCATGATAAGAATGGTGACTAAATCCATTAAAACTCTAGAGAAACAACAATTATACCCGTCATTATTATATTCCCTCTATAGCTAACCTAATTCCATTAGTCATGCATTCCTTTTAGCCTCACTATGAGTAAATCTATAATGAAGTTGCAACCAAAATATTAATTTATATGAATAAAATAGCAATATAAAATTAAATATAATGATTTTTCTTTCCCATATTTGAGCCCAAGCTTTATCCTTTATATGATTTTCAAGGTGTCTCCAGTGGAGTGTCTTGACAGGAATGATGTTAGAGTATTTGTTAAGTGTCACCATAAAACTTATGCATTCTCACCCTATTTTTCCAATAATTTTATTGTTCTTATTGTACTCAACTATCAGTTGTGTGTGGCAGTTCCACACTTTACACATGCTTGTATTAACATTCCACCTTATAGTGATAGATCCAACTGTGAAAGAATAAAAGATAAATAATATATTAATACATATTAAAATGAAAATAAATTATGGTTAAGTAAATTTAATCTATAAATATACTTGAGCCAGACTGATCAGTGGGTAATTCAGGATCCCTAGGCTATAAAGGATAATTTTCCTATATAGTTCCAATGGGGTCCAAGGTCTACTCATGAGGCTCCAAATGTGTCAGAACAAAAGTCAAATGAGTATAAATATAAAATCTCAAAGTATATGTAATAGAAGAAAAATAATTTGGAGTAGAAATATATAGAAAAGGATAATATATATGAGGAGTGGGAGTCATCATCAAATAAGGAAAATAAACATGGTTAGGATCAAATGTGAATGGTGGTGACATTATAGGTAGTATAAATATCATGGGTGCCTTTAAAATAACTCTGGGATAATAAAGTGTGATATATGATATATCTAATAAAGGAGAAGGGTGTGATCAGGTACAAAGAGTAGTGTGAGTAGCTCTTGTACTACCCCCTTGAATTACTAGGTTTAACACCACTTTCACTTGGTTGGTCAGAGAATAATTTTCTCCTACGTTTTTATTCTTTATTAAACTTTAAAAAAAGATTAATGACATAAAATTTTATGTTATTGATATATATATAAATACATGAAGTAGAATACAATAATGGGAATCATAGGAGGATTGACCATATTTCTCATGTAATGATTATAATTTTTCATCCCCTTTACACCTATTCATTTTTTTAATTTTCTATATCTAAAAACAAATATACATTTAGTTAAAATTTTGTAAATAAAGTTTAATAAAAACAAGAAATAATAGATGATGTTAATTAATTAATGAATACTGATTATCAAGTCAAATAAGTATACATAGTGAGATAAACAAGATATAAACAATATCGTTACATCCTCTTGTATACACTTGGTTTAAAATAGTTTTAATAAATTAGTGTAATTTAATTGAGAAAGTGTTTTAAACCAGTTTTAAAATACCATTTTAAAGATTTTTATTTAAGAACATGTTTTAGAAACTATAATTTAAAACCAATTTATAAATGCTTTTTTAAAATAGTTGTAAACCCAATTTTTTTAATTGGAACAAATATAATTAAATGAAAAAAATAAAAAAATAAAAAATACCATTCCAAGATAAAACAAAATTAAAGTAATTACTGTAGTAAAAACATGAGAAACCCAAATCAAGATAAACTGAATGAACTATGAACATATAAATATGATTATATATATTAACCCACAATAATTCAGGTTCAACATCAACTCTTACAATTAGAAAATTTGAGTCATAAAATACAATACTTTGTTCAACACCAAAGGGGGCATCAATGGTGTCAATTTCATCCCCACAATCATAAAAAACATGTCTTGGGATTACTTTGATAATGAAACTGTAATCTCGTATGAGATGATATTTCACATAAAACACTTGTATTTTCATTGATTCCAAAATATATAGTCCATCAATAGTCTATAAGTGATTCATGTAAATAACTCTAAATACATATTCATCAATGAATGTACCATGTTATTTCATTGAATCAAACGCTTTTCAATTCATTATAGTGACTTGACCATGAGAGCAGTAATCCAATAACAATATTTTGTCAACAAATCCACAATAAGACACATTTTTATATCGAGGCCTACTATCTGATGTAATGGAATAATAATCCATTTTTTTAGTTAAAATAATTTAATCATGTAATGTTCTCATATTTATCACTTTATCAATAGTAAAAAATTTATACCCATTGATTATTGAATATTTTCATTCACGAACTAAAGAATTGGGACTAAAATCCATCACTCTTAATTATTAGGAGTGTGATTAAATATGTAAAATTAATACATGAAATATATATTAATAATAAAATAAAATTAATATATATATTTTAAGTTTATTAAAATAATTTTTATACCTTTGATTTCAACTAAGTTGTAAACTCTTTATTATTCAAAGTCCCTCTCCTTCTCAAAGGTAAAGAACCAATAAATATACTTATAATTTGTTGATGTTACCTCTATAAAATGATAATACAAGTTAAATTTATTTGTTAAAGTAAATATTATGAGGTAAAATGTATATATTTAAATTAGTTTCTTGATTTAGTCATCGAACAAATCACAGTTAAGGAAGACTGTGCGATGTTACATATCCCGCTCTTCAAGGCTCAATATAGCCAATGCATATAATCCATGCATTCCTATTTTTTTGGGAAGAGATGAAAATGAGGGATAAATTTCCCCATACTTATCATCTTCATTTACTATTTCTCGGTTATATATTGTGTACACATCAGACAAATACATTGGATAAAAATCTATACATTCTTGATCCAGATAGACACTCACAATAGAACCTTCAGGATAATTCTTATTCTGGACATAAGAATTCATTTTTCATTTATTTCTTTTAGTAAGACAAATCTACCAAAATGTAATAGGTTCCCTAATTAGAAATTTAGTTTCAATATGTACTATTAAATGAAACATGACAGTGAAAAAAAATGGATGAAAAATGTTCTCCAACTTATACAAAAATAATTATGACACTTGTTGCACTTGTATCAAGAAAAACTTGGATAAACTTTTATCTAAAAGGCATCTATAAAAATGGAACAATAAAATCACAATCACCCTTAAATTATTGGATTGTAAATGTTTGATTTTTATTGAAATAATTTCTTGAATAAGAATGTGATAATCATGAGTTTTTAGGGATTTTAGATTCAAGTATCTTTTACTGACTTGTTTAGATATGTTTCTAGATTATCCAACAGGAAACTTGATATTATTCAATATTATGAGAAATTTATTTTTCTCTAAATATTTCATCACTTAAGGAGTATATGTAACTTTACATTTATTTTAACTGACACACACAAGATGTAGTTCTGGTAAAATAACCTAATCTAAAAAGTCACACAAAGATCGCATGTTATCTTTGGTATTCCTCATGATATTTATAAGATTTGAAACAATGATTATATATATATTTTTCTTAGTGTTCATTATAAATAAAAAATTAAATAATTTCTTTCATCAAAATTCCATATCATAAAAGAAACATTACCTTTTCCAATTATAAGTGTTTTCAGTGCCAAAATTATTCATATTTTTAGATTTCATCTTCGCTTTCCCTAATAAAAAACTCACATCTTGAAATTAATTAATCCATCAGTTCTTGACATATATTTAGGTGGATCTTCAATATCAACAATATTATCTAACCTCCAAATATTATTAATATATGGATGATCCATTGGAAGGAATCTCTGATGACCCATGAAACTAAAACTATGATGATATTTAAGTCTTCTAGATCATGTATTATTTATACAAATAGGACATGATAGTTTTAACTTCCCCATATAACTAGAAATCATTTAATAATAAAGGAAATCATTAACATTCCATAGATGGTAAACACATATCAGAAATATTATTTTTAAGAAGTATCAAATGTATGTACACTACATCCCAAAGATACTTTAACTATTTTATTAGTGGTTGAAAGTATAAATTTATATCATCACCAAGATCAGAAGGTCCAGATATTAGTGTAGTCAATAAATTGAATGTTTTTTTCATAAACATAAAAATAGGAAGATTATAAACTTGAATAAAAACTAGCCACATGCTGTGAGAAGTAAGAATCTGACCCAACTGATTAAAACCACCCCAAGATAGACCCAACCAAACATTATGAACATATTCTAAAAAATTAGGAGGTCATCCTTCAAATTTACTCCATGATAATCTATGTGTATGATAAACCAAATTATGATTATCTTTATTTTCCTTAGTATCATTCCATTAGATATTTTTTCAGATTTCAAAAGATATGTATAGTTTTTGAAGCCTAGGGCTCAATTGAAAGAACCACATGACTTTCTATGGTACATGAGATGGTGTTCCATCAAAATTTGGATTCCATTGAGATATACCAGATTCTATATAGTAATTAAGGTTTTCTATTTCCTCTGAGAGTAAACTATTTTCTTTTGGGAAAGAATGAATTTTATTAGAAAAAAAATACAAGCTAGTTAATTAAACTCCATGCCATATAATCATTTGAATAAATATCTATATTATAAAGAATAAAGTACTTCAAAAAGGTTATAATTCAATAAATTTTGGTATTATAAGTTCAATACATGGTTTTCCATGATATAACCACAATAAAAATTCCAAAATTTTCATTTTAGTATATTCTTGATATACAGGAGTCCGGAAATCATCCATTAATGTTTTTACTCTCTCAACATCATCTTTTTAATTATTTTCCTTATGTGTATTGATATCATTATCTTATTTCATTGGAATAATATATTTCTCATGATGATGCACAAATTGAAATTGATCAAATATCAAATTGTCTATTCCACTAATTTTTTTTCCGTTAATAAGAAATAGAATATTTTCTCTTCTCTATATTGTGATACCAAACATAATATTTTGTTTTGAATCTAAATTTTATATATAGTAGATAAATTATTATAGACATAACAAAGGTTTTACAACATAATTATAACATTAAAATCATATAAGACCTCTATCTAGAGAATTATTAAATAAAAAATATAAAAAATAAAATTTCTTGTGAAACTCAATTGAGATCTGATCAGTCTTATATACCCATCTTATATCCATTAAGTTAAATAAAAAAAAGTATATTAAAATCAATATAGTAAACCACAATTAAAAAATTAATTACAACTAATTTTAATATGAAAGCTATAAAATCATACTAGTAGATATCCAAAAAAAGAAAAATTAAAAAGAACAAAAAATGGTAAAACAATATAATAGAAATTTGACTATAATTGATATAAATATAAATAATCATCTAATCCTAATATCGTAGAAAATAATATTTATACGATAACATAGATATATCCATAACCTGATAAAGGAATTTACTTTAATTTTTAAGGAGGAAAAGTGTCTTATAAATAAAATGTTAATGAGGATTAAGGAATATCAAGAGACAATGATCACATTATGATTCTTATAGAAATAACTTTGGAATAAATAGAAATAAGAATATCAAATAAAATTTCACCTTATATCCACTTAAAATGATTATAAAAAATTAAAATAACTTTTCAATTCCATTGCATATACATACATATTGAATATATAAGCTAGAGGAATTAATAATCAATAATATAATTATAATTAACACAAGTAGCCAAAAATAATAATGAAAAATTAGATTATAAGAGAATCACTTGATGAAATAAGAACATATTAATATATTATATCATAATAAAGTTTCACAATAGTGGTCATGGGTAAGAACCAAGAGGGATAAGGTTGGGAAACATTTGATATCTTTTATAGGGTCATGTCCTTGTGCTATATTTCCATGGGGTAACCATGTACACATAGTTTATTTTATATTTATAACATAACTAAAAAACTAGTCCATATGAGAATTATAATATAAAATAAAAACTTTATATCAAACATGAACCATGGTATATATTTTGTTCTAATACTCACAAGTTACAAACAAAACATGGAAGTAGATGAGGTTGGTGAATTAATAGATTATATAAGTAATAAACTAATTAAGTTTTTAGTATGGAATAAGTAATAATAAACTCTTACCTGAACAACTAAAACTAGAGATAAGGAATAAAAAAAACTTTTTATAAATATCAAAAGAAAGAAAATTATCCTTTATATAAAAATTTTTGCCATATAATGAAGAAAATTTATGAAAGATGTTTAGGTAATAAAAAAAATCCATCTATATTCAACCTTTTATGCATAATTTTTTTTCAAACTTGTATAACTCATATATTAAATATTAAAACTAAAATATATTAAATATAAATATTAAAATAATACTATATGACGTAAAAACCTATGCCAAGAATTATTCTAAATAGTAAAATTAGATGCATTTTACATAATAAAAAGATTTATAGAACACCAAAGGGATCCATTCATGTTTAACTAGTATTCAAAAATACCACTTTAATTGTTACATATATACAAGGTTAAGTAGTTTCTTGAACCTAAACCTATACTTTTTTTAAGTGTGTAAGAAAACTCACACCCATTTCTGCCCAAAATTCAACAAAATATTATTTTCATACAGTAATAGATTTGGGTATGCAATGAGAAGAAGTCATGATAAAGGGTCTAAGACTTTTAAGAGATTCATCATTACGATCTATTCATAAAAATTTGGGTTCTATTAAGCTCCATACTAGACATAACCCTATTCCACACAAAAGCTTGCAAACTCCTAAAAAAAGAAATTTATAGAATCAAAAATAGTAAAAGACAAGTAAATGTAATGATCTAGTAAAATAATATTTTTTACTATGGTTTATGGTTTAGAAGAAAGTAAAAATTCTTACTCAGAAATTAATATGGAAATGTGTTTAATCAAGATTAGATAATAAATGTTTTTATTATGGAAATTTTATTATATTTCCACTTATGAAAGGTCAAGATGAGACTACTGGAATTTCAATGAGAATATATTTTTTTTGGAGAAATAAATGGAACATGTATCACAGATAAAAAATCTGATAAAATACTACATGAATATTTTACCATAGTATGTATTCATTAATTTGTACATAAAATTCAAATGAATATTATTGAAATTATATTAAGAAGTAATCTATATAGAAACTATGATGCATCAATTTGCATCAACGGTCCTAGATGTTTTACTTCTCAATATATTATTTCACCACCTTCTTTAGAAATTATTAATAATACACAATATAATGGTATTTTGATAGAAAATATTGATTTTTGTATTATATTAAAAATGTATATTAATTATATAAATTCCAGAAACCTTTAAAGAAATAAATTTTCCTATAGAATAATTATTTACACAAGTTCAAAATAAAAATCATTTCATTCATAATTATGGAAAAGAAAAAATAGAGATACTATTTATGAAAATATGGATAAAAAAAGTTCAACTCTGAAAGAATCCATTAATAAAGCCTCTAAAATTTTGATTGATTTATTAATTACTTTTCTACACTTGAATAATGAAAAGTTACATTTCAAGAACTATCAATGCAATTTATCACTTTTTTAATCTTTATGATAGACCGAAAAATATGGAAAATGAATGAAAAAGTAACATTAAAATATATTTTTATTAAACAATCATAATTTTCTACTAGGCTCTATAATTGTGCAAATAGTCAAAAAATGTAGATAATATTGTTCTTTTTGAATAATAATATAGAATATATAATGATAATCGAGAATTTTAATACGTAATATTTCAAATAGATATAGGTATTTCTAGAATTGAATTTAAAAATGGATTTATCAAAATTTTAATCAATTAATTCCACTTTATTCCCATATTTTTTAGGTTTTTAATAAATATTATAAATAATCTTTTTCACTTCATATTTAGGAGAATATGTCAATTTATATTCAATCAAAAAATTATTATTAAACCAATTCATATATATAGGATAATTTAAATTATCATTAATATATTCATTTTTATTTCATTTCATTAAATGAATCCATTTTTTTAAAAAATACCTAAAGTTATGGATTTTTTATAGGTAATGTGGCTCCAATAATTCTCGAAAGGGTCATTTCTACAATAATAAGAAATATGGTTCTTGATATTGGATGGTGATATGAATTTTTGAATTGATTTACACTCTCTAAAAATGGTAATATGAATAACCCCATAGGTATTAAACTAGACATGATAACTTTTCATCATCCATCTTAAGCAAGAATTAAAAGAACATAAATATAACTATAGTATAAAAAAGATTAAATTAATGTAATATAGATTTCATAGTTTTTGTAAAATTTTTATATAAATTTTTGGCCAGATTATCCTATTTACAAAGTTACAAAAAAATATAGAATTTATTTCTTATAGATAAATACTCAATACCCTAATGGGCTTACCAAAATGAATCACATGATCAATTACTTTATAGGTCATCTAAAAATTTCAAGATTTTTATCCACAAAATTTAGAATTTTATATAAAAATGATTTACTTATTACTAATATTATATCTCATTGATCACCTTTTCTTCTCTTCATTAGATACATTGTATTTAATCATTTAATAGATTGAGTCAATGAAAAATAAATGAATGCATTTCCACATGATACTGATGTGAATATATAACATAATATGTAGATTATTCCACCATATCACTGATTTTAATAGATATTATGAAAAATTTTCATACATAACATTATTTTTAGGTATTATCATAGAAAATATTCCCTTCCAGTGAACCAGTCTTGAGATTTTCATGGTGGGTAAAAAAATTGTTTTTTTAAATGAAAATTTAGTAGAAATAGAAAATAAATTTTTTTCATTGCCAAATCAATATTTCAAGTCACATACTCCATTAATAAATTTTCTTCAAAGAGAATAATGTTCCCTAATCATATTTAAAAGAAACTACTTATTGTAGAGTTAAAAAGATCAATTCAAAATAAAAAAAATATATTTTATTTTACATCAAGAATTTATTGAGAAATGAAAACTTATGGTTCATCCCTAAAGTGTAAGAATTAAATTCAAAAATTTAAAGTACTCGAACTACCTTGTTTTCATATCAATGAAAATTTTATTAACATTAACACAGCTGTAATAATAGGCAATATCAAAAGTGTATAAACTATAAAAATGATTCAAAGTGGACTGTTCCACACTATCACTTCCATGTTAAAACTCTACCAAAGGGGAAGCTATTATTTTAATATATTTAGGTAAACCTATTAAAATTTTTATTACCTAATAACAAATTTTATCCCAAGGTAAATAATTACTAGTTGCACCAAAATATGCTGTCAGTACACCCAGAATCACACTAGTAAACTAAGTTAATTCATGATTTTTTTAAATCAACCAATTTGATACACACAGAATATATGAAATATCATCATTAAAACAACAATACTTTATGAAAATTTATGAATGGATCATATTAATGAACCGTACTTATATTTAGTCATTATATGTTTAATATAATAAAAATCCTCTATAATGATCAGATGATAGTAAAAAGTCATAGAAAAACCTGTAACAAGTTGTAGTAAAAAAAGGTAAGCCTAATTACTCCTAGAAAATAAAACTTGTTTACATGAGTAGGAACATATTATTAGTAATATCATATGAAAATATCAAAAATTTCAAGCTGTTCTTAAAAATACTCATAGATTTTATTGAGATAGGAAACTCCATATCTTTGAACTATATTTGAGAATTTCATATCATACAAATCAAGTATAAAAACCTAAAAATACTAATTGAAATGATTCCTTTGATAAAAATAGGATATCCTGAGAATCAGTAAAAATAACACACTTTTTTCTAACTTGTGGTCATAATTCCAAAAAATCCAGCGGGCTCATTCGTATGTGTTGTTTATCATTAAGTTTTTTTTTATTTTTCTATATTAACTATATTTTTTCATTTATTATTGATAAAAATTGGTTTTATATTAAGTAATAATAATTTATTATTAACCTTATATAAATAAATTTATATTGTTAAGACCTCATAAATCAATTGAAACCTTATACTAATACTATAACCTCCACAACGATTCAATCTCTATATCCAAGAAAAGTAGACCAAACAAGTATTCTCAGACCAAGAACTATTGGCTCATCAATCATTAAAAAAAATGAAAAAATATAACTCAAATCTTTTTTATTTTTGTAAATTTGGTAAATAAGAATAATATATTTATTGAACAAATACAAATCCTTCCATATCTAAAAACATTTCTTTGAATTATTTTTTTTGAATTCAAGCTAATGATAGTTATAATAATTCATTAAGTATGAATCATAGTTCAAATATATTTTATGGACCTATTATTTTTTCTATTATGTGTTTTAGATAATAATAGAGTCAATATCTGATGTTGGTATCACTTTTGAGAAAAAAAAATATGAAATAAATATTCATTGATATATAGGACTCATTATAACAAGTCACACACTCATATTATATAAATAGAAAAATAAATAAATTATTTGGTCTAATTTAGTGAAATTCAATCCAGAAAAATATAAGAATGATAAATTTCCAAAATAATAGATATAAATATCACAAATAAAGAAATAATGAAAGGTGTAGAGAAGGCCAATATATATATTCAAACCATATAGTACATTTAAAATCCAAACATGTTTAAGACCTATAATGTATAATTTAAATTAATAAAATAAAACATTGAGATTAATAATTTCATAACCCCCTAATATATTAACATAACAAAAATGTACTACAATTGACAATTACAGATTTACATCAATTATATCACAAAAAATAAAAGGTTCATATTAGATCAATATATAAGTAGAGAGTAAATGAATTAAAAAAATACATCACCTATAATAAGATTTATTATGAAATATAAAAACAAATATAATCAAAACTAACCCATGTACAAATAATCTAGAATAATCCTAACAAAAAAGAATCCAGTTTAGTATTTTACAGCTATAAAAAAAAAAAAAATTTGCTTGATAGGGGAGATGGAGGATTTTGTAACTCAAAAATTTTATTTTCAATAATATTGGAATTAAAATAGAAAGTGACGATATATTTTTGAAGTTGGGGAAGAAAACTGATGGCCACCTGCTTGTAGGGTTCAATCTAAATGGGAGTTAAATGGGTGGAGGGGAGGTCATGTGGTTGGCTAATGTCCCATACTCTATAACAAAGGATTTAAAAAACCATTGGCATAACTATATCTTAAACATGATTTACCATTGGTTTTATAAAATTGTTGGTATAGGGGGACCTATACCAACATCTTTTTTAAACTATGGGTATATCTCTTTTGGTATAGGTCCCCTTTCTAGTAGTGATACTATAAGTGGATTTTGTTTGATTGTAGATGTATCTTGGGGTAATAATGTCAATAATATTTGATTGAGTATATATTAACCATCATTTTAATTCATGGAGAGTGCTCCCTTAATGTACACCTACTTTGACCCTCTCAGGAGATATGTTTGGGTTAATTCAAATTTTCATTATAAACTATTACGAGAGAATAAAACCTATATAAACCTATGATATTCCATAGTGATATGCGATAAACCTAAAGTGTATTGGGTTGATGAGTCTAAGGTTGATCATAATCTTAAAGGCAGAGATTCTGCTTATGAGGATTTAAGTTATGGAAGTCTAGGATGATTAAGTGGATTTTGAGAGACATTTATGTTAATAAAACCCTTGTAATTAGTTTGCATTTTAGTAAAAAAGTTATTTGAGGAATAATTATTTTATTTTCAATGGATATAAGTTGAAAGGTATTCATAAACTTTAGGGTTTATATAATCTTTTAACTTGAGATAATAATGGGTTATTACCATTTGGGAACATGTGTTTTATGGTATAGATATCTATGGTATTGAAAATAATTTTTTTATTAAGTTTTCAATGTTATTTTAGAATAATTTTACCATTTTTGGAACCTCATATGATTAAGGTAAACTGAATATTATTAGATAACATGGGATTTTATTTTTAGATTAATGGTTGAATTATCTTTTAGAAGCATATATGATTTTAATGTGACCTTATTGGGATTCAAGTTATTTATGGAAATGATTATAATATTTTCATGATTATATGATTAGTGAATATACATTTTGGGTATATGAATTTATGAGTTACTAGTGGTAATTAGTGGTAAATATTAAATTAATTTTGGAAGAAGTTGTGATCAAATCATTCTTTTTATTTAGGTTTAAATTTTATTTAGGAATATTTTGTATAATACTATGGTTAGTTATTTATCAATGGATCTAATTTGAACTTTGGGTCTTATTGTTAAGTCTTTTGAGGTTAATTTCTTATTTTATCATATGAAGCTTTATTCATTTTTGGAATTATCTTACCTTTTTATAAATATTTTAGTTTTGGTCAATGTCTAAATATGTGGGGGGGGGGGGGTAAATTTTTATCCTTTTTTGGAATTATTTGATCATTAGAATTTTATTTTAGTGCTTCAAGAATTAAAAAAATCATCTTTAATACTCATCATTTGAAGAAAAACCTGATATTATGGTAGAAATTTATTCTTATCAAGTAAGTATATTTCCTTTTGTTACTAGTCTTGATAATAAAATAATTATTAAACTCTATAAAAGGGATCATGAAAAATAAAAATAACGTGTTATACTATTACCTTAATTTCCAATGAATTAGTGGTCTTTTTGACACCTATTTGGTTTATAGTTTTATGGTTGTTGACTTTGTGATGATCATTCAATTTTTTATGATCAATGTTTTCTGTCACACTCCATTATTATTTTGGACATTAATTTTTCTCTATCACTATATTTTTACTTACCACTAATTCTTTACTATTTGGAAACCTAGTATGTGTTATTAGATAAGACCCCTGTACTTCCCTTTTCTCCCTTTTCAAAATGAATTTTTATTAACCCTTTTTTTGATGTGGGATTTTAATAAAAGTATTTTTAAAAGTGAAACATCAAATTAATGAGATAAAATTAAAAATTCAAGGAGTAAAGTTATTAAAGGGGTATAGTTTAACATATTGAGATTCTGAAATAAGAACATTATGATAGATAGCATATACGATACACAACACCAAGATTAAATGTTTCGTAAAATACAATATTTAAATATGACCGTTATAACCATGCTGTTGAGTTGGTGAGTATAAAAAGGATCAAAAAAATTATGAAATATATATAAGGGTCCTAATCAATAAATTTTTATTTATTAATTCTTATTAAATAAACACAAATTGTTTTGGTAAAATAATTTTTTTCTCAAAAATATGTTTGTTTCAAAAATAGATTTTGTTGATTTTCAAGAGAAAATATTATATATAATTTATGGAAATTTTATAAATTTTATTTGATAAATATTATATAATTTTTTAAATCATTATATTAATATTAATTTATGGTGAAATTTTTATAATTTTATGATTTTTTTTCAATTAATAGTGAAAAATACAGATTTTTATTATAAATTATATTTTATTTTAAAGTATTTACAATGTACTATTCTGTTTTGTATTATTTTTGAAATCTAATTATTTTATTTTTATTAAATATAATCCAATTATATTACTTTTAATGAATTTAATACATGAATTTTGTATAAAAACATTTTTATACTTAGAAAGGGATTTTTTTTTCTAAAAACCACTTTTTGTTGTGTTTTGAGAGTTTAATTTTAAATTAAATTATGAAAATTATATGAATAAAATCATAAAAAATAAATTAAATAAATGAAATAATTAGGTCCAATTTTTTTAAATATTTCCCTTTAATTTTTGGTCTTTTTGAATAGTAACTATAGTAAATAATTATCACCATAATAAGTGTAAATCATGTAATTATGGTTAATAATAATATGGTAAGGACAAAAAATTGACCCTAAAACATTTCATTATCCTATCATATGATTTTAGTTAATACATTTTCATACATTTCTCAAATATGTGTCCACTTGGTTCCATATTTCTTTGATTTTTATCTTCATAATAATTGTGTAAACAATAAAAATAAAAATGTTAATTTCTTTCTTATAATATCTATAATATTTTATGAAATTATAAGAAAAAATTATTTTAGGTTATAAATAGGAATTTTTTATATAAATGATTTTTTTATTATAATTTATATATAATTTATAGTGTTTGAATAATTACCTTAAATTCTCACGAAATGATGAAATAACATTTATTTAATAAATAGAAAAGTAAAATAAATGATTTTTAAAATTATTAAAAGTAATATAATTTGAAATAATTATTGTGTTTCATGAATTATCCAGATATATACAACCTATTAGAGATATTTTAAATTATTATATTCTACTTATTTTGTTTTTATATTGTTTTCAAAGTCAAAATAAATGAATAGTTCCAAAAAATAACATTATTGTTATTTTATAATAGATAATATTTTATTAAATTATTTTAAATTAATAAAAATTATATATTCATAAAATTTATTGGTACATGGTTTGAAATATCATCTATGTTCCATTTATTAGATAATTAACCTTATAGAGTAACTATCTTTACCCCTAAAGTGTAAAACCGTTTTCATTATGGCAATTGTCAAAAAGGGATAACATAGGTTAAAAAAATATATAAGGGTATATGCCTAATATAAAGATGTAAAATTTTTATTTTATGATTTTATTTCGACACATAATAATACTATATTTTAATTATTCGTATTTTTATCTTTTTTTCCATGAAAGTTAAATTATATTAACATAATATTTTTTTGTAATTTCAAATGTGCCTCTCACCTCACTTATAAAATGGAACCACCTATCCTATTTTATTTACACTTAAAAAGGCTTTTATTTTAGAATATACCATAAAACATATCTTTATTAATTAAATTAACATGTCCTTGGGGACTTGGCTTTATTAGAGAACCCTATAAAGAAGTATTTTGGTGTAAACCTGAAGTGGTTGTCTAAAGAAGAGGTACCATTCTTAAGTAATCTTTTTTTTGATATTTATTATTATACATCCTTAAAATATTATTAAAACATTTGGATATAAAAAAATAAATATTTCCCATATACTGATATGTTATTATATTAATTGAATAACCTACTCGCATATCCTTTTCCATCAAATGGGAAACTAAACCATCGTTTATGTATGAAACTGACTACCTCCTTTCGAACTAATGTAATTCATTTTCCATCATCATATATCAAGAATTTTTATGAACATGGATTTAATTTATATATATGATATTAATGAAATAATTATATTTTTTTTAAAATTAATATATCATATTTTTTTTACATTTCCATTCATTGAAAGATGATAACGTCGTTCGTGCGAATGTGGGAATTACCACCTTCATGAAGTGATGTGATTCATTTTTCATTAATGAATAACATGAGTGGTGTAAATAAGTGTATTTAAAGAAATAAAATGATATTTGTGATATAATTATAATTATAGAAAGTTAAAATAACACTTAACTTCTTTACACCATGATTACTGAAAAATGGAAATGTTACTCACGCGTACGTACGACCTATCATCTACATGATTGTAACAAAGTAATTTTTCATAAAAATATTCTATAGTTGGTTTTAAAAGTATAATTAATGTTTAAAAATTATAATTATGTTATGATTGGTATTTTTGATATGATTAAATAATGTTTTTATTGACCATAGTCAACCTTTTGTAGTTGTTTTGGACTTGTGATCCAAATATCCTCAAAACTTACAATATGAACATGAATGATTAAGTAATTGAATTTAAAATGATAGAACATAAAAATATAGGGACAATAAAATTGAAAAATGTTCTTATTAAAGTAAATAATCAACATAATATATTATTTAGGAATATAAATAATGTACATGATGAGTCATACTCAAGTTAAGGGACTTTCTTAAAAAAATCATCTTTTAAAGTTTCTCCTTACAAATATTTTTCTTCCATATCCATGTCATTATAAATTTTCACAATACTTTTAATTTATAATTAAATAGTTTACAAAGTTATTTTTACCATATTTTAGTTTCTTAATAATGTTTTAAAAAGTTATTTTTTATGGTTTTATGTAATGTAGTTCATCTATATTTACAATCATTGAGGCATATTTTAATGTTATGCACATAATTTGTTTTATATGGTGTATATAATTACAAACTTATATATTATAACATTAATCCTTCAAAATTAATCTTATTTTATGTTATAATTATTTTTAATTCATCCCAGGGGATTTTATTTGAATTTTACCAAGTAGTAAGGTGTTTCTAATACCTCATGAATAAATTTTCACATAATAACTAGTTTAATTAATGGAATTTACAAATCTATAGTATACTCTTTCTTCCAATGAATTGTGATTCTGAAGTTACCATAGTGATAAAGCATTTATGTAACAATATCCTTTCTTTTTTGGGATTTTCTATGTTCAAGGTTCCTTTACAGAAAATCATATAAAATTATTTTATTGAAAAAAATCCCATTTAATATCCCCTATTCATTAATGTGGTTTAAAATTTTGGTTCCCATTTCACCCCTTATTGAATAAATAAACATCAAGAAAGTTTTTTTAAGTAATTCCAATCTTGCATATTCTTTTATATATATAATATTTCTCTTCAATGTATATAATTTACTTTAAATATTTTCAGAATTTTTTTAATATTATTTAATGATTTATTAATAAATTTTTAACAATGTTTTACTTTTTAAAAAGTGTTTTTAAAATGAATATTTCATTCATTTTACAAGAGATGTACTTTTTTTTTACTTTTTACAAAAGTGCGAAAGGAATTTTTTCTTTTAACTTATATGACATGGATAGAATTCTTGATATCACGATTTCTTAGTTATTTGAATATTTTTTATATGTTTCCTTATTTATTTTCAAGGAAAATTTTTTTGATAATATTTTGGGAATTTTTATATTTTAAATACGTGATTTCAAATTGTAACAGATATTTTACCCAAGAAATATTCCATCTGATATTTTAAAGTAATTTTTATCAATGATGAAAAAATTGATGTTATGTATTGCTTTTAAATTCTATATATATGTCTGCCACATATATAACTAGATTATTCTCTCTTAATATAAAGGGATAATACATGTATTATGATAATTTCACAAATAAGAGATCTCTTTTACTTATGATTTGAGGCAAGATTACGCAACCCATTTTCTTTCCATGGAAAATTCTTATGTTTATGCCTTATGATTGATTTTCTTTTTACGGAACATATAACCATGGAAATTATATAATGGTCACACCCAGATAGCACTATAATTCATTGAATAAATATTTTATGTCATGAAACATTATGTATGTGATTAAGGAGTAAACTTAATGCACTATGAGGATATTTCCACCATGTGACGTTGTCTTGGAATTTATCCTTGACTTATGCTTATGTCAAATTTTGTGTTGCTACCAAATTCCCATGTTTCCAAGATCTTATGATACCATTTTATTTATGTTATTCACCCTTGTTATTACTCATAAGGTTTCTCTTTTATGATATCATGTTATTCCTCATTATCATGTTAACTCCATTACTAGGATTTATAGCTCACCCATTTCTTTTATGTATTCACTAGGATATTCTTTTATGTTTTAGGAGATCAAGGGGATTTATGAGATCATTATGGAGAATAAAAAATAAAGATATTATGTTTTAGTTATTTTGTATGTTTAATGTAACTAGTATTCCAAATACACTAGGACTCACAATCTTTGGGTTTTAATTAGTAGATTTTTATATTAAAAATATTATTATAATATGTGAAAAAGGTTTTGGTTTCAATAGTTGTGGTTTCCTAGAGTCTGAACATGGAATATACCGTGATAAGGTGATGGATATGTATCCATTTCTCTTATGAAACACTCTTTTTGATGAACACCACTTCGTGGTGGTGGTCAACTTAGTTTTAAATTGGTTGAGATGACTGCTAAGGAGGGTGGGGTGGGGGGATAAACCCATATCAAACAATTGAAATTTTGAATCAAACTTTTACCAATGAAACGGTGACCATGTTTGAAGTCTCCTTATCATAGTATAGGTCTGTTAAGTTTCCCTAGAAATAATAATCAATTATTCTTCTTATTTTGAATTTGCACTTTTCTCTTGAACCCTAGATGGTCACATGTCCTATCTTGGAGAGTTAGAGTCATCTCCTTTGAACTATAATATTCTTTATTTTTGATGATAAAACCTACTTATATATAAGGTTTCTTTCGCATATATTTTACTATATTCATCTATTTATTTCTTCCAGGATGATGACATTAGTATAAATTATTAGTTTTGATAGATTAAAATTGATGTATTGAAGATTAATGTTATATTATAGGTTTAATGAATCTTATAAAGGACTCATTTGTTCTTAAATTTTGTTACTTGGATATGGAATTAATTATCTTCCTTGATGTAGGGGATTTATTATCTTTATTCTATCTTCTGAAATTATATATTTGTTGATATGATTTGGAACCTCTCAGTTACCTTTGTTAAACCTAGAAATCTTTGATTTTTATCCCCTTAAATTTAATGTCCAACATTCTCATCATTCTTTTTTGATTTTTAAATCCTTCTCTATAATTCTTTGAACCTACACCATTATATTGATTTATACCCACATATTTAATTTTATGAGAATTAATTGTTTATACCACTATAATTTTTAGTGATATACCAACATCAAAATTTATCTCTAGGAAAGGTAAGTATCTACTATCACCTTGATCTTGGTACAAATTGTTTGATCTAGGGGTAGGGGTTATATTAATAGATGAAATTACTATCACAATCTTATCATATACTATTTTTTGGCCTGAGGGAAGGAATTATTGTATTCATTCCTCAATCTCTTTTTTTTACTTCCTTTTATCAGGATTAGTGTTGTTGGTTTATTTTAGGGGAAGGGGAAGATATGGCTACTTCCTTCTATGATTGATGATATTTATTTCTCCTTTATTCTTATAAAACCTCTCTTTCTTACTTAAATTTATATATTAGTATTATATTATTTTATTATGGTATATAATTCTTATGAAATTTGATTAAAAGGAGACATGAACTGGATTATGATTTTGATATGGACAGGTGATTAGTTTGGTGATGCCCCTCTTTATTTAATGTTTAATATTATTTCTAATGTTATTATTTAAATTTTATGATATTAATAATAATATCTTAGGCTGAAATATATGCATGAGAAATAGAAAATAAGTTGAGTATGTAAATATGGGGTTGAAACAATCAAATTGAAAGTAACTTAGAAATTTGAATATGAATTTAAGTTATTCTAGAATGAGTATTGATAAATATGAATACTAATTCAATTATATAAATGGGGAAATTATTTGTTTTTGATATTGCTGGAGTTGTTAGTGTTCTTATCTCTTAAAATCAACTATCTTATGGTACAGTCTATTACTGGTTCTGGCTATTATCCTTGTCCTTTATATTATATTTTGGTATATTAGTGAGGGTTTAATTATATTCTAGGGTAGCAAGGGAATAATATTTATTATCCTTTTATTCATGTTTCTTAATTTTATATTTTACTTTCCTTTGAGTGAATCCTAGAACCTTTGTTTATATAGTGAGGATACAAGGGTCCTTTAGAGGAGTTAGTTTAGTGTTTCCTACCTAGATGATTTTTATTGTTTAGGTAAGTTGAGTTTACTTCTAGCATAGCTGAGGGGTGTGTAGGTGTGTGGTTTTGAGAGATCAGGTGATGTGAGTTGGATGGGTTAGAGGAAAAAATTGAGTGGGAACTATATCTTAGTATATAATAGGTTATGTGGGCTTATAAACTTTTACATATTTATGTTTGGATTGTCTTCAACATAGAACTGAAGGTATGAGGTTAAAGTATGATTCTTAGTTATCTGTAGGTGTGGGGTGTTGTTTTTGTTAATTTAAAAACATAAGTAACTAAATAAATATGTATGTGGAATAAGTACATGAATTAATTACTGGATATCAAACCTATGTAAATAGATAAAGTGTTAACCATAACATGAATTAGAATACTAACCATATGTGTATAAATGAAATCATTTAGATGGTTTGTTTGATATTTAATGATGTGAATAAAACTATAATCAAGTTTGGGGATTTAGTGATGAATGTGTGGACTGATGAATAATGAAACCATTGGGATATCTTAATTTTGAACTTATTAAATATTTTAAGTTATAATAGCATGAATTAAAACCAATTAATGTAATGGGAAAGTAGATAACTTCCCTATTGGTGGTGATACTTTTTTATTTTCATATATATTGATATTGTGATGATTCTTTTTTCATTTATCATTTTACCTGATTATTATATTCTACCTACTATTGGTTATAATGACCACATTCTATATGTAATTATATTTATTATGATACAATGCATGTAATCTATAAATGGTTATGTCATCTTGTGGTTGTGATGGGATTCTGGGGTGTATGATGTGATAATAAAATGAATTTCTTTTTGGTGCGGTTGTTATAGAATGTTTCTAATGAGAGAATATTGGTCACTGTGACAGGTTTGGGTAGGTAGGAACGAGGCCCAACCCAATTTAGGGGTGACTTGATATGGTGGATTGACTGACTAATGCCAATGATTGAATGTTATACCTTATGGTAGGATGAGTTTTGTAGTTATGAGGCATGAATATAGTGAACCTTGACTTTTACACATAATATTTCTTGATTTTAAGCATAATTATCCATTAAATACAAACCAAGGATTAAAAAGACCGGTGTTTTTTGAAGAATAGTTACATAATTATAAAACATGAAAACTAGAATAAAAAATATTTTTATTAATCTCCCTAATGAGATACTAACTTACTTTTATCTCTTACATCTATATAGGATAACCTAGTGAATACATAAACAAAAGGGATGAGAAAAAAATCCCATTAAGGGAGTAAATATGGGAATAAAGAATAACACAAGAGTTATAAGGCATAACATGACAACATAAAATGAATGGATCATGAATAAAAATATGGAATCATAACATATAGAATATGGATCATATGATCATGGAAAAATTAGTGTGTGAAATAAACACATAATAATACATAAACATGAGTCAAGGCTAACAACCAATACTAATCTCATAGTGGATATAGTCCCATAATGGATTAGGTTTACTCCCTAATCCCATACATAACTTATCACGAGACTAAAAAATCACCCAATGCATTGAATTATTATTTGGGTACACCAATCATAACATGATCATGTATATTTGTTCCACATAAATAATCAAACATAAGGAATGAACATAATGGTTATGCATGGAGAAAATGGGTTTCATAATCAAGTCGCAAGGCATGACTAAAGGAAGTATCATAATGTTTTACATGAAATAAGGGATTAAATAATTATTGTACATTCATAAATAAAAAGTATAAATATATTATTACAAATGATTTCCAAATAATGTGTAAACATGAGAAAACAATGGTTAAGTAACTTTGTAAATGTGCCACTTAAGCAGGGTTTTAAGGAAAAAGTTAAAGAGACTTTTAAAGGGGGTAAGAGCATAATAATTTAAATAAAACAAGAAGTGAACTTAATTTTTTTTTTCATGATAAAATTATTTATTTTATAAAATATGGTTGGATTAAAACAATTTAGGGAGTGTACTTGAAAATGGGTAAGAAACATAAAGGTTCCCTTTAATCGGGATTGCTTATCGAGAGTAATTGAGAAGGGAACCTTTTAAAACATGTATTTCCCCATAAAATAAAGATTAATTTAGATATATAAATATGTTTTAAACATATAAACATAATATAGGATAATAATTCATAAATAATTAAGAAATAAATTTTGTAAAAGAGAGAGAAATATTAACCCAAATGAAAAATGGAGGTTCATAGAGATCCCTTACCTTATGTTCGGATGCAATCTTCAATTACACTTAATATCTTGAATTGTAAAATTATATCTATTAACTTCTTAATTTATAAACTCATCAAAATATATTTTATTTATTATAATTTTATTAATTTCATTTATGGCCATTTAGATGAGTTATAAATTTTAACCTTGTCACCCTAGGATGTTCATTTCATAGTTTCATGATTGGTTCACTTGTGTATAATTATGGATGTTCTTATAAAATTATAATAATTATCCAAAAGTGAAATTATATGGTATTAAAAAAATTTAATAAGTTTAAATGGTCCCATATATAATTTTTTTTCTGAAATGAAGATGATTCATTCGATAAAATGTTAATGACAAATGTTAAGTTTATTCTGGCAGTTTTTATACCCATCACAATATAGTATTGTTTTATTTAATATTATGTCTATATATTTGTTCAATAACATGAAATAAGTTATAATATACATATTAAAATCTTATTTAATGATAATAATCGTTTTATGACAAGCCTTTAATGTAGTAAAGAAAAATTAAAACTCATTGTCGATGAAGGCAGTGAATCGACATATTACGGATGATATTTTTGTTTTTACAATAAAAGGAAGAGGGAATTGGATTTGATGAGTGATATTACATTGAAACAATAAAATTAAACTATATATATTATCATAGAGTTATCATGTCACTTTGGATAGGGGTTAGGGTTATGTAGAATAAAGAAATATTTTAAAATATAAAGTAGGATGATTTTACCTCTTCAATATCATATCCTTGAGAACCTCTTTAAGGAACTTGGAATTGGTATTTTGGTGAGATCAAAAATACCAAGACATGGGGAGGATTATTTTGAAGGGAATTTGGAATAATATGGATAAGATCCAAATATTATAAGGAGTTAGGAGAAGGGGTGGTGAGGGGTTGTATTTATAAGAGGAGGAGAGGGGTGTTTTTAATCATTATATTAATTATTGTATTATTTAAGCTCAAGAATATCAAGAATATTGATTCTTATGACTATATACATTAAATGGAAAAAATGAGTTTAAACTAATAGGTGATTAAATAATTCATGTCATGACCCCCTCCCTCCAAATATTCCCCTCCTTGGTTGGCAGTGAATAAAGGGAGATAATCACCCTCGAGTACTGCCTCTATTAGACCCTAGGGTGGCGAACACCCCCAAAGGTAAAAAATTCTCATAAAATGGGAGTCATTACCCTTTTTAATTAAAACAATACCAGGATATAATATGTTCTATCCAAAAATAACTCCAATTAATATATATATATATAATAAATCCAAAATCTATCCCATGTGCATGTTTAAAATACAACTATTACGAATATAATGAAACTCCAAAGTAAATACAATAAACAAGGCTAAGTAGTGATATGACAACTATTCCAACATCCAAGATAGTAATATCCATAATGGTCTATGTAATCCTCCTGGAAACCTAAAAATAGTTTTATATACATTGGGTGAGAATTTAAGTATACTTTGTAGGAAAATCAAAATCTCTCATGCATAAGTGAGAGAAGCATACTAATGCTCTAGTGAGAAAAAAATAGAACCCAAAAACACCTAACAAGGTATATTATCCATCCCAACATCACCAATCCACACTCACCAAATAACATAATTCAAGAAAAGTAATATGGTAAGAAAATAGATGATTTGGGTACCCTACACCACTTCTCACTGGTTTAACCTCTTTTGCCTGCTAGAAAACGTCCTCTTACTCCAACCTCTTCCCAAAACATCACATCACAACCCGCTCACACAAACCTAGGCCTCACAGTTAGTCCCATCACCTAGGTAAAAAAATCACATCACATCCCACGCATGCACACCTGAGCCTCAAAGCTAGTCCCATCACCTGGTAAAATGAAGCACATCACATCTCACCTACACACACTTGGGTCCCATACCACATCACATCCCACCCATAGAAACCTGGGAAACAAACCATGTAATATCCCAAATAAACTAAGAAATCACAACACATATCATCTCTAAGACAGTTGGGAAAGAATAACTCATGTCACCCTGGAGAAACTTGAGAAAGGACAACTCATCTCATTCTGAAGACACCTAGGAAAATAAAAATCACCCGCACATGCTTGGGCCTCACAAACTAATACCTGCCTGAAGAATCTTGGGCTACCACCATTTTGGTGAGGGAGTAGGGAAGAGTGGGTAGCCATCCATCCATCCTCCCATTAGGATGTTTGGTAAAGACACCCTCCACCGTGGCAATGGCGGTGTTCATCACATAGTGCTCAATTAGGACGGGGGGCGTATAGATTTCACAAGGAAAATAAATGTATACATATATAATTTCAATAAATCAAGCCTAACCTATGGGTTTAAAACATTCAACCAACTTAAAATACTACCACCCTCACTTATACCCATAAAATGCAAAAAAAACACACAATAACATACTTCAAAAGGTGAAGAGCCTGATAAACTAACGTGGATTCACACTTATTCCACATTTAACACCCATTTTTTTGTCATAATTATTACTTATATTATATTTGAAAAGGAATCCCAAACAATTACAAAATTTATTAATATATTAATTTATTCATCTCATTACTACTCAAAAAACTAACTGGCACAACACTAACAAGATACCCAACAAAATTTACATAGACGAAGAAGAACCATGGTAAATTAACCCACTTCACATTCCTCTCAGTTTAACACCCATGCTAACAACTACCATCATCATTATTCAAATTCATTCCGCCCAATCCATATACTCAATAGATTAAACCCCCAATTCATAGCCACATCCAGCAACACATTTCACCACAACTACAACACACCCATCACAACCATTTTCGATAGCCCTACTGCACAATTCTGACCATCTATTCCACAATCAATCAATCACTCAAAGTGAGATTCCTTTAGACTTTCATAAACACCCCACAACACATAATGGTTCTCACAACCATACCACCACACAAACCAAACAAAACATATTTATATTTAATAAGTCATTCCTCACTCATTTTACACTTTTTAATTCAAGGGTTATCACAAAAATAGATTGATCGTGGAGAATCCATTTATTTTAGCTGAATGTAAGTGGTTAATAGATTTTTTATGACAACGGTTAAACAGGAAACAAAAAACATGTAACACAAAATCCATTTTGTGCACAAAGAAAAACCATCAATAACCATGATTTTCATTAGGCATATAACCCATACAATTTATAATATTGATCAAAATATCAATAAAATAGTACGGTCCTATGTCACATTCCCAAGGCCCCATAGATTGATCTTCACCAGTTTAATTATATTCATTAATCCAAATTAATTTGTGTTATTAATAAGCCTTGATAAACCCACCCCACATTATTCATAAATAAAATATTGATGAAGGAAAACCTACTTGGAAGAAGAAGCGATTAGCCCTTCCTTATTGTGCCAAATCAGGGGGTGCACATGTAGCAGGAAAAGCCTCTCGGGAAGACTAGACCCAAAAGATTCAACACAATGCATGAATCCTCAGGGGAGAAAGGTTCTGGGGACATATGATATCAAGATAAAGGGAAGCACACAAGGAATAAAATATCTTGTCTTTAGAAAGGCCAAATCCTAAATCAATGGGAGAAATAGTTTTTTAAAATCCATTAAAGGTGAATGTTGAACAAGACCACGTGGTTTGGAAGAAAAAGGATTATTTAGGTTTTTATAAGATAGAAATGATTCAAAATGGATCCAAAAATAGTTACATATGGTATTTAACTTATTTTTCGTCAAAGAAAACATTAAATAGGTGAAACTAAAAAAAATGGAAAAATATGGAAAAATTGGAAATTTGAAAAACTGTTAGAAATGGATCACAGTTAGGCGAGTCACCACTATGAGTCACCGATGCATGTCATCATTGAGATTCACCAGTGTGAGTCATGTTTTGGTGACCTAACAGAGTGAGATACCATTGTGAGTCATCGGTGTGTGTCACTATTCGGTGAGCTACCCGTGTGAGTTACTGGTGTGATTCACTATTGCGACTCACTGGTCTTGACTCACTGTTCTGACTCACAATTGTGAGCTACCATCATGAATCAACACTATGACTCACCATTGTGAGTCACTGGTGTGAGTCACCATTAAGATAGATACCAGTGCAAGCTACTAGTGCGAGTCACTGGTGCGAGTCACCAGTGCGAGTCACCATTTATTGAGCTACCGGTGCGAGTTACGAGAGTGAGTGATGGTTATGACTCACTGGTCCCAATTCACCATTTCGAGTCACCATTTAGAAATATATCGGTGTGAGTCACCATTCGGTGAGATACCAGTTCGAGTTACTGGTGTGAGTCATCATTGCGGATCACCGGTCCTAACTCACCATTCTGACTCACCATTGCAAGCTACAGTAGTGGATCACCATTGCGACTCACCATCATGAGTCACTGTGACCTCCAAAAAAAATTCAACCACTGTATTTTCAAAAAGTAATGGACCAGATAGGTCAGAGTCATTATATCAGATACCTATCAAACTATTCTCACCCTCGAAAATCCCAAACCAAGTCCAGAAGAAAGAGTGGTCCAAACAAACACCATGCGATAAACCTCTCAAGGATCCCGCTACACTTGAACTCTGATAACAAAAAAAAATCAATTTCCAATGATTAAACGACCCTTCATTGTTCAAAAGCTGTAGTAGAAAACTCCAAATTCAAGAACACCTCCTTTGTAATCCGTTAACCGAAACAACCAAAAGGCACACAACACAAGCACGAAAACCACACTATCCAAACACGTGAACTCAGAAATTACATCCTCCATGTCTAGATACTATTCAATCTAGGTGGCACTAATTCTCCTGCACGAGTTTAATTACATCTCAATTAATACGTCTTGATTAGGAATTGGGTCATACCCTCTTCATGCATCATGAATTTATCCCACATTACAAAACAAAGAAATAAATCATATCATAACAATAAAGGTTAAAACATTACGTCACAAGGAAAAATAAAGTATAGAAAAACTCAAATCAACTATGGGTACTGAAACACATATGTGCTTCTCGCTCCCAATTACTCTCCCCCAAGACCCCATGTCTCTACAACATGTGAATCAAAGGAAGGACCCACCCACACAACACCTTTTCCCAATGATCTGGGATCTCTACTGGATGCTCCACATACGTCGTTTCATCTTTGAAATCCAACTCTCCCCTATCAATGACATGTGAGTCATCGTGAAGATACTGAAGGATTTGTGATGCTTAAAATATGTCATGGATCCTCTCTAACTGTAGTAGAAATGCGTACTGGTATGCCACCTAGCCAACTATCCCTAAAACCTCGAAGGGTCCGTTGAACCTAGGAGAAAGCTTACTCCCCATATCAAACCTTCTCTATCCACGTCGATGGGAAATATTCAAGAACGAATGGTCCACAACCTCGAACTCCAAGGGCCTCCTCCTGTGATCAACATAAAACTTCTACCGATGTTGTGCTGCTTTCATTGTCTCACAAACAAGATAAACCTTATCTGTCGTGCTCTATAATACCTTAGGACCAAGAACAATAGTCCCTCCAACCTCTGTCCAACACAAAGGTGAACGACATGGCCTATTGTAAAATACGTCAAATGGATCCATGGCAATGAAAGGGTGGTATATATTATTATAAAAAAACTCTACCAAGGGAAGGTGTTATACCCAAGATCTTCCAAAGTCCAAGATTCATGCTCGCAGTATATCCTCCAACATCTGGATAGTGCATTCTATATGCCCATCTGTCTGAGGGTGGAAGGTAGTGCTGAGGCATAACTGAGTATCAAAATCATGATACAATTACCTCTATACTTTTATGGTAAAACATGTATCCCGATCAGATACAATGGATCTCGGAAATCCATTCAACTGCACCACCTCATCCACATACCACTTTTCCAAGGCATCCACTATGCCCGACTCCTTGATCAATAAGAAGTGAGTTGATTTCATTAGCTGATCCACGATTACCCATATAACATTGTAGCCTCCCTTATCTTTGGGTAACCCTATGATAAAATCACTTGAGATGTCATCCCACTTCCACTCGAGGATTTCTAAGGGCTGTAAAAAACTGTCGGGAATAGAATACCCAGCCTTACCCTGCTAGAACACTAAGAATTTCTCCACAAACTCCTCAACTATCTATTTCATACTAGGCCACTAAAACTAAATCCTCAAGCCATGGTACATATTATAAATTTATGGGTGTACCAATAAGGTTGAGTTATAAAATTCATATATTAATCCCTCTCACATAACCATTGGAACAAATAGACTTCCATGGAACAACATCTAATTCTAACCATCCTTCAACTATCCATCTAGTGCATCACCATGGTCAACATGATCACAAATCACCTCTACCTTTGAGTATCCCCACTAAGAATTATCCAGATACTGCATCAGAGAATATTGTACCTTTATCTAAAACAAACAACCTCTACCACTGTCCACCCTTACATCCAAGTGCTAGGCTTACAACTCCTCCATTTTTTTCCAAGCGTCCATAGACTCTCAAACAGCTTCCATCTAAAAATTTCTTCTGAAATAATTTCCCATGACATTCCCCTTTTATGAGGTGTAGAAGATCTCAAAATCATAGTCCTGAAGAAACTCCATCCACCTTCACTGCCACATGTTAATATCATAATGGGAAAATATATAACTCAAAATCTTGTGATCTGTGAAGAACACAAAGGACTCTCTAATGAGGTAATGAAACCACAACTTCAGTTCAATGACGACTGTGACTAACTTCAAATCATAGGTGGAATAGTCAAGTTTATGGGGATGTAACTTCCTAGACCCATAATATATCACTTCCCATTAGTACATGAAGACACATACTGACCCCAGATGGGAATAATCACAAAACTCCTCAAACATCACCCCTTCCTCTAGAAACTGAAGCACTAGAGCTTTGACAGAATTCCCCTTTAGATAGCCGAATGCTACCTAGAACTGATCTATCCACACAAAATCTTGTCATTTTATAGAGAGATCTATCAACGAAGATTCAAATCAATATAAATCAGGTACAAACATCTGGTAATAGCCTGCAAGACCACAAAAACTGCAAAACTACGCCACATTTTTAGGTGCTTTCTAAGAAAAAACCACTCCAACCTTCAATGGGTTCATTGAAACACCATGTTGAGACACCAAATTCCCAAAGAGAAGCACCTATAATATTTAAAAATTGAACTTAGATAACTTTTCATAGAGATGGTGGCGTCGAAGAACCTGCAAGATAGTTCTGAGAAGCTCAGTATGCTCCTCCTATGAATTTGAGTAGATAAAGATGTAATCAATGAATATGATGAATAACTGGTCCAAGAACTCATGAAATATGAAGTTCATAAGACCCATGAACATGGATGGTGTATTCGTGACACCAAATGACATGACTAAGAAATAAAAGTGCCCATACCTACACCTGAAATTAGTATTTAGGATATCGCCTTACTTTACCCTCAACCAGTGATATCCTGATTATAGATCGATCTTAGAAAACATACCCACCCCTCTTAGATGGTTCAAAGGATTTTATATCCTTATAATGGGTAACAATACTTGACCGTAAATTGTTTTATCCTTCTATAGTCTATGCACAATCACAATGCACCATCTGCCTTATTTATTAAAAACACTAGAGCACCCCATAGTGACACACTAGGCCACATAAATCCCTTCTTCATTATATCATCAATCTGGATCCTCATATCCCACAAATCAGAAGGTTCCATCTAACAAGGATCCATCAAAATTAGATAATCACTGGGCTATATGTATATCCCAAACTCAACATCACATCGAGGGGGTAGAGTGAAAAAATACTTAGAGAAAACATACAAGAGTTCCTCAACAACCTTGGGAGCCTCCACCATCTCAGTATCCACTAATTCCACTAATAGCTCATCCAACAGTGAGATAAGGTGATCTGCACACTGACTGCCCACCTGACAACTCTTCTTTCCAATGAAAACCACATGCTGACAATCCACATCTAAAAACATGACTCTTCTATGGAAAAAGTAAAAAATAGAGATTATGAAATACAACCATTAGATGCTAATAATTACATTGTATGGTTGCTTATATATAAACAAGAGATCCCCATAGTTCAATTGTGTTCCCATCATCACTCTATACCCCCGACATAAATCAAACAAGACAGTATGGTTTCTAACTGGAGTAATCTAAACAAGGGGATTGAGAAGCCTATATATATTTAGTCCTACAGAATGGGCTAGACTAGGTGAAACAAAGTAGTGTGATGCTTTTGAACCAAAAAAGTCACAATAAAGGGTACTAAAAAAGTTGATCGAACCTTTGAAGATCTCTGGTCCTTCCAGAACTGCTACCTCATCTATGTGTAACTGAACATTCCCATATCCTCTACCCCACTGCTGAAGACCACCTCTACAACCATGCCTGGTTTGAGGTCCCTAAGGAACACCATGATGTTAGACTCTACCTGCTCTATCTCCCCTCAGTGGAGCATGAACCTACTATCCTTACTATTGAAAGGATATAGATGTGAACTGGTGCTGAGGATGGTGTAGAATCTGTCCACCTCCACCACACTGAGATCAAATGACCATTGGGAGCTGGTTATGAAGATGGAAACAAAATCCATAGATGAAACACCTCGGTACCATGTTCACACGAAAGGCACGAGGACCAAAAGTTTGAAATAGAAACTCCTGAGCTTGACTTCTTATTGGTCAAAAACCTGAAGGCCCTGGTTCTTGAGACATGCTGCTGGTAACCCTTCCCTTTAGAAAACTCTTCATATTTTCCCTCTTTCAGTATACCTCCTCATGATTTCATCCACTCAATCACTTCCACCTTCTTCAGAACCTCCAAGTACATTGGAAATGTAAAGGGAGTTACCATGTATTGGATAGAAGGATGAAGTGCCTCCTCTAGGATTATCTCAGAAGAATTATTATCCAAAAAGAGATCTAAGGAAAAATGAAGAATATCCTTCAACTTAATCCCAAGCTCCCGTACTGATATACTCCCCTACTAGTGGGAAAGTAATTACCACCTCTTCTAGGTCTTCATGGCTGTTGAAAGGTATTCTTCTTAGATATCCTTCTCAAAATTGACCTATAGAGCATCATCTTTCTTCATCTCCCCAAGGTAAATCAGCCCCCACTGAACCAAAGTTCCCTGAATATGGATCACTACTAAAGGAAACTGGTACTCCATCAGAGACCAGATCAAATTGAAAGTGATATCAAGATCCTCAACCCAACTCTCTATCTCCATGTCTGAAACACTACCCTCATAAATTCTCAAGGCCTGCCACTGGAAATCATGTAACATTCTCTTCCACTGGTCATCCTAATCCCCTGGATCATCCCTCCACTGATCAACCGAATTAACTTCCTAAGCCTCAAATGCTCGAGACACACAAGGATGATGACTGGGTTCTGTAACTGAAAAAGGTAAACAAGGAATTTCTAAGCTTGAGTAGTATGTAATTTTTATTTATGATTTATTTTAAATCATTTAAATAATTTCATTATCAATTTCAAATTTCAAAAAACAACCTAATTCATACAAGAACACAAGAAATTATGATGTATTTACCTTTCCTAGGGTCTCTACCTTACAAACGGTGTAGCCTCACTTGGTCGTTTGGTAGACCCGAAGTCCTTGCATAGGATCATTGGGGGCCCTAAAATCCTATGCCCTAAATGGTCTTCCCTGGACAATGTCACACACTAAGGTCACTTGACATCATTTCCCTACCACCTTGTGAAATCCACATTGTTCCTATCTCCAATATCTATCCTATCACTCAACCATCAACATCTGATAGCATTCTGTCATGACCCCCTCCCTCCAAAGATTCCCCTCTAGGGTTGGAAATGAATAAAGGGAGATAATGATGCTTGATTCCCACCTCCAATAGACCCTGGAGTTGGGACTAGCACCAAGAGTAAACAATTCAAACAAAATGGGAGGCATTTAACTTTTTAAAGAAAATAAGATAAAGAGACAATATGGCCCATCCCAAAACAACTCCAAGAACCATATGTATAAAAGAAAGACAAAATCCATCCCACATAAATGTTTTAAATACAACTATTATGAATACAATGAACATCCAAAGTAAATCCCAGAAACACGGCTAAGCAGTGATGCAACAACTATCCCAACATCTGATCTAGTAAGGCCCAAAACGACCCATGTAATCCTCCTAGAAAGCTAAAAATTGTTTTATATATGTAGGGTGATCATACAAGTATACTTAGTAGAAAAAACAAAGTCTCACATGCACAAGTGATACAATCATACTAATGATCCTATAAAAAACTGAAGAACACAATCGCACCTAACAAGGTATACTCGCAATCCCAACCTCACCAAGCCACACTCACTAAGTAACACAAGTCAAGTAAAGTAATATAGTAAGATAATCTATGATTTTGGTACCCCACACCACTTCCCACTAGTTTAACCACTCTTGCATAATGGAAAAGATCCTCGCGCTTCTACCTCTTCCCAACACACCACATCACAACCCGCCCATACACACTTGGGCCTCAAAACTAGTCCCATCACCTAGAAAAAGAAAGCACATCACATCCCACCCACACACACATAGTCCTCACACATAGTCCCATAACCAATAAAAATGAAGCATATTGCATCTCACCCACACACACTTGGGTCCTATACCACATCACATCCCATTTGCAGACACCTATGCCACAAACCACATCATATGCCAAAAAAACCTGGGAAAGAACATCACATATCATCCTAAAGACACATGGGAAAGCACAAATCATATCATCCCAAAGACACTTGGGAAATAACAACTCATATCATTTTGAAGACACCTAGGAAAGAAAAAATCATCTCATCCTAAATACACTTGGGAAAGCACAACTCACCCGCAGACACCTGGGCCTCACAAACCACTACCTGCCCAAAGAGTCTTGGGCTAGCACTGTCTATAAGGGGGAGTAGGGAAGAGCAGGTGGCCATCCATCCATCCTACCTTTAGGATGTTTGGGGAATATACCCTCCCTCATGATTATTGGGGTGTTTATCACATAATTATCAACTACGGTGGGGTGCGTATAGAAATGAAAGGAAAATACAAGTATACATATATAATTTCAAGAAATCATGCACAAACTATTGGTCTAAAAAATCCAGCCAACTTAAAATACCGCCACCATCGCTGATACCCCTAAAATGTACCACAAAACAAAATAAAATGTTTTATAAGGGGAAGATCTTGATAAACTAATGTGGCTTCACAATTATTCCACATTTGACACTCATTTTTGTTGTCATAATTATTAATTCAATTCCATTGGCCAAACCGACCAAAACTATTCCATAAATTTTTAAGAAATTCATTTAATCATCCCATTACTACCTAGGAAACTAATATATAGAACACTAACAAGCCACACAACAAAAGTCACATAGAGGAAGAAGAACTATGGTAAATTAAACAACTTCACATTCCTCTTAGTTTAACAACCACACCAACCACTACCATCATCATTCTTCAAATTAATTCCTCCCAATCCGTCTTCTCAAAAGAGAAAACCCCCAACTCATATCCACACCCAATAACACATCTCATCACAACTACATCATAGCCATCACAACCATTCTTGGCAGCTCTACTTGACAATACTACCCATCAATTCCATGATCAATCAATCTCTCAATTTGAGATTCCATTACACCTTCCTAACCACCCCAAAACACATAATGGTGCTCACAACTGTACCAACACAAAAAAAAAACATATTCCTATTTAAGAATGAATTCCTCACTCAATTTCCACTTTTTAATTTAGGGGAAATTAGAAAAATAGTTTGATCCTAGGGAATCAATTTGTTTTTGCTGAATGTACGTGGTCAATAGATTTTTCATAATAGTAGTTTAATAGGAAAAAAAATGTAACCTAGAATCCATTCGATGCAAAAATAAATACCCCCAATGACAATGATTTTCAGTAAGCATATAGCCCATGCAATTTACAACATTGATCAAAATAGAAATAAAATAGTATGATCATACATCACTTTCCCCAGGCCCCAGAGATTGATCTTTGCCAGTTTAATTATCTTCGTTAATATGAATTCAATTGTGTTCTCAAGAAAACTTGATACACACACCCTAAGTTATGCATAGATAAAAGAGAGATGAAGGAAAACCTACTTGGAAGAAGAAGCGATTAACCCTTATTGCGCCAAAGTTGGGGGTGAACATTCATAAAAAAATCCTCAAGAGAAGATTTAGGTTTTTAGAAGATATATATGATTAAAAATGGATCTAAAATCCATAAAATATGGTATTTATCTATCAGAATGGGCGCACTTCACCTGGATGACGTCTTGCTGTGACGAACCATCGCTGATCGAGGTGTTACCCCGTGGGACGCAATGTCATCTCGGCTGACAACGACTCCTCCCTGGCTGGGGAATCTCCGGATGACCTCTTCGTGGGGAGGGGGATTCTTGAGTGTAGAGGGTTCGAAAAGGCCACTCTTGATAATTACCTTTTAAAAACAATATGGTATTTATCTTATTTTACATCAAGGAATATGTTAAAGGGGTGAAACTATAAAAACATGAAAAATATTGAAAAACATGAAATTTGAAAAACTGTTGGAGGTGAATCACTATTTGGTGAGTCACTTGTGCGAGTCACCATTGTGAGTCACTGGTGTGAGTAACCATTTAGTGAGCTATTTGTTTGAGTCACCATTTGGCGAGCTACCAGTGTGCATCACCATTATGAATCACCGGTCCTGACTCACTATTATGACTCACTATTCTTACTCACTTTTGTGATAAACCATCACAACTCAACACTTTGACTCACCTTTGAGAGTCACTAGTGTTAATCACCATTAGGAAAGATACTGGTGCGAGCTACCGATGTGAGTTTCCAGTGTGAATCACCAGTGTGAGTCACCATTCAGAGAGCTACTGGTGCAAGTCACCACTACGACTCCCTGGTCTCAACTCACCATTTCGACTCACTATTCTAACTAACCGTTCGACAAGATATTAGTGAAAGCTACCAATGTGAGTCACTTGTGAAAATCACCATTTGATGAGTTACTAGTGTGATTTAATAGTGCAAGTCACCATTGCAACTCACTGGTACAGACTCACAGTTTCGACTCACCATTCCGAGCTACCGTTGTGACTCACTACTATGACTCACCATCGCGAGTCCCTGTGACCTTCCGAAACACTTCAAACACTGGGTTTTCACAAATTAATAGACCAGGGAGGTCCGGTCCATTAAAATTCATGTCTCAAAAATTCTTGTATGTGGCATATAATGTTGAAAACCTTAAATTATTGTATTTCACTATTCAAAACAAATCAACTATTTTAGAAAAATTTAAATAATTCCGCCTAAAAATTTTTAGATGTGCATAATTCAAAAATTGAATCCATTTTATAAAAATAATTTTCTAAATATGATAAATTTTAATTTTTAAATAAAATCCTCATTTATTTGAAAAATACCGATTTTAATATTATAATTGATTTTATGGCCATTTGAAAAATTATATATGGTATCATAAAATTATCTTATAATTGTAATAATACATAAAATTAATTTATGAATCAATTTTATGAAAATTAATTCTCTTTTAAATAATTATATTCATTATAAAATCTAAAAAAAAACATTTACGTTTTACAAAAATAATAACACTTTAAAAATTTAAAGACAATTATTTTCTTGTAATATGGTTTAAATATATTATATTTTAATTTTATATGATACCTAAATATTAGTTTACATTTACATATGTGAGTTTACTATTATAATGTTCATATTACTATTCCTGATGGTCATATTACCATTCCAACAGACATGTTACTATTCCAATGGTCATATTACTATTCCAATGATCATATTTATAATGGTCATATGGGTTACCTAATTCCTATAAATTACACTTATTGTATTTATTGTTCATTCCATTATATTTTTTCTCAAGGTTATATATTATTTTATCTATAAAATGAATATTGTATTATTAACATTATGTCTTATTTCTAAAACTTAAATCATGAGTACAATCATTCTAGTGGATCGAGAAGATCCAAATTATCCCATTATTATGCCCTTATTTTTTTGTTTCCCCAATTTAATATTTTGAATTATTATTGGTTCATTTAGTGACTAATTTATCATTTTTTTATGTATAAGAATATTTTTTTGTTAGGTTATCTATGATATGTATGAGATTTATGACACAATTATAAGAAGGGAAATTTCATTGATGAAATTCTGGGTCATTACACTAACCCACACCAAAGGCATAATAATATGGTTGATTGATATATTGATTCTAATGATGTAATTTCTAGATGTACGAGTGGTAGAGGTAGGTATGGTTGAGATCTGATCCACATCAGAGTTGAATCGATATGATGGATTTAGTAACTGATGGTAATGAGAGAATATTGGGTCCTATGGGATGATGGGGTTGGCAATGTTGAGGCCCGACCCACATTAGTGGTGGACTGGTATAACTGTTGGGTGGATTGTTTTTTATTGAGATATGATACATATCCTTTCATTATGATTGGTTGATATAAATTATTCTTATTTCTAACTTTTCTTACTTAGTCGTTACCATACATATCTATTCTAACAGGTTGATTTCACATGGATATTGTTATTATTTGAGATTTTATACCACTAAGTAATCCTAGGAGTTCACCCCTCTATAGTGACTCTTGATTTGTTTTGAAATATAATTCATGAATGATTGGGGAATTTTTTTAAGTATCCAGAGTAAAGAAAAGGAGCTCAATATTGCATTATCTTTGGATATGTTTCATATTGTTTTATATAATTCATAGTTGGGATAAAGAAATGTAAAATCCTTCATTTTTATATATAGTACTAACTGGTGGATTGTTTAATTTTTCATAGGGAATATGAGGTTAATACATCCCATAATTATTATACCCTCGATGATAGTCTCAAACCCATGTCCTATTTAAGGTTGTCTTTGGGGGTCACTCCCATCTTATTTGCCGACACTGGAGAGGTTTTAGTGGGGTTGGATCATGAAATTTAGCTTCAAATATTTTGGTTAAGATAGATAATAGGTAATTAATTTAGGAACTATTGAGGTTTTCATGATTCTAGTAGGGAAATAGTTTCATCTAAAACTATCACATGATATTAGTAGAGGAGGCTGACTATGACATGGGTATTTAAGACCCATTGTGATCCAATGCATGGACCTTGTTGGTCTGCTAAGCATATTTACGCAGAAGTGGAATTATTTTGAGGTAAATAATATAATAAGGGTGTATGAATCATTATCATATGTTTCATTCTAATTTAGGATTTTTATTTGTGTCTATAGTTAGTTTTACTTATTTATGATAACCTCTATTCATATAATATTATCTATGGAATTATATTTCATATATTTTCATAAACCAATTCATGGTAGATTTAAAGAAGAATTTTTTAAAACTCATGATTCATCATGATACATTTTTACATTAATAATACTTGTTTATTCATAAATAAAGGTTTGATATATGTTAAATAATTAATCTGTAAGAGCATACTTTTAATTAAAGGTCTATTTTTTCAATAATCGAAGTAGCATGCTAGAACCTTTCCCCTAATTATGATGCTTGATTACGATATTGTTTTATAATCCTAAATTTTTTCTACAAAATTTCTAGATTAATCTCGACTTTGAAAACTAAATATTATTTTATTTAAGATATTTTTAGAATAATATTATAAATACTTTTTTTATTATGAAACTCTTGATATGAAATATTCATTCATCTTTTAAGATGAACAAATAACTCATAAATTTATTAGAATTAAATTAAAAATATAAGTATAAGATAATTTTATTACAAAAAATGATATGTTTTTAATTTATTTTTTTCTTAACATATGAGACTAAATGAAATTTTTTTATACATGAAAGTTCTATGTTATACTTAAAGATATAAAATTTTAATGCATAATTTAAATAATGATGTAATGGGATATACCAAAACTAATTGTTGTAGAAAAAATTTCTAGGAGTATTGAACGATATAAGATTTTTTTATGAAAGAATTATAAGGTATGTTTCATGTTAGTCATTGGATATTCCAAATTGATCATGCTGATTTCTAACTATTTCAAAAGTTTTGTATTTTATGCCTGTTTTTTCATACAATGTTTTGATTAAGTATGAAGAAATAAAGAATTATGAGTGGTGAATTTGTGATGAATTAAAATCACATTGAGATATTAATAAAGAAATTACTAAGATTATAGTATTTTAATCATGTGGTTAATCTATATGAATTTAGAAAGTTTTTCAATCATGAGTATAAATATGCCACACACATCTCTCATGAAGTGTTTCTTTAATGTTATATAATGGACAATGATAATTACCTTGGTTAGTTAAATATTATCATCACATGTTGATGAAATATTTTCTTAATTATTTTAGATTTATTTTATGGTTTTTTATTTATATTTATTTATAAAATCAAGCATTATAGAGTTGTTTTTGATATATTTATAAGGATATATGATTAAATCTTGTGGAGATGATGATGAAAAGGTATGGTTGATGTGTCAATTAGTTAAGGTTAAAGTGATTGATGGATTGATATGGATGTTGTATTTTGATACTAGTGAATCTTGTTCTAGCCACTATTTATTTTTTTGGTTATTTTTATGTATTTCTAGTTATTTTTTCTTAATTTTATGATATCAGAGAATTTTACATTGTAAATTCCTAATGAAATTTGATTAGAGACAATGGGTTCTGTCCTATTTTTTTGTTGATTATTGAACTTGTGCATTATAGATCAAATTATTTATGATAGAAAAGAAAGGATGATGTTTCTAGAATTGATAATGGTGACTGACTCTCTCTGGACCATGATTTTTTAAAGATTTTATTCACTAATCGAAGATATGTTTAGTTGATTTATATTCATTACATCTAGTATTAATATTTTTCTACCTTATATTCTAGGATATTAAAACCTTACTATGATTTAGGGTTAGATACTGATTCCGGGTTTATTAATAAGTTTTTTATGTATTCTATGTTGTTGATATGATTTAGGTGATTTTTTATCCCTATTTTTTGATGTTGGACTAAATATTGTCAATTGATGTTTGATCAAGAAATATGGATGGGGAAAGTGAAATTGAAACTTTGGGATGAAGCATTGCTGAAGTTCTAGTGAGTGCAATCATAAAAGTTCTTCTATAAAGTCTCTATATAGGATATTGAGTGTTGATCCCAAAGAATATTGAGTTTTACTTATTGTCAATAAGTCATGGAATTGATGATTAAATAAAAATGCTAATATGTGTACCTCTAAATGCAGTGATTGTTGGACTGATATTTAATGTAAAATACATGTGTCAGTCATTCCAAGGATGACACATTACATCAAGAATTATTAGTGAAGTCCATGTGTATATATATATATATTTCCTGAATAATATTTTGAAGAAGAGATTTAAGTTACTATGGCATTATATGAGATTTTGGATAACTGTTTTGATGAGCATTTACTAAAAATTATGGCCATCCAAACAAGACCTTATAAGATAACTTGATCAAATACACTATGGGAGGAATACTTAAACCACATAGAAGATAAAACTCATTGAGCATGCATGGAAGTAGAGTATTTTGGGTTGATCCATAATTCCCATAAGAGTGCACACATGGTGTGTATAGAGGTCCTCAGGTGAACTATATAATGGGGTGGCACAAACCAAGAGGGGTGTGTGTGTTTACTGCTACAAGTGTCAAACCCCATTTCTAGATCAATTTCTATATAGAATGAATTATCATATATGGTATCACTGAACCATTCTAAATATTGATATGGTATGAGGGGTATGTATAACTATTCACCAATCACTTAAATAATACAACTAAAATTCTATACATCTGATGATATATACCATGTCTGTCCGATTGAATCGAAAGACCATCTCCTACCTCTATCATCACCAAAGATCTTATGTTCACCAGATTATATGAGAGAACCTATGATTATTGAACACCACAATTCCATGGTTGTTCTATCGTCAAGAAGCCAACGAGATGAGATAAAGGAACTCTATACTTGCATTATTTGTCTTGAATGCATGTTGTTAGTCAAATAACATGCTAATGATGATTGTAAAACTAAGTGAAAGTATGATGTTAAAGAATCTGATATAAATGGGTGCATTCTACTTATAAAAATAAGGAGAATCCCAGCATGAAGGAAGTGATACCATGATTTTAATCATCACAAAGAAGGGTACGATTATTCAATGAATTTGAAAATGCTGAGATATTTAGTGTTTATAAAATATATTAAATGAAATATATTGTGGAGATATTTGATATAATTGACATGACTATTTTATGAGAGGATAGGTTGTGGTGGTTTTTTATAAATAAAGCAAAACCAATGTTGAGAAACCTGTTTCTATACTTGCAAGCCTCTCTTTTTTAAAAGAAAATAGAGCACCACCAATGACACTGTTTCTAAAAGATGGATTTATATAAATCATTTTTATTCTATGAATAAGAATAAAACCATGATAATTTTAATTTTTTTAAACACACTTGAAAATATTCACAAATAATTTTTTTTGAATCCATTCAAGATTACATGATACCCTTACACATAATCTTCCTAGTTTGTGAAAATGTGTTGAGACACCACGAGACTATAAAAATCCTCACCGTGTTTCATGAAGGATAAAAGAAGAACCCATGCCTTCTAATACTTGTGAAAATCTAAAACATGAAATAACTTTCATGATATACCTACACACGTAAGAGTAGTGACATCCACACCCATTTAGGTTTGCGTGAAAATAACTATTCATGAAGGCATGAAGGAGTACATACAATTCATATTCATAATAATAGATAGAGAAAATAGATATAAATAATGAACATAAAATAATAAATACATTAATTAATGTTCTGGTGTTTTACATTCCATGAACCATAAATTACATTCATGAAGTGAACATGATCTAATAAAGTATATAATTAAAGAATAATATTGATATTTTGAAAAGTTATTCTTACATAAAATATTGAATAACTCAGGTGAAAAACTTCTACACATTAATTGATATTTATAATTCATATGAGGAAGGAATAATAACAGACTGAGCATTCATTTCACTGAAAAAACTTGTCAATTATAACTGATCATAATTTTTTGAGAAAGAACAACAAACTTAATAAATGGATATTGAAGGTACTTGAAGTAATACATGATAAGGTGTGATTCAAAAATATCATGTATGAAAATAAGGCGATAATCTTATGATAGATCTATTTTTGAATAAGTGTAAAGAATTTGAGGTTTTATAACTGCCCTTCTCAAAGGATTCAGGAGTAAAAGGAATGTGTGGATTCTGGTAACACTGTGTGATGTAGTATAAATATCCTCCTACATGATTCAAGAGTGGGAAGGTCAATGTGGATTCTGATAACATTGTGTGATGTGGTATAGAGATCCTCCTATGTGTATTTTGGAGTTAATATATGATGTTATTCTGTATTTACAGTTTTAATTGATAAAATATTATAGTGGATAATTTTTCAAGATAAGGAGTAGGTCATTGTACTGATCATTGTAATTCCTTGAGTTCTATGCCTTTGATTTGATATAAAAAATAAAATTATATTGAGGCTTTAACATTACATAGATATTTAATTTAAAATTAAAAATTTATAAAAAGAAAAGGGATCACTAATTCTCCCATCCCCTCTTAGTGACCTCACACTAATCCGAGCTCTATAAGTGGTATCAAAGAAAAGGTTTTATATAAAATATCCAACAAGATACTGAGGATAGAGAACATGAATTTTTTAAAAATAAGGGGTGTTCATACATTTAATGGTGATAACTATCATTGATAGATAACTAGGATTATACCATATCTCCTATCACTTGGGGTTGAAGTAAGAGATGCAATTACCGTGGGATTTCCACCCTTTAATGAGAATACTACTATAATTTTTGTTGGAAATAGAAATCTTGAAATGGATGGTATAACAAAAAATTACATCTTGATTTCACTATTTTATTATGTGTATCATAAATCCATGGGACTTATGATTACTAATGAAATTTTGGATAAATTAAGGAGCAATTAGGAGGGAAATTTAAAGGTTATGTAAGCCAAACTACAAGTATGGATAATTAGATTTGAATAGATCAAAAAAGTTTATAATGAGGGTGTTTATAACTAATTTAAATGAGTAAATGAGATTATCAGTAGCATTAGAGGTTTTGTGGAAAAGTAGGATGACCCAACCTTTGTTAAAAAGTTCATGAGAAAATTTCTAGATAAATGTGATCCAAAAGTTTCAATATTGGATGACTTAGAATATATATAATTTTATGAACTTTGTAGAATTATAATAGAATAGAAAATTAAAAAAATAACAAAATTTAATAAGAAAGAAAAATGTGATTTATCCTTTGAATATATGATAAATTGTAAATCTAGAGTTGAAGAAGAACCAGAATCGAGTGATTCTGAGGATGAGGAAGCTGAAGAGAACTATAATCAAATGAGGGACCTATTTACAAGAATTTATAATAGAGGTTGAATATTAAAAGGAAAAAATCCATTAAAGTTATATAATTATCATGGTTTTGGACATTTTTCATACAAATATCTAAAGAAGAAATCCAATGTCATCAAGACTAATGAATAAGAATACTAATTCAGTAGAAAATATTACTATAATATGAAAAAGAATAATGTTTCAAGGAACAATAGAATAAATTTGATGTGTTAGTAAATTGATGAATATTTATCATTGATTTGTGGGATATAAAATGATGAAACTTCCATAAATTAGGTGTATTCAATGGAAACGAAAATACATGTAATGAAACATTTAAATGTGTATTAGGTGTAGAGATAACTAGATTTGATTGGTTCTTAAAAGATAATCTCAAAGTTACTCTTGAGAATAATATAAAGCTTAAAAAGGGTAAAAGAGAACTAAAAAATTATAATGAAGATCACGTTAAGAAAAAATAGTCATATTTTAATGAGTTAAGAGAATATATGAAGAAATTAGTCAATATAGAAAATAACCTAAAATATTCTAAAGAAAAATCAACTAAAATAGAAGATCCCAACAAAAATAAAATTTTATTCATTGAGGAAAAAAACAGGATAAATATAGGTAAACTCACAAATATGGTAAATGGTCTTAAAGAAAGACATTTTAAGCTAGGGGAAGAATTATCCGAGACATTATAAATGTAAATTTCATTTCAAAGTGAGTTGAGGGAGATGAAAGATGACTCCACTAAAGCTTTTGAACCTAAGGGTGAATCTTTTAAAGCTATTGAGAGGAAGGGTACCTAGAAAAAGGTTGATTCCATAACTAATGAATCTAGATGTACACTTATTATTTCTAATATCATAGGCCTAAAATACAAGGTTGATTCCAATTTTACCAAATGAAAAAGTGATAAAATATATTCTATAAGGGATGAGTGGATTAATTCATTCAAAAGGTTTCATCCCACGTAGAAACACCCAAAGTATTTTAAAATAAAACTACAATATTCAAATTAGAGCTACAATTAGTCTAGAAGATCAATATTCAAAGGCTAAAGATAGTGTTATAGAGTGTTTGGACCTGAAACTTATTCATGCTGGTATACTATGTCACTACCAGGAAAAAGTCTTGAATGAAGGGGAAAAGTGCTAAACAGATGAGGTCAAATTACCAGAAAGATAATCTTTTGACCAAGACATCATATAAAATGTCAACACAAAAAAAATTTAATACTTGAACAATGTTTTCATTGATATGGTTATGATGAATTTTTTTAAGAAATATTGAGTTAGCTTACCAAGTGTGATTTCTACCAATATAAATGTGAAGATAATGAATATAGTGAAGAATTATACAGTCATATATGAATTGGGTAATAAATTTATACAAATAAAGAAATATCATAAGATTTCCAATTCAAAAGTAAACCCAATGGAGAAAGTCAAAGAATTTAAAGTTGATGATAATTTATCAAGAAGTGATGAATTCATAATTCAGAGTAATGAAAAAACTTGGCCTGATAAAAAAATTGTATGATGATTCTCCTAGCCTAGGAAAGCAGTAAGAAGAAGATGTAGAAAGTATGGAGCAATTATTCTAGTAATAAATAGGAAAATACATCCACATCAATAGTGTTAATTTATGATGAAGAATCTATCAATAATTCTTAGAGAAATGAGAAATACGACACATCCAAATATGATTCTAAGAATAAGAAGAAGAAGTATAGGTTGAGTAAAGACTCTAAGTTTGAATGTGTCTTCTAAGGATATTTGAGGTATCTCCTTATTCCCTTACACTTTTTATATGAACTAACATGTGGGGAATTGAAGGAGAAAAACTATTAATCATAGAGAATATATATTTCCATGATAATTAATGATGTGTATCACTTCATGGGAGAAATACTATAGATGAGGTATGATCATTAGATTTGACCATCTACCTGGATTATGTCAAACTTCTTCTTAAGGGGGAGTGATAAATCATAAAAATATGAATTATAGGGAGAGTAATATTTTATGAACTTGATATGTTTTGATGTGTTTGTTAATATGTGTACAAGATATCACTAGCAAATATTTCTAAGATATCCCCTAAAATAAATACGTTGACTGATATTAAGGATTATATCATAGATAAATATTCTTTGAGGATAGATTTGATGCTTTGGTAACATAATTCTTGTTTTATACACTATTTTATCCAAATTAGACTTGTATTTGACCAATTAAAAGCTCATTAATTTGAGAATGAATTTGGTTCCATTGTTTAAGTTGATAAGAATCCCCCTAATTATACCTTTTCATTTATTTCTAACAAGGGGGAGAAGAAATAAATAAATATTTATATATTTTAATAATGAATTGTTTGGTGGTATTAAAAATAAATTCAAAGGTGGAGATTGTTGATCCCAATAAATATTAAGTTTCATTTGTTTTCAATAAGGTAAGACATTGGTAACTGAATAATGATGTCATTATGTGTAAATCTAAAAGTGATCATTGTTTGACTAATATTTATAATCAAAGACATTCATTCATCATGCAAAGGATGAAACATTATATAAATAAGATCCATGTAAAAATATATTTATATATTTTTCATGAATAATATTTTGAAGAAGATATTTAATTTTTCTTGGAATTATATAATATTTTCGATAAATCCTTTGATGATCCTTTACTAAAAATTATATCCATCCACACAATCCCTTGCAAGCCAGTTCGATAACCCACAATGTGGGAGGAGAACCTCAACCGTGTAAGAGTGCTATATCAATGAGATAGAATGGCCGAATATAAGTACTGGTGTATACATATAACCCATAGTATCACACAAAGGGTGAATATGGAGGTGCTTAGGTGGACCGTGCAATGGGGTGGCATGGTTTGTATGGGACATGTGTGTAGTGTTGTGAGTGCTGAACCCCACTTCTTGTTCGATCAATCCATGGAACATGTTATCATATATGGTAGTACTCAACTATGTTAATGATCAATGTATGATTTGAGGTATGTGACACTATTCACATGACATAGAAATGATATAGGAAAAATACTATATATTTGATGAGATCTACCATGGACATATGATTGACTCAAGAGATCATCTGCTACCTCCAACATTGCCTATAGTCTTCTATTCAGCAAAGTATATGGGAGAACCTCTGATGATAGAACTTGATGTTTCCATGGTTTTTTTGTAGTGAATAAGGTGATGAAATGAGATGAAGGAGATCCATGCATTTAATATTTATCTTGTATTCACTATTTTAGTAAAATAACACACTACTTATGAATGAAAAACAAATTTTCATTAGGTTGTTTGAGAATTATATATACATGGATTAATTTTTCTTTTCAAAATTAGAATAATTCAATCATGAAGGAAGTGGCACCATGATTTTAGGCATCACAAAGAAGAAACTAAATTTTGATGAATTTAGAAAATTTGAGATCTTTAGTGTGTATAAAATATATGACACACCATATTGTTTTGGAGATATTTAAAATCCATGATATTAATATTTTATCAGATAAAAGGTGGTTAAGGCTCACCTATAAATAAATAATAACCAATACCGATAATACTTTTGCCAAAATTGAGATCCCCTCATTTTCTGAAGAAAACATAGCACCATGAATGACACTATTTCACAAATATATATTTTCAAGAAGAAGTTTTCTCCCACAAGTAAGAGGATACCAAAAAGCTTTCAACTTGTGGTTAATTTACTTTAATAGTTTCATGAATAACTTGTTCAGTGAATCTATTTATGATTTCATGATACCATTATACATCATATTCGTGGTCTGTGTAAACACGTTGAGACAATACAAGATTGTATTGTACTTAACTGTGTTTCATGAAGGAGAAAAAATAACCCATGCTAGATCATACTTATACAAATATTGAGACATGCAAGAACTCATGCGATATAGTTGGTAAGAGAAGAGCAGTGACAAACATACCCATTTGGGTTTGTTAAAAAAGAACAATGCGTGCATTCACAAAGGAGTACATGAAATTCATATGAACTATAAGAGATACCTAAAATACATTGAATAATTCACATAAAATAAAAAATACATTAATTAATAGGCTAGTGTTTCACATTCCATGCACCATGCATTATATTTATTAAGTGAACATGATTAAATCAGGTTAATATTTTAAGAAGAAGACTTATATTACTGATTAGTCACTGAAATTGGCTAATATTAATTGTTAATATCTTTATATTCATTGTTCCAAAGTCCATAAACATTGTTTTTAGTGTATTACATAAATATAACTTCATTTCTCATAAAAAATGCAATTCATGTTTAAAATGCAAATTTGGGCCCAATCATTCATTTGTTTTTTTGACAATATTATATTCATTTTCTGAATTTGAAAATTTGGGATATGATTTATCACTTTGTTTGGAACATTTTATCTTATAGGTCTGATGGATGAATCCCAAAGGAAGATGGAGAATTTTGCGCTTGAAGGCATAAACTTGCTGGAAAAAGCATAATGGGCCTAAGGCCCATCAAACAAATGTGGGGCCCAGAAACCAAACCCAATGAAGCTCAAATTTATACAGTAGAAAGATAAAAATATGAGGATCATTTTATTAAAATGTGGACGGAGCTAATTCTGATGTGTTAATAATGATAAAGGGATCTGAAGTTGAGATTTAAATGGTGGACCCGACATTAATGCACAGAAATCCGTCCCACTATTTAGACCATAACTTCCAAAAGGATGAGCCAAATTTCCTGAAATTTTTATAGATTCTATAAGACACATGGAATAAGATATGTTCTATTTATGAAACCTTCTTATTTGGCCGTATGAAGTGTCAAACTCACACGTCAAAATAGAGGATGAATCTGGCTGGTTTTGTGGTCAACTTTGTAACGTTAATTTCCTTTTGATTCTTCACCCTCCTTTTGACTCTCTTAATTGTTTGGGGTGGACATAAGGCTCCTAATATGCCTATATAAGGATCTGGTGGTGAATGGAATAATCATCTAACATTTTTCTTTGAATCCATGTTTTTCTTTCATCCATTGTATTTCTTTCAATTGTAATTTCCTGCTTTCAATTTGTAATCGCATCATAAAGTTTTCCCATGTAAGTTTTTATTTCAAGTTTATTATTTTAATAAAATTTATTCTTTTTTTTCAATTTTTATTTTTATTTACATGTTGATACCGTTGAATCGTAGTGTGAATTTATTCACACCCGCACTTGTGAATTCATCACACAACGGTGGAGTGTTCATTTTGATTAATGTTTTTTTTCTTCTTCAATCCCGCTTCTTTAAGTTAATTAACTACTTCCATTGATAGAATAGTATCAATGGAGGGATAAAATTTTATGGTTTGATCCTAGGGAGTTGCATGAGTTTGATTGAATGTTATTTGATGTTCTTAAATTCTTAAATTCGTTCCTTATTTGAAGAGTTCCTTTCTTTGATTTATCTTCTTCTTTGTCTTCACCGACTTTAACGATGACACATTTTGAGTGCTAGTACAATCCAATTACTCAGAGTGCTCATTTAATTGATTCTCTTAGTGAATTGGGGATTAGCCTTGAAATTGTGTATGGATTAAATCGGAGAATGATATTGAGGAATTATTTCATTTAATGGATACCTCTTGAACCGATGAACAGAAAATCAAATGAAAAACAAATACATCCAATCAAGCCCAAAAGACAACCTAGGATCAACTCACCTTAATTAGTTGTTTTAATTAAAGTAATTTTATTGGTTTTGTTCTTTAAATTAAATAATTATTTCTTCAAATCAATCAACACCATAGTTGGTCACTTCATAGCCAATCCCGCATCTAATCAAAGTGTCTTAAGGTTTCTTCTTCGGTCCCTGTGGATTCGACCCCTACACATACTACATCGACCGCTTTTACCGGTAGGGTAAATTTGGGCGCAACCAAATTTTGGCGCCGTTGCCGGGGACCCAAGTAAGTACCTTAGACACTCATCTTCTTTTCTCACCCCAAATTCTCTATTCTCACCCAAATTTCTCTTATATTTTCCCCTTTCTGTTCCTGTGTGTCCAATGAATCCCAAAAAAAACTTTCAATCAACTCCAATGGATTATCTTCAACAATAACTATTAATATACCAAGACTATAATCAACTGGAAAATCAATATTTCGAAACACCTCACATAGGGAATTTCATTGACCAAACCTTAATTGAATACACCACACCAGATGAGATGTACAATCAATGGGATGTCGAATGTTTAAAAGATCAATTTCCATACCTATCAAGAATGATTGAAAAGATAAATAATGAGGAAGTCCATAATGTAAAAACATATATCAACCCTAATCCTAAAAACATTCTTGGAAAATTGTGTGAACAAATGGATAAAATGAATTCATAAGTTTCATCTTTCAGATTAGAATTACAAAGCTTTAAGACTTTTGAGGAACCTATTCCCACTCAAGATGTTCTTTACTCATCATTGATAGATGAATCTTTTATCCCAAAAACCTCCCATGAATTGAAAAAAGAACTAACCTTTGGATATGGGATAACTGAACAAGATCAAAGAAATGTTGAAGGGTATTTAAATCAGGATGAAATTAATTTTTTGGATTCACAAGGGGAAAATTTGTCTTCATGGATTGAGTGTTCGGAATATTGCTCCAATGACAATTTTTTAGAATCACCGATCATTGAACCATTGGGAGATATAACGAATATTGTGTCTATACCCACTAATGAAATTCAAATGGAAAATTTTGTGTATGAATCATCTTTTCAAAAGGAACCAATTCTTTCAAATGTTTTTAAAGAAGAAACAATTTTTGATTAAAATTATCATTCTTCTTTAGGAAAATTCAATCAAACTGAACTCGATGTTTTAATGCTTCCTTCCCTACTCAATAATCCCTCTATTTATGATAACCAAGACCATTAAATTATCATCAATTTTCATCAAGAATCTCACCATGTAGGAATGAACCTTCAAATCATAGGAAATACTCCAGATAAAACACGATTAACCATTTTAGATATTCCTTGGATTTTACCAATCATTGTAGAAAATAGGATTTCATATGAAACAAATTTCAAAAAAACAATCAATCTCAATCTTGTTGAAGTGGAGAAATATGGGTTAATTAAAATTTTGAAAGTTGGAATTGGATAAGTTGGAGGGTTCAAGTCGAGCTAACGACATTAAACAAAAGCGCTGCATGGGAGGAAACCCATGGTTTTCATGTTTTCTAATCATTTTGAATCATTTTCTTTTTCATATAATAAATTACCATAGACTGTTGACCTGTTATTCTTTTATGAGTAAGGATGAGTATGAAAGGGGAGCGCCATATTCATCCGTGTCACGTGGCGTGATCTCTGAGTAATACCTTACCTAGAAATCTAAAAAGAAGACAATGTATCATAAGTTTATTTTGTTTTGTTTATTATTATGTTTTTATAGGTTAAAAAAATAAAAGGACATGTTGTAAGTCATAAGGAGAAATCCATTCACCACCATCCAAGCCGCTGAGACTCAAATCCAGGAGTGAAGGAAGACTGTGCCACGCACTATCATCATCAACCACCAAGTGACTTCATTCCCTGATTATCATTTACTCTTTGAAATCCTCCACCCCCTTCTAACTTTTATTTTCTTTAAACACTTGGGACAATGTCATTCTAAGTTGGGGGGAGATTAAAAATGATTTTTTTTTATTTTGTGAATAAAAACATGCATGAAAAGAAAAATTCCATTAACCATAAACATGATACACACAAATTGGAAACTCTAAAATTGGATATCAAATAAATTTTGCATGCCTTGATTCTGATTTTAATGCAAGTTTAAGTTCATGAGCATAGTTTTTGGAAAGTGTGGTTGTATGATGTGATTTTTCAATGTTTACAGTTTCATCCTCTTAATAAAAATGCCACAATTCACGTCTACTGGATCGTGGGTGTAAATTTGAGTTCTTGGGTCCCTTTCATTATAGCATAGGGTTCTGGGGTCACTTTTAGTTTAATTTGAGTATCCAAAAAAAAGACCACATAGAGAAATGTTTTGTCCAAATGCGTGGCATCCGGCACTTGGGGATCATGACTCCATAGTTGTCTTGCCCAGAGTTAGGATTTATATCTCTATTGTAGAGCATGAAATTGACAATATGTGTGGCGTCTGGCACTTGGGGATCGTGACTCCATAGTTTTCTTACCCAGAGTTAGTCTTTTCATATCTATTGTGGTTAAAAAAATAAAATCAAAAATAAAATCAAAAAAATAAAAATAAAAAAAAGGATACTCATCTTAAGGTTTAATGTGATTCCCACCTAGCGCTTCCATTTTTTCCCCCTGAACAATAAAATGGGCCCCATATCTTTTATGATGCACGACACTTTATCATGCTTAATTGGAATTGGATGAAATGTGGAAATGAATTTGAACAAAGGAATGGGCTTGGGCTTGGGATATGCTTATGAAACTAGCTTGTTTTTAATGATTTTTATGGGTTTTCATAATTTTTTTGGTATTAGATATTTGGGTGAGCAATGTGTATTAAAATGTTTTTGGAAAAGGGGATTTGAATTTCATATTTGTAATTTATTTTTCTCGGGACTAGCAAAACTCAAGTTGGGGGGTGGGATTAGTCACTAAAAGTGGCTAATATTAATTGTTAATATCTTTATATTCATTGTTCCAAAGTCCATAAACATTTTTTTTAGTGCATTACATAAATAGAACTTCATTTCTCATCAAAAATGCAATTCATGTTTAAAATGCAAATTTGGGCCCAATCATTCATTTGTTTGTTGACAATATTATATTCATTTTCTAAATTTGAAATTTTGGGATATGATATATCACTTTGTTTGGAACATTTTATCTTTTAGGTCTGATGGATGAATCCCAAAAGAAGATGGAGAATTTTGTGCCTGAAGGCAGAAACTTGCTGGAAAAAGCATAATGGGCCTAAGGCCCATCAAACAAATGTGGGGCCCATAAACCAAACCCAATGAAGCTAAAATTTATAAAGTAGAAAGATAAAAATATGAGGATCATTTTATTCAACTGTGGCCAGAGCTAATTCTGATGTTTTCATGATGATAAAGGGATCTGAAGTTGAGATTTAAATGGTGGACCCGACATTAATGCACAGAAATCCGTCCCACCATTTCGACCATAACATCCAAACGGCTAAGCCAAATTTCCTGAAATTTTGATATCTTCTAAAAGACACATGGAATAAGATATTTTCTATTTATGACACCTTCGTATTCGTCCGTATGAAGTGTCAAACGCACACGTCAAAATGGAGGATGAATCTGGCTGGTTTTGTGGTCAACTTTGTAACGTTAATTTCCTTTTGATTATTCACCCTCCTTTTGACTATCTTAATTGTTGGGGGGTGAATTTATTGTTAGGGGTGGACATAAGGCTCCTAATATGACTATATAAGGAGCTGGTGGTGAAGGGAATAATCATCTAACATTTTTCTTTGAATCCATGTTTTTCTTTCATCCATTGTATTTCTTTCAATTGTAATTTCCTGCTTTCAATTTGTAATCGCATCATCAAGTTTTCCCATGTAAGTTTTTATTTCAAGTTTATTATTTTAATAAAATTTATTCTTCTTTTTCACTTTTTATTTTTCTTCACACGTTGATACCGTTGAATCGTAGTTTTAATTTATTCACACCCGCACTTGTGAATTCATCACACAACGGTGGAATGTTCATTTTGATTAATGTTTTTTATTCTTCTTCAATCCCGCTTCTTTAAGTCAATTACCTGCTTCCATTGATAGAATAGAATCAATGGATGGATAACCTTTTATGGGTTGATCCTTGGGAGTTGCATGAGTTTGATTGAATATTATTTTATGTTCTTAAATTCTTAAATTCGTTCTTTATTTTAAGTGTTCCTTTCTTTGATTTATCTTCTTCTTTGTCTTCACCGACTTTAACGATGACAAATTTTGAGTGCTAGTACGATCCAATTCCTCGGAGTGCTCATTTGATTGATCCTCTTAGTGAATTGGTGATTAGCCTTGAAATTTTGTATGGATTAAATCAGAGAATGATATTGAGGAATTATTTCATTTAATGGATACCTCTTGAACCGATGAACAGAAAATCAAATGAAAAACAAATACATCCAATCAAGCCCAAGAGACAACCTAGGATCAACTCACCTTAATTAGTTGTTTTAATTAAAGTAATTTTATTGGTTTTGTTCTTTAAATTAAATAAATATTTCTTCAAATAAATCAACACCATAGTTGGCCACTTCATAGCCAATCCCGCATCTAATCAAAGTGTCTTAAGGTTTCTTCTTCGGTCCCTGTGGATTCGACCCCTACACGTACTACATCGACCGCTTTTACCGGTAGGGTAAATTTGGGCACAACCAATTACACAAGATTTTTCTTGCATAAAATATTGAAGAACTTTATTTTCACCAATTTCACACATTAATTGAGGTTGGGACTTTATTTTAAAAAGTAAGAATAATAGCTTGAGAATCTTTTTCACTAGGGAAATTGATCAAGTACATGTGATACAAATTTATTGAGAAAGACTGACACACTCAATTAGTGGATGTTTAAGGTAATTGAAGTAGTAAAAAAGAAAGTGTGATTCATGGAGATCATGGAGAAAGATAAAGAGACCATTCTTCAATTGATCTATCTTTGTTGAAGAAAATAATGTGTGAGGTAGTATAAAGACCCTCCTTTGAGGATTCATGAGTATAAGGATAGTGCGGATTCAGGTAACATTGTGTGATGTCGTATAAATAAATTCCTTTGTGATTCAAGAGTGGGAAGACCAATGTGGATTCTAGTAACACTATTCTTTGTAGTCTAAAGATACTCCTATATGGATTTAGTATTTGAGATACAATGTGATTATGTATCAACCATTGTAATTGATAAAATATTATAGTGGAGAATCCATGATGGGGGGAATAACCAACAAAAAGGGATATGTAGTTATATGGAACCTTTTAAATTATTTATGTTCTATGAATTTATTTACAAAATAATTTTTGGTAAGGATAAGTGACACAAGAAGAGTTGATCAAGGCTTTAACTAGTGACATAGGTTGAATTGAAAAGGAACAACTTGTAAAAACAAAAGGGATCACTAATTCACACTCTATCCCTCTTAGTGATATCATACTGATACATTGTCAACATTAAGGAATTTTACAAATATATTAAAGTCTAATTAAAGTTTTTTAAGACCCTAAATTTATTCAGAGTCACTTTAGAAGTTAACATTTTCTGGAATGTGGCTCAATGTTGGTGGAAGATGAGGTGTGGAAACATTGATGAGATTCCATGGACAAAGTTTCCTGAAAAGTTAAAGAAGGATTTTATTTTATATATACATATGTATTTTCCCAAAAAAATGTCTGATTAGGTTTCTTAAAAAGTTTAGATTAATGTTTTACATTTTTAAACTTGGACTCCATTATAGAAGAGATCGAGAATATTTTTTAGAGTAAGAGTACGACTTCAATCCTTAGGGTTGAGTTTTTTGAGGTTCTCTCTTCTAGATGAGTTGATTCACTCTACTGTATTGTTATGAGGAATCATCAGTATGATTTACTTAATGTTTAACAAGATTATTAGTCTTTAGTGGGTAGTTATTTATGATTTGGGAGGTGAATCGTGTTCTAGGAATGTGTTGGTAGTGTGTCTACACTGTCTGAAAGGCGACACCCTTTGAATTTTACACATTGGGATTATATAATTTTAGGGTTTTTATGGATTATATATGTGTGAATAATTTGATTCAAATTTGATATGAAACCTTCAACTAACCTATTCCTTTTTAGGGATCAATTTCTTTTCTTTGGATTTTTTTAATTATCAAGTACTTGAATTGTTTGAGAGGCATCTGATATAAGATCCCTTGTTTTCTAATTTTTTTTTTTGTGATTTTTGGGATTTAGAGGTGTTTATAGAGAAATGGGAGGTTCTTTATTATCCCAGAGTGAGTTTTGGACTTATGGGTTCACCATATACATGGTGGTTTCCATGTTGTAGGTCACAATCCAATAGTTTTGAAGTTATGGTTGTAGGGGTGAGGTATTTTTGTACTTAATGCGGTCAAGGTCTAAAAAAACCAGGGTGTATGCCATGTAGGTAGTTGTGGTACTATGTGTTTTGGTTCCATATGTGTTTTAGTAAGTGTGGTGTCTAGAGTGGAGTATGGAGACACTCTTTTTTAGAGTGTATGTCACCATAGTATGGTGTAGCCATTTTGTGTCCATGGTTGATAGATGTTTTTCTAATGGGAAATGGGAAAGAAAACACACCCGAGATGGTGGGTGAGGTGGTGTGTCAAGGAAGAGAGGTTGAGAAATGTGGGTTTGCTGGAAATGGATGGGATAGTATCCCTATTTATTTATAGAGGCTATGGTGGTTTTTAGTGGTTCAACATAGAATCTACCATACTATGGGGAGAAAGTATATTCGGTTCAAAATGAAACACTCATTTTTAGGAACTCTACATCATGGTTGTGGTCAAATTAGTTTTAAAGTGGCTGAAATGATCATTCATAAATTGGGGAGAAATCCATTTTAAAAATATGGAATTTTAGATCACACTTTAACCATGGACACCAAGACTATAGATAAGGCCTCTATGCCATGTGGGAGGTTTTTTGAGTTTCTTTATAAATAGGATTTGACCGTTCTTCTTGGATAGATGATTTTTTTATTTTTAAATATGGATGGTTCTAGGGTCTGATTTAGAGTGTTGGGGTGTTATCTTGTAAAATTAAACCTTTCTTATTTTTGATTTTGGACACTACCTATATTTGAGGTATCATTATCATATATTTTCCAAAATTATTCATTTTTCCATCCTCCAGGATGAAAACATTAGCATAGATGATTGATTATGATGAATTATAGTGTATGTTTTGATGTTGAATGTGATGTTAAGAGTTCACAGAAGTTTCTTATGGATTTATTGGTGCTTGAATTTAGTTCTTTTGATGAGGAATTGATTGTATTCTTTGAGGTATGGAATTTATATGGTTTCTTATAACTTCTAAAATTAAATTTTTCTTGATATGATATAGATCCACTAAGTTACCCTTAATGAAAATATAAACCTTTCATTATTATTACTCTTGAATCAAATGACTAGAATTAATGTCATTAAATTTTGATTTTTATCCCCTTCACATAAATTATTAGATCTTTCATTATTTTATTAATTGATACCAACCTATTGAATCCTATGATAAATGATTGTTTGTAACAGAAAAACTATTAATGATCAACCGAATCTAAAAATTTCCTTCAAATTTTGCAAGTCTCTACTCTCCCATCAGGATATATAGTGATTGTTTGATCTAAAGGATGGTTTACATTAACTTATGTAATTACTATATTAATCTTCTATTCGACAATTTTTTGGTCTATGGTAAGGGGTAATTATATGCTTTCCTTTATCCCTTTTATACTTACTTATTTCTAGATTAGTGTTGTTGGTTTCGTCGATGGAAGTGGATGTCGTGTGTTTCATATTTCAATGATTATTGAAATTAATTATGGATTTCTTATTATAAACCCTCTCTTACTTTCTTAATTTACTACACTAGTATTACATTATTATGTTATGGTTTATAATTTTGATGAAATCTGATTGATAAGATACATGAACTGGTTTATATTATGAATATGGAAAGGTGATCAAGTTGGTGATCCCACTATTTATTCCATATTTAATATGATTTTTAAAGTTCTATTTAATTGATACTGCATTAATATTAATATTTTGGGTTTAAAAAGATGAGTGAGAAATGGAAAAGAGGTTAAGCATCTAAATATGGAATTGAATTAATAAAAAATAAATTTTCCTGAGAATTGGAATATGAATGTAAGGTAATTGAAAATTATTATTTATTGATATGAATAATGATTCAATTATATAAATAGGGAGATTATAGTTTTGTGATTTCGCTGAAGTCAATACTAATTTTTTTCCTTTAATCGTGCTAGTAAAGGGGATTTATCAGTGCTTTAGAAGCGCTGATAAAGAGAGCGATGTTAAAGGGTTGACTTTAAAATCGCTTGAAAAAAGCACTTTTAAAGGCCCGCTTTAAAATCGCTAAAAAAGAACTCATAAAGGGGGCCTGTAAGAGTTCTTTTTGGAGCGCTATTAAATGCCACCTTTATGAGTGTTGTTAAAGTCCCCCTTTAACCACACTAAAAAACACTAATAAAACCCCCACTGATAAAGGGGGATATTTTTTTTAATTCGAACCTCTTCCCGACCCACCTTTTATCATCACTTTCTACCCCCTTTATCAGTGCTTTAGATAATTACACCCTCTCGCGCACACCCTTATCTCCACCTAGTTTCAAACCTGAGACCTCCTCATCATATCCGATCACCTTTTCCACTCCCCTATGTTTTTTGACTTCCATTTTATGATATATCTATATATTTTTATATATTTTGTTAAATGTTTTAATCCATATATTTATTTATATGTTCATATATATATTTATATATCTATATATATATATATATATTTATAAATACATACATAAAATATGTTTTTTTTGTGTGTGTATGTTGGAATATATAAAAAATATGTATATATTATTATAAATTTGATTATAAATAATATTACATTGTGAAAAGTGATAAAAATTAAAAACCATAATATCAATATGAATGTAATACCTGAAAATAAATTCAGTCCCCTATAAAAAAAGACAATTAGACTCCCTTAAAAGAGGCTGAAATTCTATCGAATGTTAAAAAATTGGGGCACCCCGACTAAAAACTCAGCTTTTAAGACTTCTAGGCCTCTTTTGGCCTTAAAAAATAGTGATCGGGGTCCCCCAATCAACACAACATAAAGATCATCACAAACTTCAATTTGATATATGGTAGAGCTCAAACCAACGCTCTGATCAAAATTTATATCCGATTAAAGTTCGAGTTACGTTTTCAACCTATTTTAGATCATTTATTAATTTTGTGATTTGTTTCTTCAAATTTTTATGAAGTTACCATTACAAGATAATAATTAGAAAATTATAAATTATTATTTTTTAATTATTTTATAATCCATTTTCACTAAATACCATATATATTAAGTGTAAATTCCTTTTTATCCCTATCTAAAATATATTTAAAAAATAAATATTATATTTATATCAATATAAATATATGTATATATTAATATACTTTTTTTAAAGAAATGTTTTTTTGAAATATAACCTTTATCATCACCAGTAAAAAAACACATATGGGGGGGGGGGTCTTTATCAGCATTTCTAAAAAGGTGCTGACAAAGATCCCCCTTTATTAGTGATTTTTTCAGTTCTTGAAAAAGCCCCCTATCAGTGATTTTTTACTATATCTGATAAATTACCCCTCTTTATGAGCACTTTTTTAATATCACTGATGGGGGGGGGGGGTAGATTTATCAGTTCTTTCTACAAGAACTTATAAAGGTCCCCCTTTAACAGTGATTTTGTTAGTGCTGTTAAAGACCCCCTTTAAAAATGCTTTTTTAGAACTGATAAAAGGGGTATTTAACGATGCTTTTAGCTAGCAATGGATAAACATAGTTTTGTAGAAGTGAGTTATATGTGTTCTTATCTATTATAAGATGGTGTCATATAGTAGGTTATAGTTTCAACAGCCTTGGTAATTTTATGATAAATCATTTTGATATCTTACTAATATTTAGTAATGATATTTTACAGAGTAATATTTATTACTATAATAGTATATATTTTTTTCAGTCAAAATGAAAAGTCTTTATTTCTAACCAATTTTGGTTTTCATGCATTATATGGTTTTATTTTAAATATTTATTTTCAAATTATATAATTTTAATTTGAAAAAATTAAATTCATTTTTTAATTTTTTTTGTAAAAATTATACTAGGATGTTTTTTTAATATTTTTTTTAGAAAATTTGATTTTTCAATTAACAGTGAAAAATACTATTTTTTATTAAAAACTCTCTTTTCTTTTCCTGTATTTACAAAGTCAAAATCTATTACATATTAGTTTTAAAATTTAATTAGTTCATTTTTATTAAAAATAATCCAAAGTTTTTTTGGAATCAATATTATGCTTGAATTTGGTATTACTTATTTTTACTTAAAAATATATTTTTTTCTTCTGAAAAACCGTTTCCTTGAGTTTTAAGGGGAAAATTTAAATTAAATTATACCACTTATATGAATTGAATTTGATAAAATAGATCCCATATTTAGAATTATGTTATTAAAATTTTCTAAATAAGTCCCTTTTATTTTTGGCCCATATGAATTTTAATCGTGGTAAATATTTGTCACATATGTAAGGGTAAAACATAAAAAACATCATTAAAAGTTTGGGATAAGGACTAAAAAAATCCCTATCACTTGGAATAAATTTATGGGATAATTTTATTTGTCCATGACCATCCATGATTATAAAATTTTCAATTTCTTGTTATTTTTATTTGATTATAAATTTTATATTAAGTAAAGGATGAAGTCAAAATTGTCAGTCTCTTGTTTTAAGTATTTATAAAATTTTGTGAAATGGATAAAAAAAATTTACGTTTAGTTATAAATTTTTATTTTAATATTAATATATTATTTTAATCATTTTAATTTATTTTAATTTTTTATTAATGAAATAATTACCTTAAGTACTAATATAACGTCGATAGAGTGCTTTTGCAAGAAGCCAAAAATTAAAGTAAATAATTAAAAAAACAGTAAAAGTAATATTTTTTGGATAAATTATGGTGTCAATTTTTTTTAATTATTTATTATTGATATTGAAATTTATTATATTCTAATTCCATTTATTTCATGTTTTCTGAAAGTAAAATTATGTGAATAGTTCTTAAGATGAAATTAATAGTATTTAATGTTAAATATATTTTATTAAATTATTTAAAATTCATAAAAATAGTGAAAGAGAACAAGTAGGATGAAAAATGGATAAAATTTCATCTGTTGAAGATTTATGAGATAATTTTTAACTTATAATTAAATTTACAACCCTTTTATAATGAAATATGCTTTACTAATATTTTGATTAAAAACACTTAATAAACGAGTTAATCCAAAAGAAAAGGTTTAAAATGATATATAAACATATAAAAATTTAATTTAATGTTATATTAGGACCATATAATCCTTATATGAGAAAAAATTTCGTTCTATATCCATTTTAAATGAGTTATACACATATTATATTATAATATTTCATGCCTTTCCAAAAGTGACTCACCCCAAAATTATTTTACGACACCTCCCCTCTTCTCTTCCTTACACTTTTTAGCACTATATTTTGGATAATACCTAAATAAATCCATTATAAAAATACCTATCTATTACATATAGAAATTAGTTTGGAAAGAATATCATCCTTATTGGGATTAATGTGTAAAGCACATGAATTTGTCTGAAGAATATATATGAATTTTAAGAAAATGGTTTAATTTGATTACTTATTCTATTTCATTAAAATGATATTCAACCATGATGAAATATTTAAATCAAAATATTCCATATAATTAGATATTATTATGTTAATAACATAACCTATATCATTATCCTCTTCTATCAAATGAGAAATAAAACCATCATTTGTGTGTACAGTGGAATACCGCCTCGCGAACTGATTTAATTCATTTTCCATCACTGCATCTCACAGATAGTTATAATGATTTGTTTAATATATATATATATATATATATATATATATATATATGACATTGTTGATTTAATTATTTTCATGAACTAGGCCTGGATTCCATCCAACCCAACATCCAACCCGGTCTGTGACATGGCCCGAAGGGTGTTCCCAATCTCCACAATCAAGCAACCAGTGTCGGTCATCAATGATAATCTAAAGGGAATTATTTATACCAATAAATAACCAGGAACAAAATGAATATAATGAACATGCAGAGGGACTAATAAAACTGAATCTCAATAAATAAATAAACAAAATTTATTCAATTACAACGACTGAACAAAATCGAAACTAAAAAAAAATGAAACTAAACCATGCTACCACGATCTTCACATGACCTCTTGGTCATGACCAACCATGATACCCAACTAATCCAATAATGGGCACATGAACCAGAAGCCTGGACCTACTAAATATGCCATGTATACTAACATTGAATGGTATAAGTAGGTTGTGAGCTATATAGCTCAATAGGCAACCACTATAGAATCCATACATTTCATTTGTCAAAAATAGTCCATAAAAACTAGTTTATAAATACATTTATAAAATATGACTTTAGTTCATTTTAAGAAGAAAAACCTATCTTTCCACACGTTTTCAATTTAAAAAAAAACGCAAAGTCTTCCTTTTAAAAATTTAGTTTCACTTTACCCAACCATTTTTCTTTAAAAACAAACCCAAGCATGATATCCAACCAAGTAAGCAAAATAGGACTGTACAAAAAAAGGGACCAAAACAAGAAGATAAAAACTAGAAAGAGTAATATCAAACATGAAACATAAAAATAAACAGAAAAATTATAGACTGTAACAATGGGATTTTTCTAAACATACCTAGAGCGATCCCTAAATGTACTCATGTCGGACTCACCTACCGACAAGTCTAGGGGGTACCAACCCATCTAAGTGGGATTGAACAGAAACCATCACCTAACCCTATTAAAAATGACTAAGAAACCCATGGTAATAGTACACTGTGTAAGTAGGAGGCCCTTGCACACGTGACTCACATTTAATTCCATCACCACACTTGACCACCCCAAACACTGACACCACTATATGATAGCCAATATAGGTAAATAATCCATAGGGGTTCCCTTCATACAAAAATCCATTCACAACTTCCAAATGGGCCATCACATCACATGATATTTCAAACCATTTCTTAAAACATGCTAAGATTCCAACTAGGCATCTGCACTTCCCAAAAGCACAACTTATTTCCAAAACATTTTAAAGTGCCAATCAAGCCTCATGTTGTAGATACACTTGCAACTCCTTTAAAAACCATTTCTGAAATTATATAAAACACCATTTTCAAATATACAATGCCAAAAATGCCTTTACCTTTCAAGCTCAATTATTCAAATATAGGATGAAAAAAAAATATTTAAAGATACTAAACACGATTTCAATCCATTTAGAGACCAATCAAATCCCGAAATGATAAATGAGATGAGTTTTAAATGACACCCCTTAAATCACTTTCAAAGACACATTGAGACCATGAACCATTTAGGAAAACATGTGGGATTAATGTAAATTGTGAGGAGGAGAAGGAAGAAAGGTTAAGTGTTTTGAAAACCAGGTTTTGTTGTTAAAATAATTTCTCCAATATAATTATCATTTGTGTTCCCATCCATGTGTGCACTTTTATCACTCATGGATGTTCCCACATCCAATGGTACACCACAACCATCCATGAAAATATCCAAAAACATTTTTAAAAAGAAATCACATGCCTTGCAACCAACAAAACAAACCATACTATCAAATACACCCCGTTCCATATATAAAGCCCAAATCAAAATACAACCAATTTAATAAAACATATCTAATGGAAAACCCCACTAGAAGAATCCAATTTTATTTTAAAGACTCAATTGAAATTTTATCAAACACATTAAGTGCACATGTACATAGACATATTTGAAGAATCACATCGAAAGCCATTTCTAACAAATTATACCAACACTAAAAAACCATGAAAAACCAAAAAAACACATCAAAATCATGAGTAACGTATTTATAAATTATTTATAAATACAAAAGAATCAAAGGATTGTGCTGAAAAGGAAAATAACGAAAACAATTACCTCAATGAAGTGTGAATGCGATGAAACTAAGGGAAGGAAGAACCAAAACCCAGAGATGATTTTCATACCCTAACATCAACTAAATTGAAAAATATTAACCAAAACCAACCCTAGGGTTTGGAAAAGATAGAAACCCACCAATAGAGAACCAATAATCAAGAGAGGAGAGAGAAGATAAGAATAAATTGACTGAAAACCACAGGAACCCACCATAGAAACTTTCAAGGGGATTCCAAAATATAAGGGAAGAATATTAGAGGGAGTTTGGAGGACCTTATAGTCCACCTAAGTTGGAGAAGGGGAGTAAAAACCAATTTTGGATAAAAAACATGGAGTGAAAAACTTGGAATATCAAAATTTTAAGAAACTAGGCCGCTCGCATGGTTAGGCAACACAATTTGACAAACTGTTCGTAAACCATGTGGTCTCCACTATCCAAATGGATAGAACATCACGCATGGTTTCTGCACAGTTTCTCAAACCATTAACAACTTATTAAACCTACCACTGGACCACAAAAAAGGTTTCACAACTACCTATGTAAGGGCACATGGTTTCCCAAACCATGCACTGAAACCGTGTACAAGTCAAAATTCCAACTGAAAACTCAAAAACTCAAAAATTTAAACCAGTAAACCAAGAAAAACCTCCACAAAGAGATCCAAATCCATTAAAATAATATAATAGAACAATTTTAAATGTTGGAGTGTGAAATTCTCTCCACCAAAAAACAATTTATTCCCCTATAAAGTCACCCATCCAAAAGATAACCAAAACTCTAATCCATGCCTGATAAAAACTAAAATAAACCAAAAACCTTAGGGTGAACTTTAATTTCAAAAGTCACACAAGAATGATCAAGAAAAAACCACAACAAAAAAATTAGTAAAGAACATGGGAGGGTTCTCTCCACCAGAAGAACTCAACTAGCAAGATCAACATTTAAACACCCAACATAAGGACACCTAAATGAGAAATCCAACCACTCTCTCCTATGATGTCTAACGTGGAAACATTGGAACTCCCAATTATAATAAGAAAATTACCAAAAAAAACCAATTCCACAACACAAGGTAAACCCAAAAAAATATCTTAAACCAAATGATGAACCCGAACACAATCCATGGACAATGATTTCCTCAAGGATAGCTATCTCCAAACAAGCACAACTGAAAACAAGTTATCGATTTATATCCAAATTAAGATAAAAACCACCAAAATTATTACCAAAAAGGATAAAATCACAATATAAAAATGAATTATAATAGAAAACTTCAAACAAATCCACCCCTACACTAGAGACAAAAATCGGGCCAATGCCTTCCTTATACCCAGAAATTCTTGATTGCATTCCAGCTTCACTAAAGGGCTTGTGGATAGAGCATTGATGGTTGAAGCACTATTTCCTCACCACCAGAATATGAAATCCTCCAATCAATGATTATGATTCCTCCAATGCATCCTAAAAAAGTTTTCTAGGTGAACCAGACAGCTGCAATAATGACTTGTTTTTGGAGGATAACAACAAGATGACTTCGAGTGCCCAAAATGGCCACAATAGTGGCATACAACCAAACTGTATGAATAACTAGACGTAATAACTAATGAAGGAGACCTTTTATAAATATTTTACTTAGGAACACACCTCTCTATTAATGGGGAACCCTCTTGTGTGGTAAGAGATACCATATTGTCTTCTGCCTGTGCTCCAGAAACCGACTCGGCGAAAAATGATTCGTCCGCCAACTTCTCAAAATGAATATCCATGTAAGAGGGGTCTCACTCCTTGATCTCTGGACAAATACCCCCAACCAAAATAGAAGCCTTCAAAAAATCCAAAAAATCCACATCTATAGAAAATTAAACCAATTTCTTAAGGTGGTCAGCATAGAACTTCATCATCTATTGGCCTTGCTAAATACTCAATGAGATCTTCCATTTTCTTCATCTTCACCTCCTTAGGTATAAAACATTAGAAAAATATAGTCTTAAAAACATCCCACATCATCCCAAATTGAATAAATGGTGTAGAAAACATATCCAATTACTCCAAAGCAAGAACTTCAAATAAACCCATAACAGATTAGACTCTAACAACTTCAAGAGTTCCCAATAATCTGAAGACACTCAACTTTATTGAGCCACTTCACTACCTCTAATGGACCTCAATCACCATGATACACAAGAAAAACTATATAAAAACCAATAACCGGACACAGTTTTCAAGAAAAATTAGGGATCTTTCTAGGTGGAATACTCTCATAAATAAAAAAAAATACAAAACTAGAATCAACATGCAAAAAAAAACACAACCAAAAGACCATCTCAGGGAAAAAAGTCTCACAAGTCAAACATATATAAGAACAACCAAAAATAATATTTTCCCAAATAAAAAAATTTAACTTTAATTTCAAAACGACCTTCTTCCAAGACCACATTCCAAAATCCAAAACCATTTTCATAGGAAAAATCCCATTTTTCAAGGAAAACTCAAACCCAAATAATTCTTTACTTGATTTTTTTTAAAAACCCAATAAAAACTATTAATTTCAAATACACACCCATGAAATCCCATTAACTGTCACATATGTTTCCATACATTAACACTTGAATCATCTACACACATGTTCCAACATGCACTTTCCATTCACACCTATACATATATGAACATCTATAAGGAGTAACGAGGGTTACACTTACCATTTCATTTTCAAAATCCAAGAATTATCTAATTTTCAATCCAAGAAATTTTCATTTAAATTGTATTTTTCCAATATGAAACCATTTTAAATAAATCATTTTCATTTTAAAATATATTTTTATGTTAAAATATTACTCACATCAACCAAGTCTAAAACAAAACATAACTCACACTAAACTACTAGAATGAGGAACTAATGTCTATGACTAACTTGGAGACATGGTATTGGGACATGACCCAAGTAAGAATCAACATGAAGAGGACCTTTAACTATGAACCTTGACTCTAAATGGTTCACTACTCTATGTGAGATCACAACATGAAACCGTCTCGCCTCCATTGTCATTCCTTACCCAAAAAAAATACAAAAGCCAGAACAAAGGCTCAAAACCTATACTATCAATGAGAAAGTGCTTGTGATGCTATTCCCATACCAACCTCCCATGTTCTGATAGTCCTAATCTTCGACTACCTAACACCCCAAATAATAAGGGCCTCCTTTGATACCATTATTTCATGAACCAGGCTTGGATTCCATCCAACATGGCCTCAAACATGGTATGATACATGAAATGAAGGGCGTTCCCAATCCCCACATGCTAGAAACTAGTGTTGATAATCCAAGATAGTCTAGTGGGAATGATTTATACCAATAAATAACTAGTACCAAAATGAATAAAAGGAAAATGATGAGGTTCTAAAAGAACCCAATATCAATAAATAAATAAATAAATAGAATTGATTCTGTGATAATGGATGAATAAAAAAATAAAAAATAAACTAAAACTGAACCACTCTACCATGATCTCTGCATGACCACTTGGTCACCACCAACCATGAGACCCAACTTCTCCAACAATGGGAACTTGAACTAGAACCCTGAACCTAAAAAATAGCTTAGGTCTACCGACCCTGAATTGTATTTGTAGGGTGTGATCTTGATAGCTTAGTTGGAAATCACCATAGAATCCATACATTTCCTTTCCCAAAAACAGACCATAAATACTAGTTTGAAAATACATATATAAAATTGGACTTTAGTTCATTTTAAGAAAAAAAATATAGCTTTACAAATGTTCCCCTAAAAAAAACACACACAGTTGTTTCCCTCGGAATTCGAGAATGACCTCTTGGGTGGGAGATTCAAACATTCCGATCGGTTTCTAACGGGTTTATTCGTAGAACCAGAAACATCCAATGATTCCACATCCATTTAGACCTACTTTACAAAGGTAGGCGCTCATTAGCTTGTGGACTAATGAGGCTTAGGAATTTTCATTGGTCGAGAGGATGGGAGGTCGGACTCATCACACCTTTTTGAGGGGAATTATTGTCTACTCCAGGACTCTCTTTATAGATTTAAGTTATGTTCATGAATCCTTATTACATTACCAAGTATATAGTGAGCTTTCCTTCAGTTTTGAAAATATGTAAGAAATTTAGAGAATCTTTTATATATATTCGAGGTTCTTCATCAATAGAGAATCATCTGTATCTATTTAGAGATTCTTGGTCAATGGTATCCTTCAAAACATTTATGTAAAAGTCTCTTGGTCATTATGATGACCAGGCTGGTTTTAAAGCCACTCAGTGGTGCACTTGAAGTTTATTGTCATTCCAAAGGACATGGATTATTTCAGAGTTGGGATCGAACCCGTAGATGGGCTACCTACGTATCCTTTGTTTTGGAAAAGGAATCAGAACCCACGTAGTTCAGGTAAGGGAGTATGATGTTTATGATTGATGGCTCAAAGAAGGATGTCATTATTACTTTTACTCTCTAAGCTCATGTGAGTCATGCTCTGTGTGAGAAACAAGAGGTATTGGTAATAAAATAGACAATTGGGCCATGAAAGATGTAATCATAAGAAATGGTTTGGGGCTTATGTATGTATGACTGCCCAGATAAATAAATATTAGGATTTACTTTAGGGAGAAAATCTAGGAACAGGGTCCCTAAAGGTATATGTGCTTCATGGAGATTTGAATACTCTAACTTGGGACTTATTCCAGAAAAGGAAGCCCAGAATAGGAGAGGATTGATGATTGGGTTTTACTCCTGAGAATGAATCCCAAATCAAAGGTAAATTAGGACTGGTTAAAGAGAAATTAAGGGATTTGGGGCTTACTCCTGAAAAGGAAGCCCAAATTTATGACTGGGGCTTATTCTTAACAAGGAAGCCCAGGTTAGGGGACTAAGGTTTGGGGCTTACTTCTGAGGAGGATGCCCAAAATTATAACTGGGGATTATTCCTGAAAGGAGACCCAGGTTAAAGGACTTATAAATGGGGATTATTCTTGAAAAGGAGACCTAGGTTAAGGATTCTCTCATCTTAAAGGATGAGGTTGAATGAATGAACTCTCAATATTTAGTGACATAAAGATATGTAAATCACTAAGTTTTGAGAGATATTCCACATAATTCCTTTCAGATAAGGTAGTAAAATCAAGAAATCATGCCATAAATGGCTTTGAAGAGTGTCTTGAAGACTGAATCTTGAATAGGAAATGTGTAATGGCTTAAGAGGGTTAAAATGGGAAAGATGGGCACCCAAAAAGGAAGGGTCACGCAAGTCTTGAAAGGCGGTCAGGTACTACGTGGGCATGCAAGTATTGGTCGCTCAGATATACATGCATGACATTTGTGGGGTACTTGCGCGATGTTCAACTAGCATTGAAATACTTGAGAGACTCTTTATTAAAGCCTTTAGAATCATCTTGAGGTTCTTCCAGAAAAGGGACGCGCAAGTTCTATCGAAGGAGTAAGGCGGCGCGCATGTGTGGCCACTTCCCTTAAGGGTTGGCCACTCAGGCGCGCAAGTGTTGATGAGTTTAAACACTTAGGCTTTCCTCCCTCTCTTTAGATCTTCTGTTCTAGGTAAGAAATTACCTGAGAAGTGTTATGGAAGCTTTGAGAAGAGACTTGGGCGTCAGGAGCTTCAATCCGAGTTTCTGGAAAAATTCCTCCTCAAATGGGGGGCCCACAGGGTCTATTTATAGGCAGAAGAAGACCCCGGGCGGTTACCGGGCGGTTATCACTTAGGTCGCGCAGGTCACTTGCACGACCATATGGCGTCGTGCAAGTGAACTTGCGTGACCGTGATATAACTTGTGTGGCACAGGTGCTTTTGATCCATTGTTCATGCCTTTGTCAATTTTTGATATTTTCTTCAAAGGTTGAATCATATTGAGCTCAGATATTCCCCCTTTCCGATCTTTAGATTCTGTGACGAAAGGAGCATCAAAAAAAGTCCCCCCTCAGAGTTGGATCCGAAAGAAAATGAGGATTTGACTCTGAGGAAATTGAAGACATCCAAAGGAAAATGTGGTGCGCAAGTCTTCAGTGCGCAGAGGGCAGCGCGCAAGTGTGCACCGCGCAGGGTCCCGGCCGTGTCTATAAATAGAGGGCCTCACTTCCGTACAAGCATCCGGATTTCCGGACTTCATAACTTCGAGCTCTTGCCGCGCAGGTCTCTTCTTTCCACTGTTTCCTCACTGCTGTGATACTCTCAAGGTAATAGGACTTGCACGGTGATACATGCGCGAACAAAAACTTGTGCGGCACATGTAACACTTGCGTGACACCTCCATACTTGCGCGCCTTAATGACTTAGCCATTTTTTTGGATTTCTTCACAAAGTTTGTGGAAAATAAATCCATTTATGAATTAATTTATTCAACTCTTCTGCAGAATCGATGGTTCCTAAGGGAATTAAAATGTCTGATGAACTGTTTAGCAAGTGGATTGATGACATGATGAACATAATTGGCCATGATTACTATGATATCTGTGACAACACTCTCCCAGATTTGGCTAAGTACTTGAAGAAATATCATCTTAATTTCCCACAGAGCATATACCTACCTCTATATGGTCATGGTCATCTGCAAGGATTCAACGTTCCAGATGCAAAGAACTGTACACCTATAATGCAGCTGCACTGCTAATCCATTTCGGTTATGTTGTGCATTAAGGGAAACAACAACGGTGTGAACTTTCAAATTCTACCTCCATGTCATTTCCTTGCAGATATGAAAATGGCAAACCCATGGGCTGAAATGTTTTCCACTGCCGATTGGTGGAGAGAAGACAAACATGGTATTAGAGCAATATCTGAAAGAAGTACTCTCTCCAAATGTATCTTTACATCCAATGCTCCATTCTCAAATCCATGTATCCATCTTCCAAGTATCTTTGACAGAAACAGAGTCACTGTTTGATCAGCAGAAAATTTTCTCAAACTGCACTCAAGAACATCCTTTTACAATTGTTCCAAGAAGAGCTGGTATCACTGCATCACTTATTGTATCCAATTGAATGATTGAATTCCAAGTGGTTGGTGATGAATCTCGGGATTCCGTATATCAAATGAAGAGTTATGTTAAAATCCTCTTGTAATTCTTGAAAAAGAGAAGAGACTCTAGTCTGTGGATGTCCTTCTAACTCTTGTGCATCAATGAAAAACACTTTCACCTTCACTTATTTGTACCTGCATTCTCTTTTGCTATATGCTTTAGATTTTACCTAAGCCAATGGGCCCAGTAAGCATAGTTTTATTTCTACTAGGATTATTACAAATAACCCTACTAACTTTGAATCTTTTAATTGCTCAATATTACATAAATCATAAAAAATGTATGTTTAGTGAGCTGGAACTTGACTTTTATTCAGAGTTCCTTTGTCTTTTGTGGGTAGTTCAAATTCATGCACACCATACATAAAGAGGATAATGTTTAAGGTCGAAATAGCTTTGAACAAAATGGATTAAAATTGATTCAATTCCTTGAAAATTTATCAGAAAACATATTATCATACTCAAGTATGAGAGAAAATATGTAAACTATGGCTTAAGAGAATTTGAATTTGAGGAATTATATGAAATAGAGTTAAAAGCAATTAGAAGAAGTAGTTTCCAAGAATGAAGTTACTATTGTTTAACAAAACCCATTAGGGGGTTGAATTATACAGGGCCACCTAAGGGCATTGACTGCATAGTCAAATAAATAACATCTTTTGGCTGACAAGTCTATTATGTGGACTGTTTATGCAAGGCCACCTATGGGCACGTGCTGCATAGTCAGGCAAAAGAACTCTCAGAAATTTACTTTCCTAGAGCTAAAAGCCAGTGAAATTTTATGGAGATTCAAATTTTCTAAAGTATAGAGTTTGTTGTATGGAAAGAGGTACTTGAATATGGAGAAGATATTTCCGAACAAGACTATCAAAGAATTGAATAAATATCAATCCTACGAATGTCTGACCCAAACGTAGGGAAAGAGAATATGGAGAGTATAAACCATAGACTTGAATACTTTCAGATCATGATAAAAGATATGGGACAAATATGTTAAGGATGGCTATTTTTTGCAGATCCTTGCATACCGTCATTTAAGACAAATAAGGACAAAAGAGGCATTCTTCCCAAGAATGAAATTACTATTATCCAACAAACCCGTTAGGGGGTTGAATTATGCAGGGCCACCTAAGGGCATTGGCTGCATGGTCAAATAAATAGTATCCTTCGGCTGACAAGTCTGTTATATGGACTGTTTATGCAAGGCCACCTATGGGCACGTACTGCATAGTCAGGCAAAAGAATTCTCAGAAGTTTGACATTTTTGTGACTAAAAGTCATGAAAAGGGTTATGAAGATCTGAAAATATTTAAGGTTATGATTATAACACATAAATATGGGTATTGTACAATGTATATAGAGATACATAGGTCAATGATAACCATAATCATGTTGTGGCTGGGACCTGAATTGAAATTTTGGACTTCACTACGTATCTCATAAGAATGAGAATCAAGCCATACGTAGTTCTTGAAATGCAGTTTAACATCATGCAGGACGAAAATATGAGAGATCTTAGTTTAGGTTCATATAGTTCGGACCATAATAATGAATACACAGTGTGTGTTTTCATGAGGAATTTTTAGCCAAGGGACTGAAAGTGAAATTTGGGGTTAGGCCCAAAAAACTTGGGGCTGGATTCGAGGGATAGTCGAACGTTCCTACGTATCCCATAAGGATGGTAATCAAGCCCACGTAGTTCTAGATATACCCTTTGTACAAATTTGGTTCGTACATGTGAAGGGTGAAAGGGGACTTCAGTACAATGATGGTTTAACCTGAGATAAAAAGTTTAAGCATTACCATGTATGCACGTAGTCTTTTGAAATGAAACATGATTGAAAAATCAATGTAAATAATGGTTCCCTCTCAAATGAGGAAATCAAAGAGTATTGTAGTTTATTGTCGTACCAGAAAAAAGTGTTGTATAGTTTAACGTTGTATAATAAGGATGAAAGTGAATCAAATGTAAAGATATTGATTCTAAGGGCGGTTTCACAAATCAACATCGTATGAGATGAAGCTGAACCGAAGTGAAGAGGTTGTTTTTGGGCTTGAACCTTGGGAGGTTGCCTACGTGCCCAGCCTGGAAGGCAAGGATCAAAATCTGCGTAGTTCAATTAAAGAATAAATTAATGATCGAATTATTCTTGGGGACAATGACCTAAGAAATGATGTTGGGATTACACATGGTTAGCAGCCCAGAGAGAGTGTTATGGTTGAGGTTTTCTCTAAGATCATGTGAGTCATACTCGTTGTGAGAAACAAGAGGTTTAAACAACCTTAACGATGCATAGTTTAATGTCATGTAGCAAGTACAAAGTACAATTTAGCGTCATGTAAGACATATAAAGGACTTTCTGTACAGTTTAGCATCATGTAATTTGGACGATGGGGACAATACAGTTTAATGTCATGTTGGAAAAAAGGGAGAATAGTTTAAGGTCATATACATGGACCATGGATGGTGCAGTTTAATGTCATGCTGGACATAAATACAGTTTAAGGTCAAACAAGACCTTTGATGATTATGTAGTTTAACGTCTTTCCAGATGTAAGGGACTTTCAAATAGTTTAGGGTCTTATTCATGGACCGTTGCTATATAGTTTAACGTCGTATAGTAAGGAAAAAATGGTGCTGCACAGTTTAATGTAATGTTGCAGAGACAATACAGTTTAGCGTAATGTAGGATGAAAGGAGGACTATGCATTTTAATGTCATGCAGTGAGGAAAAAGTAGGGATTTTTTTTTCTTCTTCTTCAGTTTAGTGTCATGCTGGAAAAAAGTTTGAATAGTTTAGGGTCATATACATGGACCATGGATGAGTTTAAGGTCATACTGTACCATTTCTGTATAGTTTAACGCCATATAGCAAGGACTAACCGGTGCCGCACAGTTTAGTGTCATGTTGCAGGGAAATCTTGGGGGTATTTTTTAATTTATACAAAATACTTCTTCAAAAATCTGGCATTAGTTGGAGTAGTAATGATTTCTCCATCCATCGAGATTAATGAATAAGCTCCATTGGAGTATACCCTATGTATTGAATAAGGTCCTTCCCATTTTGGCTCAAGCTTGGGAGGTTTCTTTCCTGGTATCATTGGAGTTCTGAGAACTAATACCAATTCTCCCTAAAGGAATGAATGAAGATGAACTTTTTTGTTAAAAGCTCGTGCTATTCGATTCTGATAGATTTCCAAGTGGTGCAAAGTGCACAATATTTTCTCATCTAACCGTTCCAATTCATTCAGTCACTTTTGAGATTGCTCATCTATAGATAACTGATCACAAATGGATACTCTGAGTGAGGGCAATTGAACTTCAATTGGCAAGACTGATTCCGTTCCATATACCAACAAATATGGAGTTGACCACGTTGCATTGCGGGTGGTAGTCTGATAATCCCATAAAGCATGAAAGAGTTTATCAGGCCATTACCTCTTATCTTTATCCACCATCTTTTGCAGTATATTTGAAAGAGTCTTGTTAAATGATTCTATTTGGACATTGGCCGCTGCATGATACCAAGATGAATGGTTGGATTTAATGTTGTATTCTTGATACAATTTCTTCACTTCAAAAGAACAGAAGTTGGTGCCGTTGTCCGTCAATATGGTATGAGGGACACCAAATCTAGTAATGATGTTAGAATTGATGAAGCTAACAATTCATTTAGAACTGACTTCTTTAAGAGGTACTGCCTCTGCCCATTTGGAAAAGAAATCAGTATAAGTAAGAATGTACTTAAACTGCTTGGATGTAGCTGAAGGGTAAGGTCCCACCACATCCATTCCCCATGTGGCAAATGGCCACGAGTATTTAGCTGTATGAAGCAACTCTGGAGGTTGATGAATGAAGTTGGCATGTACTTGGCATGAATGATACTTCTTTGTGAAGTTAACACAATCTTGTATCATTGAAGGCCAAAAGTATCCAAGCCTTCGAATTTGATCAGACAATCTATGTCCAGACTGGTGGGCACCACAGACTCCTGCATGCACTTCTTTCATGACAGCCATTGTCTCTTCACCATAAATCCATCTGAAGATAACTCTATCAAATCCACATTTGTAGAGAATTTTCTCTAAGTGGTTTGGGCTATCATAAAGAGTAAAATTGAACACACGTCGCCTGATTTGTTCTTTCTCAGCTTTATCAGGTGGAAGTGTTCCATTTTGAAGGTATTCCCTGATAGGTGACATCCATCCTATAGTATGACCATACGGTTCAGGAATGAGATTAATTTCATTAATTTCATCTGTTATGGCTTGAACATAAGGTGAAATTGCACGACGGTGGGTAATACTGATGGTTGTCTCCTCCCGATTTGGATCTGCTAGAGTTGTGGCTATATTATCCAGTGCATCAGCTTGAGCATTTTGTGATCTTGGGAGATAAGAAAATGTCGGTTCTGAAGGGAATTCCTCCATTAACTCTCTGACGTAATTATACAAAGGGATTAATTCTTCTTTTCTGATGGCATAATCCCCATTGACTTGTTTGATTACCAGGTCTGAATCACATTTCACCTTTAAGTGATTCACTTGTGTTTGAAGCACTAACTCCAATCCTGTGATAAGAGTATGGTATTCAGCTTCATTATTGGTACCACCTTCCCAAAATAAAAAGGAATAAGGTAACAATTCCTTATCTGGAGAAATGAGCACAATTCCTAAACCAACTTTGTTGAATTTAGGATTTTCCATTTTCTTCCCTGTTGGACTTATGGAAGCACCATCAAAATACATTTTCCATGTCTGAGGACTCTCTTGAATAGAGAAAACTTCCTCATCAGGGAGTTCAATATCTGAAGACGTGTCTTCCACTGAAGGATGTTCAGCCAGGAAATCAGCTAGAGCTTGGCCCTTTATCACCTTTTGAGACACATACTGAATGTCGAACTGCTGCAAAATACTTGCCCACCTTGCTAGAGGTCCTGTAAGCATTGGACGACTAAGGATGAATTTGAACGGATTTTTGCGAGATACCAATTGGACCTCGTGATGTTGCAGGTAGTGTCTCAGTTTCTGAACTACAAAGATTAATGCCAGGCAGCACTTCTCAATACTTGAATATCGGGTTTCTGCTTCAAGTATAGTTCTACTGAGATAGTAGAGACTATTTTCATTCCCAACATCATTCTTTTGAGCAATAAAGGCACCCAAAGATCGCTCTAGAGATGTCACATAGAGGATAAGTGGTCTTCCTTCAACAGGTGGCATGAGTACTGGTGGAATCAAGAGGAATTTCTTGATAACATCAAACGCTTCTTGACATTCTTCAGTCCACTGATAAGTGAATCCTTTTTTCAATAATTTGGTAAAGGGTAAACTTTTTCCTGCCAAATTGGCGATGAAACGCCGAATATAGGCTAAGTGTCCTTGAAATATTCTTAATTATTTCAAATTCGGAGGAGGTGACATACCAAGGATTGACTTAGTCTTCTCAGGATCGACTTCAATACCATGATGGCATACAATAAAGCCGAGAAATTTTTGTAAGGTTACCCCAAAAGCACATTTTAAGGGGTTAATCTTCAAATTATGTTGTCGAAGCTTGTGGAATAAGACTTCCAAATCAGACAAGTGATTAGAACGTTGTTTGGATTTAACCACCAAATCATCTACATAGCATTCAACAAACTTCCCTAATAAAGGTTTGAAGATATGATGCATGGCACGTTGATATGTTGCACCCGCATTATTTTAACCAAAGGGCATCACCCGGTAACAAAACACACCTTGAGGCGCTCTGAAGGCTGTGGGTTCCTCATCTTCTGGGGACATTCAGATCTAATTATATCCGGAATATCCATCCATGAAGGAAAGTACTTCATAACCAGCCGTAGCATCAATTAAGAGTTCTGTAATCAGAACTGGGAAATCATCTTTAGGACAATACCGATTAAGATCTATGAAATCAATGCAAAACCTAATTTGTCCGTTATTATTTTTTACAGGGACAATATTAGCCAACCACTTGGGATACTGAACTTCTCTGATGAAATTATCTTTGATCAGTTTATCCACTTGAGCTTCAATTTAGGAAGCATAAGTTGGGTGTGTTCTTCTCACGACTTGCTTAAATCCTCGATGTTCTTTTGGTAAACCCAAATGATGAGTAGCAACATCAGGATCAAGCCCAGGCATTTCTGTATAGTTCCAAGAAAAAATATCTTTATTTTGCTTTAAAAAAGAAATATACATTTCTTTCTCTTCAAGGGTCATGGACGTACTAATTAAAGTGGGGCAAGGATCTTTCTTTGTATCCAGGTTTATTTCTCTGAGTTCATCCACAGTGGTAGAGATACCCTCTTCAAATGCTGGAGGAGCATCTTTAAGATCTTTCTCTTCCTCTTCATCATGTGCTATTTCTTCCGTTTCTACTTGCATAGTAGATGAAAAAACGAAATTTTCATGATCAGAAGAGATGTCAAAATTTGCACATTTTGAATAAGAAGCTTCCATTTCCGAACCTATTGATGAAAAAGGGTCTTCTTTGGGAAATAAAGAGGAGATGATGGATTGAGAATCGATATCATTATTCACCTCCGATGTTTCTATAACTTCTTATGGCCTGATTAGAGAAGTATAGACCTGTTGGATTTCAGCAGATGAAATGAAAACGTCACCACTTGTGCTTTCATCACTGTTTGGTAGGTTACCAATTTCTCCCATGTTGTCTGGCTCGATTGCCGTAATTGACATTATGGATCTTCCCATAAGAGTATTTTGATTTGGGCCTATTTTGTCAATTTGACTAATAGGTAAAACATAATCTGTACTCACATGTGTAAATGGATTTATTGGAATCTTCTCCAAACCATATAGAGCATTAACTTTGGTAATTTCCTTTATTGTAGATTTCTCTCTTCCCTTCATGTGATAAAATTACGCCTCAATGTATTGAGACTCACATGTATTGAACGAGGCCTTATCACCATACAATGTCCCAACTTGAACATTGAAATAGTATTTGAGACATTGATGGTATGATGAAGGTATAGCCGCATGCTGATGTAGCCAGGGTCTTCCAAGCAAGACATTGAAAGCTGAGTCTTGATCAACAATCATGAAATCCGAATTGGATACAAGATCTCCAAACTGAGTTATGAGTGTAACTTCGCCCAGTGGTTCTTGTTCATTTTTATCATATCCTTGTAACATCATGGTAGAAGGAGATAAATCAGATTCCGTGAGGCCCAATCGATGAAGTGTACGAATGGGCATGAGGTTGACTCCTGAACCATTGTCAATGAAAGCTCTTCGGATATCCACACCATTGAATTTTCCAGATAAGTACAAAGGTTTTATGTGACCATGCACAACATCATCTTCATCTTTATCAGTAAAAGATATCACTGCATGGAATTCTGCAGGATTATTCTCTATGTGATAGACTTCAGCTGCAGCAATTTCCGCTTCAAACTCCTGAGGACTTGACAAAGCTTCGATGAATGCTTCCCAAAGATCTTTTGACAGATTCAAAGAATCAAAAATTGATAACTTGGCTGGAAATTGGGCCAAGTGTTTCAATATATCATAATTTTGATCTAGAGGTCTGCGTTTACCAATAGGAATATGCGGTTTAGCAGGTACCTTGGAAGCAGATGCTTTGGAAGCTGATGCATCTTATATTGGGATAGAAGTTGGCAACATCCTTGGTTTTGGAAGATTAGACCGATTAGATCCATTTACCTGCTGAGATAAAGAATATGGAACCTTCAATCAGTCTTCCAAAATAACTATGCCAGGACTGAGTTGGCTATTGGCAGAAGGACTTGCTTGTTCTTTTCTAGCTCGCTGAAGGGATCTACCACGAGTTTCTGCTGCATACACAATGCTAGGAGGGGTAGAATTGGAGTAGTGGATTCGGAAAGATCCAAGTCTTCCCCTGTATCCTAAACCTTTGGAACTTCCTCGGATTCCCTTATTTGATATAGGGAATTCAGGCTCATCAAAATTGAAAATATGACTGGAATACGGATCTGTTAATTGAATCACATTAACAGAACCAAAGATTAACTCTTCGTCTGATAAATACTCTGCCTGATTAGCCTGTTTAGGCTGTGCCGTTTGATGGGGCGGTGCCCATGGCTTTGAAGTAGATGGAATAAAGTCTGCCAGAGTCAAAGACAATTTAGGCTTTGACACATACTCATCTTCTTCTGATTCTTTTTCCTTCTTGGAATCAAGACGTTTCTTTGAGGACCTTCCCTCTGATGAAGAGGGTTTTACCGCAATATTCATGGCAGAAGACACAATTGGTTTCTTTAATTGTGTTCGCAAAATGGCATGAGTCTGATTGATTGTCTTTCTGACCATCCAATCATCATACTTCTGTGCATTTCTACTTTTGACTTCTTGCCATTCACCTTCCTCCTCTGGATCTATAGCAGTAACACATGCTACCTGAGTCGAAGAACCTTTCAAATTGACTTGTCCCAAGTCGACCATCTTTTGCAGGAGGTCTTTGAAGACAAAACACTCCTGGATGGGATTCCCCAACATTTGATGAAAGGGACAATAATTGGGATGGTCTTCATCTCCTTCCTTCTTTGGCCTCTTGGGCACTGGTAATTGAACCAAATTATTTTCCAGAGCTGAAATGAAGTAACCAGGAACTTTCTCATTTCGGAAAGAGTATGTTTTACTCTTCAAATCCTAAAATTGTTTTCGTCGTTGATCTCTTTGATCAATTGGACGAAACAGCCTTTGTTGTTGGTGTTCAGGAGGTGGAGACCTTTGAGAAGATTAAGGTTTTGAAGTAGAAATAGGTACAGGCGCTTGTTTAAGCATAACTATAGCGGTTTCCACTTTACCCATTCTCCTTCCTGGATCTGATGGAATTACACGAGATTTAGTCTTAGCCAGTATAAGGGAATCTTCAATCTGCTGAGCGGTTGAAGTAAGGTCTTGAAACCCTCCTGTGTATTTCACAGGGATCAATGGCGTGCGTAATTCGTCACAAAAATTTGCCACACAGATTGGCAACAGCTCCTCCTAAGGGAGTGCTAAACTCAGGGAATATGTTAATCCCTTCCAGCGAGCAATGAAATCAGAGAATCTTTCATTCTCCCTTTGCTTGCAGTTTGTAAGATCGAAAACTGTTGTTTTTGGCAAATTTGAGCTGAACTAAAGAAGGAATTTTTGGCGAAGATCCCCCCATCTGATGATTGACCGGGATTGCATGCTTGTATACCAGACAAAAGCTGGTCCTTGCAAGGTTCACACGAAGCATCTGAGTTTCACTGCTTCTTTCTGCTCTGGAGTTCCCATCATAGGATCACAACAAGACACGTAATGTGTCAAATGTTGTTCAGGGTCGCCTGATCCATTGAAAGTAGGGAAAACAGGGTTTCCAAAACTGGATGGAGGAGAAATTGAATCTACCCATTTAGGGTAAACTTTCTTTTCTGGTTGAACTTGCGCCCATTTCCCTTCCATAGTTTCTAACCGAGAGGTTAATGACTCAATAGTAGTTATAAACTTTTGAGAAACATCCGGTTGAATTTGGTCTTGGGTAGGTGCAATGAATGGATCTTGGACAGATGTGGTGGTTAGTGCTGCAACTGATGGTAGCACTGCCAACCATTGTTTCGCTTGACCCGTAGGATTAGACCTCTGAGGGTGTATTGATAAAGGAGTATATTCCTGATCCATCTCAGTAGCTGCAACAAATTCCTTCGGCTGTCGGACTCCGGCATTCTTAAGAAGAAGACTACTCTAAAGTAGTTCTGCATTCAACCTTCTTAATTCTTTCATTTCTTCCTCCTTCTGTGAAAACCTTTGCTCTAATGAGAGCGATTGACCTTCTCCAGAGGAAGGATATGTAACCTGATTCTTTCCCCTCCCTTTGTTGGATATTTTTTGGAGAGAGGGAAGTGGATTACCTAGGTTCTGAGTAATCCTTTGACTTCGTGTACGCACACCGTCTTCATTTGTATCGGTGCGTACATTTTCTTTAGCAGGAAGATCTTCATCTGAGTCCCCTGAGTGAGCCTCCTCTGGTGGATTAGCAACAACAACATTGATGACATTGATTGATGCATAATGCATCACATCCCTTCTATCAACATTTCTATGATATTTTCTTCTTTAATGTCTTTTATGAGACATTGCCTTTTGTTGATTCAATCCTATAGGAACTTCTTGACGAGCTATAACTTGGAGGGAATCTCTTGATAATTTGGCTCTTCGTTCCTCTTGGGGATTCTTCCCCAATCAAGAAAAGACCGACATTATCTGAGGAGGGGATTGATGATTTGAAAGAGTCCCCAGTCTCGTGAACTGGGGATGTTCTTGATGTTTCTGCTCAACTCCTCGAATCCCATTTGTTGACTCTGAGGGTTGGGTTAAAGGAGTCCCCAGTCTGACAAGCTGGGGTGGTTCTTTACATTCTATGTCTGATATCTTCTTAAAAGTTCTCTTGATCTTGCGAATCTTAGTTTGGAAATTAGCTGGATGCATTAACCTGTATCCACTTTTATCACCTGGTTCAACAGACCGTTGGATGATTTCCGAAACTTATGTCATTTGATGATGTGTTTTCTCCATACGAGAGGCTTGTGCAATATTCTCGCCTGCTTGATGTTGGAGCAATTCAACAACTTGTTCTCTATATGCTTGATTTTGAGAGGAACTAGTGGAAGCCTGTTCTTGAGAAAGATTTTGATTACAAACAAAGCCCATTGACTGTGGCCAACCATGGGAAATAACGTTGCATGAGACCATTTTCGGCGGACTTTGCTGACCGGAAAGCACTGTGAAATGTAGTGCTCCGTGAACACCCCATCCTCTGATATGAACACCAGATGGGGCATTGGAAATTAACTGATGCAATTTTCTTAGTGCGCCAAGGCATGAACATTGAAAGGTTCTTTACTGCTTTTCAGCCTTCGGATACCGAGAGACTGATAGAGATGCCAAATCAATCTGACGTTGTAGCCCTTCTATTATCTTAAGATGATTTTCATATTCATCATAAGATAATACCTTCTTCTTCAATTGACAAAGAGTTTTCCATATGTTGAGATGAATATCATGGACTTCATCTTCCATCAACATTTTTGGAATGTATACTGGGAGTCAGCCAAAGGCCAAAACATGACTGGTATATCACTTTTCGCCAGTTTTTTTCTCATGTTCAGCATTTCCCCTTCATCATTAAATGAAGATTCTTCTACCTGTTTTGACCAGAGTTGGTGTTTCCTTGTTGCTTTATCAGATTCAACAAGATTGGTAGAGAGATCATTGATCAAACTAGAAGATGCATGACTTAGGGGTGGTTCGGAGAATGACCTACACCCTGGGCTATCTTCTGATTGAGAAAGTATTTCACTTGCTAGCGATAAAGCATCAAACATGACTGGTTTCGCATTTGCAAATGCCTCAGGATAAGAGGGCTTTCTCGGCACTACATTGTCCACTGGAGTACTTTCCAGGCAATGTGAATCACTACTACAGAGAGGACTTTCACAGCGAAATTCATCATCATGGGGAGGACCACCATAATGGGTTACATCAAAAGATGAGATCTCTTGCTCCTTGGTCTTGTGACCACACAGAGGGTTCCTGTGGATCTCATCTGAAGAAGAAACTTCAAGATTGACCGAATTGTCACGAAGCAAGACTTGATGAGGAAGTGTCTGTTGAATACCTTCAGAATTAATGTTCTCGTTATTGGGAACTGAGGGAGTAGAATATTGAATTCCAATGGATAAATGTATGAGGGCTTCAAGAACTCCAGCATCGAGCAAGGCTTTGTTTCAGATTGGCCTTTGATCGCCTGACTATGCTGGGAAGATCTTTTTCTTAGATGCCTTCTTACTCACTTTGGAAACCACTTGTTGATGAAAGTGGTTTCTCTAAGCAGGTGTATGTGCCTGATCAGGAAAGATGGTCAGGTTAGGCTGGCGATCTGCACTCAAATCGGGTGTATGTGCCTGACTCGGTTGTCTGTATGATATGGGGGAGTATGCCCCATAACCCTCTTGGACTGGAACAGATGTGTGTGTCTGTTCCGAAGTGAATCGTTGATGTGTCACTCCACTACTAGGGATAGATTTATGTGTCTTTCCCTGAGATGATGCTGAAGATATTATGGTATCCTGGCAAGCATCCAGAATATGAGCAGGAATTTGCTTCTGCTCTTTCACTATTGACAAAATATGCTTGGTGACTTCAGCTGCCGGAACGGGGATATACATCCATTCCAGGCTTGGAGTAGGTGTATGTACCTACTCCTATCCTCCTTTTCCTGTCAGTGAATCCTGACAGTACTCAAGTGTGGGGGCAGAGAGTTGAGTCTGCCTCCTGTTTGTCGTCGGAGCTTTCCGACTGACTTCTCTGTGCGCTACCAAGCGAGACTGTTGGTAGGTTTGATTAGTATTAGCAGGTGTATGTTCCTACTGATTACGCTTCTCCAAACACGGTTGATGAGATCCATAATATGTAGTCAGGCGAGCCTGCTGACTAACTAATGATGTATAAGTAGCTGTATGTTCCTGCCTATAGTACTCCGCCGGAATTGCCTGGCGGGATTGGCGTGATGCTGCCAGACGATTCTGCTGGATAGTAGAATTAAAATGGGTAGGTGTGTGTGCCTTCTTGTTTTTCGCCACCAAGTTAGGTTGGTGGACTTCTCCAGAGATGACAGGGATGAGAACCTGCCCATTGTTAATCGGATTCCGCCTCTGGCGGTTCGTCTTGCCTGCTCGGGTTCAAGGAACTTGAGCCAAATGCCTGGAGTCGGTACCCTCATCATGTTGAGGGCGCACTGCCGCACGAGTCTGGAAGCGATTGTTGATGGGAGCCCTCGGGAAGGACTCCTGTATTTTTGAATTAAGGTCTTGAGGGACCTCCTCATTCACTTCATCAGAGTAAGGGAGCGAATGGAAATTGCATTCCGAGGATAATGACCTGAAACAGTTGGAGACAGTAGTCAGCACCGCCTGCCTCTTGATCACTGGTTGTCATTTTCCGGATGACCTGTGTGAGTTGTTCACTTGGAGGTCCTGTCGGGAAGCCTCTAGAGATGGGATGGTACCGTGTTGACGGTACTCCTTAACCAGCGCATTTGATACCCAGCATTGAAGACGCTGAGTAGGTGATGTCATCCTCAGAGCGGATGACGATCCAGTAGGAATAGCAGCAGTGGTATTTTCACCAGCAGTATTCACAAGTGTAAATTTGAGAGCATCCATTATGGAAATATAGAATATCTTGGAAAAGAGTGCCTGTTTGATATAACAGACGTAATCAAGATAAATTCAGCCACTTAATCCTTTGGATGATCACACATGTCAATGATTTTTTTGTTATCCCTCTTATTGAGTTTTAAATACGGGCTTAACAAATAGGTAAAACATCATTTTAACTTGGTTAAGGATTCACGTCAGGTTCACCATTTTTTGTTTCCCTCGGAATTCGGAAATGACCTCTTGGGTGGGAGATTCAAACGTTCCGATCGGTTTCTAACAGGTTTGTTCGTAGAACCGGAAACATCCAATGATTCCACATCCATTTGGACCTACTTTCCAAAGGTAGGCTCTCATTAGCTTGTGGACTAATGAGGCTTAGGAATTTGCATTGGTCGAGAGGATGGGAGGTCGGACTCATCACACCTTTTTGAGGGGAATTATTGTCTACTCTGGGACTCTCTTTATTGATTTAAGTTATGTTCATGAATCCTTATTACATTACCAAGTATAAAATGATCTTTCCTTCAGTTTTGACAATATGTAAGAAATTTAGAGAATCTTTTATATATATTCGAGGTTCTTCATCAATAGAGAATCATCTGTATCTATTTAGATATTCTTGGTCAATGGTATCCTTCAAAACATTTATATAAAAGTCTCTTGGTCATTATGATGACCAGGATGGTTTTAAATCCACTCAGTGGGGCACTTGAAGTTTATTGTCATTCAAAAGGACATGGATTATTTCAGAGTTGGGATCGAACCCACAGATGGGCTACCTACGTATCCTTTGTTTTGGAAAAGGAATCAGAACCCACGTAGTTCGAGTAAGGGAGTATGGTGTTTATGATTGATGGCTCAAAGAAGGATGTCATAATTACTTTTACTATCTAAGCTCACGTGAGTCATGCTCGGTGTGAGAAACAATAGGTATTGGTAATAAAATAGACAATTGGGCCATGAAAGATGTAATCATAAGAAATGGTTTGGGGCTTATGTATGTATGACTGCCCAGATAAATGAAGATTAGGATTTACTTTAGGGAGAAAATCCAGGAACAGGGTCCATAAAGGTATATGTGCTTCATGGAGATTTGAATACTCTAACTTGGGACTTATTCCTGAAAAGGAAGCCCAGATTAGGAGAGGATTGATGATTGGGTTTTACTCCTGATAAGGAATCCCAAATCAAAGGTAAATTAGGATTGGTTAAAAAGAAATTAAGGGATTTGGGGCTTACTCTTGAAAAGGAAGCCCAAATTTATGACTGGGGATTATTCATAACAAGGAATCCCAGGTTAGGGGACTATGGTTTGGGGCTTAATTCTGAGGAGGATGCCCAAAATTATAACTGGGGATTATTCCTGAAAAGAGACCCAGGTTAAAGGACTTATAACTGGGGATTATTCCTGAAAAGGAGACCTAGGTTAAGGATTCTCTCATCTTAAAGGATGAGGTTGAATGAATGAACTCTCAATCTTTAGTGACATAAAGATATGTAAATCACTAAGTTTTGAGAGATATTCCACAGAATGTCTTTCAGATAAGGAATTCAAATCAAGAAATCATGCCATAAATGGATTTGAAGAGTGTCTTGAAGACTGAATCTTGAATAGGAAAGGTGTAATGGCTTAAGAGGGGTAAAATGGGCAAGATGGGCACCCAAAAAGGAAGGGTCGCGCAAGTCTTGGAAGGCGCGCAGGTACTGCGTGGGCGTGCAAGTATTGGTCGCTCAGATATACATGCGCGACATTTGTGGGGTACTTGCACGATGTTCAACCAGCATTGAAATACTTGAGCGACTCTTTATTAAAGCCTTTAGAATCCTCTTGAGGTTCTTCCAGAAAAGGGATGCACAAGTTATATCAAAGGAGTAAGGCGGCGCGCAAGTGTGGCCACTTCCCTTAAGGGTTGGCCACTCAGGCGCGCAAGTGTTGATGAGTTTCAACACTTAGGCTTTCCTCCCTCTCTTTAGATCTTCCGTTCTAGGTAAGAAATTACATGAGAAGTGTTCCGGAAGCTTTGAGAAGAGACTTGGGCATCGGGAGCATCAATCCGAGTTTCTGGAAAAATCCCTTCTCGAATGGGGGGCCCACATGGTCTATTTATAGGCAGGAGAAGACCCCGGGCGGTTACCGGGCGATTATCACTTAGGTCGTGTAGGTCACTTGCGCGACCATAAGGCATCGCGCAAGTGAACTTGCGCAACCGTGATATATCTTGCGCGGCACAGGTGCTTTTGATCCATTATTCATGCCTTTGTTGATTTTTGATATTTTCTTCGAAGGTTGAATCATTTTGAGTTCAGATATTACCCTTTTACAATCTTTAGATTCTGTGACGAAAGGAGCGTCAACAAAAGTCCCCCCCTCATAGTTGGATCTGAAAGAAAATGAGGATTTGACTCTGAGGAAATTGAAGACATCCAAAGGAAAAGGTGGTGCGCAAGTCTTTAGTGCGTAGAGGGAAGCGCGCAAGTGTGCACCGCACAGGGTCCCGACCGTGTCTATAAATAGAGGGCCTCACTTCCGTACAAGCATCCGGATTTATGGACATCATACCTTCGAGCTCTCTCCGCGCATGTCTCTTCTTTCCACTGTTTCCTCACTACCGCGCTACTCTCAAGGTAATAGGACTTGCGCGGTGATACATACGCGACAAAAACTTGCGCGGAACATGTAACACTTGCGCGACACATCCATACTTGCACGCCTTAATGCCTTAGCAGTTTTTTCGTATTTCTTCACAAAGTTTGTGGAAAATCAATCCATTTATGAATTAATTTATTCAACTCTTGTGCAGAATTGATGGTTCCTAAGGGAATTAAAATGTCTGATGAACTGGCTAGCAAGCAGATTGATGACACGATGAACATCATTGGCCATGATTACTATGATATCTGTGACAGCACTCTCCCAGATTTGGATAAGTACTTGAAGAAATATCATCTTAATTTCCCACAGAGCATCTACCTGCCTCTATATGGTCATGGTCATCTACAAGGAGTCAACGTTCCAGATGCAAAGAACTGTACACCTGAAATGTAGCTGCACTGCTACTCCTTCATTTCGGTTATGCTGTGCATTAAGGGCAACAACAATGGTGTGAACTTTCAAATTCTACCTCCTTTTCATTTCCTTGCAGATATGAAAATAGCAAACCCATGGGCTGAAATGTTTTCCACTACCGATTGGTGGAGAGAAGAAAAACATGGTATTAGAGCAATATCTGAAAAGAGTACTCTCTCCAAATGGCTCTTTACTTCCAATGCTCCATTCTCAAATCCATGTATCCATCTTCCAAGTCTCTTGGAAAGAAACAGAGTCACTGTTTGATCAGTAGAAAATTTTCTCAAACTGCACTCAAGAACATCCTTTTAAAATTGTTCCAAGAAGAGCTGGTATCACTGCATCACTTATTGTATCCAATTGAATGATTTAATTCCAAGTGGTTGCTGATGAATCTTGGGATGCCGTAAATCAAATGAAGAGTTATGTTGAAAGCCTCTTGTAATTCTTGAAAAAGAGAAGAGACTCCAGTCTGTGGATGTCCTTCTAACTCTTGCGCATCAATGAAAAACACTTTCACCTTCACTTATTTGTACCTGCATTCTCTTTTTCTATAGGCTTTAGATTTTACCTAAGCCAATGGGCCCAGTAAGCATAGTTTTATTTCTACTAGGATTATTAAAAATAACCCTACAAACTTTGAATCTTTTAATTGCTCAATATTACCTAAATCATACAAAATGTATGTTTAGTGATCTGGAACTTGACTTTTATTCAGAGTTCCTTTGTCTTTTGTGGGAAATTTAAATTCATGCACACCAGACATAAAGAGGCCAATGTTTAAGGTCGAAATAGCTTTGACCAAAATGGATTAAAATTGATTCAATTACTTGAAAATTTATCTGAAAACATATTATCATACTCAATTACGAGAGAAAATATGTAAACTATGGCTTAAGAGAATTTGAATCTGAGGAATGATATGAAAGAGAGCTAAAAGGCATTAGAAGAAGTAGTTTCCAAGAATGAAGTTACTATTATTTAACAAAACCTGTTAGGGGGTTGAATTATGCAGGGCCACCTAAGGGCATTGGCTGCATAGTCAAATAAATAGCATCTTTTGGCTGACAAGTCTATTATGTGGACTGTTTATGCAAGGCCACCTATGGGCACGTGCTGCATAGTTAGGCAAAAGAACTCTCAGAAATTTACTTTCCTAGTGCTAAAAGCCAGTGAATTTTTATGGAGATTCAAATTTTTTAAAGTATAAAGGTTGTTGTATGGAAAGAGGTACTTGAATATGGAGAATATATTTCCGAACAAGACTATCGAAGAATTGAATAAATATCACTCCTACGAAGGTCTGACCCAAACGTAGGGAAATAGAATATGGAGAGTATAAACCATAGACTTGAATACTTTCAGATCATGATAAAGGATATGGGACAAATATGTTAAGGATGGCTATTTTTTTGCAGATCCTTGCATACCATCATTTAAGACAAATAAGGACAAAAGAGGCATTCTTCCCAAGAATGAAATTACTATTATCCAACAAACCCGTTAGGGGGTTGAATTATGCAGGGCCACCTAAGGGAATTGGCTGCATGGTCAAATAAATAGTATCCTTCGGCTGACAAGTCTGTTATGTGGACTGTTTATGCAAGGCCACCTATGGGCACGTACTGCATAGTCAGGCAAAAGAATTCTCAGAAGTTTGACATTTTTGTGACTAAAAGTCATGAAAAGGGTTATGAATATCTGAAAATATTTAAGGTTAGGATTATAACACATAAAGATGGGTATTTTCCAATGTATATAGAGATAAATAGGTCAATGATAACCATAATCATGTTGTGGCTGGGACCTGAATTGAAATTTTGGACTTCACTACGTATCTCATAAGAATGAGAATCAAGCCATACGTAGTTCTTGAAATGCAGTTTAACTTCATGCAGGACAAAAATATGAGAGATATTAGTTTAGGGTCATAGATATCAGACCATAATAATGAATACACAGTGTGTGTTTTCATGAGGACTTTTCAGCCAAGGGACTGAAAGTGAAATTTGGGGTTAGGCCCAAAAAACTTGGGGCTGGATTCGAGGGATACTCGAACATTCCTACGTATCCCATAAGGATGGGAATCAAGCCCACGTAGTTCTAGATATACCCTTTGTACAAATTTGGTTCGTACATGTGAAGGGTGAAAGGGGACTTTAGTACAATGATGGTTTAACCCGAGATAAAAAGTTTAGGCATTACCATGTACGCACGTAGTCTTTTGAGATGAAACATGATTGAAAAATCAATGTAAATAATGGTTCCCTCTCAAATGAGGAAATCAAAGAGTATTGTAGTTTATTGTCGTACCGGACAAAAGTGTTGTATAGTTTAACGTCGTATAACAAGGATGAAAGTGAATCAAATGTAAAGATATTGATTCTAAGGGCGGTTTCACAAATCAACATCGTATGAGATGAAGGTGAACCGAAGTGAAGAGGTTGTTTTTGGGCTTGAACATTGGGAGGTTGCCTACGTGCCCAGCCTGGAAGGCAAGGATCAAAATCCGCATAGTTCAATTAATGAATAAATTAATGATCAAATTATTCTTGGGGACAATGACCTAAAAAATTATGTTGGGACTTACACATGGTTAGCAGCCTAGAGAGAGTGTTATGGTTGAGGTTTTATCTAAGCTCACGTGAGTCATACTCGTTGTGAGAAATAAGAGGTAGCAACAACCTTAACGATGCACAGTTTAATGTCATGTAGCAGGGACAAAGTACAGTTTAGCGGCATGTAAGACATATCAAGGACTTTCTGTATAGTTTAGCGTCATGTAATTAGGACGATGGGGACAATACAGTTTAATGTCATGTTGGACAAAAGGGAGAATAGTTTAAGGTCATATACATGGACCGTGGATAGTTCAGTTTAATGTCATGCTGGACATAAATAGAGTTTAAGGTCATACAGGACCGTTGATGATTATGTATTTTAACATCTTTCCAGACGTAAGGGACTTTCAAATAGTTTAGGGTCTTATTCATGGACCGTTGCTATATAGTTTAACGTCGTATAACAAGGATAAACTGGTGCTGCACAGTTTAATGTCATGTTGCAGAGACAATACAGTTTAGCATCATGTAGGACGAAAGGGGGACTGTGCAGTTTAATGTCATGCAGTGAGGACAAATTAGGGATTTTTTTTCTTCTTCTTCAGTTTAGTTTCATGCTGGACAAAAGTGTGAATAGTTAAGGGTCATATACATGGACCATGGATGAGTTTAAGGTCATACTGGACCATTGCTGTATAGTTTAACGTCATATAGCAAGGACGAACCGGTGCCGCATAGTTTAGTGTCATGTTGCGGGGACATATTGGGGGTATTTTATAATTTATAAAAAATACTTCTTCAAAAATCTGGCATTAGTTGGAGTAGTAATGAGTTCTCCATCCATCGAGATTAATGAATAAGCTCCATTGGAGTAGACCCTATGTATTGAATAAGGTCCTTCCCATTTTGGCTCAAGCTTGGGAGGTTTCTTTCCTGGTATCATTGGAGTTATGAGAACTAATACCAATTCTCCCTGAATGAATGAACGAAGACGAACTTTTTTGTTAAAAGCTCGTGCTATTTGATTCTGATAGATTTCCAAGTGGTGCAAAGTGCACAATCTTTTCTCATCTAACCGTTCCAATTCATTCAGTCGCTTTTGAGATTGCTCATCTGTAGATAACCGATCATAAATGGCTACTCTGAGTGAGGGCAATTGAACTTCAATTGGAAAGACTGCTTTCATTCCATATACCAACGAATATGGAGTTGACCGCGTTGCATTGCGGGTGGTAGTCCGATAATCCCATAAAGCATGAAAGAGTTTATCAGGCCATGAACTCTTATCTTTATCCACCATATTTTGCAATATATTTGAAAGAGTCTTGTTAAAGGCTTATATTTGGCCATTGGCCACCGCATGATACCGAGATGAATGGTTGGATTTAATGTTGTATTCTTGATCCAATTTCTTCACTTCAGAAGAACAGAAGTTGGTGTCATTGTCCGTCAATATGGTATGAGGGACACCAAATCTAGTAATGATGTTAGAATTGATGAAGCTAACAATGAATTGAGAACTGACTTCTTTAAGTGGTACTGCCTCTGCCCATTTGGAAAAGAAATCAGTAGCAGTAAGAATGTACTTAAACTGCTTGGCCGTAGCTGAAGGGTAAGGTCCCACCACATCCATTCCCCATGTGACAAATGGCCACAAGTATTTAGCTGTATGAAGAAACTATGGAGGTTAATGAATGAAGTTGGCATGTACTTGGCATGAATGACACTTCTTTGTGAAATTAACACAATCTTGTATCATTGAAGGCCAAAAGTATCCAAGCCTTCGAATTTGATCAGAAAATCTATGTCCAGACTGGTGGGCACCACAGACTCTTGTATGCACTTCTTTCATGGCAGACATTGTCTCTTCACCATCAATGCATCTGAATAGAACTCCATCAAAACCACTTTTGTAGAGAATTTTCTCTAAGTGGTTTGGGCTATCATAAAGAGTAAAATTGACCACACGTCGCCGGATTTTTTCTTTCTCGGCTTTATCAGGTGGAAGTGTTCCATTTTGAAGGTATTCCCTGATAGGTGACTGTTGACTCTCCTTTCGTCACAGAATTTAAAGATCAGAAAAGGGGAATATCTGAGCTCAAAGTGATTCATCCTTTGAAGAAAATATTAAAAATCGACAAAGGCATGAACAAAGGATCAAAAGCAACTGCACCGTGCAAGTTAGATCACTATCATGCAAGTACACTTGCGCGACGCCTATGTTCATGCAAATGACTTGCGCGACCTAAGTGATAACCGCCCGGTAAACGCCCGGGTTCTTCTCCTGCCTATAAATAGACCCTGTGGACCCCCCATTCGAGATGATTTTTTTCCAGAAACTCGGATTGAAGCTCCTGATGCCCAAGTCTCTTCTCAAAGCATCCAGAACACTTCTAAGGTAATTTCTTACCTAGAACGGAAGATATGAAGAGAGGGAGGAAGGCCTAAGTGTTGAAACTCATCAACACTTGCGCGCCTGAGTGGCCAGCCCTTAAGGGAACTGGTCACACTTGTGCGCCGCCTTATTCCTTCGATAGAACTTGCGCATCACTTTTCTGGGAGAACCTCAAGAGGATTCTAAAGGCTTTAAGAAAGAGTCGCTCAAGTATTCTAATGCTGGTTGAAAATCGTGCAAGTACCCACATGTCGTGCAAGTATACTTGCACGACCAATACTTGAGCGCCCATGCAAGACTTACGCGCCTTTCAAGACTTGCGCGCCACTACCTTTTTGGGTGCCCATCTTGCCCATTTTACCCCTCTTAAGCCATTTCACCTCTCCTATTCAAGATTTAGTCTTCAAGATACTCTTCAAAGCCATTTATGGCATGATTTCTTGATTTGACTTCCTTATTTGAAAGGAATTCTGTGGAATATCTCTCAAAACATAGTGATTTATATATCTTTATGTCACCAAAGATTGAGAGTTCATTCATTCAACCTCACCATTTAAAGATGAGAGAATCCTTAACCTGGGTCTCCTTTTTAGGAATAATCCCCAGTTATAAGTCCTTTAATCTGGGCATCTTCCTCAGGAGTAAGCCCCAAATTCTTAAAGTTCCCAAACTTGGGCATCCTCCTCAGGAGTGAGCCCCAAATCTTAATTCCTTAACTTGGGAATCCTCCTCAGGAGTAAGCCCCAATCATAATCCTTTAATCTGGGCATCCTTCTTAGGAGTAATCCCCAAGTCCTCTAATATGGGCATCCTTCTTAGAAGTAAGCCCCAATCTCAAATATGGGAATCCTTCTTAGGAGTAAGCCCCAATATCAAATATGGGCATCCTTCTTAGGAGTAATCCCCAAGTCCCCTAACCTGGGCTTCCTTGTTAGGAATAATCCCCGTTTATAATCTTGGGCTTCCTTTTCAGGAATAAGCCCCAAGTCCCCTAATTTATCTTTAACCAGTCCTAATTTACCCTTGATTTGGGATTCCTTTTCAGGAGTAAAACCCAATCATAAGTCCCCTCCTAACTTGGGAATCCTCCTTAGGAGTAAGCCCCAATATTAGAGTATTCAAATCTCCATGAAGCACATATACCTTTATGGACCCTGTTCATGGATTTTCTCCCTAAAAGTGAATCCTAAACCTTCATCTATCTGGGCAGTCATACATATATAAGCCCCAAACCATTTCTTATGATTGCATCTTTCATGGCACAATTGTCTAATTTTTTACCAATACCTCTTGTTTCTCACACCGATCATGACTCATGTGAGCTTAGAGTGTAAAAGTAATTATGACATCCTTCTTTGAGCCATCAATCATAAATGTCATACTCCCTTACTCGAACTACGTGGGTTCTGATTCCTTTTCCAAAACAAAGGATATGTAGGTAGCCCATTTATGGGTTCGATCCCAACTTTGAAATAATCCATTTCCTTCTGAATGACGATAAACTTCAAGTGCCCCACTGAGTGTCTTTAAAACTAGCCTGGTCATCATAATGACCAAGAGACTTTTATAAATGTTTTTGAAGGATACCATTGACTAAGAATCTCTAAAATAGATACAGATGATTCTCTATTGATGAAGAACCTCAAATACATATAAAATATTCTCTAAATTTCTTACATATTTAATCATTGATTGTTAAAACTGAAGGAAAGCTCATTTTATACTTGGTAATTTAATAAGGATTCACGAACATAACTTAAATCTATAAAGAGAGTCCTGGAGTAGACAATAATTCCCCTCAAAAAGGTGTGATGAGTCCGACCTCCCATCCTCTCGACCAATGCAAATTCCTAAGCCTCATTAGCCCACAAGCTAATGAGCGCCTACCTTTGGAAAGTAGGTCCAAACGGATGTGGAATCATTGGATGTTTCCGGTTCTACGAACAAACCAGTTTGAAACTGATCAGAACGTTTGAATCTCCCATCCAGGAGGTCATCCCCGAATTCCGTGCGAAACAAAAATGGTGAACCCGACGTGAATCCTTAACCAAGTTAAAGTGATGTCCTTATTATTTGTTAGGCCCCTTGGTCCAACAAAGCAATCATTGACATGTGCTCATCCAAAAGATGCAGTGGTCGGATTCATCTTGATTATGTCTGTTATATGGAACATGCACTCTTTTCTCAAGATATTCTGCAAAATGGCTTTCCTTAAATTCACCCCTGTGAATACTGCTGCTGTGAACACCTCTACTGTGAGGTCTACTGCTGTGGAAACCAATGCTTCTACTCCTGCTGGAACGTCATCCGCTCTGAGGATGACATCACCAACTCAGCGTCTTCAACGCTGGGTTTCTAATGCACTGGTTAAGGAGTACCGTCGCAATGGTACTATCCCAACTCTAGAGGCCGCTCGTCAAGCCCTCCAAGTTAACAACTCTACCTGGTCGTCCGGACAACGACGACCATCGATCAAGAAGCAGGCGGTGCTGACTACCGTCTCTAACCGTTTTGGGTCGTTAACCCCAGAACACAATTTCCATTCACTCCCTTACTCTGAGGAAGTGAATGAGCAGGTCCCTTAGGGCCTTAATTCAAAAAGACAGGAGTCCTTCCCGAGGGCTCCCATAAACAATCGCCACCAGACCCGTGTGGTAGTGCGCCCTCAACATGATGAGGGTACCGACTCCAGGCATTCAGCTCAGGTTCTTTGAACCCGAGCAGGCAAGATGAACCACCAGAGACGGAATCCTGTTAACAATGGGTAGGTTATCATCCCTGCCATCTCCGGAGAATTCCACCAACCTAACTTGGTGGCAAACAATGAGCAGGCACACACACCTGCCCGTTTTAATTCTGCTGTCCAGCAGACTCATCTTGCAGCATCAAGCCAATACCTCCAGGCAATTCCGGTGGAGTACTATAGGCAGGAACATACACCTGCTTATGCATCATCAGTTAGTCAGCAGGCTCGCCTGACTACATATGATGGATTCCACCAACCTAACTTGGTGGAAAACAATGAGCAGGCATACACACCTGCCCGTTTTAATTCCACTGTCCAGCAGACTCGTCTTCCAGCATCAAGCCAATCCCGCCAGGCAATTCCGGCGGAGTACTATAAGTAAGAACATACACCTTCTTATGCATCATCAGTTAGTCAGCAGGCTCGCCTGACTACATATGATGGATTCCACCAACCTAACTTGGTGGAAAACAATGAGCAGGCACACACACCTGCCCGTTTTAATTCCGCTGTCCAGCAGACTCGTCTGGCAGCATCAAGCCAATCCCGCCAGGCAATTCCGGCGGAGTACTATAGGCAGGAACATACACCTGCTTATGCATCACCAGTTAGTCAGCAGGCTCGTCTGACTACATATGATGGATCTGATCAACCGCGTTTGGCGAAGTGTAATCAGTAGGCACATACACCTACTAATACTAATCAAGCCTACCAACAGTCTCGCTTGGTAGCGCATGGAGAAGTCAGTCGGAAAGCCCCGACGACAAACATGAGGCAGACTCAACTCTCTGCCTCCACACTTGAGTACTGTCAGGTTTCACTGACAGGAAAAGGAGGACAGGAGCAGGCACATACACCTACTCCAAACCCGGAATGGACTTATATCCCCGTTCCGGCGGCTGAAGTCACCAAACATATTTTGTTAATGGTGAAAGAGCAGAAGAAAATTCCTGCTCATATTCTTGATGTTTGCCAGGATATCATAACAATTTCAGCATCATCTCAGGGAAAGACACATAAATCTATCCCTAGCAGTGGAGTGAAACATCAACGATTCACTCCGGAACAGACACACACATCTGTTCCAGTCCAAGATGGTTATGGGGAATACTCCCCCATATCATACGGACAACCAAGTCAGGCACATACACCTGATTTGAGTGGAGATCATCATCCTAACCTGACCATCTTTCCTGATCATGCACATAATCCTGCTCAGAGTAACCACTTTCGTCAACAAGTGGTTTCCAAAGCGAGTAAGAAGGCATCTAAGAAAAAGATCTACCCAGCACAGTCAGGAGATCAAAGGCCAATCTACAACAAGGCCTTGCTCGATGCTGGAGTTCTTGAAGCCCTCAGACATTTATCTGTTGGAATTCAAGGTTATACTCCCTCAGTTCCCAATAACAGGAACATTAATTCTGAAGGTCTTCAACAGACACTTCCTCATGAAGGCTTGCTTCATGAAAATTCGGTCAATATTGAAGTTTCTTCTTCAGATGAGAGCCACAGGAACCCTCTGTGTGGTCAGAAGACCAAGGAGCAAGAGATCTCATCTTTTGCTGTAACCCATTATGGTGGTCCTCCCCATGATGATGAATTTCGCTGTGAAAGTCCTCTCCGTAGTAGTGATTCACATTGCCTGGAAAATACTCCAGTGGACAATGTAGTGCCGAGAAAGCCCTCTTATCTTGAGGCGCTTGCAAATGCGAAACCAGTCATGTCTGATGCTTTATCGCTAACAAGTGAAATACTTTCTCAATCAGAAGATATACCAGGGTGTAGGTCATTCTCCGAACCACCCCTAAGTCATGAATCTTCTAGTTTGATCAATGATCTCTCTACCAATCTTGTTGAATCCGAAGAAGCAACAAGGAAACACCAACTCTGGTCAAAACAGGTTGAATAATCTTCATTTAATGATAAAGAGGAAATGCTGAACATGAGGAAAAATCTGACAAAAGGTGAGGTACCAGTCATGTTTTGGCATTTGGCTGACTCCCAGTACGACATTCCAAAGATGTTGACGGATGATGGAATCCATGATATTCGTCTCAACATATGGAAAACTCTTTGTCATTTGAAGAAGAAGGTATTATCTTATGATGAATATGAAAATCATCTTAATATAATAGAAGGGCTACAATGTCAGATTGATTTGGCATCTCTATCAGTCTCTCGATATCCGAAGGCTGAAAAGCAACAGAGAACCCTTCAACGTTCATGCCTTGGCGCACTAAGAAAATTGCTTCATTTAATTGCCAATGCTCCATCTGAAGTTCATATCAGAGGATGGGGTATTCACAGAGCACTACATTTCACAGTGCTTTCCAGTCAGCAAAGCCCGCCGAAAATGGTCTCATGCAATGTTATTGCCCATGGCTGGCCACAGTCAATGGGCTTTGTTCATAATCAAAAGCCTGCTCAAGAACAGGCCTCAACTAGTTCCTCTCAAAATCAAGCATATAGAGAAAAAGTTGTTGAATTGCTCCTACATCAAGCAGGCGAGAATATTGCACAAGACTCTCGTATGGAGCAAACACGTCATCAAATGACAGAAGTTTCGGAAATCATCCAACGGTCTATTGAACAAGGTGATAAAAGTGGATATAGGTTAATGCATCCAGATAATTTCCGAACTAGGATTCGCAAGATCAAGAGATCTTTTAAGAAGATCTCAGATGTAGCATGTCAAGAGCCACCCCAGCTTGTCAGACAGGGGACTTCGCTAACCCAACCCTCAGAGTCAACAAATGGGATTCGAGGAGTTGAGCGGAAGCAGCAGGAACATCCCCAGTTCTTGAGACTGGGGACTCTTTCAAATCATCAATCCCCTCCTCAGGGAATGTCGGTCTTTTCTCGATTGGGGAAGAAACCCCAAGAGGAACGAAGAGCCAAATTATCAGGAGATTCCCTCCAAGTTATAGCTCATCAAGAAGTTCCTAAAAGATTGAATCAACAAAAGGCAATGTCTCATCAAAGACATGAAAGAAGACAATATCACAGAAATGTTGATAGAAGAGATGCGATGCATTATGCATCAATCCATGTCATCAATTACATTGTTTCTAATCCACCAGAGGAGACTCACTCAGGGGACTCAGATGAAGAGCGTCCTGCTCAAGAAAATGTACGCACCGATACAAATGAAGAAGGTGTACGTACACGAAGTCAAAGGATTACTCAGAACCTAGGTAATCCACTTCCCTCCCTCCAAAAGGTATCCAACAAAGGGAAGGGAAAGAATCAGGTTACATATCCTTCCTTTGGAGAAGGTCAACCGATCTCATTAGAGAAATGGTTTGCATAACAAGAGGAAGAAATTAAAGAATTAAGAAGGTTGAATGAAGAACTACTTCAGAGTAGTCTTCTTATTAAGAATGCTGAAGTCCGACAGCCGAAGGAATTTGTTGCAACTACTGATATGGATCAGGAATATCCTCCTTTATCAGTACACCCTCAAAATTCTAATCCTACGGGTCAAATGAAACAACGGTTGGAAGCACTACCATCAGTGGCAGCACCAACCACCACATCTGTCCAAGCTCCATTCATTGCACCTACCCAAAACCAAGTTCAACCTGATGTTTCTCAAAAGTTAATAACTACTATTGAGTCATTAACAGCTTGGTTAGAAACTATGGAAGGGAAACGGGCGCAAGTTCAACCTGAAAAGAAAGTTTACCCTGAATGGGTAGATTCAATTTCTCATCCATCCAGTTTTGGAAACCCTGTTTTCCCTACTTTCAATGGATCAGGTGACCCTGAACAACATTTGACACATTACGTGTCTTGTTGTGATCCTATGATGGGAACTCCAGAGCAGCAAGAAGCAGTGAAACTCAGATGCTTCGTGCAAACCTTGCAAGGACCAGCTTTTGTCTGGTATACAAGCTTGCAATCCCGGTCAATCATCGGATGGGAGGATCTTCATCAAAAATTCCTTCTTCAGTTCAGCTCAAATTTGCCAAAAATGACAGTTTTCGATCTTACAAACTGCAAGAAAATGGAGAATGAAAGAGTCTCTGATTTCATTGCTCGCTGGAAGGGATTAATGTATTCCCTGAGTTTAGAACTCCCTCAGGAAGAGCTGTTGCCAATCTGTGTGGCAAATTTGCGTGACAAATTACGCACGCCATTGATCCCTATGAAATAAACAGGAGGGTTTCGAGACCTTACTTCAATCGCTCAGCAGATTGAAGATTCCCTTATACAGGCTAAGGTTAAATCTCTTGTAATTCCATCAGCTCCAGGAAGGAGAATGCGTAAAGCAGAAACTGCTACAGTTATGCTTAAACAAGCACCTGTACCTATTTCTACTTGAAAACCTTCATCTTCTCGAAGGGATCCACCTTCTGAACGCCAAAAACAAAGTCCGTTTCGTCCAAATGATCAAAGAGATCAACGAAAAAAACAATTTGAGGATATGAAGAGTAAAACATACTCTTTCCAAAGTGAGCAAGTTCCTGGTTACTTCATTTCAGCTCTGGAAAATAATTTGGTTCAATTACCAGTGCCCAAGAGGCCAAACAAAGAAGGAGATGAAGACCGTCCCAATTATTGTCCCTTTCATAAAATGTTGGGGCATCCCATCCAGGAGTGTTTTGTCTTGAAAGACCTCCTGCAAAAGATGGTCGACTTGGGACAAGTCAAATTGAAGGGTTCTTCAGCTCATGTAGCGTGTGTTACCGCTACAGATCCAGAGGAAGGAGGCGAGTGGAAGGAAGTCAAAAGAAAAAATGCGCAAAAATATGATGATTGGATGGTCAGAAAGACAATAAATCGGACCCATGCCATTTTGCGAACACAATTGAAGAAGCCAATTGTGTCTCCTACAAAAGCTGCAGTGAAGCCTCCATCAAAAGACAAATCCTCAAAAGGGCAGCACAATTCAAAGAATAAAGAGGAATCAGAAGAAGATGAGTATGTATCGAGGCCTAAGTTGTCTTTGACTCTGGCAGATTTCATGCCATCTACTTCAAAGCCATGGGCACCACCCCACCAAACGGCACAGCCTAAACAGGCTAACCAGGCAGAGTCTTTATCAGACGAAGAGTTAATCTTTGGTTCTGTTAATATGATTCAATTAACAGATCCATATTCCAGTCTGGATGAGCCTGAATTCCCTGTATCAAATAAGGGAATCCGAGGAAGTTTTAGAGGTTCAGGATATAGGGTAATAAGTGGATCTTTCTGAATCCACTTCTCCAATTCTACCCCTGCTAGCACTGTGTATGCCGCAGAAACTCGTGGTGGAGCCCTTCAGCGAGCTCAAAAAGAACAAGCAAGTTCTTCTACCAATAGTCAACTCAGTCTTGGCACAATTATTTTGGAAGACCGATTGAAAATTCCATCTTCTTTATCTCAGCAAGTAAATGGATCTAATCGGTCTAATCTTCCAAAACTAAAGATTTTGCCAACTTCTATCCCAATACAAGATACATCAACTTCCAAAGCATCTGCTTCCAAGGTACCTGCTAAACCACATATTCTTATTGGGAAACGCAGACCTTTAGATCAAAAGTATGATATATTGAAACACTTGGCCCAAGTACCAGCCAAGTTATCAATTTTGGATGCTTTGAATCTGTCAAAAGATCTTCGGGAAGCACTCATCGAAGCTTTGTCAAGTCCTCAGGAGTTTGAAGCTGAAATTGCTGCAGCTGAAGTCTATCACATAGAGAATAATCCTGCAGAATGCCATGCAGTGATATCTTTTACAGATAAATATGAAGATGATGTAGTGCATGGGCACATAAAACCTTTGTACTTATCTGAAAAAGTAAATGGTGTAGATATCCTAAGAGCGTTCATTGACAATGGTTCAGGAGTCAACCTCATGCCCATTCATACACTTCGTCGATTGGGCCTCACGGAATCTGATTTATCTCCTTCTGCCATGATGTTACAAGGATATGATAAAAATGAACAAGAACCATTGGGCGAAGTTACACTCAGAACTCAGTTTGGAGATCTTGTATCCAATTCGGATTTCATGATTATTGATCAAGACTCAGCTTTCAACGTCTTGCTTGGAAGACCCTGGCTACATTAGCATGCGGCTATCCCTTCATCATACCATCAATGTCTCAAATACTGTTTCAATGGTCAATTTGGAACATTGTATGGTGATAAGGCCCCGTTCAAGACATGTGAGTCTCAATACATTGAGGCGGAATTTTATCACATGAAGGGAAGAGAAAAATCTACAATGAAGGAAATTACCAAAGTTAATGCTCCATATGGTTTGGAGAATATTCCAATAAATCCATTTACACATGTGAGTACAAATTATGTGTTACCTATCAGTCAAATTGAAAAAATAGGCCCAAATAAAAATACTCTTATGGAAAGATCCATAATGTCAATTACGGCAATCGAGCCAGACAACATGAGAGAAATTGGTAACCTACCAAACAGTGATGAAATCCCAAGTGGGGACGTTTTCATTTCATCTTCTGAAGTCCAAAAATTCTATAATTTTCCAATCAGGCTAGAAGAAGTTATAGCAACATCAGAGGTGAATAATGATGTCGATTATCAATCCATCATCTCCTCTTTATTTCCCAAAGAAGGCCCTTTATCATCAATAGGGTCGGAAATGGAAGCTTCTTCTTCAAAATGTGCAAATTTTGACATCTCTTTTGATCATGAGAATTTCGTTTTGTCATCTACTATGCAAGTAGAAACGGATGAAATAACACATGATGAAGAGGAAGAGGAAGGTCTTAGAGATGCTCCTCCAGCATTTGAAGAGGGTATCTCTACCACAGTGGATGAACTCAGAGAAGTAAATCTGGGTACAGAGAAAGATCCACTCCCCACTTTAATTAGTGCGGCCATGACCCTTGAAGAGAAAGAGATGTATATTTCTTTTCTAAAGAAAAATAAATATATTTTTTCTTGGAACTATACAGAAATTCCTGGGCTTGATCCTGATGTTTCTACTCATCATTTGGGTTTACCAAAAGAACATCGAGGATTTAAGCAAGCCGCGAGAAGAACACACCCAACTTATGCTTCCAAAATTGAAGCTGAAGTGGATAAGCTAATCAAAGCTAACTTTGTCAGAGAAGTTCAATATCCCAAGTGGTTGGCTAATATTGTCCCTGTAAAGAAGAAGAATGGACAAATTAGGGTTTGCATCGATTTCAGAGATCTTTATCGGTATTTTCCTAAAGATGATTTCCCAGTTCCGATTACAGAACTCTTAATTGATGCGACAGCTGGCTATGAAGTACTTTCCTTCATGGATGGATATTCCGGATATAATCAGATCCGAATGGCCCCAGAAGATGAGGAATATACAGCCTTCAGAGCCCCTCAAGGTGTGTTTTGTTACCGGGTGATGCCCTTTGGTTTAAAGAATGCAGGTGCAACATATCAACGTGCCATGCATCATATCTTCAAACCTTTCTTAGGGAAGTTTGTTGAATGCTATGTAGACGATTTGGTGGTTAAATACAAAAAATGTTCTAATCACTTGGCTGATTTGAAAGTCATATTCCACAAGCTTCGACAACATAATTTGAAGATGAACCCCTTAAAATGTGCTTTTGGGGTAACCTCAGGAAAATTTCTTGGCTTTGTTGTACGCCATCGTGGTATTGAAGTCGATCCTGAGAAGAACAAATCAATCCTTGGTATGTCACCTCCTCAGAATTTGAAAGAATTAAGAGGACTTCAAGGACACTTAGCCTATATTCGGCGCTTCATCGCCAATTTGGCAGGAAAAAGTTTACCCTTTACCAAATTATTGAAGAAAGGAGTCACTTACCAGTGGACTGAAGAATGTCAAGAAGCGTTTGATGTTCTCAAGAAATACCTCTTGAGTCCACCAGTACTCATGCCACCTGTTGAAGGTAGACCACTTATCCTCTATGTGACTGCTCTAGAGCGATCATTGGGTGCCTTTCTTGCTCAAAAGAATGATGCTGGGAATGAAAATAGCCTCTACTATCTCAGTAGAACTATGCTTGAAGCAGAAACCCAGTATTCAAGTATTGAGAAGTGCTGCCTGGCATTAATCTTTGCAGTTCAGAAACTGAGACACTACCTGCAACATCACGAGATCCAATTGGTATCTTGCAATAATCCGCTCAAATTCATCTTTAGTCGTCCAATGCTTACAGGACGTCTAGCAAGGTGGGCAGTTATTTTGCAGCAGTTTGACATTCAGTATGTGTCTCAAAAGGCAATTAAGGGCCAAGATCTGGCTGATTTCCTGGCTGAACATCCTTCAATGGAAGACATGTCGTCAGATATTGAACTCCCTGATGAGGAAGTATTCTCTATTCAAGAGAGTCCTCAAACATGGGAAATGTATTTTGATGGTGCTTCCAGAAGTCCAACAGAGAAGAAAATGGAAAATCCTAAATTCAACAAAGTTGGTTTAGGAATTGTGCTCATTTCTCCAGATAAGGCATTATTACCTTATTCCTTTTTATTGTGGGAAGGTGGTACCAATAATTAAGCTGAATACCAAGCTCTCATTACAGGCTTGGAGTTAGCACTCCAAGAACAAGTGAATCACTTAAAGGTGAAAGGTGATTCAGACCTGGTAATCAAACAAGTCAATGGGGATTATTCCATCAGAAAAGAAGAATTAATCCCTTTGTATGATTATGTCAGAGAGTTAATGGTGGAATTCCCTTCAGAACCGACATTTTCTTATGTCCCTAGATCACAAAATGCTCAAGATGATGCACTGGCTAATATAGCCACAACTTTAGCAGATCCAAATCGGGACGAGACAACCATCAGTATTGCCCACCGTCGTGCAATTTCACCTTATGTTCAAGCCATAACAGAGGAAATTAATTAAATTAGTCCCATTCCTGAACCTTATGGTCATACTACAGGATGGATGCCACCTATCAGGGAATACCTTCAAAATGGAACACTTCCACCTGATAGAGCCGAGAAAGAACAAATCCAGCGACGTGTGGTCAATTTTACTCTTTATGATAACCCAAACCACTTAGAGAAAATTCTCTACAAACGTGGTTTTTATGGAGTTCTCTTCAGATGCATTGATGGTGAAGAGACAATGGCTATCATAAAAGAAGTACATGCAGGAGTCTGTGGTGCCCACCAGTCTGGACATAGACTGTCCGATCAAATTCGAAGGCTTGGATACTTTTGGCCTTCAATGATGCAAGATTGTGTTAATTTCACAAAGAAGTGTCATTCATGCCAAGTATATTCCAACTTCATTCATCAACCTCCAGAGTTGCTTCATACGGCTAAATACTTATGGCCATTTTCCACATGGTGAATGGATGTGGTGGGACCTTACCCTTCAGCTACGGCCAAGCAGTTTAAGTACATTCTTACTGCTACTGATTTCTTTTCCAAATGGGCAGAGACAGTACCTCTCAAAGAAGTCAGTTCTAAATTTATTGTTAGCTTCATCAAGTCTAACATCATTACTAGATTTGGTGTCCCTCATACCATATTGACGGATAACGACACCAACTTATGTTCTTCTGAGGTGAAGAAATTGTATCAAGAATACAACATTAAATCCAACCATTCATCTCGGTATCATGCAGAGGCCAATGGCCAAATAGAAGCCTTTAACAAGACTCTTTCAAATATACTGGAAAAGATGGTGGATAAAGATAAGAGGTCATGGCCTGATAAACTCTTTCATGCTTTATGGGCTTATCGGATTACCACCCGCAATACAACGCGGTCAACTCCATATTCATTGGTATATGGAACAGAAGAAGTCTTGCCAATTGAAGTTCAATTTCCCTCACTCAGAGTAGCCATTTGTGATCAGTTATCTACAGATGAGCAATACCAAAAGCGATTGAACGAATTGGAACAGTTAGATGAGAAAATATTGTGCACTTTGCACCACTTGGAAATCTATCAGAATCGAATAGCACGAGCTTTTAACAAAAAAGTTCTTCTTCATTCATTCATTCAGGGAGAATTGGTATTGGTTCTCAGAACACCAATGATACCAGGAAAGAAGCCTCCCAAGCTTGAACCAAAATGGTAAGGACCTTATTCAATACATAAGGTCTACTCCAATGGAGCTTATTCATTAATCTCAATGGATAGAGAACTCATCACGACTCCAACCAATGCCAGATTTCTGAAGAAATATTTTGTATAAACACAGAATATGGTCCCCAGAACCAAGATTCTTACAAGTGGTTCATACAACCTTTAGTCCAGTATGACTTTAAACTGCATCATCATCCACGGTCTATGCATATGACCTTAAACTATTTGCACTTTCGTCCAACATGACGTTAAACTGTAGAAAAGAACTTGTCCCCGCAACATGACACTAAACGGTGCAGCACCATTTAGTACTTGCTATATGACGTTAAACTATACAGCAATGGTCCAGTATGACCTTAAACTGCAACTTCGTCCCACACGACGTTAAACTGTGAAAAAGTTCCCTAAACCGTCCAGCATGACCTTAAACTGCATCATCCCTGGTCCATGCATATGACCATAAACTATTTGCAAGTCCCTTACGTCCACCAAGACGTTAAACTGTGACGTCCTAAGTACATGATGCTAAACTGTATAAAAGTCCCTTACGTCCGGAAAGACGTTAAACTATATAATCTCAAATGTCCAGCATGACATTAAACTGCACCATCCACGGTCCATGCATATGACCTTAAACTATTCACACTTTCATCCAACATGACATAAATGGTGTGTTATTTTTTCCTTACTACATGACATTAAACTGCATCTTCCCCATTTCGTCCAATATGACGTTAAACTGTATTGTCCCCATAGTCCTAACTACATGACGCTAAACTGTACAGAAAATCCTTGATATGTCCTACATGACATTAAACTGTTATTTTGTCCCTGCTACATGACACTAAACTGTGTAGCACCAATAGTCCTAACTGCAAGACATTAAATTGCATAGTCCCTTGATATGTCCTACATGACATTAAACTGTGCATCGTTAAGGTTGTTGTTACCTCTTGTTTCTCACACCGAGTATGACTCACGTGAGCTTAGAGCAAACCTCAACCATAACACTCTCTTTGGGCCCCTAACCATGTGTAAGTCCCAACAACATTTTTATTAGATCATTGTCCCCAAGAACAACTTGATCATTAATTCATTATTTAATTGAACTACACGGACTTTGATCCTTTCCCTCCAGGCTGGGTATGTAGGCAACCTCCTAGGGTTCAAGCCCAAAAACAATCTCTTCACATCGGTTCACCACCATCTCATATGATGTTGATTTGTGAAACCTCCCCTGGAATCAATATCTTTACATTGATTCACTTTCATCCTTGTTATATGACGTTAAACTATATAACACTTTTGTCCGGTACGACAATAAACTACAATATTCTTTGATTTCCTCATTTGAGAGAGAACTATTATTGACATTGATTTTTTCAATCATGTTTCATTTCAAAAGACTACGTGCATACATGGTAATGCCTAAACTTTTTATCTTAGGTTAAACCATCATTGCACTAAAGTCCCCTTTCACCCTTCACATGTATGAACCAAATTTGTACAAATGGTAGTTCTAGAACTACGTGGACTTGATTCCCATCCTTATGGGATACGTAGGAACATTCGAGTGTCCCTCGAATCCAGTCCCAAGTCTTTTGGGCCTAACCCCAAATTTCACTTTTAGTCCCTTGGATGAAAAGTCCTCATGAAAACACACACCGTGTATTCATTATTATGGTCCGAACTCTATGACCCTTAACTAAGATCTCTCATACTTTCGTCCTGCACGACGTTAAACTGCATTTCAAGAACTACGTATGGCTTGATTCTCATTCTTATGAGATACTTAGTGAAGTCCAAAATTTCAATTCAGGACCCAGCCACAACATGATTATGGTTATCATTGACCTATGTATCTCTATATACATTGGACAATACCCATATTTATGTGTTATAATCCTAACCTTAAATATTTTCAGATCTTCATAACCCTTTTCATGACTTCTAGTCACAAAAATGTCAAACTTCTGAGAATTCTTTTGCCTGACTATGCAGCACGTTCCCATAGGTGGCCTTGCATAAACAGTCCACATAACAGACTTGTTAGCCAAAAGATACTATTTTATTTAACTATGCAGACAATGCCCTTAGGTGGCCCTGCATAATTCAACCCCCTAACGGGTTTGTTAAATGATGGTAACTTCATTCTTGGGAAGAATGCCTCTTTTGTCCTTATTTGTCTTAAAAGACAGTATGTAGGGATCCGCAAAAAAATAGCCATACTCAACATATTTTTCCCATATCCTTTTTCATGATCTGAAGGTATTCAAGTCTATGGTTTATTCTTCTTCCCTACGTTTGGCTCAGACCTTCGTAGGAGTGATATTCATCCAGTTCTTCAAGTTTCTTTTCTGGAAATATCTTCTCTATATTCAATTACCTCTTTCCATACAAAAAATCTATACTTTAGAAAATTTGAATCTCCATAAACTTTCACTGGCTTTTAGCACTAGGAAAGTAAATTTCTGGGAGTTCTTTTGCCTGACTATACAGCACGTGCCCATAGATGGCCTTGCATAAACAATCCACATAACAGACTTGTCAGCCGAAAGATGCTATTTATTTAACCATGCAGCCAATTCCCTTAGGTGGCCCTGCATATTTCAACCCCCTAACGGGTTTTGTTAAATAATAGTAACTTCATTCTAGGAAACTACTTCTTCTAATGCCTTTTAGCTCTTTTTCATATCATTCCTCAGATTCAAATATTCTTAAGCCATAGTTTACATATTTTCCCTCATACTTGAGTATGTTAGTATGTTTTCAGATGAACTTTCAAGGAATTGTGTCAATTCTAATCCATTTTGGTCAAAGCTATTTCGACCTTAAACATTAGCCCCTTTATGTCCGGCGTGCATGACTTTAAACTGCCCACAAAAGACAAAGGAACTCTGAATAAAAGTCAAGTTCCAGCTCACTAAACATACATTTCGTATGATTTAGGTAATATTGAGCAATTAAAAGGTTCAAAGTTTGTAGGGTTATTTGTAATAATCCTAGTAAAAATCAAACTATGCTTACTAAGCCCATTGGCTTAAGTAAATTTTAAGCATGTAGTGAAAGAATGCAGGTACAAATGATTGAAGATGAAAGTATTTTTCATTGATACACAATAGTTAGAAGGACATCCACATACTGGAGTCTCTTCTCTTTTTTAAGAATTACAAGAGGCTTTCAACATAACACTTAATTTGATTTACGGCATCCCGAGCTTTATCAGAAACCACCTGGAATTCATTCATTCAACTGGATACAATAAGAGATGCAGTGATACTAGCTCTTCTTGGAACAATTGTAAAAGGATGTTCTTGATTGCGGTTTGAGAAAATTTTCTGCTAATCAAACAGTGACTCTGTTTCTGTCCAAGAGACTTGGAAGATGGATACATGGATTTGAAAATGGAGCATTGGAAGTAAAGAGTCATTTGGAGAGAGTACTCTTTTCAGATATTGCTCTAATGCCATGTTTGTCTTCTCTTCACCAACTGGCAGTGGAAAACATTTCAGCCCATGTGTTTGCCATTTTCATATCTGCAAGGAAATAACATGGAGGAAGAATTTGAAAGTTCACACCATTGTTGTTTCTCTTAATGCACAACCTAACAGAAATAGAAGAGTAGCAGTGCAGCTGCATCTCAGGAGTATAATTGTTTGCATTTGGAACATTGACTCCATGCAGATGACCATGACCACACAAAGGCAGATAGATGCTCTGTGGAAAATTAGGATGATATTTCTTCAAGTACTTAGCCAAATCTGGGAGAGTGCTATCGCAGATATCATAGTAATTGTGGCCAATGATGTTCATCATGTCATCAATCCGCTTGCTAGCCAGTTCATCAGCCGTTCCAATTCCCTTAGGAACCACTGAATCTGCACAAAAGATGAATAAACTAACTCTTAAATGGGTTTATTTTTCATAAAATTTGTGAAGAAATTTGAAAAAAAATGGCAAAGGCATTAAGTCGCGCAAGTCTAAACATGGCGCGCAAGTATTCGTGTGCTGCGCTAGTTTTTGACGCGCAAGTATAAACCGCGCAAGTACAAATACCTTTACAGTAGCATGACATCAAGGAAAACACTAGAAAATAGAGCAACCTGCGTGGCTAAGGTGACCTGCGCGGCGAGAGCTCAAAGGTATGAAGTCCGGAAATTCGGATGCTTGTACGGAGGTGAGGCCATGTATTTATAGGCCAGTAAGCCTATCTGCGCGCCGTATCCAGTGCGTTTAAGGCCTGCGTAGAGAGAACTTGTGTGCCGCCCTCTGTGCCCTGAAGACTTGCGCGCCCCCTTTTCTTTTGGATGGATTCGATTTCCTCAGAGTCAAATCCTCATTTCTCTCCTGATCCAAATATGAGGGGGGACTTTTGTTGACGCTCCTTTCGTCACAGAATTTAAAGATCGGAAAAGGGGAATATCTGAGTTCAAAGTGATTCATCCTTTGAAGAAAATATTAAAAATCGACAAAGACATGAACAAAGGATCAAAAGGAACTGCACCGCGCAAGTTATATCACTATCGCGCAAGTACACTTGCGCGATGCCTATGGTCGCGCAAATGACTTGCGCGACCTAAGTGATAACTGCCCGGTAACCGCCCGGGGTCTTCTCCTGCCTATAAATAGACCCTGTGGACCCCCCATTCGAGAGGATTTTTTTCCAGAAACTCGGATTGAAGCTCCCGACGCCCAAGTCTCTTCTCAAAGCTTCCGGAACACTTCTAAGGTAATTTCTTACCTAGAACGGAAGATATGAAGAGAGGGGGGAAGGCCTAAGCGTTGAAACTCATCAACACTTGCGCGCCTGAGTGGCCAGCCCTTAAGGGAACTGGTCACACTTGCGCGCCGCCTTATTCCTTCGATAGAACTTGCGAGTCACTTTTCTAGGAGAACCTCAAGAGGATTCTAAAGGCTTTAAGAAAGAGTCGCTCAAGTATTCTAATGCTGGTTGAAAATCGCGCAAGTACCCACATGTCGCGCAAGTATACTTGCGTGACCAATACTTGCGCGCCCATGGAAGACTTGCGCGCCTTTCAAGACTTGCGTGCCACTACCTTTTTGGGTTCCCATCTTGCCCATTTTACCCCTCTTAATCCATTTAACCTCTCCTATTCAAGATTTATTCTTCAAGATACTCTTCAAAGCCATTTATGGCATGATTTCTTGATTTGACTTCCTTATTTGAAAGGAATTCTGTGGAATATCTCTCAAAACATAGTGATTTATACATATTTATGTCACCAAAGATTGAGAGTTCATTCATTCAACCTCATCCTTTAAAGATGAGAGAATACTTAACCTGGGTCTTCTTTTTAGGAATAATCCCCAGTTATAAGTCCTTTAATCTGGGCATCTTCCTCATGAGTAAGCCCCAAATTCTTAAAGTTCCCAAACTTGGGCATCCTCCTCAGGAGTAAGCCCCAAATCTTAATTCCTTAACTTGGGCATCCTTCTCAGGAGTAATCCCCAATCATAATCCTTTAATCTGGGCATCCTTCTTAGGAGTAAGCCCCAAGTCCTCTAATATGGGCATCCTTCTTAGGAGTAAGCCCCAATCTCAAATATGGGAATCCTTCTTAGGAGTAATACCCAATCTCAAATATGGGCATCCTTCTTAGGAGTAAGCCCCAAGTCCCCTAACCCGGGATTCCTTGTTAGGAATAAGCCCCAGTTATAATCTTGGGCTTCTTTTTCAGGAATAAGCCCCAAGTCCCCTAATTTCTCTTTAACCAGTCCTAATTTACCCTTTATTTGGGTTTCCTTTTCAGAAGTAAAACCCAATCATAAGTCCCCTCCTAACTTGGGAATCCTCCTTAGGATTAAGCCCCAAGATTAGAGTATTCAAATCTCCATGAAGCACATATACCTTTATGGACCCTGTTCATGGATTTTCTCCCTAAAAGTGAATCCTAAACCATCATCTATCTGGGCAGTCATACATACATAAGCCCCAAACCATTTCTTATGATTGCATCTTTCATGGAACAATTGTCTAATTTTTTACCAATACCTCTTATTTCTCACACCAAGCATGACTCACGTGAGCTTAGAGTGTAAAAGTAATTATGAAATCCTTCTGTGAGCCATCAATCATAAACGTCATACTCCCTTACTCGAACTACGTGGGTTCTGATTCCTTTTCCAAAACAAAGGATATGTAGGTAGCCCATTTATGGGTTCGATCCCAACTTTGAAATAATACATGTCCTTCTGAATGACGATAAACTTCATGTGCCCCACTGAGTGGCTTTAAAACCATCCTGGTCATCATAATGACCAAGAGACTTTTATAAATGTTTTTGAAGGATACCATTGACTAATAATCTCTAAAATAGATACAGATGATTCTCTATTGATGAAGAACCTCGAATACATATAAAAGATTCTCTAAATTTCTTACATATTTAATCATTGATTGTTAAAACTGAAGGAAAGCTCATTTTATACTTGGTAATGTAATAAGGATTCACGAACATAACTTAAATCTATAAAGAGAGTCCTGGAGTAGACAATAATTCCCCTAAAAAAGGTGTGATGAGTTCGACCTCCCATCCTCTCGACCAATGAAAATTCCTAAGCCTCATTAGCCCACAAGCTAATGAGCGCCTACCTTTGGAAAGTGGGTCCAAACGGATGTGGAATCATTGGATGTTTCCGGTTCTACGAACAAACCCGTTTGAAACCGATCGGAACGTTTGAATCTCCCATCCAGGAGGTCATCCCCGAATTCCGTGTGAAACAGTGACATCCATCCTGTAGTATGACCATACGGTTCAGGAATGGGACTAATTTCATTAATTTCCTCTGTTCTGGCTTGAAAATAAGGTGAAATTGCACGACGGTGGGCAATACTGATGGTTGTCTCGTCCCGATTTGGATCTGCTAGAGCTGTGGCTATATTATCCAGCGCATCAGCTTGAGCATTTTGTGATCTTGGGACGTAAGAAAATGTCAGTTCTGAAGGGAATTCCACCATTAACTCTATGACGTAATCATACAAAGGGATTAATTCTTCTTTTCTAATGGCATAATCCCCATTGACTTGTTTTATTACCAGGTCTGAATCACCTTTCACCTTTAAGTGATTCACTTGTGTTTGAAGCGCTAACTCCAAGCCTGTGATAAGAGCTTGGTATTCGACTTCATTATTGGTACCACCTTCCCACAATAAAAAGGAATAAGGTAACAATGCCTTATCTGGAGAAATGAGCACAATTCCTAAACCAACTTTGTTGAATTTAGGATTTTCCATTTTCTTCCCTGTTGGACTTCTGGAAGCACCATCAAAATACAATTCCCATGTTTGAGGACTCTCTTTAATAGAGAAAACTTTCTCATCAGGGAGTTCAATATCTGAAGACGTGTCTTCCACTGAAGGATGTTTAGCCAGGAAATCATCCATAGCCTGGCCCTTTATCGCCTTTTGAGACACATACTGAATGTCGAACTGCTGCAAAATAACTGCCCACCTTGCTAGACATCCTGTAAGCATTAGACGAATAAGGATGAATTTGAGAGGATTATTGCGAGATACCAATTGGACCTCGTGATGTTGCAGTTAGTGTCTCAGTTTCTGAACTACAAAGATTAATGCCGAGAAATTTTCCTAAGGTTACCCCAAAAGCACATTTTAAGGGGCTCATCTTCAAATTATGTTGTCGAAGCTTGTGGAATATAACTTCCAAATCAACCAAGTGATTAGAACGTTGTTTGGTTTTAACCACCAAATCATCTACATAGAATTCAACAAACTTCCCTATGAAAGGTTTGAAGATACGATGCATGGCGCGTTGATATGTTGCACCAGCATTCTTTAAACCAAAGGGCATCACCCGGTAAAAAAACACACCTTGAGGGGCTCTAAAGGCTGTGGATTCCTCATCTACTGGGGCCATTCAGATCTGATTATATCCGGAATATCAATCCATGAAGGAAAGTACTTCATAACCAGCCGTAGCATCAATTAAGAGTTCTGTAATCAGAACTAGGAAATCATCTTTAGGACAATACCGATTAAGATCTCTGAAATCGATGCAAACCCTAATTTGTCCGTTCTTCTTTTTTACAGGGATAATATTAGCCAACCACTTTGGATACCGAACTTCTCTAACGAAATTATCTTTGATCAGTTTATCCACTTCAGCTTCAATTTTGGAAGCATAAGTTGGGTGTGTTCTTCTCGCGGCTTGCTTAAATCCTCGATGTTCTTTTGGTAAACCCAAATGATGAGTAGCAACATCAGGATCAAGCCCAGGAATTTCTGTATAGTTCCAAGCAAAAATATCTTTATTTTTCTTTAGAAAAGAAATATACATTTCTTTCTCTTTAAGGGTCATGGTCTCACTAATTAAAGTGGGGTGTGGATATTTCTCTGTACCCATATTTATTTCTCTGAGTTCATATACAGTGGTAGAGATACCCTCTTCAAATGCTGGAGGAGCATCTTTAAGATCTTCCTCTTCCTCTTCATCATTTTCTCTTTCTTCCATTTCTACTTGCATAGTAGATAACAAAACAAAATTTTCATGATCCTAAGAGATGTAAAAATTTTCACATTTTGAAGAAGAAGCTTCCATTTCCGACCCTATTGATGATAAAGGGTCTTCTTTGGGAAATAAAGAGGAGATGGTGGATTGAGAATCAACATCATTATTCACCTCCAATGTTGCTATAAATTCTTATGGCCTTATTGGCGAAGTATAGACCTATTGGATTTCAGCAGATGAAATGAAAATGTCACCACTTGTGCTTTCATCATTGTTTGTTAGGTTACCAATTTCTCCCATGTTGTCTGGCTCGATTGCCGTAATTGACATTATGGATCTTTCCATAAGAGTATTTTGATTTGGGCCTATTTTGTCAATTTGACTGATAGGTAACACATAATCTGTACTCACATGTGTAAATGGATTTATTGGAATCTTCTCCAAACCATATGGATCATTAACCTTGGTAATTTCCTTTATTGTAGATTTCTCTCTTCCCTTCATGTGATAAAATTCCGCCTCAATGTATTGAGACTCACATGTATTGAACGGGGCCTTATCACCATAAAATGTTCCAACTTGACCATTGAAATAGTATTTGAGATATTGATGGTATGATGAAGGGATAACTGCATGCTGATGTAGCCAGGGTCTTCCAAGCAAGACGTTGAAAGCTGAGTCTTGATCAACAATCATGAAATCCTAATTGGATACAAGATCTCCAAACTGAGTTCGGAGTGTAACTTCACCCAGTGGTTCTTGTTCATTTTTATCATATTCTTGTTACATCATGGTAGAAGGAGATAAATCAGATTCCGTGAGGCCCAATCGACGAAGTGTACGAATGGGCATGAGGTTGACTCCTGAACCATTGTCAATGAAAGCTCTTAGGATATCTACACCATTGAATTTTCCAGATAAGTACAAAGGTTTTATGTGCCCATGCACAAAATCATATTCATCTTTATCAGTAAAAGATATCACTGCATGGCATTCTGCAGGATTATTCTCTATGTGATAGACTTCAGCTGCAAAAATTTCATCTTCAAACTCCTGAGGACTTGACAAAGATTCGATGAATTCTTCCCGAAGATCTTTTGATAGATTCAAAGCATCCAAAATTGATAACTTGGCTGGAACTTGGGCCAAGTGTTTCAATATATCATAATTTTGATCTAGAGGTCTGCGTTTACCAACAAGAATATGCAGTTTAGCAGGTACCTTAGAAGCAGATGCTTTGGAAGCTGATGCATCTTGTATTGGGATAGAAGTTGGAAACATCCTTGGTTTTGGAAGATTAGACCAATTAGATCCATTTACCTGCTGAGATAAAGAATATGGAACCTTCAATCGGTCTTCCAAAATAAATGTGCCAGGACTGAGTTGGCTATTGGTAGAAGAACTTACTTGTTCTTTTTTAGCTCGCTGAAGGGCTCTACCACGAGTTTCTGCTACATACACAGTGCTAGTAGGGGTAGAATTGGAGTAGTGGCTTCGGAAAGATCCACATCTTCCCCTGTATCCTGAACCTCTGGAACTTCCTCGGATTCCCTTATTTGATACAGGGAATTCAGGCTCATCAAAATTGAAAATATGACTGGAATACAGATCTGTTAATTGAATCACATTAACAGAACCAAAGATTAACTCTTCGTCTGATAAATACTCTACCTGATTATCCTATTTAGGCTGTGCCATTTGATGGGGCGGTGCCCATGGCTTTGAAGTAGATGGCATAAAGTCTGCCAGAGTCAAAGACAATTTAGGCTTTGACACATACTCATCTTCTTCTGATTCTTTTTCCTTCTTGGAATCAAGCCGTTTCTTTGAGGACTTTCCCTCTGATGAAGTGGGTTTTACCACAATATTCATGGCAGAATACACAATTGGTTTCTTTAATTGTGTTTTTAATACCTACATTTTATTGATTTATATCCACTAAAATGACTTGATGATATTTCTTTGTGGGGACATCATTCATTTAGGTTTGTTTTGATGACCAAGAGCCAGTCTCTATCCCATAGATATTAGGAACACACTTTGAGTTGTATAAAAACTTAATCAAGTAAAATTTAGGTGGGTTATCTAGGTTATTCATAAAAAATTGTTATCAAATGTGGTCTTTCCTCTTCTTGATGTCAGTATGTAGTTTGGGAAATCATGGTAGATTGAAAACAGGATTATTGGGACTTAATGGGTTTGTTACCAGTAAGAACCTAGATAGATCTCATTGTAATGAGCCTTTGGTTACCAAGGGATTTTGGAAAAAATGTATTTTATGAGTTCATTGTTATGATCAGAGAATAGTTCCAAATACTGGATTTGATATTTTTGTTTCCTATTTGACTTCTCATTAATAGAGTTGATTATCTCATTTATATTGAAAGGTGTTTCCCTTATTTTGTATTGATGTTGTGTAGTAACATACCATAAAACAAATACATAAATATAATTTATTATGGAGATACATATGATATAAAACAATATAATCCTCTAAATGATCATAAAATTTTAGAATCCATTGTGTGTGTGGTACAAGATTTGGTCTAGGTAGATACACCTATTCCTATTCAGACCATAGAAGTTGTACCTCAGTGGGATGATAATAGAGATCATATGAAGAATTTTCGTAATATAAAACCAAATTGTTTTAGGGTAATGATGATCCTAAATTGGTACATGTTTGTTCAAAAAAACTAAACCATCTCTTTAAGTTTTGGGAGGCCCTAATTTCAGTTAATGTGAAATGTTCCACCTTCAAGCATGAAGAGGTGAGATGAAGATAGTGGAATTTGATAGTTCAAACTAGGAATAATGTGTTTATATCGTGTAAAAACCTCAAGTAAATTTTTATGGAATAATTATATCCAGAATCAATGGTGTTGCCTAAGTCAATAGACTTTATTAAACTCAATAATGGTGATTGAACTATGACTTAGTATGCCAATGACTTCACCAATCTTATTTATTTCTCACCTAAGGTGTTTTTGAATGAAAAACCAATAACTTACAGGTTTGATATGTCTATCCAACAAAATATATGATCCAAAGGGTTTCTAGTAATGTTTGATTCATATACAAATGTCTTTGATAGATATTTGTTGGTTAAAATTGACTTAGATGGTAAGTCTGGTTTGATAGGAGTTCCTAATACTCCCAATGGTGGCTGAAGTGGATCCCTTAAAGTGAATAGAAAGTAGTATTTGTCTCATAATGGAAACCATAATGGTGGATGACAAGAACATAACTTTTTAAAATATTTTTAATTATAAGGTAAAGTACCACTAAGTTGTTTCTGGTGTAGAAAAGTTGGGAACTCAAAGCATTCTTATAAAATAGAACTAAATATATATATATATATCTTGTTAATTTTTGGGCCACTTGACTTTGCGTTTGAAAGTTTTTAGCACTCTGAATAGTGGTATAGTCTCAAAATTATTGGGATGATCTATAACACAATTGGATTCTTCAAGAAAAAAGTAGTTAAATCCATAGTAATCAAGAATAAAGATTATTTATGTAGTGTATGATTCTCCAACGGATACTGATATAGGTCACATGATAGTTAGAGGTACCATTACCATTTATTGGACTTTAGTATTTTATTTATTTTATACTGGTGCCTCTAATTACTTCATTATTAAGAAGGATTTAATGATTTTCCACAGATCTCATATCAACTATTTTCTTCAGTGGGCCTCTTTTACTACCCCCAATGGGGTGTTCCATGTTTTACACAGAGAATGGGACCCAAGGAGGAGTAGATATAGACCTAATCTTCTGGAGTTGTGTAGGATGATATATATGTTTGCTTTTAAAGTAGATTTGGCTTCTTCAGTATAATATCTTCCTCCTATAGCAGTTGAGTTTCTTGATGTGTTTCATTATGAATTTTATTGTTTTACCTTGGTAAGTGAGGTGGAGTTACCAATTTAATTGGTTGAAGTTACCCATCCTATTTCTATTCCCTCCGACAATATGGAACTAAAATAATTAACGGAGTTAAAGACTCACTTGGATGACTTGATGTACAAAGGCTAAATTCATCCTTGTATGTATCCTTGGGAATATCCTATGAATTTTAGTAAGAATGATAATTTTACCTTTCTTCATTGTATTGATTATAAAAATATATCTCAGGTCATTATTAATAACAAGTACCAATTTTTCCAAATTGATAATTTATTTGACCAGCTGGAAGGGGTTAACCAGTTCTCAAGTATTGTTATTTGGTCTGATTATCACTAAATTAAGATCAAGGATTCTAATATCCATAAGAATTATTTTAGGTGTAGGTATAACCATTATGTGTATATTTTTATGCCTTTTCATCAAACCAATTATCACGAAGTGTTTATATAATTGATGAAAATGATTTTCCATCAGTACCTAGATTCATTAATGGTGATATTTGTGGATTACATCACTGTTTAATTGAAGACTAAGGGGGATCATTTAATTCACTTGATTCTAGTTTTAAACATCTTGAGAAGGTACATAATCTATAAAAATATTTTTAAATGATGTTTTTTGGATTTGGGAGTTAAATTTATTGGGACTTATGGTTATTGATCATGGTATTTTTGTTGATTTTGAGAAGGTGAAAGATGCAATGACCTATGAAGAACTATGAAATGTTATTGATAGTGAGATATTTTTATGATTCTTAGAGTACTATCACTATTATTTGAAATATTTATCAAATATTTATACTCTAATGAACACTCTTTCTTTGAACAAAGTTTATTTATTTTAGTATTCAAAATTTTAGGATTTCATTGATTATTTGATGATTTTATCGACTTCAGATCATGTTTTGACTCTTCTAGAATTCAGGTAGGGCTTTGTATTCTTCCTTGATTCATTAAGTTTGAAATTAGGTTGTTTCCTTATATTGGGTGATTACATTATAGATTATGGATCTCACTTTTTCATCCTTAAGAGAAAATCTATCACACACATGATTTCAAACATGAATTTTTGAAGCAGACTCTAAAGAGTTGATAATATTACCTTTTCTTCCAAAGGTTTTTCATATCCTCTAATCATAAAATATTGTGTTATATATTCTCAAAAAATAATTTAATATTTTATAAAGGTAGTGAGTGGAGTACCTAAGAACCCTTGATTTTGACATTGAATACACCCTTGGTAAGAGGAATGTTGTTGTAGATTCACTGAGTAAGAAAAATCCATCCTAGATTGTGAAATAATCATATGAGGTATGTAATCTGATGGGTCTCCTTACTCATATATATTTTTAGTCTGATAGGATGAGGAAGAGGTTGTTTTTTCATGTGTTCACATGACTTCCTCACTTCTTGAGATGGTTATTCATGAACAACATCTTGATGTTGATTTCAGAGGAATTAAGAATTCATTATACGGTAGAGAGACCATCAAAGAGTGGTCTCTGTATTCAATGGGTATTCTTTGCTTCTAGATCCACTATGTCATTCCTTTAACTATGAGAAAATCTTTGATAGGTAATTTCCATATTTCCCAGTGGGAGGTACAACCTGGAACCATGAAGATGTTTTATGATATGAGGCTCTTTTTAAGTTTCTAGTAATGAGATGATACCTTGAATTTTTTTTCGCATTATTATAATTTTCAAAAGATTAAAGCTGCAAATCATAAACCTTAATCTTACTTACACACCTTCCTGTTATGACATGAAAGGGGAAAGATATATCTATGTACATTATGGTTAGGTTTCCATATACACCTCATGGAAATAATGGGATATGGGCGGTGATTGAATTTTTGATCTAGTCTTCTCACATTAGTCACATTAAATATACCACCAAAAAAGATGAATAGGGACATTTATATGTGTAAGATATCATCATATTACATGAAGTTATTTATTCTATAGTTTCTAATCAGGATCCCCTATTCACTTCTTGGTTTTGGAGAAGCCTATAGGGGTGATGGGATTCCATGTAAAGTGGAGCATGGCACACCATCCTCAGAAAGATGGTAAAAAAGAATAGGATATAGAAATTATAAAGTGCATACACTGATTTTGTTTCATTAACTTTTGGGGATCTTGGGATATCTACTTGTGACCATTGGAGTTTTCCTATAATAACTGATACTATTTTTCAAAAATATGTAACCTTTTGAGGCATTGTATAACCCATCTTGTAGATATGCTATATATTTATTAGTGGTTGGTGGGGAATATCTGGTTGGACCTAGTTTGGTCAAGGTGACAAAAACAAAGATTCTGTTGATTCTTTAGTGAATGGAAACAACACAAAGCTAGTATAAATCATATACTGATCATCAACATCAATCATTAGATTTACCAGTTAGCGGGATGGTGTTTTTGAGTGTTTCACCTTGGCTGGTTCACTGATGGATTTTAAAGCATAGAAATTTAATACTGAAATACATTGGATAGTTTAAGGTTGTTAAGTAGATGTTAAAGGTGGATTACCATTTTAATTTTATACCTCATATGATGTTGATACATAATGTGTTCTATGTTTTTCATCTTAAAAAATATCTATTTAACCAATCTCATATATCGATATGAGAGGATCTTGAAGTGGAACCTAATTTATCTCTGACCCAGTAGGTATTTTGGATTTATGACTCTCCAATGGCCCAAAGGCCTTCATTTTTTATTGATTTTGATAATCCGCCTTTCAAGGGATGAGGTGAAACCCTACAATTCCTGTAGGTGAAATATTACATGCTCATAGGCCTTATAGGAATTCATTTCCTGTAGGAACAAACATTATATACAACCCAGAATAACTACTTGGAACTTCTCCTCCCCAACATATTCATCGTGAAATCAGCTCTCCACCTTTGCATGGCTGTTCGGCTAGGCATTCCCGTGCATGCACAATCTTGTCCTGATGGCAGGTGCCATACCCTCTCATTCTTACAATCTGTTTAGCTTCAGCTGTGGTGAAATTTCCTTGCTCATCCTCCTTGTAGAGGTTGTTCCTTGTTGGTTTTTGTTTGGTTTGTATCTGCACAAAGGTGGCCTGAAGGACTTGTAGTGGCCCAAAGGCCCAACTGACCTGAAGTCCTGGGTGCCAGAAGGCCTATGAAGGACCCGAGGACCAAATCGGAGGCCAGAAGGCCCAAACGTGGGCATATTCCCGGCTGCTACAGTACCAAACAGTGCTTTCTACAGTTCCCGCTACAGTACCTACTACAGTACTGCACAGTTCCTGCTACATTACCTACTACAGTATGGCTACAGTACTACTATAGTACCCGAAAATTTTTCCTCTGCCTGGATTTGATCCCTGGTCGCTTGGATGCACAAACAGAGACCTTGCCAACTGGGCTAAGGCTCATGTGCTTTGGATTTATGACTCTCAAATAAAGGTTTTTCATGGAAATTACATACCCTTGTATCATGTGTTATGGCTACATGGTTCTTATTATCAAGAAATATAGGATCATGGGGCTTTAATGAGTGAGGAGTGACCTCACATATTTTCCTTGGAGTCTTCTTGATAGGATTTCTAGGGGAAAGAATATTTATGGCGGAGAGAATTATAACACCACAAAATTTTCTTTCAGGTATATTCTTTGGATTACTTTTTTTTTTGTTTTGACCATTGATTTTTTCTTTTATGTTTTAGGATCATTGGAGGTTTTGGATTCTTAAAGAGTTTTTTTCTTCTTGGGTTCAAAATAGAGAGGACTACAACTTAAGGTTGGTAATCATGTGTCTTCAATGTGAAACATCTTGGCTAAAATTGTATAAAATTATATACTAAGGCATGGAATCCTAGTGGTATCCTATTATAAGATGGATTGAACATGACCCATGATGGAATTTTGGATGATGCGTCTAGGCCCAAAATTATGTAGGTTTCATCACCAGGGTGTGTCCTAGGCCATTTCAAATGGGTTTCAATTTATTAAATGCCTGAACAACCATCCAATATTTTAGTATAGTTACTCAAGCGATGTGATTTTATAAAATAATGTATTATTACTTCTTTTAAGTCATTTTAATACTATAAAAATAGTTAATATTCTTCATTTCACTTGAATATTAGATCAAGTGTGACCATGAAGAGGTTTTTGGAATTCCATATTTTGTTCTTGGAGATTTGTTTCCATTATATTGATCCATATTCATTCTTGTTAAAATACTAGTGAAGGGGAATTAGAGTTTAATTTTCATTGATATGTTTTTAAGGAATATTTATATCATGTGTTCTCTTCTATATACTTTGAATTTGAGGATGTGTGTTCTAGTTTGGTGAGGTGAAGGATTTTATTTAAGTTATCATTTTACTGCTATGGGACTACTCGTCTTCCTTGCTGATTGATGATTATATGATGGGTGTTGAACATTTCCATTCTTTAGGTAAGTGGTTCCATATAGAAATACCTTTCTTATTGAAACCTTTAATGATTTTTTTTCATTTAATTGGAAGTCTAATTGGTTTCCATTTCTTTATTTGAGTCTATTTATTAGTATTTTATAAATTTTATGGCATGTGTGAATGAACCTATTAGGCGTGGATTCTCAAAAAATCTATCGATTTTTGAAAAATGGATTTGAGGTAAAAGAATAATTTAATTAAAGGATTTATGAAATGATATCATGTAATGATTTATGAAACTAAAATTAAATGAGTTTTTTTCAATGACTTGATTTTTAAAGAAAAAATCATTTGTTGTTGGTTTTTGAAATGGTATGTTATATATTGAAACATGAACTTTAGGATGAAACAATATTTGAGATTGATTGAAATGATTGACATCACCTTGAAGGATTGTTTTCCTTAAATAAAATTAGATACTGGGTAGTTAGGTGGGAAGAACACATGTTGGGAATGTGTTATATCTTCTTAGAAACATATTGACGATTACAACAATATTAAATCTACTTTAGGACACAATGACTATTATTTTTGATTTTTTCTCTTATTTCCCCTAGGCTAGAGACCTAGGTATGTGTGTACACTAGAATCCATACATCATTGAGTTGAGTGAGAATCTCTATAAAAACTTATATTTGGGTCTCCTAACCATTGTGTTATAATTTATTATGGAATTCCTAAAAATTATTTTAACATTCTAATATTATGAAATGATTACTCATGTCTATTTTAATATAAATTATTATTCATGATTGTTTTATGAAAATTTACTTTTGTACGTATTTTACTTTATCAATTAAATTATTTAAAAATTATATTTAACGTGGATTGTGAAAATATTAGCGTACTTTTTTTAAATAGAGAACACATGGTTTATTTGATATGTATTACTTATAAAATGTGTTGGTTGAATTCAATTTTGTTTTGTTTCTAACACCCCAACCTTTCCTTCAAGAATTTGTAGATTTTCTTATGTCAAGTTCAGTAAAAGGAAAATTACCACACATAAGCGGTTGATGTCCTTGATTTGTAGACCTTTGGAGTTGGTGGTGAACGGTGGGACATGTGACTATATATTACATGGAGTTTGCATGTTGATGTCTATATAATCAGTTATAATTACTTGAGTTGATGTACTTATTTTTGATACTTTCATCGGTTTTATTTTTGTTTCCCCTATTCTGTTGGGTTTCAAATAACAGATATTTATTGTTTTATATCCACTCCTTTGTATTGATGACCTGTACTTGTGGTGAAATTGTTCTCTCTAGTTTTTAATGCCCAAGAACTAGTTTCCAGCCTATGAGGATGGTTAACTCCCTTCAAGATGTGTTATAACAGATTTAGATATTATTTAGGTGGTTTATCTTTGTTGGTTGATGACATAGTCACATAATATTCCCTATCTAGTTAAAAATTTACTCTTCCTTAGTCTATCATAATCAAGGACCTAGATGTTATACTTGTTGTATGGGAAGAAAAATATTAGCATTGTCAATATACAACTGAAAAAATGTTCAAAAATATACCCAACCACCCATATATTAGATAATACCTAAGGATTACAAAATAAATGTTGAAAAGTTTGAATGTTATCACCATAGTTATCTCTCCATCCTTAGGTATAGGGAATTCCAAATATGAATCATGAACCCTTGGTATACCAAAGATATAGTGTATAACACTTTATGTGTTATAATTTGTGTGTTATCAAACACATAAAACCTATTTTGTGCCTAATGTGTATATTATATATCTATTTATCAAATACTACTTATAGATTTTCATCACAATATGTAATAATACATGATGAATATTAGTTAATTATAACTCTAATTATTAATTTGAGAGTTCAACAATCATTACAATTCATGAGTATATGTACCCAATATTAAATAATGATAAAGTGTATAATTACTTTTATATAAAATTATAATTTTTATATTCATAAATTCTTTTAATAATGATTTAAAAACAATGCATAAGTGTTTTTCATATCATATAATATACGATACCCTTTTAGAATAGATTTATGTTTGTAATAATTTTAGGTTTTTGTTAAACTAATTACATCACTATGTAATTTATGCTGCATATCTATGTGACCATCTAATAAAATCCTCCCTCTAAATACTTAGTGGGTAACATCTTGGCAGAAAGAATGTTGGAATAATAGGGAGACTTAAGAATCCTTTTAATAATGTTAAAATATTTAAACATAGTATTTAAAATATTTTTCTTAATAATATAAAATGTTATTATGTTAATAACTTTTATTTTCAACTCTAAACTTCTCTATGTTTATCATCACCATTATTCATGAATCCATTTTCAATAAAAAATTCCCTTTTTATCTTTTATCTAACCTTGTTCTAACATACCATGAACTTTTTAGGATATAAAGTGACAATCACTTTGAACTTTGACTTAGAGAATATTTTATTTGTTATAGTTTTAACTTTTTTTATCTCCAAACATATTCCCATTGGCCTCTTAGATACTATATTCTATTCACAATGTCATGCTATGATATAAAAAATATTTTAGTGTAAGGAAATATGACCTATTTCCTTTATTGAGAATATTTAAAAAAACTATTGTATCCAAATCATATATGGAATTCTTTGAGTTTAGAGTAGTCTACTAAAAATAATATTTTATTCATTAAAATATACTATTGATGGTTGGGTGGATTACTTTCCTTCATATTTTTTATAAAAATCTTGTTATTGTTTTTTATCCTTAACTTCTTTATCAAAGATATTATAGAATTTTATGAGTCATAACAATTTTTATTTTATTTATATTATCATATTATTCATAACAACTTATTGTTAACAAACAAATCTTTACTAATAGAAAACCCATATTTTAATACTATATAGATAAGATAAAAACACACACTATTTATTTTGATCCATATAATTCGGTTAAATTATTTATCACTCAATTATTTAATTTAACAACTCATTTTTTCATCATTGAAATATAAATTACTAGATTTATAAATATTTAACTTGATTTTAACCATCTATATATTTGTAATAATTGTAAAAAAAATTTCCATCATATACCATTAACAATTAAATAATTTATTTCTATAACACCATTACCTAACATAAAATTTCTAGAGAGTTTCCAAAATGCCTTTAGGTATCCTATATAATTCCATTCTATAGAATTATTTCTCATCCTTATTTATAGAACAATTATATTTTTCTGATCAAGGTTGACTACTGGAAAATATAATATTATTCATTTTTTATAAAACTTTAACCTTTTATTCTATCAAAAATAAGACAAGAAAATAAAACATCACATGACCAGTTCCTCTATCTTCAACAGTTTAGGAAAATTGGGTAAAATTTTCTTGAACTCATTAATATTTTTAGAAAATTTCTAAGGAACTTCATATCTAGAACAAGTGTTAATGAATATTTCCAGTCTCACCAAGTCATAGGTATACTCAATAATATAGAGTTTAAATATAGAGATGAAATAACATTAGTTTATTTTGCAAGTAATTATTTTAAAACCACATTTTAATCATTATATTATTTCTCATAATCATCTACATTCACTTTTTAGAAACACCAATAGTTGGTTACTAAAGAAGGTATTTTTCTAATATACAAAATTTTTAGTCTTCAAGAATAGTTAATAAGTTCTTATACTAATCTAATAATTTTATGATAGTAATATTATACATTATATAGGATTGATCCAAAATTAATGATTGATAATGATTATGCGACTTATCTATTACAAAATATTCAATTAGATGAGTACCATGTTTTATATTCATTTAAGAAGAACATTTATTAAATGTTATATAACTAATAATGGTTACCCTTTTTAAGATTCATCATACGCATTAATAGTACAATATTTATATTTCATTATGATTGAGGTAAAATTAGTGTTTCTCCCATCAATTATCTATTTAGGAAGAAAATTTTATCAATCATATATGACTTATATTTTTGATTAGACAACTCTTTACCAAATCCTTCATAGGGATAAACTCAACTATATTATTATTTTAACCTAATCCTATTAGGTTCTACCTAATAATCATAACCCAATGAAAATGTAAAAAATGGGCAGAAAACCCTATTAGGGTCACCAATTACTTGCTTTCATTATATAGGATAATCCATGGCCACCAAAATTTAACTTGGACTAATGAGTTGGACGAACAAGGTATTCAAAAGTGTTTTAATTGAAAGGAATCTAACAATTAATTTTTTAAAGGTGTTTTAATCTCACCATATTATCACACATTATTCATTGTATTCATACTTTAAATGATTTAGTTTTGAATCCAATTCTCTCCATAAGATCAATATCATTAAACCATATTAATGTATAACCCTTTTCACAAATCATATATTGTCTTACTAACCCAAATTAAAATTGAAATATTCTCATATAAGTAAAAATGAATCTCAAGTGTAAATCATATAGAACCATTTCATTTAAAGGTTTATAATAATAAATAATTATAAATCCTTAGAAGAGTAAGCTTAAAGAAACAGATATACCACCACCAATTTTCTATATAAGGAAAAATCCTATTGTCCAGTGAGCATTCCCACCCAAATTCGCTCTTTCAGAGGACACTTTACAAAAGTGAAACCTCAATTCCATCAGAATTATAAAACCAAATATGGGTAAACTTATAGTTAACTTCTTAAATTCAATCTCATTATCTACTGAAATCAAAAATCAATGTAGAATATAACTAAATAAATTACCATAACTAAAATGTAATCCTTGATATGTATGTATATAATTTATAGAAATGGTTTTATTCCATAAAAAAATAATACCACCATTAATAATATAACAATTATATTCATTTATAATACATATAATAAACTAAAGAAATGAATAATTCATATATTTAAAATTTTATGCCTAAATATTTATGTTCTTTAATAATCTTCTCAAATATCACAAGTTTAATAAGGATTGAATCTTATGGAAAAAATTAACCATTTTAAATATATAGACCGAAGGAACTAATGCCCAATGTCTTATGTGGAATCAAATTGATTACCTGAGATGATATACCAAAATACACAATAGTGGAAGAATTAATGAACTCACACACAACACTAAAAAATGGGTATACATTGGACAAATGTTGTATTAATCCCTAAGAGAAACACTCTTTATTTTATTAGAAATGAAATAATATCATTACAAGTTAGTTTTAAAAAAATATCCCACTCAACTATTTATAAAGGAGTATAAATGGTAGATTTGGGGCCACATATATTAGATATATGTGAACAATCTCCACCTCCATTGAATATATGTAGATAAACCTCCATTTAGTCTAATCCACTGACTCATGAACCACATAAAATCATAATACTCAGTGAAAAATGAAACATAGTAGATTTAATCTTATATATCAATTCCTATTAATCTTATGTATCATTAGAAAATAACCAAATTATTCTTATATTTCTTTAGAGTAATTCCTATACAAGTCGATTTCTCCTTCCATAATTCCATCATCCAGATTCAAATATTACAAATTTTTCTATTAATACTGCATTTTCTTCCTATTTATTTTCTAGTTACAATGATGTGTGGTTCAATTTACCATGGATTTATCTGGTTTTGTTATAAGAATTCAATAAATAATTATTTTAGTAGATTTATAAACTTTAACTAGATTTTTTTTCATATAAACATAATAGCCTCCCAATTAATAGTTTTTTTCTTGGGTTCACAACCAAGTTCTTTGTGTCTCATAGGAAATTTTCTTACTTTATTTATTTTTTCCTTCTATAATAATAATCAATAATTTTTTAATCTATTATTCCTTATCTCTTAAGCCACATTATGGAAGAACACCATATCACGCATTTATGTATAATGAATTTCTAAATTATTTCACATAAACAATGACATACACTTAAATTCAATAGATAAAATAGCTATTTCTTCATAAACTTATGATTTAAGTGATATTTATATTGAATATGTTTTTATGACTTAGTGAAACACTAGATGCTTTATAAGATAGATCACACTCTATCTATTACTAATTGATATTCTATTATCCTACTTCTTTCTAACCTGATCTAACAAACCCTTAAAATATATCAACTAATTCTCTATTTCTATGTGGAAACATACTCTCCTTTCAGGGTTAATAGTGAAAATACTGGATGTAGTCTTAAAATTCAACTTAGGGAAGTTCTGTTATAGGTAAAAAAATATTGTGGTACTTTTACTTGTTTATGAATCCACCCCAAAGTATGCATTAATAAAACTATTAAAATTTATCATAAATTATAAAACCTAATTCTAGTGAAAACATTCCTTTAAGATACAAAATAATACACTTTAACACTACCTAGTTCCCTTTCTCTTGAATTTACTTGAATATTATAACTACTCCAACTACATGAGAAATGTACAAACTTATAAATATCATGGAAAGCATTAAAAAACGTCCCACTATTTCATTAGAAACCTTTTCCAAGTAGTTAACCACACATTTCATCCACGGTTCATTCTCTTTAGATAGTTTGAAATTTTCAAAAAATGTGGGAAAGATAGGTTTGGTTCTAAACTTTCTGAATATTACTATTAGCATCTAGATATACTCAAAATATTACATTATCAATGTTATATGATTCTATTCCCTCTGAATCATTATCTATAATACATATTCTATTCCCTAACATCCTTCATCTTGAACACTTTATATAACTTAACCTTCATATCATCAATAAATATCTTGTCTAGAATCACTGATTTCATGGAATCTATGTACAAGATAAGTCCGATGAAGCTCCCATCATAGAAAAAATTCTAGAAATAAAAATGGTCTACATTTCACCATATGAACATTCTATTGCCTATAAATTATTGAAACATTTGGATCCATTTCCTAGGTTCTTTATTCATTCTATAAAAACTCTATTTGAGTATGCACACCAGGTTGTTTTTGTTTTTTTTAAAACCTTCGTGTTTACTCATATAAATTTATTTTTACAAATATATATGAAGGAAACTAGTATTCAATTTTAATTTTAAAATATTTATATCATCTGTCACAACCATTCCAAGTATCATCCAGATTAACGCGTGCTTAAAAATTAGAGAGAAAATTTTAGTAAACTCTAGTTACTCCTTTTATTGAAATCCATTTACAAATAACCATTCCTTATATCAATTATTGACATCCATTTATTATTTCAACTGATAAAACCATTTATTCTAAAACACCTTAATTCCTAGAATATTTTCTGAACGACCCCATGTTCCAGAAGTTCATTAGGAGTCTATCTCTTCCATATTTAAATATAACTACTTTTTATCGCTCAGACCGATGATTCATTTTAGCATTATATCTCACCAATATATTTAATAAGTATGTATTTAATTTATAACCATACCTCTAAACTAGTTTTTTGACTCTAGTATTTCCTCAACAACTAGGGATTTTCACTTTATTAAACTACACTTTCTAGTACTCTTACCCAATATTCAACAATTAATGATAATTTTAGTGCATCTAGACTTGTTTTAACATCATGAATTTGATTTATATATGAAACTCTAATATTAATGTAGCTATATTCTTATAGAAAATGAGAGCCAGCTAAAATTTCATGTTTTTGTGGCCTTCCATTCAAATGCACCTTATCATGGTCTACCTATTATTTTTTTCTCAGTTGATTCTTCCTCAAAGTTTTGATCCTTCTATAGTACCCCTTCATTAAAGTGAACATTTCATCTTTTGAAGATCTTCTTGGGATTATTTTCTAATATATAAAATATAAATTATTTATTTCCAAAACCTATGATTAAAATTTATTAAAATTTTTATTATAGTTTATTTCATTTTATTGTATCTTCATGGATATAGGAAATATATCAATATACATTGAGGTAGGATAAATTATCCTTTATTCTTATCCACTATTCATTCAGAAGCTTAGACCCTATTGTTTTGGATGGACTCTTTTTACTAGGTATGGCACGCAATTCATAGATTCCACCAAATACTCATTTGGAAACCAATAATTTAATCTCATTATTCTACATTTATTATATAGATTCTAACTCATCAACTATTAAACACCATATTGTTATTGTATTATATGAACAACCCTCTTAAATGATATTAATCTTCTCTAGAAAAACCACTGAAACTTTCTATTTCCATATTCCCAAAAATTATCAGACCTCAAGAATATATTTTGTAAACTATAATTTCTTTCTTTCATATATATATATTGAATTTAGGTTATATATAATCTGGACTTGTCCTTGGCAAAGAACTCCCACACCTTCCTTGTTTGTTGTTTAATGTAAGAAAAAAAATTACTCTCCATGAGAATGAAATTATTTAAGCACCATACATGCATATGTACCAAATCTAACTACAACTTCTTTGGGGTATTAACTTTCATCTTATAGGAAAAATTAGGTTTCCTTATAGGAATAATCTCTTCATATATTATTTTATCCACGTGATTGATTTTTAGTATTCCCTTTATAGCTTGTAATTTCAGTCCCATATAAATTATATAACATTAATGATCATTCCAAAAATTCTTAGGTCATTATGTTTTTGTTACACAATATTTATTTCATTAAAAATATATGTAAGATTCAATGTTCCTTATTTCACACAATTTTATACCACCTTGTAACCACAAGTTATCTTCCAGGTTCATTCTTTAAATGTTGTACATAAAATCAATTCATCTAGATAACTAAATGAAATTAAATTTTTCCTTAACCCTAGTATGTGTTGTACCCATTAAACTTATAGAAAATATCCAATTCTTTTTTGTATGTTCATATAACCATTGTTATCCATCTCATGAGTTTCATCATTTTTATGTTATACCTCATTGATTAATTAAGTTACATAAATCTACATACTCCCATTATTGGATGTTGAGTGAAATTAATCCCTATAATTTATGATCCAAGACTCAAATGGACGTAAGGAACTTAGAATTAATTTTATTCCCTCTTAAATTGTGATTTTTTAGAAGATCTTTTGAATCTATAATTTCTAAAACTTTCCCTATGATCTATAGAATCTTTACCTAAGTGCCCCTTTTCCCTAAAATAATATAATAATGTTATATTCTATAATAATTATCATAAACTATTCTTTCTTTTTTCATTCCTTTTATTCTAATTTTGGTTTTACTTTAGAGTGGAAAATTTACTACCTTTTATACTGAACACTATTATGGTTTCTCCATGTACATCATTCTTTCAAATCTCTTCATTCCAAACTAGATATCATATTTTATTTAAAAATAATTTATTTTTACCACTAAAATTAGTAATAATAGTAACCATCTCATTCAAATATTCTATAAGTGATGGAAAAAAATTGAGGCCCACATGACTTCAACGCAATTTATGTCAATGGAATATGAATATCCCATCATATGGATATGATGAAGTATAGTATTTCTTATTGATAATGGATTTCATTTTTATAAAATGTTATTTATAATAAAAGGATATTTTGGAAAAAAATATTCCTTTGGGTGTTCTAGAAGTATGTTCACTGAATGTTCATTTGTGAGAAGGTGGAATCATCAGAATCAAGAGCACCATCGATTCATTTTATATAACAAAAATTTGATAAAGAATAAGACTAGATATTATATCAAAGAAATAAAAGGGGTTTTCACCAAATGTAATATATAGAATAAAATTCAATACCACTAGGTATTAGAGAAACATTCAATTTGGTTATTGGAAAAACATAGATGTATAATTATTGATTAAAATGATTTTATTTTATTCATGTCTAGTGATGAGGGATAAATAAGAACTTTAAAATTCATATTGAGTTTAATAGGTAAGTTTACTAGCTATCTAAATATAGATGATATAAAACGTCTGAAGATTACCGAACTATCCTAAAGTGAAAGAAAAAGTGTTGAATGGTGAAGGAGAAAAATCTATAATAAGTACAATAAATGTGTGATCAATAAGAGTTTGAAAAGTTCCCATTGAATATTGAATCCATCAGATGGGGAGATTAAAGACCATATGAAGAGACTAAATATTTGAATAAAATTGGGATAAAATGGGTGGATCATAGATCACATAATTTTATTATAATAATGAAACGGATCCCATGTAAGAGGTGAACACCACATATGAAAATAGAAATATGGGTATCCCTGAAAGAGTGATTATCTACCAAAAGAAGTTATCCTGAAGTAAAAAACAATGAAACAATTGTGGAAAAAATAAGAAAGTTATTTTATTAGAAAGAAAAAATACACTAAAAATTGACTAAGTTGGAAACTTTATAAGAGTGAATGGGATGTTCATTAGTGTTATTTGGGATTTTATAAGGATTACCTTGAGTATATAAAACTACCAAAGAATTTGGATAACGAATGAAATATAATTTTTTCCAAGATATACCTATAAAAGTAGTATCATAGGAATATATGATGAAAAATAATAAATTAGAAGATATTTTGATGATAAAGTGGATATTATAGTTGTTATTACAAAGAATAATTAAAGGATAAAATACAACCCATCCAATGAATTCTATTTTCTTTTTTCTTAATAAAATAAAAATTTAAGAATTCAACTATGATTTAAGATAAGAAGATCAAATATCATTTTTATCAGATGGAAGAATAAGTAAGGTTGATACAAAAGGTTCCATAAGATGACAATAAATTATGTTCAATATATGAAACCATTGGAAGATGAATCGGTGAAACATGAGGCATTGGATTTTTATCCCATGAAACTAGAAAATGACTATGTATAATGATATGAAAAAAGTATCAGAATATCTATTTAGTAACTCATTTGATTATAAGTTAACCATTGAGTTGAAAAAAGAGGTTTCAATTACTGAATTGATAAAAATATGAAAATAAAAAATACATAAAGATTTAGAGCATCAGACTCTAGTGGTTGAGGTTGATTCTAGGATATGAATATCATGAGTTGAAATGATCAGTTCAATAAGTTTCAAGTTGAAGTTTGAATATAATCAAGGGGAAAAAATAAGGACTTTTGAAATCATGGGAATCATGTAAGTGGATATTCAAACAAGTAAAGGAAATTGATGTTGTAGGTTGTGTAATATAAATGAAATAACAATAATAAACTAATTGAATTTTATGGATATTTATTGATCAGAAGATACCATATGAATTTACATAATGGAAAATTGTCAAACATTACTATAATTATTGTATCAATTTAAAAGTTAAAATATTTTTGAAGTAAAGTTAATTATATAGGCCATGACTTTTAAAAGTGTTAAATATTTTGATGCTAAGTTTTTCAGAGGATTTGGCAAAGTCAAAATCCAATATCTCTAGAAGTAATTTAAGGCTATTGAATGAAAACATGGAGTGATAGGGTGTTTTGAAATTAATCACTCAGTTAACGAAATTTAGTAGATATTTTTTTATATTTAAAGGGGGTATTTCATTCAATTTATGGTATATGACCATTTAGTAGATAATCATAGAAAGTAAGAAGAGTTTAATAGATGGTATACCAAACCTATATTCATTAGAAGTTCATATGGGTCCATATTTTGAGGAGACTAAAACTCAAAATTCCATGAAAGAAGTTAAAAGGAAATAATTTCAATATATAAAGAAGTTGAGTAAGGTCACCCAATTTACGTGACGAGAAGTGGAGATTCAGGCCAACATCAATAAGTAACCTAAAAATGTACAAAATGTTGAAGTTCTATAGTGAGATATATAAATTAAGTTACTATAAGTAGGGACGTGGTTGATGTACATGTTGAGTTTAGAGGAAGTTTATATGGAAATTGAAGTTCCCTATATGATGGTATCGTGAATAACCATTTAATATAGGTGGTAATAGTATAAAAATGCAACCATTACTATAGGGTGGTAGATGAATATTTTCAGGAGGAATCCCACCACATGTGTAATATTGTTCTTTTGAAGTTAATAATAATAAAAATAATCATGGATTATGGATATAACATTCCCTATTATAAAACTTATGTGAATAGTGAAAATCTATGAATTGAGATAGTAATGGATCATAAAAAATTACAAGGTTCCCACTTTTGGGTAAAACCATTTAAAAATACCTATATGTTATTTACTTTATATTATCTACACTGTGAAAATGAGTAAGTATTGCAGAATAATATAAATTAATCTTATATACTATCCAATTAAAAAGGTTAAATCAACTTATGTGAATATTGTTTTTTGAATTGAATTTAATCATTAAATGTTAGAAACCCATGCTTCACCAGCTTTCTCAAGTGATTTCATGATCCACTAGGATTAAGAAGTAGAATCAAAGCTATCAAAGTTCCCTATGTTTTGATATAGTATTTTTATCTTAATTTTTTTCAATGATCAATATTATATTTAAATTTATTAAAGATATATAGATGTATATATTATATAATAATAAAGGTATTCCTAAGATGAATAAATTAAAAGATATTTTAGGCACTTCAAACATTGTGGTTTCATTTAGAACATTGTAAAACTAGAAGAAGAAATGAGATCAGAGGAAATAAAAGTTATCCACATAGAATTAGAGAAATAGAGAACCACCATAATCAAAATAGAACATGGTTAGAAGTTTCTCTAGAGAATTTGTTCAAAATAATATACCTGAAGAATCATTATCTTACTATTTATAACATGAATATATTGAAACAATTGATTTTTTTACTTTAAAATTTGGGTTGAAATAAATAATATACCCATTGAGTTTTTTAGAAATATAATCAAATTTATAAAGGGACAATTGGAATAAATTTCAAAAATTTAATTAGAAGATAATGATATGGAAAAATATATTAAGAAGTAGTTTTGAAATTTCAAGACTCTCATGGAACTCATTATTGAAAACTATCAATCAGATTAAGAAAATTTTTAGGGGGGGGATTTCCATGAACTGTATGATACCACTAAAGATATTATTTATTTTAATAATAATGAATTGGAGATCAAGGAAAAATGAGTAAATTCATAGATCCCAGATGGATCATGTAGGGACACTGAGGGGGGGGGGGGGGGGGCGTGAATAAATGTACTTGATTTTTTACCAAATTTTAATTTATTTAAATTAACCCATATACTCTTAAAAATTTTCCCCATTTAAGAGGAATGGATATATTTTGTTCGAGTAACAATCACATACACATAAAATTTAGATAAAAGAGACAACATCACACAAGTATATTTACTAGGATCAGTAAAAATAACTACTTCTTGTTGTGATCAACATATAGTTGATTCATAAATTTTCTTATCACCCTTTATCTGTAGTGATTAAAAATTCTTGGAATTTTAGCACAATGTTTATGTAGAAAATAAAAAATCTTCCTTATTCATTGGTGTTATTTATTATGGTTCCACCAGTCTTTAATGGGTTGTTTTATAATTTAACCACCACTTATTTAAAGATATTCAATAAAAACACCAAACATGATATATCTACTATAGTGGATAAATTTGAATCAACAAGATAAAATTTTTCTTCTACTAATGGTCTTTTAGTACTATTAAATCAATATGATAATATTTACATTGTTCTTGTAATCTTCAATAACAATAAGATGAAACTTCTAATTCAACTCACTGCTTTCTTAGAATGAACAACTAATGAATTTATCAATACACTAAAAGTTTAATTATTTCTAACTTTATAAAATTATTGGGTAGATACTCCTTTAGTGATAATGTTCCCAATATCAATTATGTGTTAAAGTGGTGCACACAATCTTTTTAAATATTCTATGCAAGAACAATACTTTCACAACTTTAAATCAATTCCACTTAATACACGTGTTTCATGGAATACAAAACATTTTCACATACACTAATTTTATTTATTTATTATTACCTACTTAATTATGTTTTTGGTAGTCTTGAATGTTTTTACATGTGAATTTAGGCATGAATTAACCACTTTCACATTCTTATTTCAAGCTTCACACACCTTTGGTATGCACACAAACTTTCCAATGTTTATTTAGTAGAGTTAAATGTATTTGTGTCATACATGTGAATTCACATATGCATGGAATCATTTATGTATTCATCATGGAATTATACACTTGACATAGTATTCGGACTTCTAAAAACCATCACGCAAACTATTCACTAAACAACCTTAGCTCAAGTGTATCAATCAGGATTTGTACGAGAATTCTCAAGTTCCTTTGCACAAATATGGTATGAACTATATTCTTAGTGAACATGTTTATTCCTTCAAAAAAGATAGTGCACTTTCACCCAGAACATTGAAAATAATTTCTTTATGTATATACACAGAAGAAATATTAGTTTCTTATTCATGAAACTTAGTAGGAGTTAACAAATCAACATTGTATTGCAGAACTAGATTTCTTCTTGAAGCATGACGAGGGTGTTTAATGACCAGTCATGTATCCATGAAACATCATTAAATAATATTTGCACAAATCTTCATCATGATACCAGAATGGTTCTTGAGACTCCCCTTCTTTGAGAATCTTTTAAGGCTCATCGATCTCTTTCCTTATTTCTGATAATAGAATGTTAAAGAGGCTATGTTTTTAAATAAAAATGAGATCTCTAAAAATTATTAAATAAGAATAATATTAAATAGGCTTAGTGCCACTACTTTTATAAGAGAGGATCACAACCTTGCATAAATCATTCACCACCTTAAAATCTTGAAAATCATTCTATATAATGGTATTTGAATAACCGAATACCACAAATTAGGATTCTTCAAACGTAGGTTAAACGAAATTATGAAAATCATGGAGTTCTTTATTCATAACTGGAATATTCTTTGTGGTAAATAAATCACATACACGCGATTATAAATTCATGAAAATAATCTTCCAGAATTCCTAATCTCAAATGGCCTCCTGCAACTACATTTTCAATTTGTACAAATATTTTGTCTAGGATTGTTCATATGAATCATGAAAATGAAGTTTCATGACTCTTTCAATTTTGTTCCTCTAAATATATCAACAACACATTGATCATGGAATCCTCAGGTTCTTGTGAGGGTGGTTATACCATTTTCTATGATGAAAAGGAGGTGCCTTTGAGTTGAAGGAGGATAAAGATGACGCAAAATTTTAATAATGTATGATGGATTTAAAAAAAATTACACACAATAGATCAAATGACCCTGATTAATCTAATAGGTACGTCCTTATTATTTCCATCATTTTAATGAAATATGAGCAGTTTTATTATAGTCATGACCCAAATCAAAACCGACATGTGTATCCCTTCTGCTATATCAGCTAAGCCATGTGATTGTCGGCGTGAGTTGGAAACCAAGGATCAGCCCTAGTATACACAATCCACACACACGGGCCTACAACCTTGTGGGATTTCGACCCAATCTATGTGAAGCTATTAATATACACACCACTATCCTTACACATGGCCCAAAACACACCCCATCCTACCTATGCAGGAATCCTTCATGCCTCCTATCAGGAGGCTTTTTCTATCCTCCCTGAGGTATGGTTGACCTGATGTCCCACATGTGCCTTGGGATGAGGATGGCTTTAGCTTATTAGTTTGTTGGAATAACTTTTAAAAACACTTAGGATAACATATAATTGAAATATTACATGATGAAAAAGAAAAGTCCCATCAAAACTACATAGTAAAAACTAATAATCATCTATAATTCCACCTTCAATTTTCATGGGAACCATTTTTTTATCTTAAAATTCTTTCCTCATGCATATGTAAATTATTTACATGGATACATTCAAATACTATTACACAAAAAATGCATAATGTAGATGAATATTTTCATGGTCTTAACCTTATAAAATGTTTAAGACAATGTGGACTCCCCTAATTGAATAGGAAATTATCTTTGAACTTAAGAATAGTTCAATAATCACCTGAGTTTCATGGATAATTGTCCAAGAATGTAATCCAATGACATTAGATGAATCAATAACAATTATCCAGGAATCATCACCAACCATAGAGAATTATCTTTCCATGTTAATAACAATAAGTACGTAAACATTCTCTAGGAATCATCATATAAATCATGGAGAATTGTCTTAGTAAATTATATCTACAAAATCCATAAAAATCATACAAGAATTATCATCATCCTTCCTGAATATTTATCAAAATCTATCCATATTTCTCAATACCTGATTAATCACTAATCATATAGGACTTTATAATACATCAACTTTTGATTCCTTCTTATATATGAAAAAAACCCATAACCATCAACTATCCTTATGGCCTTATAAATAACCCCCTTTGGATGTGTTGTCAAAACAATTTCCTCAAAGTCAATGTACCTTATCCCCCTTATTGACAATAAATTCATAGGAATGATGCATGGGTTTTCTTCTTCCTTTTATGTCATTTGAAAATTACTTCTCCTTTTATGATAGAAATATGGTACCAAATTTTCCACTTTAAAAAGATCATGTAGTTGGTCTAATCAAATTATACATGGTCTAACCTAGTGAAGAAAATAAGAGAGATATAACCAAGATTTTCTATGCTATCCATTAAAAAAATAAATGTGATATCATTCTCATGAAATATTTAATTCTCAAAGTGGAGGCTATATAAGATATATTAATCAAGTAATATATTATATTGAAAACTTCAGAAAACACATAATAAATTTCAAGTGTATGAATATTTTAGTCCCCCTTTATATGAGATTACTCATCAATCAAAACCCCCCTTGATCCATATATTTTATATAATCAATTAAAGGGAAAGAGGTTTAATTGGGTTACCTTTATATTCTACTTCAATAGAGATAACATGAATTTAAAAATATTCATGAAATAATCTTTGATATAATCTCTTTTATGTTTTCTCCCCCTTAATGGGTGCACTCTCTTCCATTTGAACTGGTAGAAAATATCATCAGATAATATTCAAGATATTAATGTTGATAATCCACTATTGTGGAAAAATTGAAGTTTCTCTTAGATATTGAATAATCATTTCGACTTTTTGTCTTCCACTTTGAATGAACTTCACCTTTATTTAACTAAAATATAATCCCAAAAATACAACATAATAAGTAAAGGAATAAGGTAGAACACTTGTGAACTTCTTAATTGGAGCAATAATTCATAGAATTTCCTCTCAACCCAAGGACTTCATTTTTTGTAGCTTTAAAGTATTAACTAGTATTCATTCTTATATATCCTTTACATTTTAAATTTTTATCTTTCTTTGACAGAATCAACTCTTTAATTACATTCAACTTAATCTTGTGTGGATTTTTATCCTTAATTCCACCAGTAGTTAAGTACCATCCCATGGTGCTTGTTTTTCTATCTTCAACATCTCTATTTGAGCTGGTTGAATAGTTATAAAATTATTTGCATTATGTACAACCTTATTTCTCTTTCCACACAATCTTAGTGAGACACAAGAGTTGTAATGTATTGAAAAGTTCTTATGAAATTCTAGATCTTCATGGTGAATAACCTGTTTTACCTTATCATTTTCCCTATAAGGTGATTCATCCTCAGTTTTCTTCATTTCTTTAGTAACTTGGAATTGATAAGTGAAGATGATTAAGAAATCATTCTTAACATATCATGTCTTGGAGTTTTTACATGTCTTATTCAATGATTTTTAGTTACCATTCTAAGTAAAATTATAAAAATATTCTTCAAGAATTTCATCAATCAATATTATATTTTGGTTTCTCTCCAAGGTTGATTCTTTTCTTAATTCCATCTTTATTCCCTTCATTTACCTGACCTATTTAAAATGGTCTAAGTTTTGACCTATATTTCAATAGTTGAAGCATATTTTATTGGTTTAAATGTCATGTTTGGATTCCAACTTATCATTTTTCTCGGTAGTATCTTGCTTCAAAGTTTTCTTGAATTTCTTCTTTTTTCTTATTCCCCAAGGAAGAATTTTCTGATTTTGTTATTTTATTATTCATTTTTTGTGGTCCTTTCTTCACATAAATAGATGAATAGTGTATGGTTGGAATATACGAACACTCATCATAACCATGACCACTTATGTTGAAATAATCATAGAAGTCTTCACGATAACCAAATATATTATTCATAGATAGTTTATTCTCCATCTATGTATTTTTCTTTAGTTTTTTAGGTTTCGTTATCTATTCACATATAATTTACCTGATTGAATTCCTTATATAATTTTTATATATTGACACATTATGAAAATAATAAATGTCTCGATTACCAAATTTATATCAGTGCTAACAACAACCAACAAATCTCTTCCTTTTACTTATAGTACCAATCAGACCAGATTTAGTTCCTTTTTTTATGGGATTTTATTTCCTTATTTGTAGCATCATTTTGGGAGTAAGTTTTCTTGATCAAACTAGTATCTAACCTTGTTTTTTTTGGATTTATCATCATTTATATCAACCCAAACATTCCTAGATTTTGGATTTAAGCATGTACTAGTATATGAGACTATATTAGTAGAAACCAAATAAACTGGTTTTTGGGATAAATTATTCAATGAGTTTTTAAAAGGTTGATAAAGAGATGATATTGATACTATCTTGAAACCAATATAAGTATCTTTAGATAAATGAGTCTCATAAACATGTTTTATTGAAAAATCCCTTCTGGGATATTGACTCTCTTCATTTTTTGGGTGGAAGGATTCATTTTCACAGCAAGTTGGGAAGTTCAACCATGTGTATATTTTAAATTTCTCTAATTCAAGATCAAGTTAAAGGCACTTCATAGTGAAGGAAGAATTCCCATTTTAGACATATTTCATCTTTTCATCCCAATCACTTTTCAATTTAATAATATGATCTTAATGTTGTTTACTACTTTCAATCAAAAAATTTTCAAGGTCTTTGATAACTATAGATTTAACTTCCAATTGGGCTTCCTTGACATGGATAATAACTAGATGAGATTCTTACAATGTATGGATCTTCAGTATATACTCATCATGGAACTGTTTATTTTCTTCCAATAAATTTTCAAGTGCTTTAAGCTTACATGTTTTATCTTCAAGTTGAGTGTCTATGACATTCATGGAAACTTTGAATAATGTTTTAAGTGAATATATTAATTCTATAAAAACATGTTTTCTCACAGTACCCTCATCAAAATTCCATTGAAATTCTTCTTCAATTATTGAAATATTTTTATTAAAATGAGTCAAAGATTCTTATTTTTCTCTAAAAAGGTATATGATAACATTTCACCTATTGGATTTATTTTCAAGTGAATCCTCCAAAGTATTTTTTATTTTTAAAGATTCAATAGTTCATAAAAAAGATCTTTGAATGAACAAAGTATAATGAAATAAATTATTCAAGAACATTATTCATATATCTTTATAATTGAGAGTATAAGTATTCAACAATTTTGATAAATTAAAATACTTCACACTCTCTACAAACTTAACTAGATTCTTCATAGGAATCATTGTCAAGTGATCATAAAATAGAGAATTGACCATTATCTTATTTATTTGATATTTTTCTCAATATCTTTTCTCCATCTTATTCCTATTTATTTATTTTCTTATAAGAAACCTTAATATTTTTTTGAAAGGAGTGGAGATTAAAATTACACATTAGGTGCTTCAGAATCGGATTCCTATATTCCCTTAATATAAACCTTATAAAAAAAATTTGTGTATAGAACTCTAATCCAACCAGAGGAAGACCAATTATCTGATACCACTTATAGAGCCTAGATGGATCATGCAATGACATTGATAAGGGGTGAATCAGTGTACCTAAATTTTTACCAAATATTAATTTCTTTCAATTATCTCATATACTCTTGATACTGTAACCCAGTTAAGAGTAATGGATATATTGTTTGATATTAAAAATTATATACAAATTCAATGAAGAGAAAATAGACAACAACACACAAATAATTTTATAAGGTTCGATACACAGACCTTCTATATTCCATCATCAACCCATGGTTAATTAATTGATTCACTTATCACTATTTCATTGTAGTGATTACAAATGACTGGAATTGACACAAAATGTTTACATAGTATATAAAAAATCATAATGAGTCAGTGGAGTTATTTATACTGGTTTCACCATTCTTTAATGGTGTCGTTTATACTAGCACCACAAGTTCTTGAAATAAATTCAATAAACATACTAAAAAAGATATATCAACTACAATAGTTGAATTTGAATAAACTAGATCATCTTTTTCCTCTACTTAAGGTCCTAAACTTCTACCGAATATATAATATAATTTACATTTCATCCTAGTACTCTTGAATAGGAATATGGTGAAACTTCCACTTCAACTCATTGCTTTCTCAGAATGAACAACAGATGAATATATTAATACACTACAACTTGACTTATTCCTCACTTTATTAAATTCTTTGGTAGATATTCCTTTAGTGATGAATTTACTAACATGAATTATATGTTCCAGTGGTGTACACACTCTTCTTAAATATTATATTTAATAAAAATACTTTCAAACCTTCAAATAAATTCCACTTCATACATGTTTTGCATGGAATCCAAAACATTATAAAATACATTAATTTTATTTATTATAATTATGTGCTTATTAATTATGTTTTGATTAGATATAAATGTCTTTTTGTGTTCAAATAAGCTTGAATGAACTATTTTTTCCTTCTTCTATCAATATTTACACACCTTTTTTATGCACACACACTGTTCACTATTTTTTAGTTGAGTTCAATATATGTGTTTCCTATATTTGAATTAATGTATGCATGGAAGCATTCATGTATTCCTCAAAAGATTATCCATAAAAGACATTATGAGACCTTAAAAAAACCTTCACAAAAAGATTTCATAAAAAAACATCACATAAGTATATCACTAAGGCATTGAAAAAGTGCCCTCAAGTTTCTTTGTACAAATCTAGTATGCACTTCCATCAAATAAGAGGATAGGATTTCACAAAAAACACTGTAAATACATGATTAGTGTGTATACATAGAAGAAGTATTATTGTCTTCTTTGTGAAACTCAATAGGAGTGAAAAACTAAATACTTTCATACAGAACTGGATGTCTTTGCAAAGCATAATGAGGGTGCTTAAACACCAATCGTATGTCTGCAAAAATTCTTCACACAGGTTGTGAAAAGATCTTATTCATTAAATGAGAATGTTTTTTGGAATCCCCTTTTCTAAAAAGACTTTAAGGCTCATAGAAATTTATACTTATTCATGAGAATAAATGATCATAGAGGATCTATGTTTAAAGAAAAATGATAGCTCTTAGAATTATTCAAGAAATAGAAATTTCAACATGATCCGTGAAACTCATTTTATAGGTGAGGATCATAACCTTGAACTGATAATTAACCATGTTAAAATCCCTCAAATAATTTCATGTAATTTTGGTTTTTGAATTCCCAAATACACAATATTTGAATTATTCAAACATGGGTTAATTTTTTTGAAAATTGTGAAATTATTCTTTATGACTGCCATCTCATTTGTTGTGAATAAATCACATACATGAAATCATAAACACATAAAATCCATCCTCCCAAATGAATGATCTCAAATGTCCTATTATAACTACATTTATTATCCCTCTGAATCTTTTCTATTGTATTCTAATTTTAAATCAAAAAATATTTTAATTAATATTTTGATCCTATTCATCTCAATATTTAAACCACATTTTTACTATGGAAACCTCATGTTCATTTGAGGGTGGTTCTACCATATTATATGGTGAATATGTGGGGATGATGAGTGATAAGAGGAGGAAGATAATGGTGAATTTGAATAATGTGTGGCTGATCTCAAATAATAACATGAAGGAGATCATATGAACCTTATTAATCTAATTAGGTGGTGCTCATTATGTTCGTCTATTTAAAGAATATTCAATAATATCATTATAGGTATGTCCCACATCCAAACCCATATATTTCCCCATGATATAGTATATTATCTATGTCGTGTGATTCACAACTCGAGATAGAAATTAGAGATCAACATCAGTACACACTATCCACATGCACATGCTTATAGAACTGTGGGATTCCGGCCCACCCTATGCGTGGCTACAGCCATGCGCATCACTAGATTTACACATGGGATATAATGCACCATAGTATTCCTATATAGGCCTACTTTATTCCACCTATTAGGTGTGTCTTTTAATCCCCTTGATTCATGGTTTACCTGAGGTCCCATATGTTCCTTGGGTTGAGGATGGATTCTATTTCTTAGTGGGTAGGCCCATTTGTTTTAATAAAACTTAGAATAACTTCTAAGTGATATATTACATTATAAAGAAACAAAATCCCCTAAAAAATACTTAGTAAAAAATAAGAATCATCTATAATTCCACCTTCAATTTTCCTGGCCATGTTCTCTTTATCTTCAAATTCTTTCCTCACGCATGTATAAATTCTTTACATGGAAACCCTAAAATATTCTTCCAAAAATAAATGAATCATGCAAAAGAATATTTTCATGGTATTCACATTATAAAATTTTGAATATAATGTGAACTACCCTTATAAAATAATCACATGTATTTGAACTTAATAATAGTGAAACAATCATATGAGTTTCAGGAGAATTTGCTAACCTTGAAATATAATGCCATCAGATGAATCAATAAAAATTATCTATACATCATGAATAATTTTCAAAAACCAAGATGGATTTCCATATGAACTGGAACCCAAACTGTCTTTTGGAATGGCTAAAAGGGAATTCACAATCCCCATGTGCTGTAAACTAGTTCCTGGGTATCAAATCTATACTTTGGGAAGGATTTTAATAATGAGTATAAACATAAAAAACCAACAATTAAAAATGAAACATAACTGAATAATAATAACCAAATGAGATACAACAACTTTTATATTCAAGATTTAAAACTTTTAAACAAAACTCAAAAGTACTAGAAAGAAATGGGAACAAAAAAAGTCCCAAAAACCTCCACGAAACATGAAAGACATCACCCTCAAGCCACCCACTAAAAACACCTGAAATAAGTGGAAGAATAGAAAATATACCCCCACGCCATGAAACATCTTTCCTTTACCTAGGACATATATAAGAATGTCTACATACACCCGAAGGTGTATGTAGGGTATGAGCCAAAGATCAGTTGAATTACACCCAAAAAGAAAAGATTCCATGATTCAACATTATAATACAAATTAACCTGAGATTTTATACAAATACTTTGAAACATTTTCAAAAAAACATTTTATAAAAAACCATTGACAAGGAATCACTTTCAAGGAAAACCATTTCTTAAAAAACATGATTCAAATGAAGTATTAACAAGGTCCACTGTATACTGATGGATGGTACTATGTAACATATGCATCATGTCACAATAGAGAACCATGAGTAAATCCCTAAAGGTAACTATCACAAGTAGAACTCTAGAAACCTCATATGTACCTCAGTGAAACAATGGCATAATAATCAGATCCTGAAACTTTCTCATGAATGAAAAACTAGGAGGGAACATCCCAAGGGCCTAGTTTTCCCACCTAGGTACCTAGGATTCCCTTTGTTCTCAATTTAACATTTAAATTTTCACACAAATCATCACTTTCACATACATATACCAAGAATTATAAACACACTAGGAAATCACTACTTTAACAAACCATCACTTGTGTTGGCACCAAAATATTGGATGAAAAGAATGAAGAAAAGAAGGCCCCAAGGCCTGCCCTGCGAAGCCCCAACACGGAGCCCTCTAAAACAATGCAGCCTCTGCGAAGCAACGAAGGTAGGAAGCCCCTCGAACGCCTCTGACGTTAGTGAACCCACCGTGAAGCAACAGAGGGGGGATGCCCCGCGAACGCCCCTGACGTTCGTGAACCTTCCGTGAAGCAATGGTGGTGGGAAGCCCCGCGAATGCCCCTGACGTTCGCGAACCTTCCACGAAGCAACGGAGGCGAGAAGCCCCGCGAACTCCCCTGATGTTTGCGAACCCACCGTGAAGCAAATTAGGCAGTACCCCTTTGCGAACCTGGTTGATATTCGTGTCCAGCCGCGAAGCAACTAAATCCCCCTTCATGCCACGTGAGCTCTGCTTCGCGGCGCCTCTTGCCTATAAATACCCGGCTCCCCATGATCCCCACGAACATAAAATCCAACCTTTCTCCTTCCTATCTCCCAAATCGTGAAGCACCCTTTTCTTTGAGAATCATGAGCTAGGTGAGGTATTTTTGCTTCATGAGGTGCCTCTGTATTGTCTTGTTTTGATCCCCTCTTCCGAGAGGGATGCCTTTTGTGAAGCCTAAGGGCTTTCATGAAGGAAGGGGATCCCAAAGGGGACCAAGGTTGTCGCGGAGTGTTTATGATTTATGAAACACCCCTCTTGTACACGTGATCCACATGCCGAGGCAGGGTCACTGTACTTCGTGAAGCACACTGCTTCACGGCACTTTGCTTCGCGAGGCACCTATGCACCGCGAGGCAGTTCTCCGCGAACACCCTTCCACTTCAAGAAGCACCTCCCAATTGAACCTCTGACCCATGATAAGTCTAAAGCACCCCACTTCGCAAAGCACACCCCTTCGCAAGTTCCCTTCTCCACACAGAGAAACCGAGAACCACAAGGCCTCCACCTATGGACCCCTCTACTTGGCAATTCCTTTTCCCGTGCGACCCTCTAGGTCTGCACAAAGTGACTTCAAAGTCCCCTGGATGATACTACCTGTATATTTGCTTCGCCTAATGCTTATTCATATAGGCACTCTAATGGATATTACTTCTTCGCATAGCCACACTAATGTGGACCCCTCAATGGTTCGCTCTGCAACCCCCCTTTTGCATGACATTTCCGGTACCTTCCCTCCCACCAAGAGCATAGGGTACTAGTTATGTAAGTCCTAGGGCTGCGTATTAAGCCCACCTAATCCAAGATTCAGGACGTTAAACTACCAAGCACCTCATCCTCAACACAGGACGTTAAACTGTGATCTAGCCTCGTGCCTTGCATGCAGGGTCCCCCCAGCTCGGACATTCGTTATTCCCCACTCGTCTCCACGGGGATGGGATCACCCCTCACATGGGATGATATCCTCTTTCTCGGAGTGGCGTTTTTCCACAGGGGAAGGGAAGCCTCCTTGGTGTAATCCCCTAGCCCCTCTCACGGAAGGTAGTACCCATGCACCTCCGTACTTCCCCACCATCAAGGCCAGTAGAGGGTGTGATAGGGAACGAGGCCCCTCCTTTCTTCGGTCCCAAATCCCTCTCCTGTTGTGCTTTGTCACCCTCGGGCCTCCATCCTAGAGTAATTCCCAGCACCATGGTCCACCTAACGCGTAATCCCTTCTTCGCTTCCCATGGACGCACCCTTCGTGACGTGATCGTCACGTCCCTGCAACCTCTTGTTTCTCACACCGAGCATGACTCACGTGAGCTTAGAGTGAGCACCGACCCTGACCCCTACCTTTAGCGAACTAAGAGGACTTTTATCCATTCTAAGTCATGGTATGTAAGAAGCCTCCATGAGGTTAAAGACCATCACCCAGTCATTCCGACTTCTTCATGTCAGTTCACCAACCACCATGGGCCACCTTAGAGCGTAAGCCCCAAATTCCCCCGTCCCGCATGACGTTAAACTGCACACCTGAACTACAGGGTCTTTGATCCATGTCAAGGAATGGTACGTAGGAAGCCTCCCTGAGGTTCAATCCCATCATCCACCTAGACCAAGGTCCTTATTCACGTCGGTTCTTCGATACCCTATTCTGAACTATGTGGACTTTTATCCATGCCAAGGCATGGTACATAGGAAGCCTCCACGAGGTTCAAGCCCACCACTCGGTTGTTCCGACCCCATCCACGTCGCTTCACCACCATCCCGCATGACTTTAAACTGCATCCTAATCCAGTGGTAAGCCATTGTGACACATCCGAACTACGAGGTCATTGATCCATGTTAAGGCATGGTACGTAGGAAGCCTCCCTGAGGTTCAAGCCCAACACCTATCGGACCAATGTCCATTTTTCACGTCGGTTCACCAGCATCCAATCAGAACTACGTGGACTTTGATCCAGGTCAAGGCATGGTATGTAGGAAGCCTCCCTGGGGTTCAATACCATCACCCAATTGGACCTTCAGTCCACCCTCACATCGGTTTGCTGATGACACCTTTCTGAACCACGAGGACTTTGATCCATGTCAATGCATGGTATGAAGGAAGCCTCCTTGGTGTTCAAGCCCAACACCCAATGGACCAAGGCCCCCCTTTACGTCGGTTCTCTGACACACCCTCATCCCACATGATGTTAAACTAAATCTCAATCCAGCGGTAAGCCGTTGTGACCCCACCATTCATCTAGACCAAGGTCCTCCTTCACGTCGGTCCACTGGCATCCAACCCGAACTACATGGACTTTGATCCATGTTAAGGCATGGTACGCAGGAAGCCTCCCTAAGGTTCATTCCCACCACCCATCGGTCACTCCTACCCCCCTCATTAACGTTAGTTCTCACCAATAGAACTACGCAGACTTTGATTCCCTGCCACAGGGATACGTAGGAGGCCTCTTCGAGGCTCAATCCCATCTCTACTACCATCTCCATGATGGTCCCAACTCATTCCTACTCCAATCCATTCAATTTTCCATCACCCATTCTGATTCTTATCTGGGCCGCCACATCCCGGTGAGATCATGCCACCTCATTTCCCCCCAAGGTATTAGGGAAGTCGCCCACGTGCTGGCCCCAATATCGGTGATCCCTCAAGGGGGGTTATTTAACATGATCCACTCTAGTTAGTGTTCTGATCAGCCCGATCCATCTCTATTGGACGTTAAACTTTCGGCATACCCTATGTTAAACATCGAAAGCTGAGGAAAACCATAGATACATGCCTGTGGCATATGATTCCCCGCGCTCGATGTGGGATGACTTGGGCTTCTTCACACTTGAGAAGCCCTATAATAAGGGACAAAAGGCAGACACATCAATTCCCTAGTGTCCAGACATGCCAGTGATGTCTCAACGTGACTATGTTGGGCGGAGAAAAAGGGAAGTGATGGTAAGAGGGGGGGTGAATTGCCTTTTAAAAAATGATTAACAATTTAAAATCAAAGTTGAAATGCAGCGGAAATAAAAGAGGCAAGACACAAAATTGATAACGGAGTTCGGCCAAAAACCCGGCCTACGTCTCCGCTCCCAACTCAACCGTTGAGAGATTCTACCGCTTGCTTTTCAATGGTTTTAGCAAGAAACCCACTAGGCTTTGAGGTAGCACTAGAACCTATTACAGCTTGCTTTTGATGGTTGAGCAAGAACCCACTTGCTTTTAATGGTTGAGCAAGAACCCACTAGCCTTCTTACAGGTGAAGGCTAGCTCACCTATGACACAAGCCTTTTAAAATGAAAGGCTTGAAGAAACCTCTTCACACCTTAATGGTGATGTGAAACCCAAAAGAAAGAGGGATGAAGAAAGAGTTTGGGGTTTGTAGGCACAAACCCAAATTTAAAGCTCAAAATAAATAAAACACTAAAAACCGTAATTGGGAGAAGCCTTGGGAGCCTTTGATTGATTGATGATGTTGAAGGACGCTTCCAAGCTTCTTTGAAGGAGCTCCTTGGATGTGGAAGTTGTTGGAGCAAGGTGGGTTCCTTGAAGGAAGTCCGCCGGAGGTACGCCAAATGATGGAAAATGTGTCCGTTGGCTTCGTATATGATCCGAGTAGTGTCTGGGGCTTCCTTGGCCTTTATTTATAGGCATGTAACCCTTGGGGAGTCTTCGGAGCCGTTGTAAAGGGCCTCGGAGCCATTGGAGGCCAAATGGGAGTTGACTGGTCAAAGCCAACGGCTAGTTTGACTGGGCTACCGGCTGGCCGGTACAGCTCCACCGGCTGGCCGGTGCCTTGGCAGAGGAGAAGAATTTTGGTCCAGGCTCCACCGGCTGACCGGTGGAGGAGCCATCGGTTGGCCGGTGGTGAGGCAGTAGCTGATTCTTCTTTTCCAGGCACCACCGGCTGACCGGTGCCAGAGCCACCGGCTGGCCGGTGGGCAGACAGTAGCTACCACTGTTTGACTGGATGCCACCGGCTGGCCGGTGACAGAGCCACCGGCTGACCGGTGGAACCTGGCAGTGGGCAATGCCTCTGCCAGGTCCACCGGCTGGCCGGTGCTATCACACTGGTTGGCCGGTGGACTGAATTTCAGTCCACGTGATGTGCTTCATGGCCCATTTCCTTGGAAATCTTTTGCCTATAAAACAAAAACACTTAAAACAATGTTAGAAAAATAATAAAGTGATTGTGATCATGAAAATTAAACCACGAGGGGATATGAGAGGTACAACAATCTCCCCCTATTTTGATGATCACAATCACCGAAACAATCAAAGTAAAATACTGAAATTAAAGACATTCTTAAAGGATAATTTGAAAATAAATCAAAGCATGAAAGAAAATATTCTCCCCCAATCAATCAAGAAATTTCTCCCCCTTTGTGATTATCAAAATAGAATGGGGCATAAAACTTGATTGAGGGAAAGGGTTTGAAAAACTAGATATGAGAATTGAAAAAATCAATTGAGATTTTTTAAATTGAAATGAAAATTTGAATAACAGTTTGAATTGAAAGTTTTGAATCAAAAACCAATTGAAATTTGAAATTTGAAACCAAATGAAATTTTTGAAATTAAGAGTTTTGAATAATGAATTGAAAATTTAAATTGAAAAAAGAATCGAAAGAAATTTTTGAATTTAAGAAAATTTCTCCCCCTAAATAAAACAAAAGATCATCGGAAAAAAAAACTATTTTTGGCCCAGAGAGACTCGCCAAAAGGGATTTTTCAATCCAAATTTGTTTCATGGCGGGTCTTCTCCTAAAAAACTCGTCCGAATAAAAAAAAGATTTGGGTTGACCGTACCGGGCATTTTTGCAATCACACTCATAAATGAGGTGCCCGGGTTTCTTACAATAGTTACAAAATTTATAACTAGAGCTCCCCCTTACAAAAACAGTTGGAGCATGGGAGGAGGAAGCTACATTGGTATATCCTAGACCTTGGGTGGTTCTTGAAATTCGTTGGGAACCAAGCAATTTTGAAAGATTTTGTTCCCCTTGGGTGAATTTGGCTAGGGATTCTCTAAGGTCCTTGATGGTTGATTCCAAAGAATCAACATTGGGAAAATTTTGGATTTTAAGGGAGAGTTCCTCCTTCTCTTTGAGAAGTTGTTCTTTTTCGGAGGAAAGTTTTTTGAAATTCTTTTTCAAAGAAACAAATTTAGAAGAAAGTTCATGAAAACCATTTTCTAATTGGTCTCTAGCATGTTGGAGTTCTTCATATGATAAATGATTAAAAGAATTAGAAGAACTAGAGGAGGAAGAGGAGGAAGAGTCTACCTCATGTTTTGCCATTAGGCATTTTGTACCTTGGTCGCTTGAGGATAAGGAGGAGAAGGAGGAGCTATCACTCCAAGATGCCTTTGAAGCCTTCTTCTTTCCCTTCTTTTTCTTGGCCCTTTTCTTGTGAAGTGGGCAAGCGGGTTTGAATTTTGCATCGGGTTCTTGCTTTTGAGCGGGTTCTTGCTTTTGAGCCATGCTAGTACCTTCATGGGTTAGCTCTAAAAATTTCCAAATATCATAAGAGGTAGTGCAAGAAGAAATACAATTAAATATATTACGGTCTAAGCCACAATGAAGAGCATTCATGGCTTTGCCATCAAGCTCGAAATTTGCAATGTCGGCGGGGGTCCATTTAGACTCATCGGGAGAAGAGAGCGTAAAACCATGCATAACAATTCTAAAAATAGGATAGCTAATGCTTTTAAGAAAAGTTGACATGCGGGTTTTCCAAAAAGTATAATCGGCTCCATCAAAGAATGGAGCACGATCCAAAGAATGTCCTTCATGGGATTGAGAGGAAGAAGCGGTAGAAGCCATCAAAAAATAGGATCTTTAATTTGAAACCGGTTAAGGAATTATTCAAAATTTCCCTCTGATACCAATTGTTGGGTGGAGAAAAAGGGAAGTGATGGCAAGAGGGGGGGTGAATTGCCTTTTAAAAAATGATTAACAATTTAAAATCAAAGTTGAAATGCAGCGGAAATAAAAGAGGCAAGACACAAAATTGATAACGGAGTTCGGCCAAAAACCCGGCCTACGTCTCCGCTCCCAACTCAACCGTTGAGAGATTCCACCGCTTGCTTTTCAATGGTTTTAGCAAGAAACCCACTAGGCTTTGAGGTAGCACTAGAACCTATTACAGCTTGCTTTTGATGGTTGAGCAAGAACCCACTTGCTTTTAATGGTTGAGCAAGAACCCACTAGCCTTCTTACAGGTGAAGGCTAGCTCACCTATGACACAAGCCTTTTAAAAGGAAAGGCTTGAAGAAACCTCTTCACACCTTAATGGTGATGTGAAACCCAAAAGAAAGAGGGATGAAGAAAGAGTTTGGGGTTTGTAGGCACAAACCCAAATTTAAAGCTCAAAATAAATAAAACACTAAAAACCGTAATTGGGAGAAGCCTTGGGCGCCTTTGATTGATTGATGATGTTGAAGGACGCTTCCAAGCTTCTTTGAAGGAGCTCCTTGGATGTGGAAGTTGTTGGAGCAAGGTGGGTTCCCTGAAGGAAGTCCGCCGGAGGTACGCCAAATGATGGAAAATGTGTCTGTTGGCTTCGTATATGATCCGGGTAGTGTCCGGGGCTTCCTTGGCCTTTATTTATAGGCATGGAACCCTTGGGGAGTCTTCGGAGCCGTTGTAAAGGGCCTCGGAGCCGTTGGAGGCCAAATGAGAGTTGACTGGTCAAAGCCAACGGCTAGTTTGACTGGGCTACCGGCTGGCCGGTACAGCTCCACCGGCTGGCCGGTGCCTTGGCAGAGGAGAAGAATTTTGGTCCAGGATCCACCGGCTGACCGGTGGAGGAGCCACCGGTTGGCCGGTGGTGAGGCAGTAGCTGATTCTTCTTTTCCAGGCACCACCGGCTGACCGGTGCCAGAGCCACCGGCTGGCCGGTGGGCAGACAGTAGCTACCACTGTTTGAATGGATGCCACCAGCTGGCCGGTGATAGAGCCACCGGCTGACCGGTGGAACCTGACAGTTGGCAATGCCTCTGCCAGGTCCACCGGCTGGCCGGTGCTATCACACCGGTTGGCCGGTGGACTGAATTTCAGTCCACGTGATGTGCTTCATGACCCATTTCCTTGGCAATATTTTGCTTATAAAACAAAAACACTTAAAACAATGTTAGAAAAATAAGAAAGTGATTGTGATCATGAAAATTAAACCACGAGGGGATACGAGAGGTACAACAGACTACTCTCCCAACTGAAGGTTGTTGCCCTGGCCGGAACCTGTAGAATGTCCTGACAGAAGCAGCGTAATTAACCGGCGTCCATGGAAACATGGCACGGGGAAGAGTTTCATGAACAAGGTATTAAATCTATGAGGGAGACCCAGACTAGGTGATGAGTTCCAAGAAGGAATCCATAGAAGGAAGAACTGACATCCCATCATCCCATTTCGATCAAGGAGCAAAATTACCTAAATAAGGAGTGAATTCCACCCACCTTTGGAAAGTGGGAATGTGGGGCAACAAAAATCAGCACCTATCGCGCTCAAGCGGACGGACGCTCTCGCCCCAGTGAAAGCGTCGGAAACAGAAATGGTGAACCTGACGTGAAGTTCTTCTCCTCAATGTGGAGATTAGTAGCACTTGAGGCATCAGTAGATTGACGTTTCACCGGATCTAGGTATCTGGCACCGAGTCCCGCCAAGAAAATAGTGGGCCTAGCGTGAAACTCACCAGAAGTTGGGGCAGTCAAAACGTTGGGCATCTCGATCTGCGGCATTGTCAGTGCGGATCCCTCTTACCGACCATGGAAGAAGGAATGGTGCTGGGGAACTGGGTGTCGATTCCTTTTTCTGTCAATGCTAATGAGCTGATCTCCCTACCTTCAGGAACCCATCCAATGCATCCATAACTCGATCACCTTCCACCCACCGACGTGGGGGCAGGGGAAATATCAATGAAGCTACCCCGCGTAGTTTTTCCTTTTCTACGATGGCCTCGATTTCCGTGGCTACTGGGCGCCCACGCCCCCTCTCCCCATCGGAGATTATCCAATGATGGGTAATAAATGACCTCGTACGTAGGTACGAGGAGTAAGGGGTCATCCCTACGAGGGACATGGCCCAACTAGATTTAGAGGTGTCTGCGCCTTGCCGTCAACACCGCCCCCAAGGGCCGCGCAGGGAGCCGCTCCTCCCCACTCCAACCTTCAATTGTTTCGGGAGTCTGTCCCCAGAATTCCTTGACGACTCCATGCCATACGCCACTGAGGTAGGGGATGTTCGGGCCCACCCAACCAGAGTCCCGTCCCAGGGGTTCGCAGTAAGGACCCCCACTAGGCCGCACCAGCATCGCCGCCCGGATCCCCGAGTTGAAAAGCAAGTAGACTATCTACCTGCACCACTAGTACTGGCCCAACTGACCCGACACCAGCGTTGGGCGTAGGCCGAGGAGGAAGCCCGTCGGGGGACGTCAACGTCAGTGGCTACCATTGTCCAAGACACCGCCGACGTGCATCATCAACTCCCTACATACGCTGAGCAGGGGTAGTTATATACCTGACCCAGATCGAGGCCCCAAGCACCCCATGGGGAGGCTGGTTCGACTCTTCTAGTTGCAGGCACATGCATTGGCCACTGCGGATTAACCCGCAATAATGCCACCCACTACGGGGGCCCTCCCTGTGCAACCACCACATAGGATGCATGCGTTTCCCGCTCCCAGGCCCAACTTGGAGATATGACCTGTACCACCTTCAACCTGAATGAGGGCCTTCCCCATGGTAGAAACACCGCATATGGGAACCTGTCATGTACTCATTACACTAGAGATGGAGTCGTCCTCTCTGCCATGGACCTCCGGGGTAGGGGCGTTGCACGTCCGATCACTCTTCTATGTGAGGACCCTCCTCACATCCTAGGAGCAAACGACGAAGGTCCTATTTGTCTTATCAACCAGAGGGGTGGGGATCAACTTTATTTCACCGACACCCAACACGGAGGTCCTACCCTTGTTCGGTCCGATCAGTATCGGGACCTGCCCCACACAGACGTCATTAAGGGAACCAAGCATGGAGGTCATACCCATGCTCCTGTCAAGTCCAGTAGGGGTCCCACCGATACTATCATCTAGCATGGAGGTCCTCCCAGTGTCCCCTTTGACATCTGCCCCAGTGCTCCTCGCACCCCGGTCCACTCAGGAGGAAGTCCTCCCCACCCCAACACTACTACGGCCAAAGGGCCTCCTCATGCTGGGAGTTGTCCCTTCCCCAAATAGCCATCCCAGGGTAGGAAGGTGGGTCGTCGTAGCCGCAAGAAGAACACATAAAGGATTCAGACTGAGATTAAACCGGTCTGTTTCTCAGATTCCGAAGCAGAGCACGACTCAGCGGTGGAACCCTCCCCTTGGTCCTCTATGTCAAGGACCGGGGCAGGGACAGGGCGTATCAACCTCATCCTTCCAGAGTGTGAAGTCTGTAAGATTACCGCCTCTCTTCATAGGTACATCCAGGAGGAGGAAGTTCTGGGAGTCCCACAGGTTCCGACTGTTCATTCATCGCCATCATCACTAGAAGCGCCCTCTACCTCGACCAGAGATCACATAGAGCTATTTTGGGGACCGATGACGGTTGAGAAACAGCGTGACCCAGTGCTGGTAACCGTGATCCCTAAACCAGAAGTTGTGGCTATCAGCCCATCGTATCGTGACATGGTGGTCCGATCACCGCACTCCTCGGAGGATGGCCCAGAATTCGACAGCCAGTCGGCTCGTTCGCCATATTCTCTACCACCCAGCCTATCGTCTCAGCGGTCCACCTCAATACCGCTACCAGTTCCTCAGCTACATTCGGTTGCGAGTGGGGAAATACAGGGCCTAACCCTGAATCTGAGCCCAGGAGATTTTGGAACATTCTAGCAGCGGATCACTTCCTGGAGAAGTTCTGGCCGACGGCCACATTGAACTCTTGTGCGCCAGAATCTCTCACCCAAGAAGAAGTCGAGTGCTTCTGCCATACCCTATGGGCGACGCACTTTCGTCTTCGCTATCATCGGGTGGTGTATCCCAGGAGCCAAGTTCAATATGAGGAAATTAGTGAGCAATGTCGTCTGGTCGATTTGGATGCACTCCCCGTGGCCCAGTGCCCTGAGTCACCAGGTCTCCAAAGGACCCTCCAAAAAAAAATGCATTCATAGTTTCTGGGTACTCCGCAAAATCATCAGGAAGTATACCCCCCATGTGCAAGTCCATGGATGGGGGAAGTATGCTGCCCTACTCTTCAGCCCTATTCGATGGCAACCCGACTCGATATGTGATATTGAAGACGTGCCCCCGAGAAGGGTCACAGTCCATATGGATGATGTCGTGGACAAGGAGGACGACCAAGATTTTATGGATGGAGACTTCCCCCCTAAGGATGTGCTAGCATTGTTGGACCCATAAGGGAGGATTACTCGCCAATAGAGGAACCTCCTAGGTCTCCCTACACCCACCGAGTTACTGGTGCTCAGTCGGAATGCCGGTAAGGGTAAAGAGCACATCGGAGCCGTCAAGCACTCCAACCCATCTTCCTCAATGCAAAAGATGGAGGAGGATTCCGAGAAGACCGCATTGCATCAGCAGCTTGCTGAGTAGAAGAGGCTGGTTGATGAACTCCTGGCCGAGAGCGCTATAGAGCAACGACCCAACTATGGAAATCCTAGGCCGGGGCAGTAGGGGTAGGAACAACTTCGCCCAGGCAAGGGCCCTCCAGGAAACCCTAGTCATACCTCCCCGCGGACAGGGTTGAAGCCGGAAGTCACGGCAAGAGGGCGCAATACGTCTCACCAAACCCTCCCGAATGGCATGGAAATCTGAGGAATCCGGACCGGGTTCCTCCAGCTCCCCTCAGGCCGCTCCACCCATCGCTCCACGAGCCATTGATCACACCTACCATGTCGAAGAGCCCAGAAACACACTCATGGTTAGGGATCCCCGTCAAGACAGGGAACCTCACCCGGACGACCCAATGGTGGAACTCATCGCCCGCCTTGAGGTGTTGGAAACGCGGAAGGTGGTAGTCCCACCAAATGGAAAGCCGTATCCAGTGTGGGCGGATGATATGCCTACACCCCTAGGTTTTTGAAATCCCACTTTATCACCTTTTAACAGGATAGGGGACCCACCATAGCACCTGGCCCACTTTTCCTCCAGGTGTGGCCCCATGTTGGGAACTCCAGCACAACAAAAGGCCGCCAAGCTCGGATGTTTTGTGCAGACATTGGAAGGCCCTGCGTTTGTTTGGTACAACCAGCTCCCCATTGGTTTGGTGACCGGCTGGGAGGATCTTCACCAGAAATTCCTATAACAGTTCAGCTCCACCACGCAAAAGACCAGCATCGCAGACCTCTTCAGGTGCAAACAAAGGCCTGATGAGCGAGTCAGGGACTTCATCGCCTGGTGGAAGGGGCTCACGTATTCCCTCGACATGCCATTGACTCAGGAGCAATTACTGACGATGTGCGTAGGGAATGTCAAAACAGAACTGGTTCCTTCCCTCATCACTCCAAACTACCATGGAGGGTTCCGAGACTTCTTAGATAAGGCCCAGCACCTCGAGGAAGCTCTGCAACAGGCTAGCCAGGTGCATCCGCTACTCCTTGTGATCCCAGCAAGGAGGGGTTCCAGAGCCGAGCCCGCCACAGTGGCCCAAATAGAGGCCCCCAAGCAGCTAGAATTGCTACAAGTAGCCCCAGCCCCACAACCTCATAGAGGCCCTCCACCTCAGGCACAACCTCCCGCTCAGCAGCAACCACCTCAGAATCGGTAGGTTCCTTCGCGGAACGCGCCACCACCTCCTAGGTGGGACAATCAGGCTCCGCCTCCTCGGCAGGCCCCTCCGGACCCTCGTCTGGGCCAGACTCCCATAGCCCCCTATCCGGAGAAAAGACACCAGACTTACCCGTTCTGTGAGGATCAGGTCCCCGGTTACTTCTGTAGTGCCCTAGAGTAGGGGATTATGCGCCTACATGAGTGAAGAAGGCCAGTAGAGGCGAATCTCACTGATCACCCCAACTACTTCCCCTATCATTGGACTATGGGGTACACCCTCAAGCAGTTCTATGTGTTTAAGGACTGTCTCCAAGACTAGGTGGATAAAAACATCATCAGGTTGGGCCCGACCCCAGCACAAGTGGCGGGTGTCTTTGTAAAGTCAGAAAGCGATAGCGACAACGGAGGCGAGTGGCAGTAGGTTCCCAGTCGTGGATCCCAGAAGTAAAATGACTGGATGGCTTGAAAGACAGTAATATACACCCATGGTATTATTCGGGCACACCTGAATCACCCAGAGCCTTCAGAAGCTACAAGTACCGCCTCAGTGTCATCATCTCATCCGACCTCCTCCCAGAAGAGCAAGCATCGACGGCGCAAGAAGAAGCAGCACACTCCACCAATTCCATCGTCATCTCGCACTATCAGCGACTTCATGCCCCCTGAGACGGGGATCCCTCCCAGAGTCCACCCAGTGGTGGATGATTCGTCAAGTGATAGTCAAGGGTACGCTTTTGTTAACACCGTTGAGTTGGTAAACCCCTATATGAATCCCGACGAAGGGGAACGCCAGGAGAACCTCCCTAACATCCCTAGACGATGCCAACATCGGTGGAACCGCGACCATATGGGTCATCAAGGAATGTCAGCTGACACTTTATGCCAGGCCGTGTATCCCACAGAGACCAGGCAGCAGGCCCAGCGCAGAACTCAGCACGTGTAACCTCCTCATCTGGTGTCCTCAGATCTAACTCTACCGCCGTTTGTGATACTGGATCAGGCAAAGTTACCTCATCTGTACTGCGGCCAGTCTCACCCTGCTACAGGCCAATATCAGTTGTCTGGTCCTCATCCGGAAGCTGCTCTTCAGGCCTCAACTAGTGAGCAATGGGACGTGCCTAGCACCAGCCAACCACCAGTCCTGCCGATAGGGCCCGTTGTGCCTCCTATTGCAGAGCGGCCTCCTGTAAACAGAAGCTCATGCTTGGCACCGAAGTACGATGTCCTCAAGAACCTCACCGACATCTCGGCAAGGTTTTCTATTCTTGAGGCTCTTCTCCTATCATCAGACATGAGTGAGGCACTTGCTGAGGCCCTAAGGAGCCCCCTCTAGTTTGAGATGGAGGTAGCAGCTGAAGAAGCCTTCCACACTGAGGAAATTGAGAATTCCGAATTCCAGGAAGTTATCTAATTCTCTGGTGAAGATTAAGACCCTCCCATACAGGGGCACATTCTCCTGCTATATATCACTAGCCAGTTCAATGGCGTGGAAGTCCGTCGCTGTCTTGGTGGCATGAGTTCTGGGATTAACCAATCCCGACTTTGACATTGCGGAAGCTGGGGTTTTCTGAAGATGATATAACTCCCTCTGACCTTAGAATCCTAGGATACGACAGGACCGAGCAAACCCCGGTTGGAAAGATCCACTTGAAGACCTAGTTCAGTGGCCTAATTGCTAGTACCAAATTCATGGTTGTCGCCCAGGACACCGCGTACAACGCATTGATGGGCAGACCATGGATCCACCTTCATGAAGTGGTCCCTTCATTGTATCACCAATGATTCAAATACTCCCTCAATGGTCGAGTATGCGTGCTCCAAGGAGATGTGTCTCCTTTTGCCTCTTGTGAAGCCCGTTATCTGGATGCTGACTACTACAAGAGCAAGGATAAGCAGGTTCTGGAAAGTGAGGTTGAACCCGTCCCGGTCAATACTGATCCCTGGGAAGATCTGGATGATGCCTATGTTTTCCCAGTCCATCGACTAGAGGCCACAACCCCCGAAATGGTGTGGTGTTTTGTTGTTTCAGGTACAATAGAAAGGCATATTTCTAGGTCCAAGAAATGGTGAAAAATCACCCCGTACTCCTACACCAACTAGGATTGGGTGATCCCAGAACCTCCTACCCCCGTACGGTATCGGGATGTCCGCCCCATGGCAAAATAGGTACATCATACGTGTCTATTCCACCAGGCTGGAATTAACCAGCTCAAGCTGACACACCACTACTGCTTTGATATCATCAATCGTGGACCTTTGGGATGAAGGCTATATGGGATTGAATCAACTTCCTTCATCTCCATGGTCTCGACGGCACATGAATCTCCTGATGTGTTGACCACTGCCACCCAAGTTGGTACTAGCCTCCCATCATAGTCTGGTGGCACAGAAGCTATTACCCCTGTGGAAGATCCCTCCACAAGTGGAGAAGAGGATCTAGAGGATGCTCCCCCCAACTTTGAAGAAGGTGTCTCTACCACGGTCAATGAACTGGTACAGGTAAACCTTTGTAGCGAGGTAGATCCGAAGCCCAAATTGATCAGTAATGCCATGTCCCTCGAGGAGCAGCAATGGTACGTGAACTTCCTTAAGTAGCATTGAGATGTGTTTGCCTGGAGTTATGGCGATATGCCATGGCTAGATCCCCATGTATCTGTCCACTGACTTGGTCTTCTGATGAACCATCTCGGGTTCAAGAGGCCTCCCAGAAAGATGCACCCTTCTCACGGTGCCATGGTTGAGGCCGAAGTTGATAATCTTATCAAATCCAACTTCATCAAGGAAGTCTAGTACCCCAAGTGGCTAGCCACCATTGTGCCAGTCAGGAAGAAGAACGGGAAGATCAAATTCTGTATCGACTTCCGTGATCTCAACTTCCACTGTCGGAAGGATGATTTTTCCCTCCTAGTGAAAGAGTTGTTGATGATGCCACAACCGGGCTCCAGGCCCTCTCCTTCATGGATGGGTATTTTGGGTACAACCAGATCTGGATGGACCCCGAAGATGAGTATTAAAATGCTTTTAGGTCCCCTCAAGGTACTTTCTGTTACCAAGTTATGCCCTTCGGCATAAAAAATACAGGTTCCACCTATCAGCAGGCCATACATCGCATATTCAAGCCAATCCTAGGAAAATTGGTGGAATGATATGTGGAAGATCTGGTGGTCAAATCCCACCAGTGATCGGACCACCTCAAGGACCTTGAGAAAGTGTTCGGTTTCCTCCGCTCCTGCCACCTAAAGATGAACCTGTGGAAGTGCGCCTTTGGGGTCACCTCTGGGAAGTTTCTTGGATTTGTTTTCAGATACCAAGGCATTGAGATCGACCAAGATAAGATCAAATCCATCAAGAAGATGCCTAACCTGAGTAATATTCGGGAGCTTCGAGGTCTTCAAGGCCACTTATCCTACATACGCCGGTTCATTGCGAATCTGTCTAGCAAGTGTAATCCCTTTTCCCAGCTCATTAAGAAAGGTTTTGCCTATGAATGGGACGGAGAGTGTCAGGCCGCCTTTATGAAAATCATGCAGTATCTACTCCAGCCTCCGGTCTTGATGCCACCCATATCTGGGAAGTCATTGGTATTTTATGTGACTGCTCTAGAACGATCTCCCGATGCCCTACTCACCCATAATAACAATTAGGGGACAAAGAACAACCTCTATTACCTCAGCTGCATGCTCCTCGATATGGAGACCAGATACTCCTCTATTGAGAAGAGATGCCTTGCGCTTGTATTTTCTGTATAGAAGTTGCGACATTGATGTTATTAATATTTTCATGACTTATTATATTCCCACTTTACTTATTTTATATGAAATGTGCATAATTTGTGTGAAATATTAATGTTTTAATATTAAGTATAATATTTGAGCATTTTTAGAAGTAGTCAAATTGAGTCAGTTTAATGTTTTAATTATAACTATCACTATACTGATCCAAATTGTGTGGTTCTTGTTTTCTAGGATTCTCCTTTCAATATAAAACATTTCATTAGAAGGAACCATGATCCAATTCTGCCATTTGAAGGGTCATATGGTCCTCACAAACAAGACCAAAGAATCTGTGAAGAAACTGGACTATTCATGAAGATTGATTTACTGGGTTCAATCTAGAAGTTCAAAAACCTTAACTCTCCACCATAATTCGGGGGACACTACATGTCATCTTGGATAAAAATTTCATGGCCCAAATCCAAGTACAAGGGGCCCAAATAAATCTTTGAAGTCCAGCCCACCATTCTGTCCGAGAATGAAAATCAGTATAGTATGCATGACATATCTCCTGATGTAATCATCCAAGCGAGATGAGATTTTTCAGTGTGAAAGAGGGTATGTAGGCGGCCTACTTTGTTGAAGAAACCATTCGGATTTGAAGGCATCTTAATATTCAAAAACCCTTTTACATTATGGACTTCAAAAAGACTGGATTGAAATGGACAGTTTATGTTTGTTTATTAAACCGGACATAACTTTTTATCCTTACGTCCAAATGACTCACAATTTTGAGAGTAGTCGGAAAACATTATTGCCTAAAACTTTGAAGAAGAAGATATTTGAATATTCGGCTGTCTGAATTTCCAAATTGGCGATGAAAGTGGAGGGACAGATTGGGAATGCAAACAGTCCACTCCTTGGGCTATAAATACTCTCCCCTTCTCTCCTTGAGAGGGGTTGGCATTTCAGAAGAGAGGAGATCATATTGGCACGACCAAAGATTTTCCAAAGGCTTGGGAGGATCTTCCAAACTCAAGTTTTCACTTGAGTGACCTTTCCTCCTCTCTTTCTTTTCACTTACTTTTGTGTTCTTCATTTTTGTAATCTTGTAATTCTCTTTCTTTGTAATTCTGTTTTAATGCAAGTTACTTCTTCAATATCTCTTATTATCTTCCACCTTCTGTATTTTAATATTAATGTTCTTAAAATAGTTTAAATTTAGTTCAATCCTCTTCCCTTCTTTAGCTTCCTCATTCAATCGAAAGTTCGTTTTTAATTATCATCATTGTTCGTGTGTGTGTGTCGATGTACCACTCTTTTCTTATCCCTTTCTTTTTCTTCTCTTATTATTTTATAATCATAATAATTATAACCAGATTATTAATCACCCAAATGGATGAGTAAATCTCTCATTGGGGTGAGTTATAATTTAGGTATGTTAAGTGATTGAGAGCTTCTGCTCGATGAATATTCTTTGAATTAACATTGTGTATGTTGGACTTAACATGTCATGGATTAATGACTTGTTTTGTTTAACATGTGGTTTCCATGGATTATTGGAACCATAAATACACAACCATAAATAAGATCTGATTGAGATTATAACCTTAAGTTAAGTTAAGTATTGGTTTAAAGCCTTAACACTTAAGAATTCTAATCAACATCATCTTGTGACATGGGTGTTAATTTAAATGCAATATAAAGCAAAGCTCGAGGATATCACAAGCTTAACTAACCTAATGATGAACTCACCCCAATCTTTATCAATTTGGTAAATCAAACATCATCCATAAATCATTTCAATTAAGCTCTGCAAACAAACCCCCCTAATCAAAATACAATCAACTAAAAACAAACGACTACTACAAAGTATCATCGCCGAGGATTCGACCCGAGTGCTGCTATACACATTAGCAGAGCACCGGAACCTTGAACGGTCGATAGGAGACAATCGGCCGCACTTTCAAATGGCTCCGTTGCCGGGGATGGTGCTTTAAGTAGTCATGAGTTTCTGGTTATTGTCAAGAACACACAAAAAAAAACAAATTTTTAAAAAAAAATTGAAAAAAAACACAAAGAAAAACCCGTCTTCTCATAAAAATCATAAACTGAAAAAATACAAAGAAAAACCCGTATTCCTCTTTCTTCCAAAATCTCTTTGAATGCCCCGTAGCCTTCCAAACAATCCCTCGGATTTGTTTGACCCTGAAATTGAGTGAACACTTCGCCAACTTAGGAGGAACATAAGAGATACTCAAATAATTCAAGAACCAGTCCTCATTCAACCAATTGAATTAGATATGGCCAATCCTAGGGAACAAACATTGAAAGAACTTGCTGCCCCTGATATGAATTACCAACCTCTTGGTATTAAATATCCAAACATAGAGGCTGACTTCGAACTCAAGTCGGGTTTGATTCATCTTCTTCCTCATTTCCATGGTCTAGCTGGTGAGGATCCTCATCTTCACCTCAAAGAGTTCCAAGTGGTCTGCTCAACCATGAAACCTCAAGGGGTTTCTGAAGAACAAATCAAGCTTAGAGCTTTCCCCTTTTCCCTAGAGGATTCTGCCAAGTCTTGGCTCTACTACCTCCCACCTGGTTCCATAAACTCATGGGTTGACATGAAGAGACTTTTCCTTGAGAAGTTCTTTCCCGCTTCCTGAACAGCTTCTATCCGAAAGGAAATAAGCGGCATCCGTCAATTCCCTAATGAATCACTCCATGAGTATTGGGAGAGGTTCAAAAAGATTGTGGCAACTTTTCCACACCATCAAATCCCTGACCAACTCCTGATCCAATACTTCTATGAGGGGTTATTGGCTATGGAGAGAACTCTCATTGATGCCGCAAGTGGCGGTGCTCTTGTTGATAAAACTCCTGCAGCTGCAAGAGAACTCATAAGCAACATGGCTGCAAACACGCAACAATTCCATACTCGAGCACATGCTCAAGTGAAACAAGCCCAAGAGAATCAATCCATAGAGCCCAACAAGATGACTGAGTGGATGAGTGAACTTACAGGTCTTGTGCGTCAACTAGCAGTGGCTACCAAAGCCCCAACCTCATCTTCTCCACAGTCACTATTCCCTGTACCTATCAAGAATTGTGGAATCTGCAACTCTCCATCTCATCCGACTAACACATGTCCACAACTTCAAGATGATCCATCTGATTCATCTAGTCCAATGGAGCTCAATGCGGCATATGCTCAGCGAAACTTCAACCCTCAACAATCAGGTCAGTTTGTTAGAAACTTCAACCAACCCCACTCTGAGCCCTTCTCTTCTACCTTAAACCCACCTCTGAGGTATGGTAATCCCATTTCTCATCCTCCTCAATTCCCTCCTCAAAACCCAAACCAATTCCAATATGGTCAAGGTGGTGGTAACTTCCATCAACCTTATCCTTTTGTTCCTCAAACTCAAAGGAACAATCCTCCTCCTGGATTCCACTATCCTAACGAGCCTTCCCAATTCCCCACCCAATACAATCGCTTTCCCAAGAACCAAAATCAAGGCCAACCCAATTTGGGACATGCCTCTTCTTCTAAACAACCATGTGAAAGTGCTGTAGAGGATCTTTCTTCCTTCACCCGTTCTAGCCTAAAGAACATTGAAACCCAAATAGGACAACTTGCATCCCACCTTAGCCAGCAACAACCATCCAATTCATCCCAACTCCCAGCTCAACCATTACCCAACCCCAAGGGTAATGTAAGTGCAATTTCACTTAGATCAGGAAAGCAACTTGCTATGCCTCAAGATAAATCCTCAAACCCCCCTTTTGATGTTGATCTAGAAAATGAAAAGAACAAAAAGCTGGAAAAGGAACTTGAATCCACTCCTTCACCTTCTTCCATTCCACTTAGGAACCCAATTCCTTTTCCTCAAGCCATCTCCAAGCCTAAGAAGTCCTTTGAACCTGATCCTGAAATGCTTGACATGTTTAGACGTGTTGAAGTAAACATCCCCCTCTTAGATGCCATCAAACAAATCCCTAAGTATGCCAAGTTTCTTAAGAAATTGTGAACCCATAAGAGGCAACTTAGGAACATTGAAAATGTTTCAACTCAACAGTCCATTCCCATGAAGTGCAAAGATCTAGGGACCTTCACGGTTCCATGTCAAATAGGGAATTCCAACTTTGATGATGCACTCATAGACCTAGGAGCCTCAATTAATGTCATGCCCAAATCCATTTTCTCCAACCTTGGTCTAGGTCCCTTGCACCCAACGGGTATTGTCATTCAATTAGCCAATCGAAGCACTGCCAGTCCTGAGGGGATAATTGAGGATGTTCTTGTTCGGGTCAATGATCTTATCTTCCCAGCTGATTTCTATGTCCTTGACATGGAAGGTGAGACGACCTCTTCTCGATCTCCCCTAATTCTAGGAAGACCATTCCTCATGACTGCGATAACCAAGATTGATGTCCACTCAGGCATCTTATCCATGTAATTCGGTGACCAACTGGTCAAGTTCAACATTTTCCAAGCCATGCGATACCCATCTGAGGATCACTCTGCATTCTCAATCCATGCTTTTGAGGACACTTCTAAGATTCAATCGAACCCCAATCCACCATGTTCTTCATGTTCTAATGATAAAGGATCTTGTGAAATCTACACCATTATTAACAAAGTCATAAATGGTGTAGTTGATGTGGACCTCTCATTCATAGACTCCATCAATCTAGAGGAACTTGAAAACTCTCTTGAATCCCACATCAATTCTGATCTCTACTGCTCCACCTTGGGCAGTGTTGAGGAAACTGATCCAAACCCATCTAGAATCCCTTCTCCTACTCCTAACTTGTCTAGCTCTCCAATAAAGGCTGAAACTGATCTAAAACCACTTCCTTCACACCTCAAGTATGCATTCCTTTTCCATGACCCCTCCTACCCTGTCATTATCTCTGCTTCACTTTCTGAAACTGAGGAGTCCCAACTTGTTCAAGTGTTAGAGGAAAACAAAAATGCCTTAGGTTGGACCCTAGAGGATATTCCAGGAATCAACCCTGCCCTTTGCATGCATCACATCCATATAGAGGAATCATCCAAACCAATTAGGCAACCTCAAAGAAGACTCAATCCACTCATACTTGAGGTAGTTAGGGAAGATATTACCAAGCTTCTTCAAGCTGGTATTATCTACCCAATTTCTGATAGTGAATGGGTTAGTCCAATTCAAGTCGTTCCTAAGAAGGGCGGGATAACAGTTGTCACAAATGAACATGGAGAAGTGGTCACAACTCGAGTGAAAAACAAATGGCGTGTGTGCATCGATTATCGCAAATTGAATGCTGAAACACGAAAAGATCACTACCCACTTCCTTTCCTTGACCAAATGCTTGAGAGATTGGCCGGAAAGTCACACTATTTCTTTCTTGATGGTTACACCGGCTACTTACAAATTCCAATCGCACCTAAAGACCAAGAAAAGACCACATTCACTTGCCCCTTTAGAACCTATGCCTATAGGCGAATGCCTTTTGGACTTTGTAATGCTCCTGCAACATTCCAGCGGTGTATGATGAGTATCTTTTCTGAATTCATTGAGAATTGCATGGAGGTCTTCATGGATGACTTTACCATTTATGGCGAGTCATTTGAATCTTGCTTACATTCACTCTCTTTGGTCCTTCAAAAGTGTGTCAAGTGCAACCTTGTGCTGAATTTTGAAAAATGTCACTTCATGGTTTCAAATGGGATTGTTCTAGGGCACATAATTTCTCAAGAGGGTATCCAAGTTGATCCAGCCAAAATTGAGGTGATCCAATCACTTCCTGAACCCAAATCAGTTCGAGACATTCGGTCCTTCCTTGGTCATGCCGGTTTCTATCGGCGATTCATTCAGAACTTCAGCAAGATTTCCCTCCCACTCACTCGTTTACTTCAAAATGATGTCACATTCAATTTTGATGAGGCTTGCAAGAGATCCTTCATTGAACTCAAATCTGCTCTCACATCTACTCCAATAATCCAACCCCCAGATTGTTCCTTACCATTTGAATTGATGTGTGATGCTTCTGATAGGGCCATTGGGGCTGTTCTTGGTCAAAGAAGAGAAAACATTCCTCATGTCATCTTTTATGCCTCAAAAACATTGGATGAAACTCAATCACACTACACTGTGACTGAAAAAGAACTTTTAGCTGTGGTCTTTGCCTTGGATAAATTCCGGCCCTATCTCTTAGGTGCCAAAATCATCATCTTCACGGACCACTCAACATTAAAGTTCTTACTTAAGAAAAGTGATTCCAAACCAAGGCTAATAAGATGGATTTTAATGCTCTAAGAGTTTGACCTTGTGATAAAAGATAAACCTGGAAAAGAAAACCCTGTGGCTGACCACCTGAGTAGAATTTCTAATTCTTCTCATTCTGAAATAATTGATCCTGAATTTCCAACTGAACACCTCTCATCTCTCACTCCAAAGTTACCATGGTATGCCCCAATTGTCAATTACATGGTTTATGGTGTTTTCCCTGAATATTTTTCAAAAGAACAAAAAGAAAAGATGAAAAGTGATTCAAAGAATTATTTTTTGGAAGAGAATAAACTTTGGAAAACTGGGGCTGACATGGTAATTAGGAGATGTGTTGATGAAACTGAACAATCCTCCATCTTGGAATTATGCCACTCAATGCCTGGAGGTGGCCACTTTGGACCACAAAGGACTTCTCGAAAGGTCCTAGATTCTGGATTCTTTTGGCCTTCACTCTTCAAGGACTCACACGAGTTCTGTCAATCATGTCCCACTTGCCAAAAGTTTGGCACAATTTCTAAAAGAAACGAAATGCCTCAAAAGCCATTAATCTTCTGTGAGCTTTTCGATGTTTGGGGCATCGATTTCATGGGACCTTTTCCCCCTTCCAATGGATTATCCTACATTCTCCTTGCTGTTGACTATGTTTCTAGGTGGGTCGAGGCCAAACGCACTAGGAAAGACGATGCTCAAACTGTGAGTGAGTTCCTCAAAACCCATATCTTCCATCGATTCGGAACACCACGTGCTTTGATAAGTGACTTAGGAACTCATTTCTGTAATAGAACCATGGAGTCACTTTTGAAAAAGAATGGGGTTGTACATAAAACATCCACTACATATCACCCTCAAACAAATGGAATGGCTGAACTTTCTAACAGAGAAGTGAAAAGAGTGCTTGAAAGAATTGTTAAGCCCACAAGAAAAGACTGGCCCGATAGACTTGGTGAAGCACTCTGGGCCTATCGAACAGCCTATAAGACACCCATTGGGATGTCTCCATTTAGGCTAGTTTTTGGTAAAGCCTGTCATTTACCAGTTGAAATCCAACATAAGTCATTTTGGGCTGTCAAAATTTGTAATTTAGATTGTGAAAAATCTGATGAAGAAAGATTGTTGCAGTTGACTGAATTGGAGGAGCTTCGACTCGATTCGTATGAGAACTCCATTCTCTACAAAGAAAAGGCAAAGTCACTCCATGACAAGCACATTATTCGAAAGGTATTTCATGAAGGTGAAAAGGTAATGCTCTTCAATTCTCGATTTCGACTTCACCCAGGTAAGCTCAATTCTCGTTGGGATGGACCTTTTATTATTACTAATGTTTACCCATTTGGTGCAGTGCAAGTCGAAGACCCTTCTTCAAAAAGAACATTCACGGTAAATGGACACCGGTTAAAGCATCACCATGAGAGGCCATTCACTTCAGGTTCCACATTGACTTCCATTGACCCACCACTAGATGGAAATGGCGACCCACCAAATCCAAACCAGGGGGCACCTCTTTCCCTTTAACTCTCTATCTATCTCTTCCTCTCTCTACCACTTTCTTCTTCTTCCTCTCTCTTTCATTTTGTTACCACTTTATTCATCAAACCCTTTCTTTTTATCTTTCTTGTGTGGGTGTGTATTTTAAAAAAAACCTTAAAAACTAAAAAAACCAAAAAACACAATTACTTAAAAAAAAATTACAAAAAAAGAGTCATGCTTACTCACCATCTAGTTTTGAAATTTTGTCCAACCATTTTGGGGAGTCAAAGGCTTGTTTTAAACTCAAATATATTGAATTTTTATCTCAAACTTGGGTAAACAATTTTGTGTCAATAACAAACATTTTGAATGAACAATTTTTGGTGGAAAATGATTCTCCCCTACCGTGAGGAATAACATTAGCCTTCATTCCAAGGTCATCTATGGCCATCTTTGTCATTGTGTGTCTTCACCACTGATTGTGAGTCTTGAGTTTGTGGACCTTCGAGCTGCATTTCCATCTTTTGTGTGCATTAATATGATAGAGGCATTTTCTAAGCCACATGAGAATCAGAATAGCCAAATAGCCTCCTGTTACCCTTACATTGATCCTACTTTTGAAAGCCCCTTTGAGCCTATGAAAACCTTTCTTTTGATAGCCACATTACAAGCCTAATACCTTGTCCCACCCAACATCTTCATGGATTTTCATTGTACAATTTATTGAAATTTAAGTGTGGGGGGAATGGACTTCATTTTTGGGCGTACTTTCATTGATTTCCAATGTGTCATCATATGCTTGAGGGAAAGCATCCATTCAAGTGTGGGGGAGAGGTTGTAATTCTGTGAGCTTTGGGGTGTATATGTGTAATTTTCATTTGTACAAAAGTCATTGAAAAGTGTTCAAAAAAAAATGAAAAAAAATTATATTAAAAAAATGATGAAAAAAAAAGGAATGGGTTGTGTCTTGGGTGGGTCAAAAATCATTCATCATCAACCTTTGATCGTGTTATAACTACTAAAATTAGTTCCATGAGAAGATCAAACATGGGTTGGGAGATGACTGTGAGACTTGTTTCAAGCACAACTTTCGAAAAAAAAGAGCAAAAAGAAAAAGAAAAAAAAGAACACTTGAATCTTTTTGTATTGTGTCATTATTGGAAGTCTTCCATGTTGTACATATTCCATCATCTCACCCTATTCCATTTTCTATCTCCCTCACTTTTCATTCATCACACATTCATGCCCTTGTAAATATGTGTTTCTATTTCCTTTCAAATCAAATTTCAAAAAAAAATGTGCATTGATTTTTCCATGTTGGTGTTTTTAACCCCTCTTTTCCTTTGGACATTATATACCTACCGTCCCATAGCCACTGAAAAACCCCTTAAAAGACCTCTTGATTCTTGTACACATTATATTTGGGAATGGAAGCTGAGAGCTCTTACAAACTCTTTATTTTCACTTTTTGTTGGTGAATGAGTGAACCTCCTAAAATACATTTTTATCATCTTGAGAGGAGTAAGTTTTGAGTGCCTACATTTTCTAATTCAAACCTTGAACATGAAAAAATGAATTGTTTCTGATGCATTATTGTGAACCAAATTTGTGATGGAATTCAATTTGGATGAGTGAAATAGTCTAAACCTCCCCTGATTGGAGAAAACAAAATTTTTATATTTGTTGGTGAGTGAAAATGATTTTGTTATGTTTTTATATTTGTTGCACATGAAGACAAGCGCACATCTAAGTGTGGGGGAGTTGATGTTATTAATATTTTCATGACTTATTATATTCCCCCTTTACTTATTTTATATGAAATGTGCATAATTTGTGTGAAATATTAATGTTTTAATATTAAGTATAATATTTGAGCATTTTTAGAAGTAGTCAAATTGAGTTAGTTTAATGTTTTAATTATAACTATCACTATACTGATCCAAATTGTGTGGTTCTTGTTTTTTAGGATTCTTCTTTCAATATACAACATTTCATTAGAAGGAACCATGATCCAATTCTGCCATTTGAAGGGTCATATGGTCCTCACAAACAAGACCAAAGAATCTGTGAAGAAACTGGACTATTCATGAAGATTGATTTACTGGGTTCAATCTAGAAGTTAAAAAACCATAACTCTCCACCATAATTCGGGGGACACTACATGTCATCTTGGAAAAAAATTTCATGGCCCAAATCCAAGTACAAGGGGCCCAAATGAATCTTTGAAGTCCAGCCCACCATTCTGGCCGAGAATGAAAATCAGTATAGTATTCATGAAATATCTCCTGATGTAATCATCCAAGAGAGCTGAGATTTTGCAGTGTGAAAGAGGGGAAGTAGCCGGCCGACTTTGTTGAAGAAACCATTCGGATTTTAAGGCATCTTAATATTCAAAAACCCTTTCACATTATGGATTTCAAAAAGACTGGATTGAAATGGATAGTTTATGTTTGTTTATTCAACCGGCCATAACTTTTTATCCTTACGTCCAAATGACTCCAAATGTTGAGAGTAGTCGGAAAAAATTATTGCCTACAACTTTGAAGAAGAAGATATTTGAAGATTCGGCTGTCTGAATTGCCAAATTGGCGATGAAAGTGGAGGGAAAGATTGGGAATGCAAACAGTCCACTCCTTGGGCTATAAATACTCTCCCCTTCTCTCCTTGAGAGGGGTTGGCATTTCAGAAGAGAGGAGATCATATTGGCACGACCAAAGCTTTTCCAAAGGCTTGGGAGGACCTGCCAAACTCAAGTTTTCACTTGAGAGACCTTTCCCCCTCTCTTTCTTTTCACTTACTTTTGTGTTCTTCATTTTTGTAATCTTGTAATTCTCTTTCTTTGTAATTCTGTTTTAATGCAAGTTACTTCTTCAATATCTCTTATTCTCTTCCACCTTCTGTATTTTAATATTAATGTTCTTAAAATAGTTTAAATTCAGTTCAATCCTCTTCCCTTCTTTAGCTTCCTCATTCAATCGAAAGTTCGTTTTTAATTAGCATCATTGTTCGTGTGTGTGTGTCGATGTACCACTCTTTTCTTATCCCTTTCTTTTTCTTCTCTTATTAATTTATAATCATAATCATTATAACCAGATTATTAATCACCCAAATGGCTGAGTAAATCTCTCATTGGGGTGAGTTATAATTTAGGTATGTTAAGTGATTGAGAGCTTCTGCTCGATGAATATTCTTTGAATTAACATTGTGTATGTTGGACTTAACATGTCATGGATTAATGACTTGTTTTGTTTAACATGTGGTTTACATGGATTATTGGAACCATAAATACACAACCATAAATAAGATCTTATTGAGATTATAACCTTAAGTTAAGTTAAGTCTTGGTTTAAAGTCTTAACACTTAAGAATTCTAATCAACATCATCTTGTGACATGGGTGTTAATTTAAATGCAATATAAAGCAAAGCTCGAGGATATCACAAACTTAACTAACCTAATGATGAACTCACCCCAATCTTTATCAATTTGGTAAATCAAACATCATCCATAAATCATTTCAATTAAGCTCTGCAAACAAACCCCCCTAATCAAAATACAATCAACTAAAAACAAACGACTACTACAAAGTATCATCGCCGAGGATTTGACCCGAGTGCTGCTATACACATTAGCAGAGCACCGGAACCTTGAACGGTCGATAGGAGACAATCAGCCGCACTTTCAAATGGCGCCGTTGCCGGGGATGGTGCTTTAAGTAGTCATCAGTTTCTGGTTATTGTCAAGAAAACACAAAAAAAAACAAATTTTTAAAAAAAATTGAAAAAAAACACAAAGAAAAACCCGTCTTCTCATAAAAATCATAAACTGAAAAAATACAAAGAAAAACCCGTCTTCCTCTTTCTTCCAAAATCTCTCTGAATGCCCCGTAGCCTTCCAAACAATCCCTCGGATTTGTTTGACCCTGAAATTGAGCGAACACTTCGCCAACTTAGGAGGAACATAAGAGATACTCAAATAATTCAAGAACCAGTCCTCATTCAACCAATTGAATTAGATATGGCCAATCCTAGGGAACAAACATTGAAAGAACTTGCTGCCCCTAATATGAATTACCAACCTCTTGATATTCAATATCCAAACATAGAGCCTGACTTCGAACTCAAGTCGGGTTTGATTCATCTTCTTCCTCATTTCCATGGTCTAGCTGGTGAGGATCCTCATCTTCACCTCAAAGAGTTCCAAGTGGTCTGCTCAACCATGAAACCTCAAGGGGTTTCTGAAGAACAAATCAATCTTAGAGCTTTCCCCTTTTCCCTAGCGGATTCTGCCAAGTCTTGGCTCTACTACCTCCCACCTGGTTCCATAAACTCATGGGTTGACATGAAGAGACTTTTCCTTGAGAAGTTCTTTCCCGCTTCCCGAACAGCTTCTATCCGAAAGGAAATAAGCGGCATCCGTCAATTCCCTAATGAATCACTCCATGAGTATTGGGAGAGGTTCAAAAAGCTTGTGGCAACTTGTCCACACCATCAAATCCCTGACCAACTCCTGATCCAATACTTCTATGAGGGGTTATTGGCTATGGAGAGAACTCTCATTGATGCCGCAAGTGGCGGTGCTCTTGTTGATAAAACTCCTGCAGCTGCAAGAGAACTCATAAGCAACATGGCTGCAAACACACAGCAATTCCATACTCGAGCACATGCTCAAGTGAAACAAGCCCAAGAGAATCAATCCATAGAGCCCAACAAGATGACTGAGTGGATGAGTGAACTTACAGGTCTTGTGCGTCAACTAGCGGTGGCTACCAAAGCCCCAACCTCATCTTCTCCACAGTCACTATTCCCTGGACCTATCAAGAATTGTGGAATCTGCAACTCTCCATCTCATCTGACTGACACATGTCCACAACTTCAAGATGATCCATCTGATTCATCTAGTCCAATGGAGCTCAATGCGGCATATGCTCAGCGAAACTTCAACCCTCAACAATCATGTCAGTTTGTTAGAAACTTCAACCAACCCCACTCTGAGCCCTTCTCTTCTACCTTTAACCCACCTCTGAGGTATGGTAATCCCATTTCTCATCCTCCTCAATTCCCTCCTCAAAACCCAAACCAATTCCAATATGGTCAAGGTGGTGGTAACTTCCATCAACCTTATCCTTTTGTTCCTCAACCTCAAAGGAACAATCCTCCTCCTGGATTCCACTATCCTAACGAGCCTTCCCAATTCCCCACCCAATACAATCGCTTTCCCAAGAACCAAAATCAAGGCCAACCCAATTTGGGACATGCCTCTTCTTCTAAACAACCATGTGAAAGTGCTGTAGAGGATCTTGCTTCCTTCACCCGTTCTAGCCTAAAGAACATTGAAACCCAAATAGGACAACTTGCATCCCACCTTAGCCAGCAACAACCATCCAATTCATCCCAACTCCCAGCTCAACCATTACCCAACCCCAAGGGTAATGTAAGTGCAATTGCACTTAGATCAGGAAAGCAACTTGCTATGCCTCAAGATAAATCCTCAAACCCCCCTTTCGATGTTGATCTAGAAAATGAAAAGAACAAAAAGCTGGAAAAGGAACTTGAATCCACTCCTTCACCTTCTTCCATTCCACTTAGGAACCCAATTCCTTTTCCTCAAGCCATCTACAAGACTAAGAAGTCCTTTGAACCTGATCCTGAAATGCTTGACATGTTTAGACGTGTTGAAGTGAACATCCCCCTCTTAGATGCCATCAAACAAATCCCTAAGTATGCCAAGTTTCTTAAGGAATTGTGAACCCATAAGAGGCAAATTAGGAACATTGAAAATGTTTCAACTCAACAGTCCATTCCCATGAAGTGCAAAGATCCAGGGACCTTCACGGTTCCATGTCAAATAGGGAGTTCCAACTTTGATGATGCACTCATAGACCTAGGAGCCTCAATTAATGTCATGCCCAAATCCATTTTCTCCAACCTTGGTCTAGGTCCCTTGCACCCAACGGGTATTGTCATTCAATTAGCCAATCGAAGCACTGCCAGTCCTGAGGGGATAATTGAGGATGTTATTGTTCGGGTCAATGATCTTATCTTCCCAGCTGATTTCTATGTCCTTGACATGGAAGGTGAGACGACCTCTTCTCGATCTCCCCTAATTCTAGGAAGACCATTCCTCATGACTGCGAGAACCAAGATTGATGTCCACACAGGCATCTTATCCATGGAATTCGGTGACCAACTGGTCAAGTTCAACATTTTCCAAGCCATGCGATACCCATCTGAGGATCACTCTGCATTCTCAATCCATGCTTTTGAGGACACTTCTAAGATTCAATCGAACCCCAATCCACCATGTTCTTCATGTTCTAATGATAAAGGATCTTGTGAAATCTGCACCATGATTAACAAAGTCATAAATGGTGAAGTTGATGTGGACCTCTCATTCATAGACTCCATCAATCTAGAGGAACTTGAAAACTCTCTTGAATCCCACATCAACTCTGATCTCTACTGCTCCACCTTGGGCAGTGTTGAGGAAACTGATCCAAACCCATCTAGAATCCCTTCTCCTACTCCTAACTTGTCTAGCTCTCCAATAAAGGCTGAAACTGATCTAAAACCACTTCCTTCACACCTCAAGTATGCATTCCTTTTCCATGATCCCTCCTACCCTGTCATTATCTCTGCTTCACTTTCTGAAACTGAGGAGTCCCAACTTGTTCAAGTGTTAGAGTAAAACAAAAATGCCTTAGGTTGGACCCTAGAGGATATTCCAGGAATCAACCCTGCCCTTTGCATGCATCACATCCATCTAGAGGAATCATCCAAACCAATTAGGCAACCTCAAAGAAGACTCAATCCACTCATACTTGAGGTAGTTAGGGAAGAGATTACCAAGCTTCTTCAAGCTGGTATTATCTACCCAATTTATGATAATGAATGGGTTAGTCCAATTCAAGTTTTTCCTAATAAGGGCGGGATAACAGTTGTCACAAATGAACATGGAGAAGTGGTCACAACTCGAGTGAAAAACAAATGGCGTGTGTGCATCGATTATCGCAAATTGAATGCTGAAACACGAAAAGATCACTACCCACTTCCTTTCCTTGACCAAATGCTTGAGAGATTGGCCGGAAAGTCACACTATTTCTTTCTTGATGGTTACACCGGCTACTTCCAAATTCCAATCGCACCTCAAGACCAAGAAAAGACCACATTCACTTGCCCCTTTGGAACCTATGCCTATAGGCGAATGGCTTTTGGACTTTGTAATGCTCCTGCAACATTCCAGCGGTGTATGATGAGTATCTTTTCTGAATTCATTGAGAATTGCATGGAGGTCTTCATGGATGACTTTACCATTTATGGCGAGTCATTTGAATCTTGCTTACATTCACTCTCTTTGGTCCTTCAAAAGTGTGTCAAGTGCAACCTTGTGATGAATTTTGAAAAATGTCACTTCATGGTTTCAAATGGGATTGTTCTAGGGCACATAATTTCTCAAGAGGGTATCCAAGTTGATCCAGCCAAAATTGTGGTGATCCAATCACTTCCAGAACCCAAATCAGTTCGAGACATTCGGTCCTTCCTTGGTCATGCCGGTTTCTATCGGCGATTCATTCAGAACTTCAGCAAGATTTCCCTCCCACTCACTCGTTTACTTCAAAATGATGTCACATTCAATTTTGATGAGGCTTGCAAGAGATCCTTCATTGAACTCAAATCTGCTCTCACATCTACTCCAATAATCCAACCCCCAGATTGGTCCTTACCATTTGAATTGATGTGTGATGCTTCTGATAGGGCCATTGGGGCTGTTCTTGGTCAAAGAAGAGAAAACATTCCTCATGTCATCTTTTATGCCTCAAAAACATTGGATGAAACTCAATCACACTACACTGTGACTGAAAAAGAACTTTTAGCTGTGGTTTTTGCCTTGGATAAATTCCGGCCCTATCTCTTAGGTGCCAAAATCATCATCTTCACGGACCACTCAGCATTAAAGTTCTTACTTAAGAAAAGTGATTCCAAACCAAGGCTAATAAGATGGATTTTAATGCTCCAAGAGTTTGACCTTGTGATAAAAGATAAACCTGGAAAAGAAAACCCTGTGGCTGACCACCTGAGTAGAATTTCTAATTCTTCTCATTCTGAAATAATTGATCCTGAATTTCCAACTGAACACCTCTCATCTCTCACTCCAAATTTACCATGGTATGCCCCAATTGTCAATTACATGGTTTATGGTGTTTTCCCTGAATATTTTTCAAAAGAACAAAAAGAAAAGATGAAAATTGATTCAAAGAATTATTTTTTGGAAGATAATAAACTTTGGAAAACTGGGGCTGACATGGTAATTAGGAGATGTGTTGATGAAACTGAACAATCCTCCATCTTGGAATTATGCCACTCAATTCCTGGAGGTGGCCACTTTGGACCACAAAGGACTTCTCGAAAGGTCCTAGATTCTGGATTCTTTTGGCCTTCCCTCTTCAAGGACTCACACGAGTTCTGTCAATCATGTCCCACTTGCCAAAAGTTTGGCACAATTTCTAAAAGAAACGAAATGCCTCAATAGCCATTAATCTTCTGTGAGCTTTTCGATGTTTGGGGCATCGATTTCATGGGACCTTTTCCCCCTTCCAATGGATTATCCTACATTATCCTTGCTGTTGACTATGTTTCTAGGTGGGTCGAGGCCAAACCCACTAGGAAAGACGATGCTCAAACTGTGAGTGAGTTCCTCAAAACCCATATCTTCCATCGATTCGGAACACCACGTGATTTGATAAGTGACTTAGGAAATCATTTCTGTAATAGAACCATGGAGTCACTTTTGAAAAAGAATGGGGTTGTACATAAAACATCCACTGCATATCACCCTCAAACAAATGGAATGGCTGAACTTTCTAACAGAGAAGTGAAAAGAGTGCTTGAAAGAATTGTTAATCCCACAAGAAAAGACTGGCCCGATAGACTTGGTGAAGCACTCTGGGCCTATCGAACAGCCTATAAGACACCCATTGGGATGTCTCCATTTAGGCTAGTTTTTGGTAAAGCCTGTCATTTACCAGTTGAAATCCGACATAAGTCATTTTGGGCTGTCAAAACTTGTAATTTAGATTGTGAAAAATCTGTTGAAGAAAGATTGTTGCAGTTGACTGAATTGGAGGAGCTTCGACTCGATTCGTATGAGAACTCCATTCTCTACAAAGAAAAGGCAATGTCACTCCATGACAAGCACATTATTCGAAACGTATTTCATGAAGGTGAAAAGGTAATGCTCTTCAATTCTCGATTTCGACTTCACCCAGGTAAGCTCAATTATCGTTGGGATGGACCTTTTATTATTACTAATGTTTACCCATTTGGTGCAGTGCAAGTCGAAGACCCTTCTTCAAAAAGAACATTCACGGTAAATGGACACCGGTTAAAGCATCACCATGAGAGGCCATTCACTTCAGGTTCCACATTGACTTCCATTGACCCACCACTAGATGGAAATGGCGACCCACCAAATCCAAACCAGGGGGCACCTCTTTCCCTTTAACTCTCTCTCTATCTCTTCCTCTCTCTTCCTCTTTCTTCTTCTTCCTCTCTCTTTCATTTTGTTACCACTTTATTCATCAAACCCTTTCTTTTTATCTTTCTTGTGTGGGTGTGTATTTAAAAAAAAAACCTTAAAAACTAAAAAAACCAAAAAACACAATTACTTAAAAAAAATTACAAAAAAAGAGTCATGCTTACTCACCATCTAGTTTTGAAATTTTGTCCAACCATTTTGGGGAGTCAAAGGCTTGTTTTAAACTCAAATATATTGAATTTTTATCTCAAACTTGGGTAAACAATTTTGTGTCAATAACAAACATTTTGAATGAACAATTTTTGGTGGAAAATGATTCTCCCCTACCGCGAGGAATAACATTAGCCTTCATTCCAAGGTCATCTATGGCCATCTTTTTCATTGTGTGTCTTCACCACTGATTGTGAGTCTTGAGTTTGTGGACCTTCGAGCTGAATTTCCATCTTTTGTGTGCATTAATATGATAGAGGCATTTTCTAAGCCACATGAGAATCAGAATAGCCAAATAGCCTCCTGTTACCCTTACATTGATCCTACTTTTGAAAGCCCCTTTGAGCCTATGAAAACCTTTCTTTTGATAGCCACATTACAAGCCTAATACCTTGTCCCACCCAACATCTTCATGGATTTTCATTGTACAATTTATTGAAATTTAAGTGTGGGGGGAATGGACTTCATTTTTGGGCGTACTTTCATTGATTTCCAATGTGTCATCATATGCTTGAGGGAAAGCATCCATTCATGTGTGGGGGAGAGGTTGTAATTCTGTGAGCTTTGGGGTGTATATGTGTAATTGTCATTTGTACAAAAGTCATTGAAAAGTGTTCAAAAAAAAATGAAAAAAATTATATTAAAAAAATGATGAAAAAAAAGGAATGGGTTGTGTCTTGGGTGGGTCAAAAATCATTCATCATCAACCTTTGATCGTGTTATAACTACTAAAATTAGTTCCATGAGAAGATCAAACATGGGTTGGGAGATGACTGTGAGACTTGTTTCAAGCACAACTTTCGAAAAAAAAGAGCAAAAAGAAAAAGAAAAAAAAAAGAACACTTGAATCTTTTTGTATTGTGTCATTATTGGAAGTCTTCCATGTTGTACATATTCCATCATCTCACCCTATTCAATTTTCTATATCCCTCACTTTTCATTCATCACACATTCATGCCCTTGTAAATATGTGTTTCTATTTCCTTTCAAATCAAATTTCAAAAAAAAATGTGCATTGATTTTTCCATGTTGGTGTTTTTAACCCCTCTTTTCCTTTGGACATTATATACCTACCGTCCCATATCCACTGAAAAACCCCTTAAAATACCTCTTGATTCTTGTACACATTATATTTGGGAATGGAAGCTGAGAGCTCTTATAAACTCTTGATTTTCACTTTTTGTTGGTGAATGAGTGAACCTCCTAAAATACATTTTTATCATCTTGAGAGGAGTAAGTTTTGAGTGCCTACATTTTCTAATTCAAACCTTGAACATGAAAAAATGAATTGTTTCTGATGCATTATTGTGAACCAAATTTGTGATGGAATTCAATTTTGATGAGTGAAATAGTCTAAACCTCCCCTGATTGGAGAAAACAAAATTTTTATATTTGTTGGTGAGTGAAAATGATTTTGTTATGTTTTTATATTTGTTGCACATGAGGACACGCGCAAATCTAAGTGTGGGGGAGTTGATGTTATTAATATTTTCATGACTTATTATATTCCCCCTTTACTTATTTTATATGAAATGTGCATAATTTGTGTGAAATATTAATGTTTTAATATTAAGTATAATATTTGAGCATTTTTAGAAGTAGTCAAATTGAGTCAGTTTAATGTTTTAATTATAACTATCACTATACTGATCCAAATTGTGTGGTTCTTGTTTTTTAGGATTCTCCTTTCAATATACAACATTTCATTAGAAGGAACCATGATCCAATTCTGCCATTTGAAGGGTCATATGGTCCTCACAAACAAGACCAAAGAATCTGTGAAGAAACTGGACTATTCATGAAGATTGATTTACTGGGTTCAATCTAGAAGTTCAAAAACATTAACTCTCCACCATAATTCGGGGGACACTACATGTCATCTTTGATAAAAATTTAATGGCCCAAATCCAAGTACAAGGGGCCCAAATGAATCTTTGAAGTCCAGCCCACCATTCTGGCCGAGAATGAAAATCAGTATAGTATGCATGACATATCTCCTGATGTAGTCATCCAAGCGAGCTGAGATTTTTCAGTGTGAAATAGGGGATGTAGGAGGACGACTTTTTTGAAGAAACCATTCGGATTTTAAGGCATCTTAATATTCAAAAACCCTTTCACATTATGGACTTCAAAAAGACTGGATTGAAATGGACAGTTTATGTTTGTCTATTCAACCGACCATAACATTTTATCCTTACGTCCAAATGACTCCAAATTTTGAGAGTAGTCGGAAAACATTATTTACTACAACTTTGAAGAAGAAGATATTTGAAGATTCGGCTGTATGGATTGCCAAATTGGCGATGCAAGTGGTGGGACAGATTGGGAATGCAAACAGTCCACTCCTTGGGCTATAAATACTCTCCCCTTCTCTCCTTGAGAGGGGTTGGCATTTCAGAAGAGAGGAGATCATATTGGAACGACCAAAGATTTTCCAAAGGCTTGGGAGGACCTTCCAAACTCAAGTTTTCACTTGAGATACCTTTCCTCCTCTCTTTCTTTTCACTTACTTTTGTGTTCTTCATTTTTGTAATCTTTTAATTCTCTTTCTTTGTAATTCTGTTTTAATGAAAGTTACTTCTTCAATATCTCTTATTATCGTCCACCTTCTGTATTTTAATATTAATGTTCTTAAAATAGTTTAAATTCAGTTCAATCCTCTTCCCTTATTTAGCTTCCTCATTCAATCGAAAGTTCGTTTTTAATTATCATCATTGTTCGTGTGTGTGTGTCGACGTACCACTCTTTTCTTATCCCTTTATTTTTCTTCTCTTATTAATTTATAATCATAATCATTATAACCAAATTATTAATCACCCAAATGGCTGAGTAAATCTCTCATTGGGGTGAGTTATAATTTAGGTATGTTAAGTGATTGAGAGCTTCTGCTCGATGAATATTCTTTGAATTAACATTGTGTATGTTGGACTTAACATGTCATGGATTAATGACTTGTTTTGTTTAACATGTGGTTTACATGGATTATTGGAACCATAAATACACAACCATAAATAAGATCTTATTGAGATTATAACCTTAAGTTAAGTTAAGTCTTGGTTTAAAGCCTTAACACTTAAGAATTCTAATCAACATCATCTTGTGACATGGGTGTTAATTTAAATGCAATATAAAGCAAAGCTCGAGGATATCACAAGCTTAACTAACCTAATGATGAACTCACCCCAATATTTATCAATTTGGTAAATCAAACATCATCCATAAATCATTTCAATTAAGCTCTGCAAACAAACCCCCCTAATCAAAATACAATCAACTAAAAACAAACGACTACTACAAAGTATCATCGCCGAGGATTCGACCCGAGTGCTGTTATACACATTAGCAGAGCACCGGAACCTTGAACGGTCGATAGGCGACAATCGGCCGCACTTTCAGACATTACCTGCAGCACCATGAGGTACAGTTGGCCTCCTGGGTAGAACCACTGATGTACATTCTGAACTGCCCCATGTTGACTGGCCGACTAGCACGATGGGTAGTTATCCTCCAGTAGTTTGACATCAGGTTTGTGCCCTAGAAGGCTATCAAGGGGCATGCATTGGAAGAATTCCTAGCTGCCCATCCAACCTCCATGGATCAATCCATGGACCTGGATTTTCCTGATGAGGAAATCCTCTCAGTCGATCATTCCATCCCATGTTGGAAAATGTATTTCGACGGTGCCTCCCGGAGTCCCACTGGTAGGAGGCTCAATGATCCTAGGCTCAATAGAGTGGGCCTAGTTATCGTCTTCATTACCTCAGCACAAGTAGTTATTCCATACTCATTCCTATTGTTAGAAGGCGGCACCAACAATGAAGTAGAATATCAGGCTCTCATCACTGGCCTTGAGCTAGCCCTTGAGATCGATGTACCCCATTTACATGTGAAAGGGGATTTCGAGTTATTCATCAAGCAATTCAATGGAGACTATGTTGTCAAGAATCCAGAGCTCATTCCATTGTTGGAGTGCACCCTCTATCTAATGGCCCGATTCCCTTCTCAACAAGAGGTTACCCATGTCCCTTGGTCACAGAATGACCAAGAGGATGCTTTGGCCGGCCTAGCTGTGTCACTTGCAGAACCAGAGCAGGATGGTCTGATTATACTTGTGGCACACCGGAGAGTCATCGCCCCCATCACCCTAGAGGATGACGACGGCCAGCGGGTAAGTCATCTTACCACCAGATCCTCCATGCTATGAGCCCCAGGTTTTTCAGATGTAGTGGTTGAGGTGACTCCTGACTGGAGGACACCTTTTTTAGAGTATCTCCAAAATGGTTGCCTCCCAGATGATCGGGCCGAGAACGAGCGAATACGATGTCACACACTGTAGTTTACCCTCCATAGTGGTCCTAGTCTTGAGAGGATCCTCTATAAGCGGGGATTTGAAGGTGTTCTCCTCCGTTGCATTCAAGGAGTCAAGATTTCTCAGGTCATGCAAGAGGTTCATGTCGGTGCCTGCGGTGCCCACCAGGCTGGGCCAAAGCCATCCCATCAGATCCGAAGACTGGGGTACTTCTGGCCCTCTATTATCCATGATTGTATTGAGTTTCCAAGAGATTCCATGCATTCCAATTCCATGCTATCTTCCTGCATCAGTCACCAGAGCCTCTCCACTCCACCAGGTACTCTTGGACATTTTCAGTGTAGGGACTTGATGTCATGGGACTATATCCACTGATGACATCTCACGAGTGTAGGTTCATTCTGACTGTTATAGATTTCTTCTCCAAGTGGGCAGAGGCAGTTCTGATCAAAGAGGTCAAGGACTGTTTTATCGTTGACTTCGTGAGCTCCAACATCATCCACTAGTTTGGAGTTCATCACACTTTCCTCACCGATAACAGAACTAACTTCCGAGCATCTGAGCTGATGAAATTGTACGCCAAGTACAATATCCGTTCAAACCATACCTCCTGCTATCACATGCAGGCAAATTGACAGATCTCAGCATTCAACAAAACCCTTTCCAACATTTTGTATAAAATGGTTGGTAAAAACAAGAAAAGTTGGCCAAACAAGCTCCCCAACACCCTCTGGGCGTATTGGACGACGACTCACAATTCCACCCAGGTAACTCCATTTTCCCTAGTGTATGGGGCTGAGGTCGTCCTGCCCATCAAGATACATCTTCCATCATTACGCACTGCAGTCTATGACCAGAAGGCACCGTATAAGGTGGCCAAAATCCGTCTAGCTAAGTTGGAATCACTCTACGAGAATAGGCTCTGTGCCCTATACAATCTGGAAAGGCATCAGAACAAGATAGCCAGAGCCTTCATCAACAAGGTTCACCTTCGCTCTTTTCTGCAAGGCGACCTGGTATTGGACCTCTGAGCACCAATGATCCCCAGAAGGAAACCACCCAAGCTAGAGACAATTTGGGAAGGACCTTACATCGTTCATAAGGTCTACTCCAATGGAGCACACTCTTTGGTGACCATGGATGATGAGCGCATAACTCCTCCCACCAACGCTAAGTTCCTCCAGCAAAACTTTTCCTGAGCCCTGGGTCCTGCATGACCCTAAACTGCACCCTGGTACCGCACGAACTTCAACTGTGTGGTCCTACATGACCTTAAACTGGACGGTCTCACATGACCCTAAACTGCACCTTGGTCCGGCACGACCTTAAACTATGTGGTCCTACATGACATTAAACTGGACGGTCCCACATGAACCTAAACTTCACCTTGGTCCCACATGAACTTAAACTGTGTGGTCATACATGACCTTAAACTGGATGGTCCCGCATGACCCTAAACTGCACCCCGGTCCTGCATGACCTTAAACTGTATGGTTCTACATGACCTTAAACTGGACGGTCCTGCATGACTTTAAACTGCAACATCGTACTGAACAACATTAAACTACATCATCGTCCGTCATGACGTTAAAATTCTCATTATCATCCCACATGAAAATAAACTGCAAAATGGTCCGAGCTCTATGACCCTAAACTAAGATCTCCCTCGTCCTTACAACATGATGATAAACTTCAAGCTGGTCAGGCCTTCCTGACCGAGGCCCTTGGCATTCTTAGGCCCCCTGGCCTTTCGGGGCCTCGTCCTTACTACATGACAATAAACTGCAAGCTAGTCAGGCCTTCCTGACTGCGGCCCTTGGCCTTCTCAGGACCTTGGCCTTTCTGGGCCCCAGGACCTCATCCATACTGCATGACAATAAACTGAAAGCTGGTCAGGCCTTCCTGATCGAAGACCTTGGCCTTCTCAGGTCCCCTGGCCTTTCCGGGCCCCGGGCCATCGTCCTTTCTGCATGATGATAAACTACAAGCTAGTCAGGCCTTCCTGACCGTGGACCTTGGCCTTCTTAGCCCCCCCTAGCCTTTTTGGGCCCCGGACCCTCATCCTTACTGCATGACGATAAACTGCAAGCTGGTTAGGCCTTCCTGGCTGAGGCCCTTGTCCTTCTCAGGCCCCCTGGCCTTTCCGGGCCCTGGACCTCATCCTCACTACAAGACGATAAACTACGAGCTGGTCAGGCTTTCCTGACTGAGGCCCAGCCTTAGGCCCTATGGCTATCCCCGATACAGGTTCTCTTGTGGGATTGTATGGTGTGGTATGGTATTATGTCCTCATTCACGTCAGGTTACTCACCGCACCATACACATCCCCAGATGAGATTCACTTCATCGTCCTACATGATGTTAAACTGTGTTTCTAGAACTACATGTGACTTGATTCCCAACCTCATGGGATACGTAGGAAGGCTCAAATGCTTCGTTTCGAGCCCAGCCCCAAACTATTCTCTTTCAACTATCCCCCTAGGTAGAGTTCTCTCGGAGTATCCTCACATGATAGCCATGTGCCCACTCCAGTTCTTCTAACCTCCCACGTCTTCACCACATGATGCTAAACTGCATGGCCTTCAAGAACTACGTATGGATTGATTCCTATCCTTATGGGATACGTAGGAACGCCCGGACATTTCGTCTGTTGGCCCATCCCAAATGCCAGAATCTTCCCCCCGGGTTAAGGTGCATGGAGATGGTGCATTTTTTCTCCAATTTACGTCGAGCTATCCTTGATCCGGCCATACGTCCCACTCCTTAGAGACGTTCGACTCTTGGAGAGATGGGTACAAATATGCTTTACCCACTCCTTGACTTGGATTTTGTCGCCTTCCACATCCAGAATGGCCCTTGAATTTTATGAATGCTAGGCCTAAGGGCTCTCCCTTACCACCTCGGGCCAATGTCCTCGAGGATGTCGAGCAAAAAATTGATACAAATATCGCGCTTCAAATATGGTCAATGGTCAATGTTCATTTGTTTCTCCTGACACTGTGTTTTGAATATGGTCAACAGCTATCCTGGATTAGGAGTTCCACACCAAGATGTTCCAAACATCGAGTGCAGTGGCTCATTCCACCCCTTTGTATCTCCAAGCGACGAACTTCCTCCGGGCGATGCCAACCCTCAGGCCCTTTGGCCTTTTCGGGCCCCTGGCTCGGGTCCTCTCTTATGGGATTGTGCAGTGTGGTGCGGGATTACGTCCTCCTTCACGTCGGGTTACTCACCGTGCCGTACATACCCCTAGATGAGACACCTTGTCCCGACTTCCTTCCTCACTGCATGACAATAAACTGCAAGCTGGTCTAGCCTTCTTGACCAAGGCCCCTTGGCCTTTTCGGGCCCCGAGCCTAGGTTCTCTCTCATGGGAGTGTATGGTGTGGTGCGGGATTACGTACTCATTCATGTCGGTTTATTCACCGTTCTGTACACCTCCCTTATTTGGAGGTATCCTACCCCCCCGCTCATCCTCACTGTAAGATGTTAAACTGCGAGCTAGTCAGGCCTTCCTGACCGATGCCCAGCCTCATGACCCTTGGACTTTCCAAGCCCTTGGCCCATGTTCTCTATTACGGGACTGTGCGGTGTGGTCCGGGATTATGTCCTCATTCACGTCAGGTTACTTGCCACATCGTACACATCCTCGTTAGGGTATCCTACCCCCCGAGTATATTCAAGAACTACGTGTGGCTTTATTCCCATTCTTATGGTATACGTAGGACCACCCAAATGTCTAGACTTTGGGTCTAGCCCCATTTACTAGAAATCTCTATCCCACCTTGGCCCCTAGTCCTACCTATTCCGAGCCACTTCTTCGACCCTTTTAGGTGGGCCACTAATGTACCTAAGGGTACTCTGGTTTATTACCTGGAGAATCAGACTCTACTCGGACATTTTTCTTCCCGCTTTTCAAGCTTCGTGTTTCCCTTCATTCGGGATTACATCACCTTTCACACCTGAAGGGACCCCCGAGTGGCATAGATTCTAGTCCTAAGGGCTATCCTACCATTACAGGCCACGGACGACATGGATCATACGCTTAAGGGATCTCCTACCATTATGGGCCAACGCCCCTGAGGGCTTTGGACAAAAAATTGATACAAATCCCATGTTGCGAATATGGTCAATGGTCGATGCTCGTTTTTTGTTCCCACTTCAGGCTAACGTGATATAGATACTATTTTTCCACCATGGTTAACAGTTATCCTCCATCGCCACGCCAACCCCATTTAGCCCGAAATGTTTGTTACAAAATTCACATCCTTCTCCACTTTCTCATGTCCATGTAGATCTTCGACACTCTTGATGCTATTCCTCAGTGCACATCTGCATGTCAGGGGAACAAATCCATGGAGAGGGTGTACTTCAGGGCTCTTCACCGATTTCCCTTTGATGGATTTTCCAAGTATTACAATAAGAATCTTCCTCCCTTGTTTCCCACACCGAGTTTGACTCACGTGGGCTTAGGGATCAGGTTGAGGTCTGTACTTACTTGGAGAGTCTTCACCCCACCCATGGTCTGTGCTCTAAGGCCATAAACTATGATCCTCCAAAACTACGTATAGCTTGATTCCCACTCTTATGGGATACGTAGGAACGCCCAGACACCTTTGTCTATGGGCCCAACTTGAGTTCTGCTAATGTGTCTTCTCTGTCCCGCCTTTGGGACTTTGATTACGGGACCGCGTAATATGGTACATGATTATGTCCTCATTCACATCGGGTTTGCAATAGCCGCACCACGCACAACCTGTTCTAAGAATTATCCCTCCTATTTCCTATCCCGCACGACATCAAAAGGCACCTTTATAGAACTATGTGTGGCTTAATTCCCATCCTTATGGGATACGTAGGACCACCCGAACGTCTAGAATTTGGGTCCAGTCCTACCTCTTAGAGATCTACCGATCTCCCAATCTTCCGGTCACCTAGGTCCCTTGGCCTTTCCCCCTCCACGAGGGTGATATATAGGTGTGGTACAGGGTTTTTGGCACCATTCCCCCCTTTTTCCCAGTAATTCTCCATCTCTTGGCTTCCCTCAAGTTGGGTCCCTCGACCCCTTGCAGTGGTTCTCCCATGTGTTAAAGAGTACTCTGGTCTAGGACCAAGAGTGTCAAATTCAACTTGGTCAAGTTTTTTCAACTTGTCAAGCTTTGTGTTCCCATTCATTCGGTCTTCCATCATCTTCCATGACCAAAGGGACCCCCAAGAACAGAATGGATACTATGCTTAAGGGCTCTCCTACCATTATGGGCCAACGCCCCTGAGGGTTTTAGACAACAAACTTATACAAATCTGGCGTTGCGAACATGGTCAGAGGTTGATGCTCATTTTTTTGTCCCCATTTCAGGCTAACGTGAGAGGATGCTGTGTTGCGAACATGGTCAGCAGTACTCCGTCATCACACCAGCCCCGTCAGGCCTTGAATGTTGGGTGTGTGATTCACATTATGTTCCACCTCATAGTGTCCAGGTAGAATCTTGACAGTCTTGGCGCTATCCCTCAATGCACCTCTGCATGTCAGGGGGACGAAGTTGTAATACGGCGTCCTTCGGGGCTCCCACGGTCTGATCTCTAAGACCATAAACTAAGATCTTCATTAAGGGATATGTGCGGCTTGATCCTCATCCCCATGGGATGCGATGGGTCACCTGGACATCTTGTTTACGAGTCCAGCTCATATGGGAGCTAGTTCCTCATGCCCATTTCACTCTCATCCCTATTTGGGTCCCTTGGCCTAGGGTTCCTATCTCGGGATTGCGTGCGGTGTGATGTGGGATCACGTCCCCATCCACGTCGGTCATGTTTCATGGAACCGTACCCATTCCCCACCTAGTATCATCTCTTCTATGTCTGCGCTACATGAAATTAAAATGCATTCTTGGTCCTATCACATGACCCTAAACTGTGATATTATTGTCCTAGCTGCATGACGAAAAAAGACACTGCATCGTGATGACCTCATCATAGAGGAAGTCATGTTTGGTATTGGTCATACGCCATGCCATTTCTCAATGACTACTACGGCTTGATTCTTGTGGCGACGCCAGGGCCTACTACCCTAATCCTGTCGCTTCACAAAAAAAAACCACTCACCTCAAAGGAAAAATAAGATTTATCAAGTACTGCTTCTCTTGGTGCGAGGGATAGACCAGCTCGCCCCTTTTATCTTCTATAACTACATATGGATTGATTCTCATCCTCATCAGATACGTAGGAGCACCCGAGCACTTCCCCGTGGGCCCAGCCTAACTTCCGTGTTCGGTCCCTCGACTCGATCACTTCCCCAGAGAACACATGGCAAGTAGGGCTTATGCCCTCATCATCGGGATTTGTAACCACCTTACTGTGTGTCCCCTGCTCTCCTTACCCATTCATGGTCCGAGTTCTTAGACCTTAAACTAAGACCTCTTCAAGAACTACGTACAGCTTGATCCCCATCCCAATGGGGTACGTAAGAATGCCCTCACACTTTTCTTCAAGCCCATCTCAAATCTCGTTTTCGGTCCCTCGACCTAAAACTTTCTGAGAAGCACGTGGTGGTCGGAACCCCCAGTTCCCATTCATGTCAGGTATTTGAGTTACCCCACCATGTGCCTTCTGTGTTTCCTCCCACCCATGGTCCGAATTATACGACCCTAAACTAAGATCTCCCTATGTCAAGGGACTCGACTCCCCCTATCTGATGCGTCTCATTGACGAATTTAGATGTGTTTTGACAAAAAGCCCGAAGTGTGAGATTTTCATAGAGTCATTCCTCTCGTTCCATGACCAATCTTTGTGAAATCGCCATATGGATCCTCATCCTCTTCCACGTCCAAAAGGACCCTCGAATGACATGGATGCTAGGCTTAAGGGATCTCCATGGATGCGGGGCCTAAGGGATCTCCAATCGTTTCAGGCCAACGTCCCTACAGATCTATGAAAACATTTGCGACATGGTCCTGTGTTTCAAACATGGTCAATGGTCGACCCTCATTTGTCTATCCCAATTCCAGGCTAACGGGATATGGATGCTGCGTTTCTACCACGATTAGTAGAAATCCTCTATCGTCACGCCGCCATTATTGCGATCCAAATCTCGAGTGTCATGATTCACACATTTCCTCTTCCTCATGTTCAAGTGGAATTTCAACATACTCGGCTCTATCTCTTTGCACGTCTAGGTGTTCCACATGGATGGGTTAGAATCATTGGTCCGGTATTCACCAAGCATCCCTTCTCCCTAACCTTCCCCCTTCTATGTCTTACTTCTTGTTTCCCACATCAAGCAAGACTCACGTGGACTTAGTAGTTTTGGTAGGATGTGTACCGACACAACCATGCTTCCCTCTTCCTACATGACATTAAACTGTACTTCAAGAACTATGTATGGATTGATTCCTATACTCATGGGATACGTAGGGACACCCTGGTATTTTTCCTTGGGTCCAGCCCACAGGAATCATGAAGTCTTGTTCCTCCCCATCTTCTAGCCCATGGCCTGACCCCTCATGAGGAACCGCGCAACTGTTACTCTGCCCTGAACAAGTTCAAGATTCCCTAAGATGACATTGGGAAGGGACAACCCCCCTCGCCAGAGAGGCCCTGTCTGAAAGAAGGAATGATCCATGATCAAACTGATGCGTCCATCCGGTGTGTTTTCACCACAATGGCGTAACCTCAAGAGTGTTTAATTCTATTCGAACAAACCCTCACTCCACATTCCACGCTTTGCGTGCCACTTATTCAGACCCTTGTCCTCTTTCATGTCTAGAGAAACCCCCTAATAGTATGGATGCCCAACCTATGGTCTGACTACTATTTTAAGCCAACATCCCGAAAGATTGATCGATGATACTTGAGTTAGGCCCCGTGTTGCGAACATGGTCAATGGTTAGCCCTCATTTGTTATCCCCATTTCATGATAATGTGATAGAGATACTACGTCTTCGCCACGGTCAACTGTTATCCTTTATTGTCACGCCATCCCCAGGGTTCTGAATCCCAGGTATCATGATTCACACCTCCCACTTCCCTATGTTCGGACTAATCCCAGCGCCCCTGGAGTTACCCCGCTCGTACATCAGAGCACACCAAAAGAGAGTCTCGTCGATTTTTTTAAATCCAACCTTGATAATGAAACTCATGTATTCAAAAATAAAAACATGAAAGTATGTTTGAGGGTTTGTGATCCTTACAAAACTCGGGGGTTTATTCCCCCAATGGATGGGTTGACCCCGTCAAAAGAATGTTGCAGCTCCACCACCCTCCGACTTATGGCGTCCAGAATTTGCTGCCACCGGCTTAGCTCCTGCTCCTCCTCAGCAGTGATGGGGTGCAATTCATCAGCCTCAGTTTGGGCCTGCTCTCTCTTAGCCTGAATGATGGCCATTTCTTCGGAAGCTTGCCTCAGACGATCTTCCGCCTCTGCCAGCTAGGCCTTCAATTGTGAGATCAACTATGATTGTGCATTGAGTAAGGTGGAGTGAACATACGCCCAGATTCGTAGTCGGTGGACCTCATCTTCAGCCTCCCGGAGCTTCTTCGTGTTCGTCAGTTTCCTCCGCTTCCAGCCCACGCTAAGGCCGTGATCATACTCCCATATCTTCTCCAGCATAAGATATCGGATGAGAAGATGAGGACACTGGGCATCCACTCCCCCAACACACATATCATGCAGCCGCGAGATAATCCTGTCCATTTTCTCCAGCCATAATGCCTGGGGGGTATTTTCGATAAAGCACACGATCAGCTTCCATGACCGACAGTGGACTATGACACTGTCCTCTTCATTAGAGGCAGTCTCATCCGAGTCCGTATGGTTGGTAGGCTCGTATGAGGGGTATTCCCTCAGAAAATCTTTAGCGGGATCGACATCTGGCATTGGATCAGGCATGACATTTGGCGTCGAATTAGGCATCGCAAGACTTGGGTCGACCGGTTGATCCTCGTCTTCGGACCCCACCTCAATGATCTCAGGAACGACCCCTCTAGTGGTCCCGCCAATAGTAGGGAGAGCCGAAGCTCAGGTGGGCTAGGAAACTATCTCTATGATTACTAGCATGCCCCTAGGAGGGGCGCTGCCAGAAATCCTGACTAGCCTCGCCATAGAGGCCCATGCTAGTTGAATAACTTTACGTAATAGGGAAGGGAACTGAAGTTAGTTGGTATGATCAATGTATGGCAGTAATACGCTCAGTTGAGAGGACTTACTGAGATCTAACTTCCAGTTCCGCTGCTAAGTTGATGCTGACGGGACCCCAGAGCATGGCCCTCCGTATACTGTCGGAAGGTCTGGAGATTCCGGAGGAGCCACCTCAGGTGTCCTAACCAGGCCAGACACAGAACTGGACGCGGACAAAGACGCGGGTTCTGAGGGTCCTATGTGATCACCCACCTAGGGGAGAGAGTGAGGTATGTGTACAAGCTCCTCTTGCACGGTTTAGATGCTGGTAAGAGGTCCATAATGACCTGAGATCAAACCCTGGGGAAAGAAACTGGGAATGGTACCTCCAGAGCCTCTGCAAAATCGTCGAGATCCGAGTCTTGATCACTGACTTCCCCTTCCTCCAACGGGCTTCCTCCACTGGCCTCGTCCCCCCAAGAGGATTTTCCTGACTGTTCTAGTAGGGGGAAACAATCTCTCAGCTCAGTGGCCGACATATGTGGGGGAACCATACAGTTTATAAGTACCCTAACCCATTCTGTTATTGGACACGAGGAACCACTGGAATGTACGTAGTCCTCCATCTCATCTAGATATTGCAATGCCTCCTTCAGAGACACTAAGAAACCAGCCTGGACAGGGCCTATCCCTGGTAAATCCATTCCAAGGTTGTTCCGGTGTTCCCACATCTCGGATGGACTGAGGTGTTCCCGGTTGACATCCCAAACGTACCAGGCCTCCGAGAAAACATCATTATATGGCATTTCGATATGGCGTAGCCACTTCCCCAGAGCCTGAGTGGATATACTGTGGAATCCCCTCAGTGGCCGCCCCTCCAGATGGTTTTTCTCTTCCAGTACCATTGGATCCGCTGCCGCTACTGGATCCGCCACCACTGCCTCACCTTCAGTCGGTGCATGTCTCACCGCCACAGCAGCCCCTCCACCATGAGAATCCCTTGCTTCCCTCCAACCCTGACCTCGGGATAAGGGAGGCCCGCTGTCACCAGCTCGGATGGTCGGCTGCTTCATCATTTCTCCCAGATAAGCTGCCTCCCAACTGATGGAATACTCCTTCACCAGTCCAAAGACGACAGTAGGTGGAGGCAATGCAATTATCATTTTCCCATCTTCCCATGTGAACATGAGCCACAATTTCCTCATCAAACATAGATTCTCCTCGTGGCGCACCTCCCAGTAGACCAATGGGGTCCACTGCTGCAGGCATAAAAATTTCCTTGCAAACTGGTGTGGGGTGTATGGTTCGTAAAGGGGATCGCGGTCCACCCTTTACACCAAGACTCCACCTTGGAAGGCCATGAGATAGGCCCGATTCTACTCCGTCCCCTGACCGTCGTCAATGAGTACCCCCGTCGGCAATGGAAACTGGTGGAAATTAAACTCATCTGCCTTCTACATCTGGTTCAGAACTAAGGGGACAATCAATTTGATTGGAAAGATCCCGACAACATTCAGGATGGATGGATGAAAGTTTGACCTCGGTGGCTAGATGGGGTTCAGATATTCATAAACCCCCCTGATGTGCACCGCGATCCACCCATACAGAAGGTGGAAGGTCCCGTATATCCTTGGGGGCTTCTTTCCCTCGCTAACATGCCGAAGCATCTTGTATAATCTGGCGAGCATCGAAATCCCCAGATTGACCAACCTTCCCGTGGCCAGCATGGATTCCATGACGAATGAGCTAGGACGTACCCCCATGTTGGTATCCCTCACTGGTAGGATCCAACCATAGATAAGGGCTGTGATAAATGCTGCCAGCCTGACTATCGGCTGCTATTCAGTGATGACACTGAAACCCCAGGTCTTCCATTGGATGTCCTCCATGATCTGCCAATATGAGTGCTCCTTGCCCCGTTGAGCACCCTTCAGACAAGTTCGAGGCCTCAGTGGAAACTCTCGATCCTTCGGGATGTTCAGGAACTTCTTGAACCACTTCTTAAAGTGGACATCTCTCACCACTTATTTGTCCTCTTCGGGGACCAGTCCCATCAGTGCCAGCGCCAGCCGCGACATCTACTCTGGATCCTACCATGCTCTCATGAAGGGGAGGAAGTCATCATACATATACCCCCGAAATCTGATATACATCCCACAGACTGATGCCAACCTCGCCATGGTGTAGGTGAAAAGTGTTGGTCCTAGATGACCATCTTCTCAATAGCTCCGAGATCAACTGTTTCGGTTGATAAATGTGGAATTGGGAGGCCCATGCCGCCTCGTACAAGCCCACTCTCCTCAGCTCGGCTCCAAATTCCTCGCATGAGGCACCAACCCAGTAGGCCCATGCCCAATCATTGGTGAAGTTGCCACCCTAGTGCAGGTCCCACTCATCAGAACAAACCTTCTTCAAATCCCCCAAATCTACCTACATTATTGTGCGGTACATGGGAGGGGACGTCTTTGGTTGCAATGGATTCCCATCAATGTTGTTCAGATGGTTGTACAGACAGTCAACGGTGACAGGTGTGAAGTTATTCTGAGCATGACCGTCAGCCGCCCTAAACCATTGATGCTAGCTTGGTGTGCTTCTGAACCAGCAAGCTGGTTCATCCCTACTCGCCTCAGGAATGAAGATGTCACCCCTCAGCCTGAAGCCATACAAAAATAGATTCTTGCATTGCGGATATTTCTTTTGGCTCTTCGATAACATTTCTGTCAAAGAATTATGGTCTGAGTGGCTTCAGACTAGCTCCCCCAGGCCCGGACAGTTGGCCATCTCATCCCTCTGGGTGGCATCTGCAAGTACCCCCTGGTAAGCTTCTTGATGGGCCATTTGTTTTAAAAGGCCTTTGAAATTTTATAGCCCGGGTCGCGAAGCTTGTTCACGGAGCTCCTTCGCGAAGTTCCTTCGCAAATCCAAGATGTGGATCTTGGACTCGGCTTGCAAGAAGATGTTCGCTTGGAGAAGTCGTGGAGTCGGAGACTCGCGGTTCTCCGCGAAGCTTGATTGGTGGTGGTCAGACGTAAAATACGCAGAGCTTCGCGAATCAAGAGTGCAAAAGGAAAAAGTCATCGAGAAGGGAAAGGACAAAAGAGAGGTCAGCCCCCAATTTATATGCGACAACACTCAGAGCTTCGCGGCGCGTCCAGCTCGCACAGAGCTTCGTGGCGCATCCGGACTGCGTGACCCATGTCTGCCTAGTGGGCTTACTCCGTGAAATGCCGAATATTTTGGCAATTTCCATCAGACTTCGACCCTTGACCCCTCTGCGGCTCCAAGTATGAGGGGGGGAATTTTTTGGCGCCAAAATATTGGATGAAAAAAACAAAGAAAAAATGGCCCCAAGGCCTGCCCCATGAAGCCCCGATGCGGAGCCCTCCAAAACAATGCGTCCGCTACGAATCAACGGAGGTGGGAAGCCCAGAGAAGGCCCCTGAAGTTCGTGAACTGTCCGCGAAGCAAAGGAGGAGGGAATCCCCATGAATGGCCCTGACGTTCGCGAACCCACCATGAAGCAACGGAGGCAGGAAGCCCCGTGAACACACCTGACGTTCGCGAACCCACTGCGAAGAAACGGAGGCGGTAAGCCCCACGAACTCCCCTGACATTCTCTAACCCACTGCAAAGCAAAGGAGGCGGTACCCCTCCACGAACTCGGTTGACGTTCGCGACCCGCCGTGAAGCAACCGAAGCCCCCTTCGGGCCGCGTGAGCTCTGCTTTGTGGCGCCTCTTGCCTATAAATACCCAGATCTCCCGGAGCCCCACAGACGGACAATCCGACCTTTCTCCTTCCTAGCTCCCAAATCATGAAGCACCCTTTGCTCTACGAATCATGAGCTACGCAAGGTATTTTTCTTCGTGAGGTGCCTCTGCATTGTCTCATTTAATCCCCTCTTTTGAGAGGGATGCCTTTCGCAAAGCCTAAGGGCTTTTGAGAAGGAAGGGGATCGCCAAGGGGACCTAGGTTGTCGCGAAGCGTTTAAGATTCGTGAAACACCCCTCTTGTACACATGATCTACATGACAAGGCATGGTCACTAGACTTCGCGAAGCACACTGCTTCGCGACACTTTTCTTCGCGAGGCACCTATGATCTGCGAGGTAGTGCTCCACAAACACCCTTGCACTTCGCGAAGCACCTCCCAATTGCACCTTCACCCCATACTAAGGATAAGGCACCCCACTTCACAAAGCAAACCCCTTCACAAGTGCCCTTCACCACATAGAGAAACCGAGCTCCACAAGGCCTCCGCCTCTGGACCCCTCTTCTTGGCAATTATTTTTCCCGTGCGACCCTCCAGGTCTACACGAAGTGACTTCAAAGTCCCCTGGATGATACTGCCCGTAGAATTACTTCACCTAATGCTTTTTTCACATAGGCACGCTAACGGATATTTATTCTTTGCATAACCACGCTAATGTGGACCCCTCGATGGTTCGCTCTGCGACCCCCTTTTGTATGACATTTCTGGTACATTCCCTCCCACCAGGAGCAGAGGGTACCAGTTATGTAAGTCCTAGGGGTGCAGAGTAATCCCACCTCGTCCGAGCTGTAGGACGTTAAACTTCCAAGAACCTCACCCTCAACACATGATGTTAAACTTTGATCTATCCCTGTGCCTCACACGTAGGGTCCCCCCGGATCAGACATTCTTTATGCCCCACTCATCTCCACGAGGATGGGACCACCCCTCACATGGGATGATATCCCCCTTCTCAGAGTGGAATTTGTCCACGGGGGAAGGGCAGCCTCCTTTTTGTAATCCCGTATCCCCTCTCGTGGAAGGTAGCATCCATGCACCTCTATACCTCCCCACCGCCAAGGCCAGTGGAGGGTGTGATAGGGAACGAGGCCCCTCATTTCTTCGGTCCCAAATCCCTCTCCCGCTGCACTTTTTCACCCTCGGGCCTTTATCCTGAAGTAAGTCCCAGCACCATGGGCCACCTAACGCATAAGCCCCTCTTCGCTTCCCACGGACACACCCTTCGTGATGTGATCGTCAGGTCCCTGCAACCTCTTGTTTCTCACACCGAGTATGACTCACGTGAGCTTAGAGTGAGCACCAACCTTGAACCCTACCTTTAGAGAACTATGAGGACTTTGATCCATGCTAAGGCATGGTATGTAGAAATCCTCCATGAGGTTCAAGCCCATCACTCGATCGTTCCAACCTCTTTATTTCGGTTCACCAACAACCATGGTCCGCCTCAGAGCATAAGCCCAAAATGCCCCCATCCCGCATGACATTAAACTGCACACCTGAACTACGAGGTCTTTGATCCATGTCAAGGCATGGTACGCAGAAAGCCTCCATGAGGTCCAAGCCTATCATACACCTTGACCAAGGTCCTTATTCACGTTGGTTCTCTAAAACCCTATTCTGAACTACGTGGCCTTTGATCTGTGCCAAGGCATGGTACGTAGGAAGCCTCCACGAGGTTCAAGCCCACCACTCGGTCGTTCTGACCCCATCCACGTCGGTTCACCCCCATCTCGCATGACGTTAAACTGCATCCTAATCCAGCGGTAAGCCGTTGTGACACATCCGAACTATGGGGTCTTTGATCCATGTCAAGGCATGGTACGTAGGATGCCTCCCTAAGGTTCAAGACCAACACCTATCGGAGCAAGGTCCATTTTTCACATCGGTTCACCGGTGTCCAATCAGAACTATGTGGAATTTGATCCATGTCAAGGCATGGTATGTAGGAAGCCTACCTAGGGTTCAATCCCATCACCCAATTGGACCCCCAGTCCACCCTCATGTCAGTTCGCTGACGACACCTTTCTGAACAACGAGGTCTTTGATCCATGTCAAGGCACGGTACATAGGAAGACTCCCTGGGGTTCAAGCCCAACACCCAATGGACCAAGGTCCCCCTTTACATCAGTTATACAACACACCCTCGTCCCGCATGACGTTAAACTGTATCCCAATCCAGCGGTAAGCCGTTGTGAACCCACCATTCATCTGGACCAAGGTCCTCCTTCATGTCGGTCCACCGACATCCAACCTGAACTACGTGGACTTTGATCCATATCAAGGCATGGTATGTAGGAAGCCTCCCTGAGGTTCAAGACCACCACCCATTAGTCGCTCTGACCCCCTCATTCGCATCAGTTCTCACCAATCGAACTACGCAGACTTTGATTCCCTACCACAGGGATACATAGGAGGCCTCTTTGAGGCTCAAGACCATCTCTACCTCCATATCCATGATGGTCCCACCTCATTACTACTCCACTCCATTCAATTTTCCATCACCAATCCTGATTCTTATCCGGGCCGCCACATCCCGGTGAGATCATGCCACCTCATTTCCCCCAAGGTATTAGGGAAGTCACCCACATGATGGCCCCAATATCAGTGATACCTCAAGGGGGTTCTTCAACCTGATCCACTCTAGCTAGTGTTCTGATCAGCCCGATCCATATCTGTTGGACATTAAACTTGCGGCATACCCTATGTTTAACATCAGAAGCTGAGAAAAACCTCAGATACATGCCTATGGAATATGATTCCCCATGCTCGATGTCAGATTCTTCAAGCTTCCGCGCCCTTGAGAAGCCCTATAATAAGGGACAAAAGGTAGACACATCAATTCCCCAATGTCTAGACATGCCAGTGATGTCTCAATGTGACTACACCCCCAACCGAAGGTTGCTGCCCTGGCCGGACCCCTTGGAATGTTCTGATGGAAGAAGCGTAATTAACCAGTGTCCATGGAAACATGGAACTAGGAAGAGTTTCATGATCAATGTATTAAATCTATGAGGGAGACCTAGACTAGGTGACGAGTTCCAAGGAGGAATAAATGGAAGGAAGAACCGACATCCCATCATCCAGTTTCGATCAAGGAGAAAATGTCCCTGAATCAGGAGCGAATGCCGCCCGCCTATGGAAAACGGGAATGCAGGGAAACAAAAAGCCCCGACTGTCATGCCCAAGCGGACAGACGCGCGTGCCCCAGTGAAAGCGTCAGAAACAACATGGAAACCACCATTTTCCTTAAAAAAATCACTTTCCATTTTACACACACCAAACAATATTTAATAAAAACAAATTCTCCCCTACTTTAACAATCCATAAAACACATTTGACGAAATTATTAGATAATAAAAAAATTATTTAAAAATATTTATGGGCTGATCCCCATTCAAATCCACACATAAACAAATTTTACTTTAAAATATGCATCCTAACATTTACACAATTCAAAAGTCAAATTAAAAGTGAAAAAACAGGAAGAAATCATTCCGTAAAAATCCATTTATTTTGAAGAACTCACATTAAAATACATTCTCACTTCAAGTTCCTTTGAAAACACATTTCATACCATTCAAACAACCCATGAAACACTTCCATTAAGCACCATAATAGAGATAAGACAAAACAAAAATCCATTTTCCATTATAAAATCAATTTCCATCACATAAGCATGTCAAGTATTTATAATTTTTTTTTCAAATCACAAAAATAAATCACATAGAACCTATAATTAACCAATAAAGCATATCAAAACCTCTAAAAATGTTAGATCATGGATCCACCTACATCACAGTTGGAGACTTCCAAAAAATTGGTGTGAAATCATAATTACAGCACCACAAGACCCTATAAAGGAAACATTGAATACTAATCATCATTATTGAACCCTAATAATAATTATTCAACCTAAAATAACTCACACAATCTGATGGAGAACAAAACCCTAAATAATGAGGAAGGGAAACCCTATAAAAGAGGAGAAACCAAGGAAGAAACTCGCTTACTTGATGTTTCTTTGACGAATCCACACCAAAATCATCACAAGGAGGGAGACCAAGGGAACCAAGGAGGAGAAGGGAGGATCCTAGGGATTGAGAGGTTGAATGTGGGTGATTATGGGGGAATTTCAGGTTAAATCCCGAGAGCATACAAAAAGAATTTTTATATTTGTAATGACATGGAAAATTCACACAGTTTTCTTACATGGTTTTCCAAATCTTACATCAACCATGTACTCCTCACTATACAAGGACATTCTGCGCAGTTATCCCACATAGTCTCAAAACCGTGTGCAAACCATGTGATTCACCTCTATCCCAAAATGACACTTAGCATCATGATATCCCGGGCAAGGCTACAATTACCCCTAACCTTGTGAAAACTATGCGCCACCTACCACCAAGCGTAAATTTTCCATTTTTCATCAAAAAACATAGGGAAACTAAGAATTAACCAATGGATATAAATTAAACAAATTATTACCTTAAAAGAGCTACATATGTGAAAATTCTACCCACCATGAATACTTTATGCCCCAGAAATTCATTCAAAGGTTTGATTTGAAAAAATCGATACTCCTCCATGGCTCAAGGAAATTCATTACAAACATAAAAATGAAGAGAACGAAAGAACACCCCAAATGGAAACAGATATTTAGAAGATTTAACTTGAGAGGCTATAATGGACTCCCCACCATACACCTTCTGCCCCAGAAGTTGCAACACCTCCAATTGATCGATCAAAAGAAAATTTTTTATCACAACCCCATTATCCAACTTCTAAAGCCAAGAACACCCCAGAAATTTCCGAACTAGACACATACCTCTTACTTGTAACAAAAAATGAACCCAAAAAAATCTCTAAGAGCATCATGAAACACAAACTAAAACTATTTAAATTATTAATTCAAATAAAAACACTAATCCAACTCTAAAATCCACATATTTAATCGGAAGGGAAACATAGAGCTGATAACATGAAACAAAACTTCTCAATGTCAATATACACTAGTGACTGAACCATATTATTAAAACAAGATTCTTGAATGAACTCACTACTATGATAATAAAAATAACACCGACCAATGTTAGAGGGGACCATAAAAAGATATAGGGTGGGTCTTCCCACCATATAAAATAATAACATACTTAGTCTAAATGGAATAGAACAAACTGGGGAAACCCAGCAGAGTCCAAAACTTCACTATAGGGGTCCTAACAAAAGAAACTCTAAAATAGGAAGAAATAACTTCATAGTTTACCATCCACTTTGAGTACAAACAAAAACAAAAACTGATTCACAAGGCTAACCACCCAATGATATCCAAATAGAGTATCACATCCAAAAATAAAAAACCACATGAATTTTAATGATGTGAAACCACCCAACCTCCTCACAACTAGAGAGTATCTTTAAAACAACATGGTCCAAAATGAGAAAATGAGGCCTCTATGTCTCTTCCAAAAAAATGGGACTATTCGAGATGAAACAACTATACAAGAAGCTTAAACTATCTCTATTTAATGCACTGAATAAAAAATCTAGAACAAAGTCACCCACACCCTAGGTAATCTTGACTATGAATAATATTCACTTAGAGGCCTATGGATAGAGCCTTGATGTTTGAAGCATCTCCTACCTCAGAGCCATATGCTGACAATACTCAACTGGAACACTTTATTTTGTTTCATGAGTGACCACACAACATTCTAGGAAGAACCAAAAGAACAAAACACACCACAATATTTACTTCTCCTTTTTAAGGAACTTCAATAAGATTGGGATTCATGGGACACACACACATCATCCTATTTCATTATAATGAGAAATACTTTAAAAAAACATAGAAAACACCTTCATTTAGAATGAATAAATTTGGGATTTCTAAAAGAAACACTAGCTCCCATTAAAATGGAAGTTCTCAAAGGATTTAAAAACATCCAAATTTTCAATTTAAATGAAATACATCACCAAAAAGCATCACTTGACATGACCATTACAACCATATAATCATTACTAGGAAAGGGACATTAACCTGGTCCCCAAATAGGGAACTACCACTCTAAATGAGCATGAGAATCTATTTAAAAGGGGTGGAACTAACTCCCTAAAAATTCCAAGAAACAACCCAAAAAACCGTTGCAAGTGAGTTGGGAATGCATTGGAAATGGAGGTCTTTATATCATTCAGACATGATTGCTTCTTATGACCATACTTTCCACACTGATGGAACATCACGATCCTATGCCTGAAAGAAGTTGATGAATGATCCATATGCCTTTTAATAATGCTTATAGAACCAAATGATTTAAGATGCTTTCCGTCACTAGAATTGCCTTAACCACTTCTAGACTGGAATTTCAAGAACAAGAGTGAAAAACATCACCTTTGATGACCCTGGAAACTCAAGAAAACTAAATTTTCTTTCAATCTTCTGCATCCACTCTTCTACTTTGAGTGGATATACTTAACTGAAAAATAGAGGTGGATTCAGTTACCTAAACTCATAAAGAAGGTTCTTACATTGATCAACTAGAGGGTCTACCAATAGTGGGAAAATTATTTCATCACCTTGAATATGTATCAAATCTTATGGGGGTATACACTTAGGAAACAAGGAATCTGAGAGGCCGATCAAACCAATCCCTCATCCAAAACTTTCAACAAACAAACTCCAAACACAAAAAGGGGAAAACTCAAATTCAACCATTTGTTTCAAAAGAAACCACCAACCATTATCTAAAATAAAACTCACCAGAAATGGATCAGACTTAAAATATCATTTAAACACAAAGAGTTATCAAAATCAAAATACCTCACAAACAACATTCCCAAATCACAAGGAGACACACCACCCTACTATTGGTTATAAACCACTAAATTTTCTCTTAAAATCACTTTTGAAAAGAAAAAAGGCTTAGTGGGTTTCAAAATCACCAATGGTATTCCATAGACCCTCAAACATGCATATTCTAATGCGAAACTGGGCACTCATTCACTCTTCTACACATATATATGCCTGTGGTCACTCATGAAAATTATGAAGGTCAAAAAAAAACTTTTCCACTTTCCAAAAAAACATTCAAACCAATTTTTCAACTTCTAAACCCTCTTTCAGTTTTAAAAATTCAAAACAATTTTTAAAAACTCACTAACCATAAAATCAAAAACATTTTCAAACTCCACAAAAAAATCTATTCTATATTTATCAAAAAAAATCCAATGGATTACATACAGACATTCCAATTCATCCCATTCAAAAAAATTTTTAAATCTCAACAAATCCATCTTAAAAAATATTTCCAAACAACCTATAAATAGTTAATGTTTTTATAAATATTAAATTTCAATAAACCTGAAGTTTTGATTACATAAACTTAATTTTCGATAAACTCATTCCCACTTTTCCCAAAAACCATTAATCAAAAATACAATTTTCCAAATTTCCCTTAAAAATGATTTTGAAAATAAATGTTATAACTTCCCAAAAACAAATCATTACAATTTTAAAATCCATTTTTTAAAAATTATAAATCAAGGGTTTTCAAAACAATTTTTAGAACCCAAGAAGACACAAAACAATTCATAAGGGGAAACTAGTGTTGATGGGTGAATTTTCCATATGGTTGGCAACCATACCTCAATCACACCACCATCACGAAGAGTGTTTGAGGACCATGTTCCCAACTCAACATGGCCTTCTAGGACTTATGAGCTCACTAAGACCATTGAACAAACTCTCTTTTTGTTTACCAGTCAAAAAACAACCCACAATGACCAAGGAAACCAAAAGAAACATGACTTCCCATGAAAAATCTAGGTTCAATCCAGAAAGTGTTATCTAGATACACACATGGACCTACCCCCTAGCTTTGAAATTACCACTCCATCTACCTTGACATCCCAAATAACATAGGGTGATCTACATGCTAGGTCCTTTAAATAACTAGCCTACTCTAATACCATTTTGTCACGAACCAAGATAGAGTACAATCTAGCCTGACACCTTACCCAGCCCGTTGCTTATCCCGAAGGGTGTTCCTGATCCCCATGGACTGGAAACTAGTTCTTATATATCAACTATATACTTTGGGAATTATTTTAACCATGAGTATAAACACAAACAATGAAAATTAATAAACAAAACGTAACTGGATAATCATAACCAAACATGATACAATAACTTTCAAATTCAAGATTTACAACATAAAAAAGTTCAAAAGTTCCACAATAAAATGAAAAAACATCCAAAAAACCTCAATAAAACCTGAGGGACATCACCCTCAGGAAAACAAAACCAACACCGACAACAATTGGAAGAATATAAACCTGATCCACCACACCATGACCCATCTTTCCTTTACCTAGGTCATATATAACAAAGTATACAAACAAAAAACGGTGTATTTAGGGTGTGAGACAAATCATAGTAGGATTCCACACAAAAAGAAAATTTTTCATATGAAAACATTAGAATATAAATTGAAATGAACATTTATACAAAGCCTTTGAAACATTTTCAAGAAAACATTTTAATAAAAACCATTCATAAAGAAACACTTTCAAGGAAACCAATTTCTCAAAAAACTTGCTTCAAATGATGTACACCCAAGGTCCACCATATACCGATGGATGGACCCACATCACATAATAATTATGTCAAAATATATAACTATGGGTAAATACCTTAGGGTAACTAGTAAAAGTGGAACTCTAGAAACCTTATACCTTGGGGAAACAATGGTATAACAACCATAAACCACATCTTTATCTTGCACAGGACACTAGGAAAGAACATCCTAAAGTCCCAGTGGCCTTCAATCAAATAATATGTTTAGTTAGTTTTGTAAATTTTAATCCAGCTTGGTGAATCCAAGATTTTACACTTCTGAGTCAACTAACGTCAATCCACTTGGAGAATCCGGGCTTTCCAGTTCCAAATCACTAGCCTATTAGTTCTAGTTTTTCAAACTAGGTACCAAGGATTCCATTTTTATCAATTTTAAATTTTACTTATCACACAACTCATAACTTTTACATACACACACCAAGTATTATAAACACATTAGGAAATCACCTCGTTCAAAAACCATCACATGAAAACCACCATTTTTCATAAACAAATCACTTTACATTTTACACACAACAAATATACTAAAAAACTGATTTTCACTACTTGAAAAATACATTAAACCCATTTGAAAACATTAAAAGAAAATAATATAATTAATTTAACCATTTCTATAGATCAAGCCCCTTTTAAATCCACACATAGACCAATTTCACTTCAAAACATTCATCCCAAAATTTACACAATTCACAGGTAAAATTAAAAGTTCATAAGCAAGAATATATTATGGCATAAAAATCCATTTCTTTGAAAAAACATACTTTCAAATACATTATCACATAATGTTTCTTTTAAAAAACATTTCACACATTTCAAACAACCCATGAAACACTTCCCTAAAGCACCAAAATAGTGCACACAAAAAAGATTTTCCATTTTCCTTTATAAAATAAATTTCCATCACATTAGCATGTCGAGACTATACCAAAATTTTTTATCACCACACAAATAAATCATAGTGTACTTATAATTAACCAAGAAATAATATCAAATCATCTAAAACTGTTATAGTATAGAACCACTTACCTCACACTTGGGGACCTCTAGAAAAATGGTTTGAAACCGTAACCGCACCACCAAAAAACCGTATAAAAAAATATTGAACACTAATAATAAATATTGAAACCTAATAATCATGATTAAACCAAAATTAAGTCACTCAACCTACTGGAGAACAAGTCCTAAAATAACAAGGAAGCGAAACTACATAAATGAGGAGAAATGAAAGAATAAACTCACTTACTTGATGTTTATTTGAAGAATATATAGAAAAAACACAAAGATTTAGGAGAGAAAGGAAGATGAGAAGGAGAGAGGGAGGCACCTAGGGCTTGAGAGTTTGAGTGGGGTGTGTAAGGGGGTATTTGGGGTTAAATCTTGAAACGACACAGAAGGATTTTTTAGATTTTCTATGACCTGGAAAAGTCACAAGTTTTCCCAAATGGTTTACCAAACCATGAGGCAACCATGTGCCCCAACCTATCCAAGAAGGACATGCCACACAGTTTTTGTTAACGGTCTCAAAACCATACACAAACTATGCGGTTCACCTCTATCCTAAAATGACTTAGCTTCATGGTTTCTTAGGAAAGGTGCATGACTTCCACAAAACATTATCAAACCATTCTCCACCTATTACCAAGCCTAAATTTTCCATTTTTCATAAAAAACACTTAGGAAAATTGATAATTAACCAAAGGATAGAAATTAAACAAAGGAATACCTCAAAGAAGTCATAAATGTGATACTAATCAAAGAGAAATGTGTTACCAAATGGCAACTAATTAGTCCATTAAAATTATCTAGGCATCGTCACATCATGCGTAAAGAATTTTCTTAATAAATTAGATCCAAGGAATCTATAATGATTCTCCAAAAATAATCTTCATCCTAAATATTTATCAATAAGGTTTGCATCTTTCTAAATCTATGATTAATCACTAATCATAGGGGAATTCATCATACATTGAATTTTTATTCCTTCATATATATTTATGAAAAACACAACAATACTCCTAACCCATCCATATTTTCCTTTTGAAATGTACTTGATCATTCCTTGAAATATTTGATTTATTTGAACAAGTAAAATATGTAGATATTAGAATCTGATTATGAAGTGAAGTCAATGTATTTTTAGGATCATAAAAACATGTTAAGTTTGAAGTGTGTTGAGTTGGAAATAAAGTTGAAATTATCAAAAGATTCTCATATTGAATCTTGTCATGAATCCAAGAGATAATAAAATACAAAAATATTTAAAGGAAATATTAATTCACAAAACACTCAATATTGTGGAAAAAAAATATTGGAATTAGGAGATGAAAAGATTTCACCGAATCAAAGAAAAGGATAAACTCTTGTCATGATTAAATATTTTTTCTATTTAAACATTTTGAATGACATAAGTTATAATATTACTTATGAGAAAAAATGGGTGAAAAAATGTGATGATAAACAAAACCCATTATCAATAGTAGATGAAACCTAGAATTAAAGAATCAACCCACATGGTTTCATGAATGAATAATATCATGATCAAAATTTAGATGACACATCTACAAGATAGTATGCAAATAAAAAGTTGAAGAGTAGGTTATTTTTATACTACTGGTGTTGTGGAAAATCTGTACACTAGACCATGAATTATTGGAATAAAATTCAAAATACTATAAAATGGAGAAGGCCAGGAACAAGTTTGAGTAAAGAGGAAGTTAATAATGATTCAACGTTGTAAAAACAATGGAAAATTGATGAAGGAAAATTTATTAATGCCCAATACATTTTAAATTCATAAAAATTTCTTTTAATGTCATGAGAGAAGTGTACATGTTGTTTAAGAGTACTATTTCACATTAAAAAATAACAATAAAATTATAACAAATAGAATAAGGCCATGAAAACTTAATAAAAAGCGTTCAGAAGATAGACTACATACCTTTCTCGAGGTGAGAATAATTTTAAATTACCAAGTAGAAAGCACCCAATAAGAGTGTAAAGAAAGATGTTATAGAAAATAAAATATTATTCTTCTATGGATCTAGTGGTCACTCAATGGAAAGTTTCCAACATGTCCTGAATCTTGAAATTAGTGGTATAAAGATCAAGAAAAAAGTGACCCAATCCAAGAAAGTCACACATGAATTTTAATGGATAAAGGTGTATCTGATAAAGAATTTGAGGTTTAATTAAAGATAATAAAAAAGGATAACCTACCAAAAGTTGAGAAATAATGTCAAAGGTGCAGTAATATTGGTCACATTCCAACAAAATTCATGAAAATTATGCCTAGATAGAAGATGTTTTTTTAAAAAAAGGAATAGATCTCTAGAAGGTACAAGTGATAAAAAAGTATTTATTGTTAATTATTCAATGGATACAGAGAAGGGGGGGACATATTATGAAGTTTTTTATGAATATATATTCTGAAAAACTAATTGTGACAAGGGAGATGTAAGAAAGATAAAATTACATTTCAAGTGACTTTATAGAAGAGGTTAATAGAAAATTACCATACAATGTGAAATGTGTTTGTAGGAAAAATATGTCTATGATTCATAATAATATTAGTGGTTATAAATTCAAGGGTGATTACAGGAAGAAAAAATAAGTTAATTTAATGGGTGGTTCAAAGTTGTTGAATATTTCTTATCCATATTTCTCTAACTAATCAAAAATAAAGACCCATTTAATCCCTATTGATACAAATATTTTCATTGAAAAATATAATTAAAAGGTTTCAAAATTTAGCGGATCACTAGAAATAAAAAATGTAGAGTTAAAGAATTTATAGGGAGTGAATATAGAGCTAGTGTATTTCTATAATTGATAATTTAAATATTTTAGTTCCAAATTCTGGACAACCAAGGATAAGAGAAACTATATGATGAAAATATAGTGAATCAAATACTAAAGTAATATAACAATGAAGCATTGACTGATGATGATGTAGATATTAACACTAAAAATCCATAGAATTATAATTTCCATTTTCATTGAGGTATATTTTAATTATCTCAAATCTCTATATAAATAAATTATTTGGAATCAATGGGGAGATCATTTTCATTCGATGAAAAAGTGAAAAAAACTTTGGAAATGGGGAGAGAACTGATTTATGGTTTTAATACTTTTGATCTAATTATTGGGATGATATTAGGGAATAAGTTAAATAAAAATCCACTGTGTTTACCAATAAAATATGGTCTATGAGTTAGTATCACTTATTTGATTATTATTAGATGGATTTGGTGTCAAATTTAAGCGCACTTATTTTTTACATTGAGTATATATTACATAGACTTAGGGTTGGATAGATTTTGAATCATTATTTTAAGAAAAGTGACTCCATCCTTATATCATGAAATTTATATATTATATAAAATTTTATTGAATATAAGGATTATAGAAGAGAAATGACGAAGGTCCCTCACACAAAGTTCTCAAAATACAGAGATAAATGAGACTTTTAATTTATTATTAATGAAGGGTTGAAGAAATATCGTTGATTATAGTTCTGAATGAATTTTGGAAAAAAATAAAAAGGGGGAGATAGAAGAGATAATCATATGGTGACAGTGAAGTATTTTTTTATTATAAATAATGCCTATATTTGAATGTTAATGATATTTAATATCAAAAGTTATTTATGAAGGGAAGCTTTTTATAGGCATTCCAGATGTAAATTTACTAGAATTTCATATTCTAAAAGTTGGAATAATAGAATATAGGAAAAATATAGATGCATGATATACTACTCAAATATGAAATAGAATAGGACCAGATAGTCTAACTTGATAATATTAGGCTCCTTTCACTGAAAGTAATGATGATAAATCAATTAAATTATGTTAATGGTTGGATAAACATTCAATTTGGTTACCATAAATAGTATAAACATTGGAGATTGATGAAAAATATTTTTATTTTATTAATGACTAGTGATAAGGAATTAATAAGCACTTTTAACGTCATATTTTTTAAGATTCAAGTTTCTTAGATATGGAGATCTGAAATATAGAAGACATTTATTTATTTTTAACTATTCCTAAAGTAAAAGAAAAAGTTCTAATGGGATAAGTATAACTATATACACAAATTACATTGAATGGATGATAAATGGGATATTTAAAGGAACTTACTGAATAATGATACTAAAATATGGGATGATTGAATTCTGGATGAGGAGATAAAAGATCAAAATTAAAGTTAGCTAAAATGAGTTGATCACAAGTCACATAATATACTTTTGAAAAAGAAAATGTTCCCATGTAAGAGTTCAAAACCATATATGTGGATCAATATAAGGTGATCCATGAAAGAGTTATGGTATAAAAAATGAAGTTATCCCAAAGAAAAAACCATTAGATGAATCAGTGAAGAACATAAAAAAGCTAGTTTATAAAAAAACTATATTTAAAATTGATAGAGTCTAAAACTTTGTAAGGGGGAATGGGATGTTTGTATGTTTCATTTGGGGATTCATAAGGATAACCCTAAGTAGTGATAAATACCACATAATTTTTAAATGGAAAAAAGTTTATTTATTTTAAGATACGAATTTTTAATCTAAAACACCAAAAAATATGATAAATGATAACAAATATGAAGATCCCATGAAGAAAATGTTACTAAGATATTTTACAATTTTGTTCTAAATTGAAGTATAAAAGAAGAAAAGATGATAAAATAACTATTATTTCATTATTTGAACATCACAAATTGATTTTCCAACTATGATTCAATATAAGGAAATTGAATGTTAAGTATATCAGAAGATAAAATATGGAAGGACAGCGATGAAGGCTTCAGACAATGGCAACAAAGGAAGTATAATATTTAAAACCATTATAAGTTAAAAAAGTAGAAAATGTGGCACTAGAAGTTAAGGAAATCATCTGGGATTACAAATTTAGATGATGGTAAGAATAGATAATCAAAATATTGAATTACTAACCCATGTTATGACAAGTTTTGTTTTAAGTTGAAAATAGAGTGATCAATTGATGAACTAATCTAATGATGAGTAATCCAAGGTGTATAGATAATGAAGGCATAAAATGTTGGATGCTTTGGTTGATTATAATATATAAAAATAAATAGTTGATATGATCGGAAGAGAATTCTGTGAAATTAATTTTAAATATAATAAAGGTGAAATAGATGGAGATCGATGGAAGCACGAAAATCATGTTATAGAATGTTTGAAGGAGTAAATACTATGTGATTTTGAAATGGTGCATTAAATTTTTTTAAATAAAGATAATCTGATTAAATTCTATAAAATTTTATTGACTAATGGATTATATAGTATATTTCATTCATGTTATGTCAAAAAATATATAATGATGATTAGATGGATGTTCAAAGCTCAAATATTCCTAAATGAATGTTTATGATTCAAATAAGTATTTTTAAGAGAGTTTGAGAATATTCACATTGAATTTTGTTAAGGATTTCGGGAATTAAAAATATAATATATTTAGAATTAATTTACAAATACTAACTAAATACTTAGAGTGAGTGGTATTTTCACTTGTATAAAATCAATTTACTACCACCCCCCAGTAATGACCAGAACGTTTACAAATAAAATTCCCTTGGTGGTGGAATTAAATTACATATTTTGTATTATGGTTGTAGAAAAAACATGAAATTATTTAGTTAAATTATATCCTATCAGATTTAAAATACTGTTACAAATCATAACCATTGATAATATATTCATTTAATAGTGATCATATGATTAGAATAAAAATTGGATTTTAACCAATCTAATTGACACAAACAAAGGAATTGATGGACTCAACCAGTAAGATCATACCCTAAAAATACCATTTATCAGATATTTTGAGGGAGATAGAATCACTAGGATTTTCTCTTGACTAATCCCAAGCCAAGATCCAACAACTTAAGAATGAGTGAAATTGTTTATAGGAGAAGTTCAAGATCATCGCTATCATAGTCCCAAACCATGTTTGTCAAACCACCTCTTGAAAGTATCATCATCATGAAGCTTACTCTTAGGGAATTTTCTGGTATTTTAAAGTGATATATATGAATACCCTAATTATATGAATTTGTATATTTTTTAGAATAATGAATATATTTTCATTATATTGTTACTTCATCAATTATTTTTATTTTTACACAGTAAAACAAAAATTATACTTTTAATAAATATTAAATTTCAATTAATACATTTATTTTTAAGAATTAATATATAATTTTGAAATAAATAAAATTTTAATATTATTATTAAATATTTTTTTATTAAATATAAATGATCATGTATATTTTTATGAAGTTAAATGTAATTTTTATAAGGGTTTTAAAACTGTTTTTGTCCAAAAATCCATCATTTCTCAAGAAATATCGATTATTATTTTAAAATTGAAAATTCACATATTTAGAAAATTATTTAGTTAAAATAAATATATTTTTCCAATGATAAAGACAAAATTATCTAACCATTAATTTTTCATAATTTTCTGAGAGAGTGAAATTTCTGGGTAAAAATTAAATATGGAGTAAATATACAGTGTGTATTATGACATTATAATGACTAAAAATGATGTAATTAATACTATAAATGGTATCCATGACCAAATATATGTTTTCCATTTAAAATAATGTAATATTAATTTTATTTTATTAATTTTATGAAGCCTTTATGAGTCTTCCAAAAACTATAATATATTTTAAGGTTTTAAAATCATTTCTTAAAGGATATGACTCACTTCCACATCACCAATGTGTAATATTTTAATAAGTTCAGAAATTGTTTTTAAAAAACAATGAAAAAAAACTCTTTTTTTTGAGAAAAAATTTAAAAAACCATGAAAAGGCTTGTGGTTTTGATTACTTTATTATATAGAGTCCAAAACCATTGTTTGAGAAATAATAAAAACTTCCCCACTCATTTCCTATATAAACCCACCCAAGATCCCCTTGTTACCCACTAAAAAACCTTAAAGAACATTATCAATCATCCTTACCATCACTATAGTCCTCCCATGTTTCCCAAAATATCTTAATAAGATCCTCCCAAGCATTTGGAATCACCCTCTCAAGGCACAAGATCATATCCTCTATATTCAAGTATCCTCATTATCTTATGTCTTTTATCTCCAATTCCCAATATTGGAATATGTTATTACATATCACCCTTAATATCTATTTTATTTCTAAGTTATGATTTATCCCCTTTAACTATCATTAATTCATTTTATGAACATTCATACACCCCTGTTATACTGTAGAAATTTTACCACGATTTTCCATGCTAAACAGTTGTGTATTGAATACCCTTACCCATTTCCTATCCAGGGTGTTCAAATTTATATACTTAAAAATATTTTATTGGGTACTTAAAATTATTTATTCTAAACTCTTTTATCATTGAATATATTTTTATGATAAATTATTTCATGTTTTATTATTTATGTGGAACACTTATGCATGGGAATTAAATGAAAGTGACAGGTTCACCTAGAATTATATAGCACTCCAATGAATTAGATATTGTTTTTGTCTCATGATATGTAAAAATGTTATAATTTAGTGAACCTAATACATCATTAGACTTTTTACATCATTATGTATTGGAAGTTATGCTTGACATTGTTTCCACATTTCCCTTGTTGCCTTTCAGTTAGTATGATTTATCATGCCTTATTGTTAATATTTATTATTATCAAACTTTTATGTCTCATTGATATTACCATTTTATAAAATGTATTACTTTGTTCATGTTATTCCATGTATACTCCCTTACTAGGATTTATATCTCACCCCTTTCTTCTGCATGTTCCCATGTTATCACATGCAGTTTTAAGTATGGTGGAATAATATGAGCATGTCAAGGAATTATTCAATAATGTTTTTGTATCCCATGTTCCATGTTATTATGTAATACACCTAATCACCAAAAAAACTAAACTTATCAATATTATAGGTTGTATTATGTGTAATCTTATGTAATAAATCATGAATTAATGTGAAATAAAGAGAAGAGTTTTCTTAGTTGGTGTCAAAGGAAAAGTTTAGTTATTTTTAGGATTATGATTAGAAAAATCTAGAGAAAGACTTTGGTATAAGACTATACATAATAAGAAATAGCTATTTTTTTTAAATTATTGATTAATTGTTTTACAAGAATATACACCCCTATTTGGACACTTCATATTTATGTGGCTCTGGTACAGATGTACATAGGGGTAAAACCTGATAACATTTTGTTGATCTAGACTCAAATGGGAACTGGTGCATGATAACAAGCCTTTATACACACCTATTTTGAGATTCTATAGGTATATACATTTGTAAATTCACAATATCATTATAAACCATTATAAGGGAAAAAATTTGACCCATAAGTGTCTATGTTATCAAATAGATCATGGATAACATAGATCAAGGAATCAAAATTAGAAAGTTAAGAAATAATTTTTTTTAATAAGTTATACCTTTAATGTCATTGGATTATCATTTACAAGTTTTATAATTTAAAAATAATCATCCCTAATTTTTCCTTTATTCTAGAAAATAGTCATAAATAAAAAGAATAAGGTAAATAACCAATGTGAAAGTCAATGTGAGGACTGCCCAAATGAGATGCCTTACCTGACGAAAGAAGGAATCATGAACTTTATGATGATACTCTCTTAGATGAATTAGGTTTTCATTAGAAGGATGGATCAGGAGGTGTTCGCAAATCCCCTTAATAAATAACAAGTTGTAATTTATACCTTTATGTGATAAAGGCCTTCGAATTTCAATAGACCATCCAATCCATTAATCATAGAAAAATGGATCAAATCCTTTGAGGAGATCTTCTACATCCTTCAATATTCAGAGTAAGAGAATTTAAACTAGTTGTTTATCATATGGTGAGATAAAATGTTCTGTGGTGGACATTGATCAATAATACGAAGCTTGAGGAATATATTTAAGTGATGAGTGGAAGGAATTTCAGAAGATTTTCTTCAAAAAATATATTCCTCACCCTATCCAACTTAAAATGGAAAGGTATTTCCTTGCCCTCATGAAAAAAGATAGTGAATATATTAGGAACTATGAGGAAAACATCAAATTACATTCATGATACACCTTTGGCTTTGTCATTACCCCTGAATGAATGGTTAACCACTTCTTTGGTAGTTTAAAAACTAGTCTATGAAAAGATACGGTGATTTAAGACTTTTATAGCTATTATGAAATTGTATAATGTTCCCTCAAAGTTGAAATGGAGATAGAAAAATTTAAAGGGTGTAATGGGGATAAGAAGTGAAAAGTGGAGTTTAATTATGGTGGTATGATGGAGAAATATAATGGTGATAAGAAATTTCCACACCCCAATTGTCAAAATTGTGGAAAAACTCAAATTGGAACTTACCTAATAGGGAAAAGGAAATGCTTTGTGGGGGGAAGGAAGGAATCCTAGCTAGAAATTATCGATAGGATAATCACACTAATAAGACATAGGAAGGAATGCTCATGTAAACCCCAAAACATTTTTCATTTTCTAAATTTCAAGGAACAAGGGAACTTTTCGAACCAATGCACTAAGACAATGGTTCTCAGAGACAACTAACAACCTCTAAGGTAATAAGGGTGAGATTATTCCATCACAACAGTGGAGGTGGATCCCAACAACGTAGTGGTGATTTGTAAGCTAGTTTTTCATTCATGAATAGAAAAAATACTTTTTGATTTTGAATCTAAACATTCCTTAATATCACCCAAATTTAGTAGAACTATTCAAACACCACCACAATGTATGGAAGTAGAGCAGTCAGTGAATATGGAAAATGGGGAAATTATTGCATCCCATGTATATAACTCTTCCCCTATAATTTTTTTGGGATTAATTTTCAAGAGAACCTTGTGATACTCTATTTAGTGGAACATGATTCAATTGTGGGTATGTATTGAAATTACTTATATAGAACCAACATAAATTTATATGAGAAGAAAATCACTCTTTGTGATGAAAATCATCCCTCAAATATTTACAAGTGAAAGGGAGAGGGTAAATATTATTTACTACCAACATATCAAGCATGGAAATTTTAACCCCAAGAGAAAGAATATATAACTCAAATTATTGAGACTAAGGAAAGAATCATCCTTTAATAAATTACTATTGTGAGAGAATACAATAGAGTGTTTCTTGAAGAATTTCCTGGTCTTCCTCCTAGTCAAGAGGTTTAATTTCTAATCGATATTATACCTAGGGAATTTCTATTATATAAGAATTCATATAGAATGGAGGTTATGGATCTGGAGGATCTGAAGAAACAACTATGGGAGAATCTAGATAAAGGGTTGATATACCCATGTTCTTCATGGTGGGATGCACCAATCCTCTTCATCAAGAAGAAGGATGAGTCAATGCACCTTTTTATTGATTATTGAGAGCTCAAAAAGATCATGGTAAAGAAAAAATATCCACTTCCATAGATTGATGACTTACTCTATCAGCTATGTAGAAACAAATTCTTATATATGGTAGATCTTTGGTTGGGATATTTCCATGTAAGGGTAAATAAGGATGATATCCATATGAATACATTCTAAAAAAGGTACATGCACTATGTTTTCATAGTAATTCCATTAAGACTCACTAATTCTCTAGAAATATTCAAAGAATTGATGAATAGAGTCTATAGAGATTACATTGTTAAATATGTTTGTAGTCTCTATATAGGATATTATAATATAATCTAAAATAAAGGAGGAGCATGATGAGCATCTGAGCACTGTTCTAAAAACCTTATCAAAGGAGAAGCTTTATGCAACATAAAACAAATGCGAGTTCTAGTTCAAGGAAGTATTCTTATTGGGGAATATAATCATAATCAATTTGATATATATGGATCCTTAAAGGATAGAAAAAATTTAAGGATGGATGAGGATAACATTATATAAAGAAATCCATAGTTTCCTGGGATTAACTAGGAACTATCATTAATTTTTGAGAAATTTCTCACAATTCTCAGACCCTCTAACTTAGATAAATATGAATGGAGTCATATTTATTTTGGAATGATGAATCTCAAGAGAGATTCATTTATTTTAAAATATTATTATCACTCCACTTTTAATCTCACATCCCATAAGTGGAAAACTTTTCATGGTGTATAATGTTGTTTTGAAGAAGGGATTAGGATGTGTGTTAATGCAGAATGAGAAAGTTATATCCAATGCATTATGGAAATTTAATCTTGATGAACATAACAAACCAACTCATGATCTAGAGTTAGTTGTAGTGATATTTATGTTGAAAATATAGAGGTATTATCTATTTGGGGATAAGTGTTAAATATATATGGATAAAAATACTCTAGTATATATTCACACAGAAAGATATGAATTTTCTTCAACAAAATTGTTAGTGCAAACCAAGGACTATGAATAATGAATCCAATACAATCCTGGGAAATCAAATAAAGTGGGATGCTCTCTTATTATAAGGTATGAAACAATTTTATCATTTATAATATTGCATAAGGATATGATCTTCTTTGAATTGAAAGGAATAGACATTAGAATCATAAAGGAAGAAAATAATCAATCCTTTCAAAAATGATTCCTCAAACATCCCTTATGGATAAGATAAAGGATTCTAAAATAGGTGATGTGAGAATTCAGAATAACGTAAAAGATATAAGAAAATGGAAATCCCAAGATTTCAATGTTAATTAAGATGGATTTGTGAGATTTTGGTCACTACTATGTGTACCATAAAATACCAAGTTAAAGGAGCGGTTGGATGATTCACATCGATCGAATTTCTCTAGCCATAGAATAAGTACAAAAATATATCTAGATCTTAAAGAACACTATTTCTAGGAAAATATGAATAAGTATAACACAAAATATACATCAAGATATATTTAATGTCAGAAAGTGATAAAGGAAAGTAAAAAATACAAGGGGATAATGAAAGCAATACCCATAACTACATGGAAATGGGAAAACATAACCATGGACATTTTTCACAGATATTATGAAGACATAAAGAGGAAATAATACTATATGGGTTGTGGTATATAATCTTACAAAAACTTCTCACTTCATTTCACTACAAGAGGACCAATCACTAAATCAAATTGCAAGTATACACATTAGAGAAGTAGTGAGGCTGCATGGAACACCACTATTGATTGTTTCTAATCAAGATCCATTATTTTACTCAAAGTTACAGAAGAGTATCCAACATGCTATAAATAATGAGTTGAAATTAAACATGACTTATCACCCCAAAAACTGATGGCCAATCTAAGTGGACTATCCAAACACTCAAGAACATGTTGAGAGAATGCACAATTGACTTCAAAGGAGAATGGGATCAATATCTTCCTCTGGTCGAGTTCTCATACAATAATGGTTTCCACTCAAGCATCCAAATGTCTCCCTATGAAACCCATTATGGGAAGAGATTCAGAACACCTGCATTATGGGATGACGTTAGGGAAAACCAACTGAAAGGTACTGAAATGGTTGAGTTAATGGTGGAAAAGGTCAAGACCATTAAATTGTACATAAAGGATGTTAAAAGTGAAAAAATGATATATGTTGAAAATCATCGATAAAAAATAGATATTGAGGTTTGATACATGGTATTACACCACATATCTCTATGGAAGAAAGCCATGAAATTTTGGAGAAGGGAAATCTTAGTCCTAGATACATCAATGCCATTGAGATAGTTGATTGCATCCGAACATTGGCTTATCAAATAACACTCCCACCTAACCTTTATGATGTTCATGACATGTTCCAAATATCACTCTTGAGTAAGTACTTACCAAACACCTAACATATAATTAATCTAGAGGTGGTACCATTGAATAATGATAATTATTATGAGGAGTATCTAGTAAAAATCTTAGATCATAAAGGGATAGATCTATGGAATAAGGAAATCCATCCAATTTAAGTGCTATGGATAAACCAAAAGTATGAAGAAGAGACGTGGGAACTAGAGGAAGTAATGAAATAAAATGACCCTCATCTATTTTAGTGTGTGAAATAAAAATTTCATGGGTGAAATTTCTCAAGCGGGGAAGATTGTAGTGACCAGAACTTTAATAAATAAAATTCCCTTTGTGGTTAAATTAAATTACCTATTTTTTATTTTGGTTATAGAAAACACCTGAACTTATTTTGTTTTATTATACTTTATCAGATTTAAAATACCATTAATCATCATAAATATTGATAATATAATTGTTCAATAGTGATCAGATGATTAGTATAAATGTAGGATTTTAAAAAATCAAATTGACATAGATGAAGGAAGTGATGGCCTCAACTAGTAGGACTATAACCTAAGAAGCCCATTTATCATAGATTCCAAGAGAAATATAATCACTAAGAGTTTCCCTTGATCAAGCTCAACCGATGATCCAGTAACATAACCATGATCGAAACAATTTATGGGAGAATTTCAAGCTCATCGAGACCATGTCCCAAACCATGTATGTTGAACCACCCCATGAATTTATCACTATCACACACCTTATGCTTAGAGAGTTTTTTAGTGTAATAAAGGGATATATATCAAGACCCTAATAATACAGATATTTATATTTTAGATAATAATGAATATATTTTCATCATATTGTTACTTTATAAATGATTTTTATTTTTATACAGTAAAACACGAATTGCACTTTTAGTTAATATTCAATTTCAATAAAGATGTTTATTTTGATGAATTAATGTATTTTTTCTTGAAATAAATAATTTTTTAATTATATTAATAAATAATTTTTATTAAATATAAATGTTCATATAATTTTTATGAAGTCAAATGTAATTTTTATTAGGGTTCAAAAACTGTTTCTGTCAAAAACACATCATTTATCAATAAATGTCAATTCTTATTTTAAAAGTGAAAATTAAAATATTTAGAATTTTTTTTAAAAAATAAATAATATTTTTGGAATGAAAATTCCAAAATTATCTAATGGATAATTTTTCATAATTTTCTAAGAGTGTATTTTTTGGGTAAAAATTAAAGATGGAATAAATATACAGTGTGTATTATGACATCATAATGACCCACAAATGATGTAATATACCCTAAAAGGGTATAAAATACCAAATATATGTTGTAAGTTTAAAATAATGTAATATTAATTATAATGGAATAATTTTATAAATCCTTTATGAATCTTCCAAAACTAATAATATATTTTAAGGTTTTAAGATAATTTCTCAAAAAGATGACTCACTTCCACATGAAAAGGTTTAATATTTTAATAATTTCATCCCTTAGACTTATATTTTTTTTAAAACCACTAAAATTTGCAAGAAACCGTGGGAAAAATATTTGGTATGGTTTTTGGTTTTGAGTACTTTATTATATAGAGTCCAAAACCTATCTTTGAGAAATAATAAACAATTACCCACACATTTTCTATATAAAACCACCGAATATCCCATAAAACTCCACTAAAAAACCTTGGATAATTTCCTTACAATACCACCTCAATAAGCTCATCCCAAGCATTTATAATCACCATCTCAAGGTAAGGGACCCTCTCCTTCCCCTCTATATTCAAGTATCTTCATTATTTAATATAATTTATCTCTAATTAATAATTCTGGGATATGTTATTACATATCCACATTACATTACATTTTATTTATAAATGATTATATACCCAATTTAACTCTCACTAATCCCATCCATGAACATTCATACACCCCCGTTATGCTACCAAAATTTGACCATTATTTTCCATGACAAACAACTGTGTAGTGAATTACCATACCCATTTACTATAAAGGGTGTTCACCTTTATGAACTTATAATTATTTTATTTGGGAATTAATTTTATATATTCTACACTCCTTGATCATGGAATAAAATTTTATGATAAATTATTCTATGTTTTATGATCTATGTGGCACACTTATGCATGCGAATGAAATGAATGTGACAGGTATGTTGAAAATTATATAGCACTGAAATACATTGTGTAACGTTTTATTACCATGAGATTTATTACAAGGGATTAGGGAGTGAATCTATCCAATAATTAAACTTTTTCCATTATTATGTATTAATAGTTAGCGTTTAAATATGTTTATGATGCAATGTTTTAAGTTATTGCCACATTTCCCTTGTTTCCTTTATGTTATCATGATATATAATGCCTCATTGTTCATTTGTATGATTATTAAGCTTTTATGTATCATTGATATTCCAATTGTATAAATGTATCACATTATTCATGTTATTCCATGTATTATCCCTTACTGGTCTTTATAGATCACCCCTTTCTTATGTATGTCTCCAAGTTATCCCATGCAGTTTTAAGTATGATGGAATAATGTGATTATGTCAAGGAAGTTTTCAATAATATTGTTTTTCCTGGGTTTAAAGTTTTTGTGTAATGTACCTAATTCCAAAATATATTATACTTATTGATCTTACAGGTTATATTATATGTAATATTATTTAATAAATCATTAATTTATTTGTAATAAAGAGTAAGGTGGTCATACCCCTCCATACATGGATGGTAGAAATAAGAAAGTGTGATATTATAGGTTAATTATGGTTAAACATGAAAGATATAAATTGACGATCATATTGAAGAATATTATAATCCTAAGGGTATGAGATTATAACCATAACATACAAATTTCATTACTAATCTATCATAGATCAAAATTTTGATTCATGGTATAACACTTTATCATTTAAATAAACATGAATCATAAGACTGATAAATAAACCTAATTCAATCATGAACCATGAGTCCAAATCATACAAATGAAAAAAATGTAATAAGAGTGTGGAACCATGATAGGTATAGAAAAAATTTCATATTTCAAAGTTAACAACTGATACCATCAAATCATAGAGGATTATCCATCAACACATGTTTCCCAAATTATAAAATATTATAAATCACCAATTTTTCCCCATAATGTTTAAGCCATCCCTAACTATTTCCATTATGGATCAAGAACATCAACCCATGTCATATAATTATCTAATGATATAGAAAACTTTAACTATCACATTATAGGGATATATATATATATATATATATATATATATATTTGTTTGTTTTCACCTTTCACATAATGAAAACCATACACGTGGGTGCCTTAAGTTCATAAAATATCAATTATTTTATCCAATAATATCATGTAGAAAGGGAATGAGTTTCATAAACATTTAATCATTTCAAAATTGCATAACCCTTGGGAAATGAATGAGTTTCATAATAATATCATCATAATTATCATAAACCATATAGAGAAATAATAAGTGTGGTATCATTGTGTCATATCACTAGTAAATCATTATAATCATAAAAGGTTGTTATAATAGGTGAAAAATGTATTTAAATCATCATTGGAATATTTCCTCATGAAAATAGACTTTTCAATTTGAAATCAAATATTTAAAATAAATATATTTCCATTATATTATGGAAAACATTTTATTTTAATATAAACTTGGATAATTTTAGTGTATTATTTAAATAATTGAATGGTCATGATTTCGGAAAGTTTCCTTCAATCCATAATATATAAAACAGAAATTATATTCACACCTTCACTTAAAATTAACTCATTTGTAAAAAAAATAATATTTTACCTAAAACGTTTTAAAAATTTAACCATGGGTAAAAATTAATTTAAAAAATTATTAGAAAATTTCCAAAAGCTTTCTTAATTTTTTATAAAATATGAAAAATTAATAAAAAGGTTTATCAACTAAAAGAAAAGAAATAATGAAAACTACTCTTAAAAAAACTTTTATGAACCATTATGAGTTCCAAATATAGGTAAATGGTACCAAAACATAAAAATTATAGGAATATCTAGTGGAGAAGAAACATTAAATGGATTTATCAGATTATTATCATATAATTTATTCAATGTTAATTCAAGCAAAAATAATCCCCATTAAAATGGGGTTGAAACAAGAATCCCTTACCTTATCTCTCTTCTCACTTGAAACACCTTTGAACATAATCTATAATAAATATAGATTTATTATAAATTTATTATAGAATAAATATTATATATATCATAACATATATTACTTCATTATAATAGTTTCTCGCTTATGTATTTTTTTTATTAAATCACTATTCTAGGTGATAATGATTTATTCTTTCCTACATATTATGGTTTTACAGTCCCACCATTTATACGCTTATCATGGTTAACTTATCTATAGAATATTAATAAAGATATAAAAATAATGTATATTCATTATATATATATATATATTTAGATTCATCCATAAAATGTATATATTGAAAAATGAATTACACCATTCATGGATACAATAGGTTGTACCTAAAAATGAACGTTGTTTTCATATTTTGATGGTTGGAATGAAAGAAAGGTAAAAGGTAATTCACATTTACAGAATAATATTTATTTAATATATGTAATATATATTAATTAAATTTATCCTTATTAACGTCTATTTAAAACAAAGGTACAAAACAAATCACATCACTTTGTAGAGGAGGTAGTCCACACATATGTATGGGCGACATTATCATTTTCCAACAAATGTGAAAAAGGTGGATAATGGTTGCTACAAAAACATTATAATAAATAAGTATATTTAATATAATTAATTAATTACTTTTATAATTCATTCCATATATTTATTTGCAGTATAATAAGAAATAAAATTTAAAACACTTTGTTAGGAGTTATACCTCTTTATTGATAAACCACTTTTGGATTACACATTAAGCCTTTAGTAGGATATATTTTGGAAATAATAGATGCTATGAAATGTGAGGAATAAAACTATGATTTTATTATGATAGATGTTTTTGGATATATACAACTCAAAATGTGTTATGAAGAGATAATATGAGGTGTCATTTTATATGTGATTTGGGACAATCTTTGAATAAAATAAATTATTAAATTAATATAAATTAATTTACATAAGAAATTTGATACAAATTTATATAATTATAATGTATATTTTTCAGAAAAATTATCACGGGGGACATTTTATAAAAATTATGAAAAGTTACAAAATAATAAATGAAGGAATTTTATGTTTGTCTCGTAGAAAAATATGTCATTAGGAATGGTTTTTAAGCATTGGCATCCCTCTGCGGCCACCCCTTTGTTCTCCAACCCATCAGCTATATAGTTTTCCTCCCTATAAGCATTGGTGATGAAATAGGTTAAGAAGGATAGCAAGTCCAGAAAATTTACCCATTTAGTAGCCATCCTCTGTGAAAGATGCTCTTGACCCACTCAAACCACTTACACAAGGGTAGTGGAATCACATTTATACCATACATTATTCCAATATCTTTTAGGAGCATTATCGACCGCCATTATGAGACCCATCATCTTCGATTCAAGTTCTATGATATTTCCACAAGGGCCATACAAAAGATCTATGAATTCCCCATTCCTATCCCTAAATATGGATCTATATCTCAAGGGGCCTGGATTTCCCCTAGAAGATCCATTGGTATTGCACTTAATCCTTCCTAATAATGGGTGTTTCCAAAAGACTTCCATGTACTGTCGAGTGGCAGGAAAGTTACGAGAAATGTTCAGCCTCTAGAGGATCATCAAGTCTTCTACTGAGTTTCTGCACTTTTCCAAATTACGTTCATTTGTTGCTTGAACAATAGACATAATGGAGGCCAACCCACGACCAGCATTGAAGCAGGACCTGCAATACAGTGCTGCATTTCTGCTGCTCCAGATATAATTAATAACTTCATCACATGCCACATGAAAGAGAACCTTAAGCTTCTTAGAATTATTGAGATTCAAAGAAGCATAAATGAAGTCTCAGATAAAGCCTATACATGGAATATAAATATAAAAAAGCTACTGTACAACCATCCTAAGAGAAGAGGCCTCGTTGAAGCTCAAAAAATATGATCAATATCTTTCCAGTGCTGAATTAAAAGGGAACATCTAGAGTATAATGAAATACCCACTCATTGAATATTGTCATCCATAGGAATTTAGTTAAGAGTCATCCTCTATAGGAGACTTAACTATGAGGGAGCCATCCATTTTTTGTTCATGTTACCAATCCTCTATTGTTCACTCGAAATCATATGCTTGTAAAAGCTTTTTGAATCAAGAAATCCATTTGTAGACCCTTCCCAGATCAGCGCATCCTCTTGATTGAAAAAATAATGCATGTTAACGATGTTGACAATATCATCCAAAATCATATCCATAATATCCAGATTCTCCCTGATTGTAATGTTATGATAAATGTCATGGTCCCCCAGGTTGACTTGATTAATGAGTGGTTGACCAGACCATTTATCATACCAAAAACGAATTAAATAATTCTTGTTTACCATCCATTTGGAGTGATTGATGATTTTATGAAAAATTGACCTTATCCCTAGCCAAATGAAAGAATCTAGATAGCTGATTTTTCCTTCAATATGTCTTACCATGAATCAAGTCCATAATAAGTCCAGAGTAGGAGATTTAGTTTTAATGAGATTCCAAACAAATTTTTCTGGGAAAGACTGGTTCAAAGCCTCCCGGTTTTTAATTCCAATCCCCCCTAGGGAATATGGTAAGAAACACTTCTTCCATGTAGTAGAAATTATCTTCCTTTCCATTACGTTTCCACTCTAGGAAAAAAAATTCAGCATCGTATTAAAATTTATATTGTTAGAGACTTGACAAAGATACACTATAAAAGAATAGACCAGCTTCAAGGTGATCACTTGCTTGACAAGGAAAATGCGCCCAACCATTGAGAGGGATTTTCCCTTCCAATTGGAAAGGGTTTTCCTGATTTGATCCATATCCTTTGATAAGTGTGATTGTTGAGGTTTTCAACATAACATTGGGATACCCAGATAGATAAAAGGTAATTCCCCCTCATTAATTTCCTGCTCAGAGATGATGAACAAATTCCTTGAGGCTGGAAGGCTCTTACCAAATTAAATAGAGGACTTTCTCCAGCTTATGACTTGACCAGAAACATTCTCACAATGCCATAGATCCATTTTAATCTTTCTGATATTCCTTCTGTCCCCCTGTGTAATGATGAAAATTTCATCAAAAAATAATAAGTGAGAGGGAGAAGAGGTACCTAGGCCTACTCTAATGGTGGAAAATTCACCCATGTTCACCATGTAGAGGAGAATTATGCTTAGATAGTCTTAAACTAAAGAAAAAATAATTGTTGAGAGGGGATCCCCCTGGCTCACCCACTGGAAAAAGTAAAGTACCCTTCTAAGGACCCACTAATGGGAATGGGGATGATTCTGAGTCAAAAAGAAACCAGAACGAGTGATTGAATTTCCTGATGAAACCAAAACTTTGTAACACCTTGTTAATGAAGCGCCAGTACATTTTGTCAAATGATTTGGTGACATCCAGTTTGAGAGTGATGTTACACCTCTACTTTATTTCCTAAGAAAATTAACATACTCCAAAGCAGTGAGCAAACACTCATGAATGTTATGAAATTTTACAAATCCAAATTGATTATAAGATATAATTTTCTTTGAGACATGAGCGAGCCTATTTGAAATAATTTTAGAAATCACCTTATAGATTGTGTTGACAAGGTAACCGAATTGAATTGACTAATCTCACTAGGTTTCTCAACCTTGGGGATATGGATGATAAATTTTGAATTGAATCCTAGAGAAAAAGTACTATCCTTAAAAAAATTCCTGACAAGTTGGAAAAAATCATTTTCAATGATTTCCCAATATTTCTAAAAAAATTCATTAGTAAATCCATTCGGCCCTGGAGAGATTTCCTTCATGAGCCCAAAAAACAACCTCCTTAATTTTAAAATCCAATTATATCTTCCAAAATAAAATCCCCATCCTTGATTAAGGTAAGTGGTCTATTCTCCCTTCTAATTATCTAATGAACATGAAAGAATTGTGTGTTTCTGTCCCCATCTGAGAGACATCTTGTTTTAAAAATATCTTTTCTCTTGTTGTCATGAAGCTTGACCAGTATCCCTAGCTTGGAAGAAGTTTCATCTTCTTGCCTGAGGTCTCCACTAAAATTTTCATTTGTAAAAGAATCCTATAAGTCATGTAAAAGGAATTCCAGGCCATCAATTTTAGCATCCAATGAGCCAAATCTATCCCTACTCCACTATTTCAGCTTCATTTTAACCAGTTTAAACTTAAATAGGAACATTAGAGGATTAACTTCAACTACCCTATGAGTCCATATATCCTTTGAAATTTTGGTGCATTCTGGGAGGGAGGCCCAAGCACTGTTAAATCTGAATGGAATTGGATGTGTCATGCCATGATTTAGGAGACTCAGAAGGATAAGGTGGTGATCCGAATTATACTTGACCAATGTGAGACAAGAGATAAACTTACAAATATCAAGAGAGGCATCATTGAAAAATGACCTATCTATTATTCTAGCTATCATGCCATTAATTTGTCTCCTATACCATGTAAAATTTTCCCCCACAAGATTGATTTCAGTCAATCAGGCCCTCTCAATACATTATCAAAAATCATCCATGGATGAAGTGTTGAAAAAAGGTCCAATTTTCTCCTCTGTATGCAGAATGGAGTTGAAATCCCCAACCATAATCCATGGGTATGAGATTAATCTTTCTAAGTCACAAACATGAAACCATAGCATCCTCTGGTCAATGTAGTTAGTATGGGCATATACAATGAAACAAAAAACTTTTTTTACCAAACTCCATAAAACTGTAAGTGAGGATCTGGTCGTTCTCATAAGAAATTTTTGGGTTACCAACAGATTTATGAACAAAAAACCATATTCTATCTGGAGATCCCTTAGACCTAACACAACTCATAATAGAGTATCCTTCCCTACTAAAAATGTTGTCCAGTTTTATAGAGATAGTCTTAGGATCAGAAATACCTAAAATTCCAGGTTTATACTTACTTGAAATCAGCCATATGGAACTCAAGGGGTTATGGTTTTATATCCCTTGATAGTTCCAAAAAAGTATCCACATTAATGCTTTGTCTTAGGGGTGATTCCCCCTTGCCTTTGGGATCCAAATTATGAAGCTTTCGAGCAGATCTTGTTTAATATACAGGGTCCCCAAATGCATAATCTTGGGGAACATCCAATGTAATATTCCATGTAGTGGATATAAATTTATTTTCCTTAGAATTCTGGGAAGATAAGTTTATCACTTTTATAACAGGCACATACTATGCCTGATCAACTGTTTCAATTTCAGCTTTATTGATCCCAGCCTTAGCTTCAACCTGCCTACAAGAATAGCCTCTATGATTTGGTGAGTCAGGGATCTGCACCTCAATGGATCCTGATACTCCCATATCATTAGCTGTAATAGGACCCAAAGATCACTGATTCAGTGCCAAATCACCATTAATGTCATTAGTAATAAAATTCAATACAAAGTCGTCAATCTGTAATGAGAGTTCAACCTTGAATAAATTAGATTAAATGTTCGGGTCAACCTGCTCCTCCTGGTGGTGGATGCCTTTACTCGAGATGCCCTTATGTTTCTTAATGTTCTCCTCCTCTTCCTCTTCTAAGTTATCCCATGAAGGGTTATGGACACCTTGAAATCATGATGAACCACCCTTAATCAGATCATCTCCCACGTCCCTCCCCTTTCTAGTCTTATCTGTTCCTTTTCTTTGAGAGAACTCCCTCAAAGGGGAGGCAGTGGGAGATGATTTAACTAGATTTTCAACACATGACAGTTGTTCACCAGATGACCCACCATTTTTTAGTTCTCACAAAATTTTTTCTGATTCTCGAATTCATATGAAATCTTCAGCTAATAATCCTCTATGGCTAGATTTATATGGCTAGGAGGTGTAACATCCATTTTTATTTCATTAAGTACCCTATCATTCAAAACCAGATCACCATTGATGGAGCTCTGATCAACCTTCAGAGGGGTGACAAGTCCTAAGGTAATATAACTCAATATCTCAGGGTTCTAGTAGACCCATGGGAGACCATTGATTCTTTTCCACACCAATTCCAAAGAGTGTCACTGCTTGAATAGATTAAAGTTGGTGTCCCATTCTTAGAGGCAGAGGAAACCTGGTTTGGGATTTAAATTTCTAGTTTGCGAGACCATGTCAAGATCACTCTTTCTTTCAAGAATAATATGGAAGAACCCTTTCCCAATTTTCATGAGTCTGCAACTCGAGAAACCCCAGCAATGAGAGATCTTACTTTTTAGATCTGTGTACGACCATGGTTTCATACCTCTCTCATATGAAGTTCGTCCAAGCACAATGAATTTACAGAGATCCAGTCGTTGCTTAAGATCTTCATAATCGGCCATCATTGAAATGGGGACATCCTCTAAGTGCATGAGAACATGTGATTTACACATGTCAGATGCTGAGGGTGCAACAATAGCTTCTGCAAACGATATTTATTTTCGAGAGAAGAAAGGAATTTTGATAGCCTCTCCCCCCCTTCTTTGGGGTGAAAGCTGTTTCCCACTCCAGATTGAATGAAGCCATGATTGGAAATGAAATTAGGGGAGAGAAGGATCACCATTGCTCCGCTTACCACTATCCTTCAAAGCCATATCATTTCTTGTTACATTGTAGTCATATATAATTCTAATGTAAAATGTGTATGATTTTAAATAATCTCATATAATAAAATTTGGACTTGTTTCAATTATATTTTCTCCTTTATCATTATGTTTTAACCCAATGTTAAACCATTTTACAATTACTATGATATAAATGTTGTTTACTATTTAAGTGTTAAGAAATTTACCATAAAATATCAGTAACTTCATTTTTGGAAATATTATAAATATTATAATATAATACGTGTCCAACTCATTCCAAATGGTTCCAAAATATCATTTCATTGAATAAAATAAATATATTATCTTCATATAATCAATTGATAAAATTTCTATATTTTGAGATATTATTTTAAACCGTATATTTATGATTAACCCCTTTGTTAAGAAATTATAACCTTAATCATGGTAATAACTTTTTTAATATTAAAGTGCTATAATTTCACTTATAAGGATAAAATTGTTACATAAACAGACAATGGATGAATTTTTTGACGTTTTATTATCTCAATTACCCTCTTTTAATATTTTTATTATTTTAAAATAATAAAATAAAATATATTTAACACAACCCACCAATAATGTCATTTTTAATAACTATTAAAATAATTTTACTTTGAAAATAATAGGATCTAAATGGAATTAAAATATAAACATTTAAATAATATGTAATATGTTATATTTATCTTTGAAATTATTTAAAAATGTTAACTAATCCCAAAAATATTACTTCTATACTTTTTGAAATCTATTACGTGATTTTTTACTGCTTTCACAAGAACTATGTCAGCATTGTGTAAGCATTAAAGGTAATTATTTGATATGTTATAATAAATTTTATAGCCATACAAAATAATTGTATAAGAGTTTTGATACATTAATTTTTTTATGACAACAATATATATATATATATATACATAATAAAATAAAAAATTCATAATATTGTGTAAAAATGTATAGAAAATAATTCATTATTATCAAATAGTATTTTTATTTAACGAAATTTTACTTTTAAAGTATTGCGCTAGTACTGTGTCGACATTGAAAATAATTTTAATATATGCAGTGAAATAAATTCTAATTTATATTTCTGAACTATATTTTCATGATATGTTTATTATATTATCATATAATATTAATTAAATATTTTTATAAAATTTTATATCATATTTATACTTTGGAAATATAAATAAAGATACAATATTTTATAGAAACTTTATTTTTTATTATTCACCAAAAATATAAATTATTCCAAAAAATATAAAAAATTCATCGTAGAATGAATTTAACTTTATAAAAAAAATAATTCCATTTAATAAAATTAAATTATTAGTATTTTCAGAAATAAATTTTAATATAAAAACCTAAAACAGATCAAAAAAGAGTTTTTGTAGAAAAATGAATTTTTAATCCCAAAAATGAACTTATAACAAAACAAAGAATGATGATTAAAATATAACTAATTAAATAATATAAAAATAAATAATTATTATGTTTTATTATGATCAAATTCTAATAATAAATATATTTTTTTCATTGAAATGTAATGAATTTTTTATAAAAATGTGTATTTTAAACAATTAATAGAGAAATTAATCTTTTCAGAAAATTCTCTAAAACTCACTCGAAGTTAATTTTGACTTGATGATTTAAAAATGTATAGACTTTTTGTTAAGTTATATTTCTAAAATATATAACAAATAATTAATATATTATCCTATAAATAGTAATAAAAACCAATTTCGAAGAAATCAATTTTTTGACCGATAAAATTAATTTACTAATTTTTTTTCTTATTTACCAAGAATTAATAAAATATTTTTTGTTGAGTAAGTTATTTATATATATTTTATATTTTGGTTAGTACTATTCGAACCAACTAATTCAATGACTATGTTATGATAATCATATTTAAATTATAATATTTCTTGGTTAGTTTAAGCTCGATGTTTCATTTCATATATTCTATTTAACAAGTCATATTTTTGAAATATAAATATGCTACATTCTCCTACCTATAATAAATTTATTTCTCTAGATTTTGACTTGATATTGGTAATCAATGGTTTGAAATTTAAAAATACATTTGTTTAAAATCCACATCTTGATAAGTGTTAATAAACCATCATTTTTAAAAGAGGAAAAGTAAAATAATAAGGTCATTAGGAATAACACATTCTGGATTTCAAAGTAGGTGAACATTAATGGGAAGTGAAAATATAGAAATGTAGGAAATAATTAATGTTAAAATAATTATTAATAATTATTGAGAATTTTGATTAGAAGAATGTTAATGATCAAGAGAAAGTCAATGACCACAAAACCATAGACCAATAAGGTGTGAAAAAGACCATCGATTGATTAGAAGTGAAGGTAATAGGATAAATTTATTATTTCAAAAATCATTTCTTAGAGTTGAGGAATTATTTTATCATCTAGAAAAGTAAAATAAGGAAATTCAATTTCTTGAAATGTATATTTTCATACTTAAATCAATTTCCACATCAATATCATCTTTTTCTTCAAAATGATGATTAAGGAAGATTAGTTTTTTATTTCTGAAGCATGAAAATAAACTTATAATGGATCAAATAATCCAAAAAAGGATAAAAATATATTCTTCCTATCTTTATATATTTAAAAAATTAAATTTTTATAATAAGGTAAGATAATATCTAGAATTTATAAAAATTCATATGAAGAGAAAATAAATTTTAATTAAACATTTTTGTAATAACACTTAATATTAAACATAAATTATTCAAAAAATAAATAACCCTACATACCAATTATCCAAAATAATCTCAGAATTAAATTATGTTTTAAACTCTTAGGTGATCTCATACCTTTAATATCACATCCCAAAAAATTTAATTGTATTCTTACTAAATAATCTTTCTTATTAAACCACATATTAAACCTTCATGCTACATATAACTCAAACCAATGAATCAACTCAAAAAATATAATTATTCACCATGATAAATCACTATATATTCTTATAATGTAGTGAAATTCACTGAAATATAATGATTAAAATTTATATACTATCCTAAAAGGTAATCCTTAGATTAACCATAAATATATTTAAAAATATTTAATTCTCAATGAATCACTTTTCAACCGTCAATATTATCTATATCCCATAATATAATAGAAAATAATTAACATAACATAAAATCACATACTAATGTAAAAGGTTATTTAAATCTAAATAGTGTATTCTTCCTAAAACCCTATAAAAGTTTCAAATCACCACAAAATCCCATAAATTAAAACATAAAAAGTGATATGTATTCCTTTTAATTTGTGATCAACCTTTAACATATAAACTGATAATGGTATCCATAACTCTTCAGTTAGCCTCAAATGAAAGCATCATAATCTATATGGTTCTAAAAACAGAATCATTAATTTTTTTGTTTTTACACGTATAAAATTGACCAAATTTTAGCCATCCAAAATATTTAACATTAAAAAGAAATATTGGATATCTCACATATCTAAGAAATTTTTTGGTTTAGAGTTTTATAGAAATAGGAATAACTCTTACTTGACAATACTCATGTCCTCAAGTGAGAGTTTTTCTAACTATACCTTGATTTTTTTATCTCATAATAAGTGTTTAACATTTTACATAATTTTTTACACATGAAACAATTTTATATTTAATTTACTTATCATCCTTTATTATAACCTGGTAAAAGGAAACATAATAATTTGTGATATCAGATTATTAGTAAGAATAAACATGATATATATATATATATATATATTTTCATATGCAAGAATAAGATAACCATAATATTATGAGATTATGATCATAACTTACAAAGTTCATGACCAATCTATCATAGATCATAGATATGATTCATGGACTAAGTCTTTATAATTTTAATATAAATGAATCATAATAATGAGAAATATTTATAATTAAATAATTAACTATGAGTTAAAATCATAAGAAAGGAAAAATTTCATAAGGTTGTGGATCCATTACAGGTATATAAACTATTTAAAATGTCAAGGTTAACTACCAAGAAAAAGAAATCATAGTGCATTAGATATAAAAACCTTTTCCTCATATCATAGTAGATCAAACATAACCGAATGTTTTCCATAGTGGATCAGACAATCCTACATGTTTCCTATACTATATTGAGCACATCAACTCATACCCCATAATTATTATAAAAACCTTGACACTAGATTCCTGGAGCTGGTGCCTTAATTAATTACATTGGAATAATAGACAAGGAAGTCACATCCTGAAGGACAGAATAGTTTACTAGTTTTATAAAACCACATACAAAAAAAAGTTTTAAATTAAAAATTGAAAGTAAAAACAACATAACATCTTCATTATTAACATCCATAACTCCAAGATTATTTTTGAAAGTCGTTTATAATATATATCTTTGCATCCTGGAGAAAAATAAAACATAATAAAGGGGTGAAATATTATGATCAGAAAGGGTAAGTAATTAATCTAAAGATAATATAAACAATAAATCATAGTGAATTACTAATAATACATTCCTTTAGAACATTAACTAGAGCATTATATGGAAAAAATAAAAGATGAATAAATAATGATATAAAAACAGTAACCTGATAATGAAGCATAACCATCGATAGTCTTTGAGTCAAATATTCACATAAATAATCAATTTCTAAACATAATGAGGGAATTAATATTCCTAACATCTAAAACATACCATAAAGGCCTTGACTAAGACATCTGAAAATGATTAAGGCCTCAGCCAAAACCAAATCTAAAAATGGGCAAGGCCTCGGCTAAGTCCATATCTGTTTTGTCTCACGAGACCTACCAATACATAGAGGGGATATAGAGGGCCCCACCAATAAATTACTGAGTCCAATTAATAGTAATATTAATGAGGTTAAATATAGACAACATATACATATGATATGTAAATAACATTTCCTAATCTATAAACATAATCACTAACCATTCTGAGTAGTATGGTGTATGGTAATAATATATCACATCCATAGTCAAACTAATCATAAATGTTTAATAAAATATGATATATGATAATCATAAGAGATCAATAAAATTCAATAGAGGTGTTTAAATAGATGAAAATACTCTAATAAAATAATTAAGGAATTTTTGAGAGAAATACCCCTTTTTCTACTTTGCAAAGAATAGTTCTTTTGGAGAAATCATTTGTAGTTGTCACAATTGTTTGTATAAAACCAGAAAAGAAAAATTATAGTTTTTTATTAAAAAATTAGATATTTTATAAAAATTATTGTGTCTTGAAACATATTTTAGATGACACTTGAAAATGGGTAAGAAATCGAGGCATTCCCTTTATTCGGTCTTCCACATTGGGAATACTTGGTAAGGGGACCTTGTAAAACATGTATTTTTCACAAAAAAATGAAATTATCATAATACATTGGTTTGGAAAGTATAACAACAATTTTTAATAATTATATAAAATAAATTAATAATTACATTGGTGTATAGAGGGAGAAAGAAAAACACGAATGAAAATAGAGGTTCGGAAAGAAACCCTTACCTTATGCCCGAAAGTGTTCTTCACTTGACCTTAAAATCCTAAACAATTAAATTAAATACATTAATTAATTTATTGAGGACATTTTATACCAGAATTTTATTTATTATAGTTTTTTATTTTCATTTATGGAAATTTTTATGAGTTATAGTGTTTAACTTCATTGTTCGGGAGAGTTCATTTCCTTGGTTTTCATGATCGTTTCACTTGTTTATTAGTAATGAAATTAATATATAACAGGTATAATTCTCTAGAATTAGAATTATATGTTATTAATGAACATATGGAATATTTAATTGGATAATATATATATTTTTCTAGATATGAATATGATTCATTAGATAGAACTTTAATGATAATTGTCTAGATCATTTTTGCGGTTTTTAGGTCCTCAAAAAATAGTTTCATCTTATTAGTTAATATCATATATATATATACTGTTTTTAGAATAATAAATAATTTTTTATGAACAAACTTGAAGGCGTTAATGGAAAATTTAAATGCAATACCCATGATGTTGGTAAATGGACACATCATGGGTGATTTTTTTATTTATAGAATAAGAGAGACATATAAAGGAGTTTGATGATGGATATTCCATCAATATGATATAATTATAGTATATAAATTATAATGCAGTTATGAAGTCTCTTTGGATGGGTATGGTGAGGGAAGGATAAGAAAATAAATGAAACTAAAAGAAAATAAAATAAAAGAAAGAGTATTTTTACCTCTTGAATTATCCTCCGTGAGAATCTTCTTAAAGGGATTGGTTTTTGTATTTTTATTAAACCAAGAGATCTTGGAAATGGGGGAATGGATTGAGAAGAGTGGTGGAAAGAATTTAGTCTAGGATCAAGGCTAGGATGGTGCGGGGAGAAGAGGTGGCTTCAGGTGGTATTTATAGTGGAAGAGAGGGGTTTTTTTTGAATATTTTATTCATTTGTTGATTATTTTGGATAAATACTATGAATAGTTTGATCATTACCATAAAATATGTAAAAATAATGAATGGAAGTTTGAGATTATAATTCTTACATAATCTGTTACTCACTAAATGGTGTATTTAAATTATAACATATTTATACTGTAAATCAGCTTATTTTACTATTCACTAAAATATTCAAGTATTTTAGAAAAGTTCCAAAAATTCACCCTAACCATTTTTTTACATATAGAATTAGAAAATGAACTTAATTTTATGAAAATAAGATTATAAATATTATAAATTTAATTTTTAATTCAAACCATCATTTACTCAAAAAGTACATATTTTATAACACATTGAAAAATTAACCAAAGCCTCATAAAATTATCTTAAAATAAGAAGACAAGAAAATATTAATTTATGAATATATTTTCTGAAAATAAATTTTATTTTAAATTATTTTATTGATTATAAAATTTTAATAGATATGAATAACTTATAAAAATACAAACAATTGATTAATAATTTTTAAAATATTCATTTACATATACTATGATATAATTATATCATACCTTAATTTATAATATGTATAAATTTTATTTATACTTTCATGGGTGAGGTTAATATTCATTTTTATAGTTTACTATTAATCTGTTTCATACTACTATTCCTAAGATTAAGTTAGTGTTTCATCATTATATGGTCCTTAACTTCTAAAAATATCTCTTATTTCATTCATTCTTCCTTTATGATATTTATATTGTGTTCTATAATTGATTTTATGTGATTTATACTATATGAAATAATTATAATAAGGAAAATTTCATTGATATAATTTTTTGTTGTCACATTCTCCCCTCTTATAAAAATTTTTTCCTCGAAATTTCTAGATTGTCACCTCATAAAAAGATTTGATTAGTGATTCATAATAATTTTTCTCAGGCTCCCACATCACCTCTTCAATTTTATGATTTTTCTAAGTAACTTTACTTGAAAAGTCATCTGATTCCTAAACACCTATTATTTATTGTCAGGAATTTGGATAGTCTCCTCACAATAAGATAAATCTGGTTCTAAATCTATTCTTTCAGAAGTGATGACATGCATTGGTTCTGGCATGTACATACTTAACAAAGAGATGCTGAACACATTGTGTTCTTTAGAAAGGATAGACGAAATTTACAAATGATAATCCATAGCTCCAACTCTATCCAGGATTTCAAAAGGTCCAATGTACCTAGGGACCAGTTTCACTTTCTACCCAAATATTATAACAACATTTCATGGAAATTATTTAAAGAAAATATGATCTTCCACTTGAAATTCCAAATCCTTCCATCGATTATCGACATATCTATTTTTCCTACATTGAACTAATTTGATATGGGTTTGAATAGTTTTTACCATTTATATTGTTTCCACCACAATTTATGGGCCAACAAGGTTCATTGAACCAACTTCATCCCGATATGTTGGTGTACACCATCTATTTTAATACAATGATTTATATGGTTCCATTTGAATATTGAGTGGAAACTATTTTTGTAGGAAATCTATACCAAAGGGAAATATTGATCCCACATGCCCTTAAAGTCACATGATCATGATATCAATATGTATTCTAAAGTTTGGATCATCATTTTTGACTGTCCATCAATTTGAGGGTGACAAGAAATACTCAAATGAATCTCATTATACAAATATTTCTAATTCATTTTCCATAATTTATATGTAAATCATAGATTAGGATAAAAAATAGTTGAAATTTGTGCTCCATTAATTCTTAAAACTTCATTAATATAGAGTTGTGCATGGTGTTGTAGTGGAAAATACCCCCTTATAGTGAGGAAATGTGTATATTTGGTAATTCAATCAACAATTACCCATAATGTATCATTATTTCTTGGAGTTTTTGGTAATCCAGTGAAAAAATACATAGAGATTTCAGCCCATTTCCATGTAGGAATAAGAATAGGTTGCATAAATCTTCTATAATGTTTTCTTTCAACCTTCATCTATTGACAGACTAAACATCTTGGTACATATTAATTAATTTCCCACTTCATATTATCCCACCATAAATGTTCCTTCAAATATCTATACATATTAGTGCTTCCAAGATGTATAGAGAAATTTGAGCTATGGGAATTATCCAATAACTCCTTTCTCAGCTCGGTTATAGAGGGAACTCACAGTCTCTTCCCAAATTTCAGAATTCCATCCTTATAAATGAAGTAAACAAATTCCCATCATTCACAAAATTAATTTTCTTCTGAGGATTCTCATCATCAGTATGAGAACATTTAATCCATTCCAATAAATATGGTTGGGAAACCAATTGGAAATGTAATGATATTTCACCTTCATTGATAATTACCATGTCTATAGTTTCTAGAACCATGTATAGAGGTTCCTTGTCAATCCCCATTTTTTTCAGAACTCCATGATCCTTCTTTCTCCATGCATCTGCTACTTTATTAGCCTTCCCTGGGTGGTAGTGTATTGAACAATCATAATCCTTGAGTATCTTGATCCATTGACTTTTCCAAATGTTGACTTATTTATATGAGAATATATATTTCAAACTCTTGTGATCTATATATATCTCACTTCTTTCACTATAGAGACAATGTCTTTATATTTTTAGAGCAAATATTACAGCTTCTAACCCAAGATAATGAGATAGATAGTTCTTTTCATGAGTTTTTAACTACCTTAATTCACATGAAATAACTCTATAATTATACATAAGGATAAAACCAGGTCCTTTCTTTAATGCATCACTATAACTCACAAATTCACCATTTCCCGATGGAAGAGTTGAGATCAAAGAATTCACTAATCTCTTATTGAATTCTTCAAAACATTCTTCACATTATTTTTTCTACATAAAATTAACCCCTTTATGATTAATCTTGGTTAATAGGTTAGCTAATTTGGAAAAATTATGAATGAAACACTGATAGTAACCTGCTGAAATAATGAAACTACATACCTCAATTATGTTCATTGGTGTAGGAAATTACTAAAGTAACATTGTCTTCATTGGATCAACTGATATTTCAACCTTATAGATAATATGTACAAAAAAAGAAACTGATTGAAGCCAGAATTCACACTTACAAAACATCCCATATATTTCATTTCTTATAAGAGTATTCAGAACAATCCACAAGTGATTCTCATGGTTTTATTTGATTTTTTATCCAAATATTTCATCAATAAATACCATAATAAAGTCATAAAGATATTCCTTGAAAACTCTATTTATTAGATCCATGAAATAAGAGGGTTAATTAGTTAGTCCAAATGACATTACTGTAAACTCGTATGGTCTATACCTGGTTCAAAATTCTGTCTTTAGAATGTATTCCTTCCTCACATGCAATTGAGGATATCCAGATCTAAGGTCAATCATCGAAAAATATTGAGGTCTATGAATTTGATCAAATAAATCATTGATGCTTGGCAGGGTTACTTATTCTTTATTGTAATAGCATTGATTTCTCTATAGTCAATTAATAGTCTCATTAACCCATCTATATTCATGAAAAATAGAATAAGGGATCTCTATGGAGAAACATTAGGGTGAATAAATCCCATTTCACTAAATTCCTCTAGTTATTTCTTTAGCTCTACTAATTCTACAGTGACCATTCTATAGGGAGTATATGATATAGGTATTTCACCAAGAATGAAATCAATAGAGAACTCAAATTTCTCTATAAAGGATGTCTAGGTAAATCCCTTATAAATACAACAATATATTCTTTAATAATTAGTACATATTCAATTTCAAGATTTTTTTCATCATCCATAGATGATGTTTTCTCTTCCTCCACCAGAATTTTATTTAGAATATCTACTAGAGGTGGATCTAGATATGAATCAGATGATTTGGTTTCTACTCTAAAGATAAGTGATTCTACATCTTCCTCACCAATTGTAATTTCTTTTTTTTTTCATTAGATTTTGGCATTATATTTTAGAAGCCACTCAATACCAAAGATTATATCCAAGTCAATCAAAGGTATGATTTTAAGGTCAGCTACTAAAGCATGTTTAAGTGTCATAAAGGGGGTTGGCCAACACATCTTTGTTTTAATGATACTTCCTTTGTGATTTTTGATTGACACCTCCTTTATTAAGTCAAAATATAAATGTATAACTTTATTGGAAAATAAGGAATATATAAAGGTATGTGATGAACTGAAATCAAATAAAGCATTGTCTAAGTTTAAGGAAACAATTAATATACATCTCACCAAATATTTAGGAACTTCAACATTCGTAATTAGGGTAACATAATCTTGTCCTTTCTCCCATTTTCTTTTCAAGGGCATGTTTCCTTGATTTTTAAGACAATAATTTGAATAGTGTCTTATCTCCGTATAATTGTATCATTAACCATTGGTAGCCTCTTTATTTCCCTTTCAATCTTGATTATAATGGCCTTTCCCACAAAACTTGTAGAATAATTCTTTTCATTTTAAGTAGGCACCAGGGTGTTCCCTTTTACATGTATCACATGTTGAAAAATTCTCTTTTTATTCTTCTATTTATCCATTCTTTCCTCTTCCACCCTCTTCTTCTATTTTTCCCTTAAATTCATAATACTTAGAGAATTATTTCTCTATATTGATACACATGAGACTATATCATTGTATGTTGAAAAAAATTTGGAGACTAGTTCTATATGGAGTTATGGTTTTAAAAAATCAAATAATCAATCAATCTTGCTCCTTGGGATATGTATATAGTCTATAAAATGACTTTTTGACCATGTGAAGTTAGAATCATAATTTGAAATCTTTTAATGCTATTGTTTTGTTTCAGACTGAAGAATTTCCTGTCGATATCTGCTCGCTATTTATAAGGAAAATATTTTCTAAGAAAATTTCTTTAAAATACATCTATTCTATATTTGTAATTTCTTACTCCTCTTTTGTGTTTTGAATTATTGACAATAATTGATCCACATCTACCAATAGATGATAAACTTCTATGATAACCTTCTCCCTTTCATTACTTTCCAAAGTTAGAAATATCTTCTCTAAGAAACTTATCCACTTCTCACCTACAAATGGGTTTGAGATCCTTTGAATTATGGAGGTTGTTGTCATAAAAGGTGTTCTAACATTTACCCTCCACATTGTGGATCATGTTTCTCCATACAAAATAAGGTTATTACTCATAACATATGTTAGCTATCCGAATATTGTTAAAAGTTTATCAACACTGGTCACATATCTTATACCGAAATAATTCTCATATATAGGTGGGAAATCCCAACATGGAATATGTGTGTTGATACACATTCTATTCCTTCCAAAATGATCCATTTATAAATATTTTCATACACTAAATTAGGTTATGAATCATAATGCATAATCTAAAAAATATTTATCATAAATTGAAATTTCATGCATTTCTATTCTCATAATCACAAACACGGTTTCTTTGAGGACTTACTTACTTTGTAATCCTTCATAATGGTTTATAAAGAAAATGTGAATTATCCTAAGAATATATCCCAGGAGTGTTAATCCAGGTGCATAGTAAGGCTCGTTTTCATATACAAAGTTACCCCGAGTCCAGCCTAGGACTCCTTGTCAATGTTTTTAGCCCTAGGTATATCTGTGTCATAACCACCTCCACTTTTAGTATCTAGATAGGGATGTATTTCTTGGAATAACCACATAATCTATACATTACCAAAATTATTGGATTTTCTTACTTGTCTATTCTCAAATTCCATCTTAGGGTTATGTTTCCAAATCCATGTTTTCTAAAATTAGTTTCCAAGGTTTTTACTAAACTTCCTTTGTTACTAACTATAAAAACCCCAATCCCAGTTACTTGGAGCTGGTGCCTTAATTTATTACATTACTATAATAAACAAGGAAGTCTCATCCCTAAGGACTGAATAGTTTATTTGTTTTGGAAAATCAGATACAAACATAATGTTTTTCATTACAACTTTAAATGAGAAACAACATAAGAACATCATTGGTAACCTCTATAACTCCTAGTTAATCTCTATAAGTCATTCATTATATATATCTTTGCATCTTGGGAAAAAATAAAACATAAGAAAGGGGTGAGATAAGATGCTCAGTAAGGGTAAGAAATATAGTGGAAGCTAATATATACAATAAGGACGAGCAAATGATTAATAAAAAATTTCATTAAAATAAAATCGAGCATAATATGACAAGAATAAAAGTTGAATAAATAATTACATAAAAATAATCACATGAGAATGAAGATTAACCATAGATTTTTTACTAGTATAATATTCACATGGATAATAATTTACTAATAATAATGATATAATTCATATTCCAAACATATAAAACATACTATCAAGGCCTCGATGAAGACATCTGAAAATTATTAAGGCCTTGTCCAAAAATAAATCTAAAAATGGGAAAGGCCTTGTCCAAGTCACTATTTGTTTTGTCTCATGAGAATTACTGATGCATCGAGGGGATATAGAGGTCCCAAACCATCAATTAATAAGCCCAATTAAGTCCTCATATGAATGGGTTTAAACATAATCAACATATACAGATGATATGTAGATAAGTTTTCCCAATATGTAAATGAAATCACTAAGCATTCTGAGTAGTATATTACATGGTGTCAAGATAGAATATCCACAATCAAACTAATCATATAAAATTTAATAAAATATGGTAGATGATTATCAATAAAAATCATTTTTATTTTTCATGATTGTTTTTATAAATACAGAGATGAAAAAATATGTTTTCTCATGAAAAAACTATTGATTTTATAAAAATAATGTTTTATTAAAACATATTATCTATGGAACTTGAAAATGGGTAAAAAATTGAGGTGTTCTCTTCATTCAGTCTTGCATATCAGGAAGAATTGAAAAGGGGACATTGTAAAACATGTATTCTTCACAAATGAAAGATGAAATGATCAAAATATATGAGTTTGGAACATATAATAATAATTTATAAGAATTATATAAAAAAATTAATAATTACATTAGCTTATAGAGGGAGAAAGAAAAAACCAAATGAAGATGAAGGTTTAGGAAGAAACCCTTAACTTATGCCTGAAAGTGTTCTTCACTCAATCATAATGTGCTAGATAATCAAATTAAATCCTTTAATTAATTAATTAATAACATTTTATATATTAATTTTATTCATTATATGTTTATTATGTTCATTTATGGAAATGTTTAGGAGTTATAGAGTTTAACTTCATCGTTCGAGAGTGTTCATTTTCTTGGTCTTCATGATCGTTTTGCTTGTTTAAAAGTAATGTAGTTCATGTAGAATGGGTATAATTATACATAATTTTAATTATATGTTATTAATTAATTTCTATAATATTAAATGGTCTGATAATTGTTTTTCTAGATATGAATATTATTCATTAGTCATAACATTAATGATATTCATTCAGATCATTTTGGCGGTTTTTCGATCGTCAGGAAATAGTTTCATCTTATTAATTAATATCATGTATATATACACTTATTACGAAATACTAAATAGATTATAATTTATATAATAAAATATGGTTTAAACATAATTATGGTTGTATTCCCAACATCAAAGTCTTTAATGGAAAAGTAAAATGCATCATCCAGGATGTCGGTAAATTGACACATCACAGACAATGATTTCATTTATAGAATAAAACTTAGAAATAAAAGAGTTTGATGAGGGATATACCATTAAAATAATATAATTCCAGTATATAAATGACACTAGAGTTATAATGTATCATTGGATACGATATGTGAGGGAATAATAAGAAAATAAATGAAATTGAAAGAAAATAAAAGAAAAGAAAGAGGATTTTTACCTCTTGAATTCTGCTCATTGAGAACCTACTAAAGGGGATTGGTTTGGGTATTTTTGGTAGAACAAGAGATATTGAACGTTAGAGAGTGTCTTGGGAAGAGTATTGGGTATAGTTTAGATAAGGACCAAGGATTGTATGGTGTGAGGAGAAGAGGTGGTTATGGGTGGAATTTATAGTGGAGGAGGGGGTGTTTTTTGAATATTTTATTCATTTATTTATTATTTTGGCTCAAGAATATGAATAGTTTGAGTATTATCATAAAATAAAATAAAAAAATGAAGTGAAGTTAGAAATTATGGTTCTCATATCATTGAGTAATCATGTAATACTATATTTAACTTATAATGTTTATATACCGTAAATTAGCATATTTTATTATTCTCCAAAAATTCAAGTATTTCAAAAAAATACCAAATATTTACCCTTACCGTTTTCAACATGTTTAATTAATAAATCAAATCAGTTTTATGATAATAATTTTATAAACATGAGAAATTTAATTTTTAATTAAAATTATTATTTACTCAAAAAATATAGATTTTAAAATTATAAATGATTTTATAACATTGTGAAAATTTATCTAATGTCTAATAAAATTATATTAAAATCATAAGACAAAAAAATATTAATTTATAAATTCATTTTTTGAAAATAATTTTTATTTTAAATCATTTTATTAATTATTAAATTTTAATTTACTATTGATGACTTATAAAAGTACCAACAATTAATTAATAAATTTTAAAATATTAATTTACTTATACCATGATATAATTATATCATACATTCGTTTATAAGAATTATATATTTTATTTATAAATTCATGGTGAAGTTACTAATCATTAGGATGATTTACTATTCATAAGGGTCATATTACTATTCCTAAGGTCAAGTTACAATTTCATCAGCATGAGGTCCTTAACTTATATAAATACCTATTATTTCATTCATTATCCATTTATAAATTTTTTATTGTATTATATAAGTGATTTTAGGCGATTTATACTATATCAAACAATTATAAGAAGGAAAATTTTATTGATAGAATTTTGGGTCTTTATAATTATATATTGAGATATAAAACTTCATCCAATATATTAGAGGGATATATAATTTTATCCCCACCAATCACATAATGAAAACCATATTTAGGTGTGACAAATGTTATAAAATTTTAATTATTTCATTAAATAATAACCCATAAAAAATAAAGAGGTTTTATAAACATTTCTTCATTTATCCATATCATAACCCGTGGGAAATGAATGAGTTTCATAAACATATAATCATAATAATACTAAAATATCCAATGAAGGAATACAGATGATATAACTAGATCATATACCCAATAATTCATAGGTAACATCAAAGGATGTTATCATAGATGAAAAATTTCATTAGAATATCACTGAAATATTTCTTAATGAAAATAACCTTTCTATTTTGAAATATCATATTTAAAATAAAATATTTAAAAATACTATAGAAAACATATTATTTGAAATGAACCTTGGAAACTTGTAAGGAAACCTGAAAATCATGATTTTATAAAGTTTCGCTCATTTATTGATCATTAAAAAAATATTATGATTACACATTCAATAAAAATAATCTCATCCAGAAAATGAAAAATTATATTTTTATTTTTTTTGTAAAAATTAAACATGGGTAAAAATGAATTTCAATAAACCTCAAAAAATATCTAAAAATATTCTTAAAAATAATTTTTAAAACAAAGATATGAAAGAAAATGGTATTCCAATCCAAAGTGGTGAAATAAAGATAGAATTTTATAAAAACAATTTTTTGAATCATTTTGATTACCAAAGAGAGGGAAATGGTACCGAAACTATAGAGACCCTATTTTTTCCTTTAAATACATTGAAATATTTTTAGATATATTTTATGAGCCAATTACTGAGACAACATGTGATTTTGAGTCCCAGTGTGCCCAAAATTACTTTTATAATAATATTAAATATCTTTCTTATTATGCCTATAATGTTTCTTAAAGAAAATGAGATAACTCTTAAATGAAATCTCAGATTGAAAATCAAAGAACACAGTTGAATCTAGAATGTGGGGTTCACCCTAGGCACAACCTAAAATGGGCCAGCATGGGGAATTTAGATAAAATAGATGTTAGTGGGTGCATTTAATTAAAATAAAAAATAAAAAATATTTATTTATGAAATGAATTAAAAACATAATTCCCTATAAATATTATATTATGGAAGGAATTAAATGGATATCCACATAACCTTCATATTATTAATATGTTTTCTTCCACCCTCTCATTGTAAAATCGGAATCTGACACTGATGAAATTTCAGATCCAGACATATCGAGGTGCATAGAACACAAATAATCCTCTTCTTTATCAGAGAGCATGTTATTCATCAGAAAATGATCCAATTTGAGGAAGGACCTATCAATTTATAGATTCATCCTCAACTGATTAAAATATTATTCACAACCATAATGTTTCTTTGATTTGTGTTTAAATTGTCTCTTTTCATGATCACATGAATTAGTTTAAATTGATAATTTAGTTTATTTAATGATTCTCACTCAAATATCTCTATTTTTTACCTGTATTCCATGAAATCTTCATAGATGATCATTGAACCATTGTTGTTGTTCATTTATCTATATAATTCTTCATATTTTTTCCCTATTGGTCTATAGGGTCTCATTTAGACATTTCCATGTGTTGGACTGCAGATTCAGGATGTAATCACGTTCAAGGACTTGAATGGATTCAAAAGATTTATAGATTAAGGATGATTTATTTTTGGATTCGTGATCTGAAGTATTGGTGCAGTATGAGGCATATGATATTTGATTGGATGAAATGGAAATCCCTTTTTCTGCCAACAGATGGCCAGAAATGATGAATGAAGTCCCTTTACACTAATTTTAGGAGGCATGGAGGTGATATCAGAGGAGGAAAGATCCAATCTATAGTTTTGATGAATAGATCTAACTTTCAATCAACATACCGAGTATAATACATATACTGTGATGAACACACATCATGCAGTAACCCTTTATCTATGGTTATAGGGGTTTGATAAAGTTAACGATGACATGCCATATAATCAACCTACACACTTTGTGACTCTCCTTGGGTTGACAGGTCATGTGATAGGAGCACCCGAGTAGCACACCATGTGGAAGGAAACTCCATGTGGCATAGTATATGGACACATTTAGTTTACTCATACATGACCAGGATCATAGCTATTACCCCGAGTGGATGACACATGTTGTGTACTCCACCTAAATTCCATGCAGTGACACACGATAAGCGATCCATGTACAATCAGAGACACAACCAGGCAGAGAAGTGAGACCACATGCCATTTTAGTCCCCATACATGCCATGTATCCCTACTTTTTTTGAGAAAACTTTTAAATATCATATCTCATTCATTTGGATTCTGATTTTGGACTATGAGTATCATATCCTGAATGTTTTTTCTACATAAAATCTAATGGTGGACTCTGTTGTGTATTTTGTGATATGACATGATATGTTTTAGGAATGATGATTATTTAGGTGATTATTGATGATGATAGAGTAGGATCACCAAAGAGATTTGAGTGTGAACCTTATGTTGGCTAGGGCATGGTTCCTCTGTCTATCCACTGAGTGAAACCCTCCTAATGGTCACCACATGGGTCCTCGATCAAATGTTAGAGTGGAACCGTCCTAATGGATAGGATATGAGTCCTCTATATACCATTATAGTGGAACCCTACTAATGGGATACAAAATTTTTCTATACCAATATATAGAGTATAACCCTCCTGTGAGACGTGGCACGTGACTTCTATTTTCTATCCAAATATCACCCTCTTACTATGATGGGCATGGGTGAAAGATTGAATACTATAGTTGTATGCTTTAGCTGAGCTGGGCACGGGTCCCTTACAAAATACTTGAGTGGAACCCTCTTTCTGGGTTGGGAATGGGTCCACTGTCAACCAATAGAGTGTCACCATACAGCTGGGGTACGTATGGGTCATTTATTGACTTTTGAGTGGAAGCCTCTTATGGAACCATGGTATGGGTCCTTGACGATCAGAGTGGTACCCTCTTGCTGGTACAGGGCATGAGTCCTATTTCCATCTACTGAGTGTCACCCTCATGTTTCACGCATCCTATGCATAAATATTATTCCCTAGACTGTGAGGAATAGTAGAGAGGTGTGGCTTGACTTGGATGTCTTTTTAGGCTGACACATGAGATTATAGTCATCATTGATGGACTTTTTTAATATGTTGGCACTATTTCTTGGTATATGATTTGGAGATACCCTTTCTCTCTCATTTGACATACATTGGTTTGAGCATATATATGTATCTAGGTTAGTATATTTTGTACTCTCTTTCTTTGGGTTAAGCTGTCTGCCTATTCCTACCATGTCACTAACTGACCCCACTTCATCTTTTAGAGAATTATGCTGGGTATGTATATACTAACCATTCCATGGGATTTTACCACACGTGTTATGTGTTATGAATATGACAACTAAGTTGGTAGTGATTACAAAGGATCTTAGGGATACATGGTTCATATGACCGCATATTATGGTCGGATCTTAGAGATATAGATATGTTTTCTCCCAGTGTTTACCTTTCTAGCTTTTTTAGGTTTGTACATCTTTCTGGTTGGCCATGTATATTGTTTCTTTACTTTTCAGTTTACACTATCATACTCTTGTACACCATATAGGTTTTTCATGAATGGTTTATACTATATATATTACATCTTTTTATTATTATTCCTATAAACTTATTTATGAATATGGTATGGTGTGTCTATGAAGGTACATTAAGGAAATACCTCCCATTTTAGCTATTCCTTTTGTCATTTGTCACCAACCCCTGGCCTATGAAGGCTTGCTTGGGGTATCTGTGTCTCAAGCCCCATTTTCTTGGTTTATGATAGATTGGTACTAGAGTATTTTATTCCTTTGGATTGTTTTTGGAGTAATTACCTAATAAAGATTTGGTTAGGACTTGGGGAAACAATATCAAAGTGTCTCGAGTGAAGATTCCCATCTAGGGAAACCAATGATGGAGAGGATGGATGATGTATCCATTTACAATGAATTTGGATACCTACTTTTTGAATTGATATATCAACACATTGGATGCAGATATCAATGGTATATTTATAGAGACCATTGGTTTTTATACATTAACATTATATCACTTTTGCGTAATACTTAATACAATTCACAGAAGACACCCAAAGACCATATTATCCTAGTGCCTCTAAAAAATGGTTACATAAAAGCTGGTACATAAGTGAGTAGCATTATCTCTCACTAGGTTCTTTAATACTAAAAACCTTACTAGTAACATCATTCTTAATACATATCATCAAAACTTGAGGAATGAAACCTAAAAATTTGTGAGATCATATGCTTAGTAAGGGTAAAAAATGGAGATATCTAAGCATAAACATGATCATAAGGATATGATAACGTGATCATAACATTAGGATATCATACCCGATATATCAAAGATGATAAAATCAAATCATGGCAGAAATATTGGCAGTTCATAAAAATTCAATCATAAGGGAATACAGAGCACGATCCATGGAAGTATAATATCAAAATAAGACATGGAATTGTGGGAGACACATAAACATGTAATATCAATCCCTATAAGTCATGGAACATTGAAAAACTTATTAGAGAACATCATGGGGACTTCACCTACTAGGCGGGAGACACCACCATCCCCAGTTGCAGCCTTTCCCTTTAAGGGATCATATTTCTCCATCTTACCATAGGGGATCATGTTTCTCCATATTCCTATAGTGGATTGGGTTTCCCTATCTTCCATAGTGTATCAATCTCATATAATTTAATCCTATCATTATATCATGAGATATAAATCTTTATCTAATGCATTGGAGGTATATATAGGTCCCAATCATCTCTTAATGAAATAATAAATATGGGTGCCACAAGATAATAAAAAATCATATCATAACCCATGAAATGAAATGGGTATCATAAAAATGTAATCATATCATAACCTATAGAAAATATAAAGGTTTCATAATTATTTTATCATAGCATAACCCAAGAAAATAAGTGGGTTTCACCTGTATAAAACATGAAAGAGAAATGAGTTTTCTAAACTTATAACCCGTGAAAGTTAAATGGGTTTCATATACATCATTTTATAAAAACATAAACCATTAAGAGAAAAAATATGAATGGAACCAATGGATTATTTCCCCAGAACAACATAAGTAACAAAAACATATTTAATCTTAGATGGAAAATATTCTTCTCTATGTAGTTTTTATATTTTCATTATAACTATATCTTAATTTTATTTTTAAAACCATGTGATTGATACATAACTATAACATCCATTTAAACTTTTATTACACAATAAACAAAATCTATTCATGGATAACAATGTTTCTTATGGAAAACACCCTTCTGATACTTTTCTTTAATCCACTGAATAACCTATAAACTTTACTTTTAGGTTTATTGATAATTCCAAAAGCCTACCTCAAAAGTCTGGTGAAATTGGCCTTGTAGGTACCGAAAGATTAATCATCCTTTTAATTCAAATCCAGGAACACCATTTCCATATTCATATGAAAAAATGAGTAAATTATTTATTAAAGAATAAGTTCTTGATCTAATCACAATCCATGGATTTAATTTTATCTCACTTCCTCAAATTCTTGATTAGAGTCCACCACTAGTCAACTTCACCTTCTAACCAATAAAAAAATAGAATGACTATCTGATGTTATAAAAATGGATAATGGAGAATATACTTTCAGTGATAATGATCCAATGTTTATAAACAAGTTAGTTATAAGACCTGCTGAAATAAGGTGGAAATTTCCTCAAAAAGGACTCAACATAACATTGTTCCCTCATTTTCTCATTTAGAAGCTCAACATGATTCATATCTAAAGAAAGTTGGGAGAGCATAGAAATGAGATTTTATATTCCATCTTCCATAGAATTTGAATGCTTAAGAGGATAATAGTTTCATTTTACATTGCAATCACCATTAACATGGTTTCCTTGGATTCCATCCATTGAGTAAAATTGAAAAAACAGATATTAAGAAATAATTATTATATTAAATAACCACATAATCATGAAAAAACACTTACAAAATGCATAAATTATGAAAACTTCCTTAATCTATTAAACCCTAGGTTATTCATAGACAACTTATTTTTCAAATCCATCATGATTGTTTTTGAAGATTTTGTTAATTCCCAAAGCATGTCCCCTAGGAGTTTCAAACTAGGTATATAGTAAGTCTCACTGTTGGGTACCAAGTTATGCTAGAGTTAAGCCCGGAACACCACATTATATTTGTTACTCTTAGGTATATATATTCTAGAACTATGTCCAAAAGTTGTATCCAGACATGGATTTATTTCTATGAAACAACTCGATCTATCCTTTTCCAAAATTACAGGACATTTTCTAATTCTTTTCCTTATATTTAGACTTATCCTTATACATATAATTAGAGTTATCACTAGGATTTTTTTATCCAAGTTTCTATAAGTTAACTAAATTTTTTTCTATGATACCAACTATTGTAACTTTTAGATTTCATGCTTAAACAATTCATCACTTTTACGGAATACTTAATAAATTACATAAATAGATTCCCAAATACTGTATTAGCATAGTGCCTTTGGAAACTTGGAAACATAAACACTAATACGTAAGTGAGCTAGATTATCTACCACTAGTTTATTCATAATTAAAACCCTTCTTATAATCATCATACATAATATATATCTTCATAACTTGGTGAAGGAAACATAAAAGGATGTGATCTGTGATGATCATTAAGGGTATACCTAGGAGATATGTAAGCATAAACATGAGAATAATGTTATGAGAATGTGATAATAACATTAAGATATCATACTCTACATATCAATGATAATAAACAAAAATCATGGCATAAATATTGGAAATTCATAATACATGAATCATAAGGGAATCAATACCATGAGACATGAAATAATAACATAGTAATAAGATATATCATTTTGGTTGATACATAAACATGTAATATAATTATCTACAAGTCAGGGTGTATTGCAAAAAATTATTAGGGTAGATCAAGGGAACTAAACCTACTAGGTGGGACACACCACCATCTCCAGTCTTAGTCCATTCCTTATAAGGGAACATGTTTCCACATCATCCCACACAAGTTCGAGTTTCCCTATCTCTCCATAGTGGATCGGGTTTCCTCATTTTCTCATAGTATATTGAGTTTCCCAATCCCCCTAGTGGATTGAGTTTCCACATCTTCCCATAGTTGACCAAGTTTCCCCATCTTCACATAGTGTATTAGGCTTCGTCACATTACATAGTGGATCAAGCTCATTTACTTAAATCCCATCATTATCTCATGATATATAAAACTTTACCCAATGTATTTGAGGGATATATTGGTTCCATAGAACTCATAATGAAATCATACATACATGTGTCACAAGATCAAAAACAATCATGTCATAAACCATGAGATGACATGGGTATCATAAACATGTAATTGTATCATAACCTATGGAAAATATACTGAATTCATAACAACTTCATCCAAGCATAACCTGTGAAAATAAGTGGGTTTCATAGGCATTTAACCCATGAATGAGAAACTAGTTTCATAAACATATAACTCATGAAAGATAAATGAGTTTCATAAACATAATTCTATCAAAACATAAAACATTAAAAGAAAGAATATGAATGGAACCATTATATCATTTCCCCAGAATTACATGAGTAACACCAATAGATGTCATC